>CP092878.1:84554894-84600272 GCA_030710605.1 Cordylochernes scorpioides | reverse complement strand
GATCGAGGTTTACCACGGTACAAAACTAATTCGAAATTCACAATGTATAATTTCAGAATGTTATATGGCGTAGTAAATCAATGCAACAATACATAGTATGCGTCTGTCTATACGACACCATTGGCCTGAATGTATGGAAGCTTGCTGTTTTAGTAAGTTAAATAAACTTTTTGGGAATCATTTTATTTATTTATTTTACTAACCATCAATAATATATATGTAGTATATTTTAAACTGAATGACACTTTTAGTATATTTCACATATCTTCTAATTAGTTAGAGCCGATACTTTATAAGATCCTACCCTTCTATTAAAATATACACTGTTTCTATTTTCTACCACCACATATTTTGTATATATGTTATATCTTTATTGATAATACCTGTAAACCCCTATTTGTATTTAAACTAAAATTGGTGACGTCAAAATAAAGATACAAAGAGCGGTCAGCTGGGGACAGAGGAGGAAAATGCCAACGCCCAGACAGATGGGCCTCCCTCCCCCCAGGGAATTTTTATAGACGACCCCTGAAAACAGGACAGGTTTGAGCAGGGGGTCAGCAGATGTTCTAGGGTGTGTCGATCGGCAGACCGCTTCTGACTCGCTCTCTCCATGTATCGGGGATAAACATCCAAGTTTGTGTCATGGCCTCTACCTCTGTCCCGTGGGCTGTCCCCGACCACTCTCGGTGCTAACATCTAGCCCTGCCTCTGCTTCTTGTTGTCCGCGTGTGGGAAGAACATCAACACTCGCCTCACGTACACGACTGCCAGCTTATCCATACTTCGGTAGGATCATTCTCAACAATATTACATATATGTGTGTACCAAAAGTGGCATCTCTCCCTTCAATTATGCATCAGAACGATGCACTATGTTCAACACCAGAGTACAAGACTTTACTAGTGATGATAAAGAATAAGCCACAACACCAGTTTCGACAAATACAGACAAAACCAACAACCTGTATACCATAGTTTCAGGCTTTGGTCCTCATCAGTACAGGCGCGGTTTCGATTTCATGATAACATACGAGAAGGGTTATAAAATCGGTCGAATTTACCAAACAGGTGTTCAAACTGGTGAAGTACCAAAGGCCGATTTTCAGGCTAGATTACAAAACTGGTGTTGTGGCTCATTCTTAAAGTTTTTGACTAGACTGATGCATGGTGCCATCGATCTGATGCATGATTGGAGGGAAATATGCAACTTTTGGTACATGAATATTATTCTCCAGCAACTTCCTATATATGCGACACTCTATTTCCCACCTTGAGCTCTACCATAGTGGTTCCTTTGTCTAGACACATGTCAGTGATATCATGAACTCAATCTTCTATCATTTTCATACAGTACTATTATCAGTTTTTATATAATTAATCCTAAAGTCAGAGCAAGAGCACATCTGAGAGCCTCAACGCTTATCTACGGGGTTTTCCAAGAGTAAAGCAAATAAAAATATAAGGAGAGTAGACATAAATTGCATAATATGCAATATAAAAATCTGACTTGGAACATTATTTTTTATTATTATCCCTAGTACGCGTGGTACAGGCCATGATAATCATGGTGAGTAGTTAGCGACTGCTTTTACTGTAAGTGCACCACATGTCTACACATGTGAAAAGCAGTTCGAATTTTGCACTTACAAATGTTCCAGAGGCCCGTTTGGTTACTTGCACTCGCTGGTGGGGTTGAATTTTTGCAAGAATCGGTGGCCATTTGAGCTTTTTTTTTTATCAGAAAAAAGTGCCCATTGCGGGATTCAATCCCGGGTCGTAGCGATCATACACCAACGGTTTAGACCATCCTTCCATTGACCCCCGGATATATCTGAATGTAAACCTCTCAAGATGGAAGTCTTCGTGTCGTCCAGGATCCATCGCTGTATTCCTGGACATCAATTGGACACCTGCCCGCTGAATGTATAGAACTTCCGTAAAATGGCGGGAACTCGACTGGATGTTTGATCCCTGGAAATGTTGTTTCCTCTCTATCCTTACTGTTTGTTCTTTGTACTGAATGGTAATGACGACCCTTATATAAAAATCTTTATTCATGTGTGTCTTCTTGTGAGAACATATACCGTTTTAAAATAAAAATAATTGTTTTGAAAATAGAGCATTCCATAAATAAATATTTAATTAAAAAGGCATATATTGGATCAAAATATCATTTATTTTACCAATATTTTGATCCAATATATGCCTTTTTAATTAAAAAAATAATAATTGTGAAGTATATGTGTGTCTATAATATAAAATGTGTCTCTCGTCTTTTCAGATATACGCTAACCTATGCACGGTGTGGCCACTGGACATGTGTAGGACCTGGAGGCTGTTGTTGGGTTCTGTGCTGCTTGGAGTATAGGAGCTCCATCTGTGCTTCCTTCCTCTGGTGAATCTGTATAAGACCGGTGGTCTTAATAAAGCTGTATGTGTGTGTATATAAAATGCGTATTGTACGTATGTTATAATTATATTTGATCTATAAAAATAGTAAAAATGTAAAGATGCCATGAGTAGACTATTAAAGGTTTATAATTTAGTGTATACATTTACTACCGCTACAGAATTTTAGACGCGCGTGCAAACTTTTGAAAAAATTTAAGTAATGTGCTTTTTTAACATACAAAAACGCAGACGATGTTCAGCTAGAATTGAATTTTAGTTTTTTAATACGGACCTACGTATGTCTTATACAAGTAATTCTTTGTTCTTGGAGACAGCTCAAACCACTTCGACTTTATTTGCTATAGGAGGTGTGTTCTTTAGTGTGATAGATTCTTCTAGGTCTCCCGCAAACTTAGCTTTAACGGGTCACTTCCTTGTACATCGTTGCATCACCATTTCATGATTATAATTATCATTTTGATGCTAATTATGAAGAATTTGCATCTATCTAAATTTCATTTTTGGGGGGGTCGGTTGAAAGGGTAGTCTGCACCATTGGTTTTCGTCCGCTACGACCTGAGATATAATCCAGCATTGGGTACTTTTTTCTAATTAAAAAATAAAATGCTCTAATAGCCGCCGATTCTTGAAAAAGTCAAAGCCCGCCAACGAGTGAAAGTAACCAAACGGGGCTCTGGCAAATTGGTAAGTGCAAAAGTAGAACTGCCTTTCACATGTGTAAACATGTGGTGCACTTACAGTAAAAGCAGTCGCTAACTACCCACCATGAGTAACCACCTTTGTGTTATCAGACATGATCTGTTATAATCCAACCTCCAATAAGAGACCACGTGTACTAAGGATAATAACAAAAAAAAAAAAACATTTTTGTGTGAAGTCCCGAGCGAAACCTTGATTTACCTGCGCTAGGTATAGTCTATATATGAAACATTTATAAGATTTTTGGAATTATTATTAATATTTTTAGAATATATTGAGGAAAGTTAGGGAAGTAGTAGTCTGAAGAGAAAGGTACAAAGTGAGACGGTACCTTGGCCTCGTCCTCCGCTGTCCCCATGGCTACTGAGATACACCGGCTCCACAATGTCGAGATAAAGTATCGATAGCACTTTTTAAATGATGACACGGCGCTGTTATCTTCCGTGTTTGTTTGTTGTTGACCAACCCCGGTCTTGCTGCGGGACGGGAAAGGGGATTTTCAATGTCACCATACACTTGATGGGTTATGCAACTTGTTAGACACTTAGCCAAGAGTTATGTCACACACTGAAAATTATAATTGCATTGCGGTTTGTCTGCTTGCTATATCCATTTTTGGGCTCAAATACCATGCACTTTGGTTAGTAGCCAGTATATAATCATGTTCTCTATTTAAAAATAATTTATTTTCATTATTAAAGAGAAAATTGCCCTGCCTTTATCAGGTTGATGAATACGAAAGAGCGCGTGTAACATACTGTAACGTGGACGACAAGGCCAAGATACCAGAGTAAAGTTGGGGAAAGAGGGGTGGACTCCAGCTGCCCACGCTGCCATGTGGCAGGCTCCAAAAACAGCATTCCTGTGTGGGGGAGGGCAGAGTCTGGTTACATCTGCGGTTAGAAGAGTACGTGGCGACTTGCCTCCGGGCGTGTGGATGATCCTACAAGGCGGTGTAGCCCAAGCTGTATAGTGTGGAGCGGAACGCTTCACAAGAGGACATCCACGGCGCCAAGGATTCTTCTGACGGGGAGGTCGAAGGCAAGTCCCACTGTTGTATTCCTTCTGTTTAGTGAGATATAATAAAGTGCTAACTTTAGCTGCAATCCCTTCGAAATCACATGTGTATCTTTGTGGCATACTGAGTAGACAGAGTACACGAATAGCGTCTGGGTACGACGTAACAATACATTTACAATCTAGATTGATAGAAGAAATAATTTAAGAAAATTGTAAATAAAAAGAAAGAGTTAGGAAGAATATCAATGGATTTATATTTTGCACCTATGCTGGAATTGCTGAGGTATATCAATCCTTCTGTCATGTTGTTATTGTCTTGGAGATTGAAGATTCCAGGACGAGTCTATTATACACTCTTTAACATAAATATTGACGCACCAGGAAGGAGTTGTCCGATTAGGGCAAAAATTGGTGTATGTGAAGAACATGTATAGGAGGAAAACGGATAAATTTTCAGAACAATTAATTCTTTTATTTCAGAGTTTGATCGTCACAAATTGAGAAAGTCAATATGTCGTTGGACTCCCACTGGCCTGGATATAGGCTGCCACCCGGCGTGTCATGGACTGATAAAGATTCCGGATGGTGTGCTGCGGGATTTCTTGTCAAATTTCCTCCATCTGTCGAGCTTAATATTCAACATTCCGGGATGGTTACAATGGGTGAGAGATCAGGCGACCTTGCTGGCCACAGAAGAGTTTGGAAAGATTGGAGATAATCCATAGTAACACGTGCCGTGTATGGCCGGGCATTATCTTGTTGAAAAGTAAACCCGGGGTGACGTGAGAGGAACGGAAACAAAACAGGCCGTAGAATGTCATCTAAGTACCGTTGTGCTGTGTCAGGGTGCCAGGAATGACTACCATTGGATTCCTGCTATCAAATAAAATGTCACCTCAGACCATACGCTTTGTTGTGCACCTGTGTGGTGTTCGACAGTAAGGCCAGGATCCACACGCTGCCCAGGACGTCTCCAGAAACTTTTGCGACGGTCGTCAGGACACAGTAAGAAACGGGGCTCGCCACTAAATACTATACGTCCCCAGTCAGCGCAGTTCCAGGTTGATCCAAGTAGATACCGTGAGGTATGAACGGCGACCAGACGGGGGGCGCTCCAGCATGCGACGCGCAGTACATGTGAATATGCGCAAGAGCGGCGTTGTACTCGCTCCTCACATTGTACGCCACCAGACGTTTCCTAAAAGCCCTAAGAGCAGCTGCATCGTATGCAAGTGCTTCTTGCCATCTTGGTGATGAGCGGCGGAGCAGGGATTGCTGGGTCGCCGACACGCAGTCCTCTCCTCCTTGAAGTAGCACGAAGCGATGGCGTCGCCAGCAGTCTACAGACACCGACAACGGGCAAGTACAGAAGAGTGGAAGTAAACACCACCCGGTGGTTCAGGCCCAGGATAGAGAAGGCCTGCTTCCATAGGCTTCCAGGCCCACGGGCACAGTACGTACCAGTAGACATCCCGGGAGCCAGACGGGACGATAGTAGGATCCCCAGATAAACTGCGTTAACCTGGTCTGCAATTTGGCCATAGTGGCGTCTCCGGGCAGCTAGCCGTGCAGATGGTGGAGTACTTACGCCAGTACCAGCGAGTTAGCCGCTGTCGCTCACCCGACCAGGGAGAAGCCACAGACGTATGGGGTCAACCTTCGGTAAATATATAGGCCGATAATCGCTTAGGCCCGGACCTCCGTTCGCTTTCGGGACGAGGCAGATGACGTTTCTCCTGGATGATCCCGGCAGAACCTCACGAAGCTTGGATCCGACAAGAACTCATTGGATGTCTCCCGTGAAGAAGTCCTCGAAACACTTGACGAACTCACCTTGAGACAAATAACTGATGTCAGCTTCCACCTCACTCAAGGAGATATTTGCTCGATGAAGAGAATCACTGTCCTCTATAACGATGCTCTCCGTAACTCCCTCCAGGAACCCAGCGATGTCCTCCTGGCGGCAGGCAGAGATAACGAAGCGCTCTATGAAGGAGTTGAAGACGTTGTGCCTTAGGCTATCTCCCTCGACAGGGTTCCCCTAGGCATTGAAGACGGTCGTCAGTCCTGTGCGATGTAGTCGGATGCGCAAATCGGACCTTCAGACAGAGAATGGTATTTGGCCACTATAGTCTTTGCTTCCAGCCAGGAGCGCCGGAACCGACTTGTACTTCGATCTATATCGAAGCTTTGCCAAGAATCACTTCAACAAGAAGCAGGAAATCTCCACACTCCTAGCGCGAACGGCAATGCCGTGGACAGTAAGGCATGCTATGTGGACGCTCATAGCGTCATATTTTTTGCTGCAGCTCGGATGATGGTGGTCAGCCTCTTGATCAGGAACACGATCAGGCTGACCAGCTGCTCGGGTTTCAGTTTAGGAGCAAATTTCTTCAAAGAGCGTTGTGCGAGATGATTTTCTCCACAATATTTCTCTCTCCATACCCGCTGCCTTAGCGTTCTTGAACAAGAAGTTTTCAAAGACCGCTTTCAGTTGTTTGAGAGCTTTACACTTTGTCCCAATTGATTCTTCCTCCTAATTAGGAGCTTCGGTTTTGGGCAAGCTCTCGTTTATAGGTAAGGCTTTCTGCCGCTGTTGAAGTTGTTGCCTCGTTATTAACATCGGCTGAATAAGTCTTCGCGGAGTCTCTTCAGGCTTTGCATAACTAACTGGAGTTGGCGAGGTTACATCCTAGAAGCTGATGGCCTCCCAGACCTTTCGGTCCATAAGCCGGCGAGGTTACAGCAGAGGGTGATGTCTGGGTGGGAGAGATCCATGCTGGAAACTATGTTGTCGAGTGGAGCGCTGTCGCGTGGGGCAGCTGGCAACCCGATGTCCTTGGCGGTGACATTTACTGCATTATACGCCGTAGGTGATGTACGTTGTGGCGCTATTTTACCCCTGAAATTTATTTCCAATTTTACCGGGAGCTGATGAATCCTAGACTTTCATTCGTGGATAGTAAAGCTTCCCTGCTGCCCGTGGTCCAGGAGTAACCTTCGCAGGTTACCACTTCGTGAGACATTGAGGCCACTTTGGAGTAAGACCTTAGCGCTGCAATGATGTATTTGACAGCTATAGAAATATTGCCTTTAATGATTTTCTCGACCCTCTTCCTGTATGGGAAGGCTCTCGGGAGTGTCGAATTAGGCAGAAAATGTGTTCGAACCAGTTTTAATTTATTTTTTAAAGGGAGAACTGCTTCTTTTGATACTCTAATATTATCCATCCGCACAACTCAGCGTTATATATTCTATTTATTTCATTATATAAACGAATATATTTTCTTCAGATCTCGGCCTCAAGACAAATGCTAATATATTTTATTTGGAACCATTCACGGAATGTGTAAGATACCTTGAAGCTACATATACCATCAATACAAGCTGATGTTGAATGTTACGATCATGAATCCACGTGAGTCCACCCTGGGATGGTGATACTTCAACCTCTGATAGCAATGGTATCTTATCATCTGCATCATCTATTGTAACGGCCATATTTACCCCCATTGTTACGGCCTGCAGTCGGCCAAGGCCCTTCGTCCATTCCGGACAGCCATTCACAGTTAGAGATATGTAGAGGAAAAGAAAAAAAGTCAGCAAGAAGAGGTGATATGATCGACAGATAAATGAATGAAAAGGTATCTCCTCATGTATCCAACATCCTCTTTTGGAATGATAATATCAAATAAAGATTGATTTTATAACTTTATCCTCGATATTGCTTCACCGAATCTTTTGCTAAATCACGAAACACCAACTGCAGACGCCCTGGTAGCCCTGGTCAACATGGTGCACGCGATCAATCAGTCTGGTCTTAAAGGCTTCCTGAAATATAAAGACATTTGTAGTTTAGGACGAATTGGCGTAAATGCACTTATATGCGTGAAAGAGAAAAATACGCAATAATAAGATACAGCAGTTAAAATGATTGGAAGAACATGTCCATAACTACTCAATTGAGCTTTCTAGATGGTGAAACAAGTTTTTCAAAACCTAACACTTTGATCTTTGAGATAGTTTGCACCACGCTGCGAGGGCCAAAAGAATTAAAAGAATTCGTGGTTGGCTTTTCCTGATTTTTCAAGAATATCGGTTAATAAGCGTAGTGAAATAAAGTTAAAATAAACGTTTAGTTGATATTTCTTCCAATAGATGGCGTTTTTGTCATTTAAAAATCTCATTGAACGGCTCAGGGCCTCTTCATTTCTATATAAATGTATTGAAGTAATTGTGAATATGCAACTAACATAACGCGAAAGGTAAATGGTGATCTATATGAAATAAACATTATTTTTAATCGATTGTAGGTGTTCATTTAATAGATAAAAATATAAAAATCAATTTTAGATCGCTGATTCTAGAACTGTATCCACTTGAGAAAGATTAGTGCAAAAGTATATGCAAATTGAATTCTATAGATGCCACTTCAATATTTAATTTTCTGATTATTGGAGCGATCGACTCTTCCTTGCATTTTTCATGAAAATCAGCCGGTATATATAATTGACAGAATATTGGTCAGAAACACTATTGGGTCTGTACCATTTTCCTTTTTAGTTATTCCATTTTCAAGAGCTTTATGACAGTATGAATACCCGGGAAGTAAATGGAATGTATGGAATGTTCTCAGAAGGTTCAGCTATGTAGGACGTGGAGCAAGTTTGGAACCGGAGTGGAAACGTGTCCCACTAGACCGGCCTAGCAGCTTGTGGGCCTGCCCAACGTCACATTGCGGTCGTTCTGTAATGTCTCTGTGTGAGAAATGGTACTTTACATATGTACCATAGCTATTAATATAGTAATATCATTATATTCGCCATCGAACGTTGTACTGTACGTATTACATCCCAAACACGACGCCAGCCATCTCTGTCTCGAACGGAAATATCTTTATTTACGGGGCTGCTAACCAAAATGGATGATTTTTGAACCCCGATGGACGCATAAAGCGGAATATATACAAAGCACTGTTTGGAGGGGCCTGGGGATGGGTGGCCAGGGGATCATCGCCAGGTGAGGCCAGGAGAGCCGGGATGTAGAGGAGGGGGGCATCTCTGTCTGGAGCTCGATGTACCATCTCGACGAACGTTAAGCCAGTGATAATGTGATCAATAATGTGAACATGGGAACCGGAGTGGAAACTTGTGCTACAATCCCACCTAGAGCTCTAACAGCTTATGGTCCTGCCCAGCGTCACATTGTGACCGTTCTGTTATGTCTCTGTGAGACAATGCAGACTCTCTGCATCACTTTCAATTTTTTTACCACATAAAAACTCTTTAATCTTACAAACAAGTAGAAGTCCGAGGGTGCCAGGGCTGTACGCCCCCATACCCTGTCGCCAAAGTCAGAGGCGCCGTGTGAGATCTCGCATTATCTTGATGGAATTTGAGTTGGGTATTTTTTAAGTTGGGTTGTTTTATTTATAAAATTAATTGGCATCTATCGACAAAATTTATAATCTTCAAATATTATCTCTACAGTGGTGGAATGATGAAAGTTATTGAATGAGAGGGGTTAGCTCATCAGTGGTGAACCCTCTCAGCGGTTTCGCCAAATAATCTCCAGACCGCCCTACTATTGTATTGGATTGGTTTTATTACAACAACAACAAAAAGGCTTTTATTAGGGCCCATTGCCCTGTATGGATTCGCCATACAACAACAAAATAATACAGTAATTTTTTCTCTCTTTCCCCATGTGCACGTGAGCCTTTGTTTGAAAAGGGATTTATTTACACATCTGTTCTAAATATTTCCTCACTATCTCTTTTGTGTGTGAATCTATTTACAATTGATCTGTAGAAATTATAGAGTTCTATTGCTTTTTTTTTTTTTCTGAAATAGTTCTCAGCGTCTGCAGTGGGTTGCTAAATCTCCATAAGGTGTTTTTAAGAGTTTTTTCTCTTTCTTCACCTAGATATTTAGATTCTATGATATAGTGGGAGATTTCATCAGATATCATATTTCCACAAATCCTGCAGTGAATGTTTTCCTTTTTGATGATGAGAATATCTGTGTGACTTTCTCTATCTAGAGTTGAAGTAAGTCTAGTCCGTGCAATCAAGGCTATTATCTTCGATGACAGATTCCATGGTTTTATTATATATTCTGTATTTTCTATGTAAGGCTGCTTGGGGGTGTTGTAAGCTTATGTCCATAGGTTCTCTAAATAGTAGAGCGGTCTCTGAATATTAATTTGTTGAAACCGCTGAGAGGGTTCACCACTGATGAGCCCTCTCATTCAATGTCTTTCATCATTGCAGTAAGGTCTGTAGAGATTATTTTTTGATGATATTAAAAAAAAAGAAACTCATTTCCAAAAATTTAAATCGTAAAGATAGAGGCTGCCTGGCCGGCATTCATATTTCTTGAAATAAAAGACACTTCGGCCAGTGAATCTTTTTATTGTCTCGACGTTTCGACAAAAATCTTTTGTCCTCGTCAGGAGCGAACAAAAATTAAAACATTAGGCAAAGCGTTAGAAATTATTCTAAGGCTGCAAGGGCGTTCTCACGCGATATTCGAAATTTTGTACACATCTAAAGCACGAGTCAAAAACAAATATTTAACTCACAAAAGACTATGATCTTTTAAATAAATTATTTAAATTTAAATTAAAATAAAGATTATTTTTAGAGGGATGGGTATCACGGGAAATGGGGAAAAGATCTATAAATATATTTGAAGATATTCCGCAACAGTACAATTCGTTTTTAAATTTAAAGATTAGTTAAAATGGTAGGTATAAATTGTACATAATAGAAAAAGATTTATTTATACTATTGTAAAATCTTTGTAAATATTATTTGATTTTTTATATATATTTTTGTTTTATAATTTCTCATTATAAATATTTAAATAATTTATTTAAAAGATCATAGTCTTTTGTGAGTTAAATATTTGTTTTTGACTCGTGCTTTAGATGTGTACAAAATTTCGAATATCGCGTGAGAACGCCCTTGCAGCCTTAGAATAATTTCTAACGCTTTGCCTAATGTTTTAATTTTTGTTCGCTCCTGACGAGGACAAAAGATTTTTGTCGAAACGTCGAGACAATAAAAAGATTCACTGGCCGAAGTGTCTTTTATTTAAAGAAAAAAAAAAAAATTAAATGTTATAAATTTTGGGTAGCTTCGTTTTAATTGCTCTTTTTAGCTTTTCTAATGATTTACAATACCTTTCCTTGTTGATAGAAGAATTTCTTTCAATATTGTCCCAAATATCAGCTCTTCTTGGTCTCCAAATACAGAGACAATTGTCCTTGAAAAGTGAATGCCTTGGTTCTTTCTTTACTGGCAATGTTCTATGGGTCCATTGCATTGATTGGCGCTTAGAAGAAAGATGACAATGATAAACCCAAGTCCCAGCACATGTTATCGTAAACACCCGAGAAGGTTCTCCAGAAAAAGTCTACATAAGGTCTAAAAAAAACAAGTTTAAAAACACCTTTTTTGTGTGTATAGGGAAATTATTTTATTTGATAAGTTGTCATTGTCAGGTTATTTCTTAATCAATTCCTCCGTTAGAACCAAATTTCGGTTCGTCACTACACATGTTGGTCTACCTGGTCTTTCTTCATCACTAATAGCAAAATCACCAGTCTGGAAGCTCTGTGACCATCTTTGTATTGTGCTTCTTTCTATCCATGGCTCCATACACAGACTTCGAGTAAATTACAACGGTTGTCTCAGGACTTAAACAGAAACTCCATCACCGACAGTTCTTGTGTTTACTTCAGGCTGTGTATCTGAGAAAATACCAAATATATTTTAATTCACATATATATGGGAATGTTTATTCAATCAGAAAACAATATTTGTATATTGATAATTGTAAAACGACATTTGAAAATTATCCCGCATGTGTTTCTTTTCAACGAAAAATCAAAATTTATTTTAAGGAGAAATAACGATTATTTCTAACCTTAGGGATGAAGTATGAAAGGATGAATTGTGAAGAGTAATGGTAAAAGGAAAATAAAATAAAAGTGTCTAGGGATGGGAACACTTTTATTTTTCCGTCTATCTTTACTCTTCGCAATTCATCCTTTCATACCTCATCCCTAAGATTAGAAATAATCGTTATTTCTCCTTAAAATAAATTTATATTTTTCGTTCAAAAGAAACACATGCGGGATAATTTTCAAATGTCGTTTTACAATCACAAGCCGCATTATATTGTATTTATAATTATTTAATATTTTTCAATAGGTCATTGTGGGCATTACTTATTGACCTTCCCTAACTTTAGTGTATAGACAAATAGATAAGCCAAATTGAATAAAATATAGCGATATATATATTTTTAAACCTGTAATCTTTGAAACGATAAATTTCTGATGGCCACGACCTTATTTGTAATAAAAGTGTTTTGCATATCTAGACTTCAACATATATATCAACACAGATTATATTTTTAAATATTTTTCAATAAAGAAGATAACAAGGAGATAACTGTCGTCTCTCAACTCAATTATAGAAACTCGTGTTTTTAAATTGTATAAAGGCAAACAATCAAATGTTGGAGCTAGCAATGTTGTGTTTGTAAACCTGGTTTCATACCTCCGGTGAACCAATGTTTATGGTGCCTGGAAATCAAGAAGTAGCGCTTTGACCAATACTACACCAGGAGTTTCATTGCATATCTTTGTTAAAATCTGAAAACGAAGGAATAAACTTCTCTTCAACTGATATTTTGATTGATAAAATGAGAAAAATAAAAGATAGATTTAATGTTCAATTTTTATGAAATCTTTATTTACATATTTACAGTTGGGGGACACGAGAGACTTACCAGAAGAGTAGCTACATTGATGTTGGAGAGAGTAACAACGGCAACAAGACTTCTAACACTCCTCCTCTTTAATTGTCATTTCTACTACACATTACATATGACTAGAATAACATTCAACTGGTATTTACATTACGTTACCACCTAGGGCCAATATGAACATCTATTTACATACATTTTCCCCAGGAAACAGGACCACAGCAGTCGGCGATATCCGCACAAGACTCAAACGGGAAACAGGCGAAAGCGCCATCTATTGGCGGAGGTTGTAGGTGTTTTCAGGCCTTATACGCGACAATATATCAAAACATTGTTTGGGTGAAATATACCACTTTCTCTTTAACAATCTATCTGAGGTTTGACGAACTCAGAGCAACAAACAGTTTCAGACACAAACGGTGTGATAGAGAGGGTCACTGGATAAGATTAGATTCAACATGTGGGAAATCCGAAATTGATTTTATTTTTGGAAAGTTTATAATTTTTTTCTATCGATTCACATTCCATAACAATGCATTGTAAATAATTTTAAAGTGTGTTGATCATTTGGAGAGAACTGTTCAAGTTACATTTCCCAACTACACATGGAGAGAAATGTTCAAGTTACATATCCCAACTACATATGAAGAGAAATGTTCAAGTTACATATCTCAACTACACATGGAGAGAAATGTTCAAGTTACATATCCCAACTACACATGGAGAGAAATGTTCAAGTTACATATCCCAACTACACATGGAGAGAAATGTTCTGTTCAAGTTACATATCTCAACTACACATGAAGAGAAATGTTCAAGTTACATATCTCAACTACACATGGAGAGAAATGTTCAAGTTACATATCTCAACTACACATGAAGAGAAATGTTCTGTTCAAGTTACATATCTCAACTACACATGAAGAGAAATGTTCAAGTTACATATCCCAACTACACATGGAGAGAAATGTTCAAGTTACATATCTCAACTACACATGGAGAGAAATGTTCAAGTTACATATCCCAACTACACATGGAGAGAAATGTTCAAGTTACATATCTCAACTACACATGGAGAGAAATGTTCAAGTTACATATCCCAACTACACATGGAGAGAAATGTTCAAGTTACATATCCCAACTACACATGGAGAGAAATGTTCTGTTCAAGTTACATATCTCAACTACACATGAAGAGAAATGTTCAAGTTACATATCTCAACTACACATGGAGAGAAATGTTCAAGTTACATATCTCAACTACACATGAAGAGAAATGTTCTGTTCAAGTTACATATCTCAACTACACATGAAGAGAAATGTTCAAGTTACATATCTCAACTACACATGGAGAGAAATGTTCAAGTTACATATCTCAACTACACATGGAGAGAAATGTTCAAGTTACATATCTCAACTACACATGAAGAGAAATGTTCTGTTCAAGTTACATATCTCAACTACACATGAAGAGAAATGTTCAAGTTACATATCTCAACTACACATGGAGAGAAATGTTCAAGTTACATATCTCAACTACACATGGAGAGAAATGTTCTGTTCAAGTTACATATCTCAACTACACATGAAGAGAAATGTTCAAGTTACATATCCCAACTACACATGGAGAGAAATGTTCAAGTTACATATCCCAACTACACATGGAGAGAAATGTTCAAGTTACATATCCCAACTACACATGGAGAGAAATGTTCTGTTCAAGTTACATATCTCAACTACACATGAAGAGAAATGTTCAAGTTACATATCCCAACTACACATGAAGATAAATGTTCAAGTTACATATCCCAACTACACATGGAGAGAAATGTTCAAGTTACATATCTCAACTACACATGGAGAGAAATGTTCAAGTTACATATCTCAACTACACATGGAGAGAAATGTTCAAGTTACATATCCCAACTACACATGGAGAGAAATGTTCTGTTCAAGTTACATATCCCAACTACACATAGTACAGTATAATTATAATAGGCAGAAGTTTGCGACTGCCCAGACTGGTAGTGTGCCATACATACACACATATATGTATATGCGCGCGCTTCGTGACAGTATCAACTACTGTAATAACTACACGTTAGTTATTCGCAAGTTTGCACTCAAAAACCGCTAGAGGGCAGTTAATAAACAAATTCCAGATTTACCTCGACGGCCTGGTATATTTAAATGTGTTAAGAGACAAGGGTCGCCTCTCCCGTCAAAATAGACGTCGAACCCGACGCCATCTAGGTGGACGCTTTTCAATTTGCCAAAGCTGGTGTTGTGGCTTTGTCGCCGACCCGAGGACGCTAGTTTGCGGCAACGGTCAATAGATCGCGTCTAGTTTTGACGTCTATTTTGACGGGAGAGGCGACCCTTGTCTCTTAAGATCAATATCTTCGCAGCAAAATTTCCATCTATCTATGTGTGTGTGTTAAAAAAAAGCAGACAAAAGGACAGGTGTTGATATATTTAAATAAAAAAGCATATACTGACCGCTAACATGAACATTTTACATAGCCAAGCGCCATCTAGTGGAACAAAAATCAACTAAACGTTGATTAAACTTGTCCCCTATTATTAGGACAACCCATTTTCTGGGGATAAACCAAGAAAATCCAACCACGAACGCGTTTCAGGCTGTTGGCCCTACGTGCTGCAGGCTGTACCTCAAATACCAAGTTTAATCAACGTTTAGGCTATTTGCTTATTACTGGATATGTGGCGCTCTGCCATCTAATGTGAGCGGTTAGGATACACTTTTTTGTTTCAATATCAACACCTGACCTTTTTATATTTTATTCTTTTTTTCACACGAACAGCGAATTTATGCTAACTTGGCATTGAATACCCATTTCTTAATTTCTCAAGAAGCCTAATGGACTAAATTTTTGGTCGTAGAGGTACAGCCTGTACACGCTGATGAGGGCCAACAGTCAGAAACGCGTTCGTGGTTGACTTTTCTTGATTTTAACAAGAAATTGGGTTGGCTAAATATCGTGGACCAAGTTAAATCAACGTTTAGTTGAATTTTGTTCCATTAGATGGCGCTCTGCCATTTAAAATAATCACATGACCAGTCAGAATATACATTTCATATAGTAGTACAAAAGTGAATGGTATCAGGTGGGTACATTAAGAAAAAGACATTTCCTGATCGTGCAGTTAAGAGTTGCTGATGGCTTGCGCCATCTGTCGGAATAAATATCAACAAATCGTTGATTTTAAATTATTCCAGAATTGGCCAAATACCCTTTCTTGATTAATCAAGCCATCAAAACTCATAGATCAGGAGATGCTTTTTTCTTAATTTATCCACCTCAGTACAATTTCACTTTTGTACCTTTTTACAAAGTTGGCGTTCTCGCGCCTTTCCGGCCTAAATACTTTTTTGATTATCTTTCAGAATGCCTCATAGACCAGCTTTTTTGGTCGTTGAAGGACAGCTTGCATCACGTTGATGAGGGCCAACCCTCGAAAACGTGTACGTGGTTAGCTTTTCTTGATTAATCAAGAATGGGTATTTGGCCATATGGCTAATATAAGCATACGACAGGGTAAGCTTCTTGACAACAGCTTTAGGTCGCTACTATTGAGGTTGTCAAACGCTGACTTCAGTAAGATGTCAGCCAGTGGCTTGTCGTGTCTTGTTGCCAAAGCGATTTTGTCAAGAACTTGTACAATATTCCAGAAGAAAGATCATCCTTAAACTGCGAACTTCTGACACCTGGGCACGAGTTCTGGCATATGATAGGCAAACGGCCAAAGAGAATATCACTGAGGATGCTGTAGTCGGTAGTTGAGAGTCTGACCAATCGGAGTGCCTGAGGATCTGGACAACCGAGCAACTTGGGCAGCAAGATCATATTCCTGCACCGGGAATAGAGGCAGCTGCAAAGAACTCGAAGACTTGTCAAAAAATCCAGTTGAAAAATCTTCAAAGCGTTAATAAAATTGCATAGCAATTCATATCATCCTGAGGCACGGCTCTATGGCAGGGGGGATGGCAGCAGAAAACCGAAGATTTTTGTATAAAATAATTCTCTCGTGTCGACGAACTCTGCAGGAGTTACATCGGTGAGAAAGTCGATGATGGCTTCAGCTGAGATTGGCGTCTGTGCAGAGAGAATGCTGAAGTGCTCCTGGGGTGAACGTCTTAGTTGACCACTGGAGACAACATTTCCGTCGTCATCAGTGTAGGTGGAGACGTCTGGGTTGGAATAAACGTCCGAAGTTTGCAATGTAGGAGCTGCCAATGCCCTCCTAAGTCTCTGTCTCAAGAAATGTATCCACCACCGGACTTCGTGCCAGCAAACGCGAGAGACCAAGTCATCGCAACCAGAACGGGATTTTTTCTATTCCTTTGTTTCTATAACATCATAATTTTATAGGTCTTCTAAAATTCCTTTGATAAATTATCCAATTAGGTAAAGGAAGAGCTCAGAACATAGCAGTTTGCCGATGTAGGAAGTCTTTCAGGAGCTGGCTATCCCACTTGGATCAGGATAGAACGGTAGTCATAGTAGGGAAATTATGAATTATCATACTAGATGACGTGATATCAAAAGCCTGATGAAATAAGATCTTTCCCAGACTACCTCGATCGAGTTTCTGATAATGTCGACGCTGGTGTGATCCAGCGTAGCGTCGAAGAAGGTGACAGTGAAGTAGGCCTGGCCCATGCTCCCCGATTGAGCATCTACCGAACAGGGTGTCAGGTAGGCACTGCTCGGAGATGTACAGATCACCAAGGAAGAATCCATACACTTTCTTCACTTGCGAGGGACCTGATGGCCTGTGGTTGGCGACATCGTTCTCCAAGAGCATAAGACATAGGCTTCGACGCATGGAGCCTCCACAAACAGTGAGGTCGTCAATAGTAACCTTGCCATAACATCTACTGCCGATTCAGCATCTACGTACACAGCTGCCACATCGACCACGAAAACCCAGGAAAGTTCTTATTCAGGCGTTGCCACAGCAGTGATGTAATACCCAGGCTCAGTACTCCTGGCTGCATTGCTGCTTCGTTGAGTCGAGTTAGTTCTTGAAACATCTAGAGCATTCAATCCCACAGACCTGGGCTTATATCTCCATCAGATTGAACGTCTAGACGTAAAGTAAGTTGTCTAACTTCCACTCCTCCTTCATCTTGGTGAAGTCAGCTGGGCGCCGTCCTAGGTGTGGCCCTCAACAGAGAGATACACCGGGGCGTTAGACCTAACTATCCAACACGGTCGTTATGATGTCAGAGTCTTTTGCACACAGGATTCCAGGAATAATTTCCTGATATCTTACGAAACAGTAAATTCTTGAAGAGACTTTCCTCGAGTTCCAGGCCTTCCTCAACAAGTCGCTATGGGCAGATGAATGTCCGACCAGTACGTGGCTATCCATCCTAGCGACCTGTTGAATCCTCCAAGCAAATTGTCCAGATCCTGCAGGTGTTTGGGGAATCTAGGCGTCACATGCACGAACTGATCAAATGTTCAAAATTATCACTGAACTTCATCAATCCGTTTTTGGGTTGTTCTGGCGTACTGGACGGGTAAAGGTCGCTTCAAATGAGGCTTGATCCTTAAATATTTCAGGTTGTTCGTATTTGTTATTGACAAGATCCTTGGTACTTCCTTTGTTGGAAAGATTCCTTGGAGATACTGGAGGGGGGTTGAGGTTTTTTTTACACTTCCTGCTCTCAAGACGTGTGGATCTCATGGAATAAAGTCCGCTGGATTACAATCTAAATTACAATCTGTATCTACGAACCAATGAAAACACAGTATATAAGATATTGGTATAACACATATTTGTACAAACTTTGACTACCTTGAAGATAGAGGCTGTCTGGCCGGCGCGCATTTATCCTTCTTAAAATTAAAGATACTTCGGCCACTAAATCTTTTTATTATCTCAACGTTACGTCAAAAATCTTTTGTCCTCGTCAGAATTTCAATAATTATTCATCTAAAAATATTTTTTAACTTAAAAAAAATAATTTTATTATTGCAGTAAGGGCAGTGGAAAATTGTTTTATTTTAAAAAGAAACCTAGGCGTCAAAAATAGTTTAAATTTCCTATAACAGATTACGTGCATCATGATTGGATCAGTTTCAACTTTCTCACATCAGTGAGATGACGTACTGCAGGCTTCTTATGTGTTTATATCCAACCTTTATAAAGCCGGTAAGGACATCGCGCTTCGAGATTTTTTTTCCCCAAAAAGGACGATATTGAGTTTCTGAGACATCTGGAAATAAAATTGATGATAGTCAATGTGTCTAACAGCCCTAAACGCGTACGTGATTGGGTTTTCTTGATTAATCAAGAATGGGTATTTGGCCAATTCTAGAATAATTACAAATCAGCAAATAGTTGATATTTATTCCAATAGATAGCGCAAGCCATCAGCAGCTTAGTTGCACGTTCAGAAGATGTCTTAATCTGATCTCTGTACTTTATTTCTTTATTTCGACTTAGAGCGCTATGTCCCCCTAGGGACACTTGCACTTTAAAAATAAACAAATTTTTAAAGAAAAAAAAAAGATATTTTAAATATGTACAGAATTAGTATGCAAGTTAGTTAGAAGAAAAGATAAAATATATATATATCAACACAATTGATATATGTACACATTGATGTACAATTTCACTTATGTATTATTTTTTTTTTTCATATAAAGTGGATGTGTTTTCTTCTTTAAATCATTCCTACCGCCGTTAGTACATGACAGAATGCCTTCTGTTTAAATGCGTGATTTTAATGGAGGGATGTCCGATGTTACACAGATTTGAAGCTCCCCTGGGCCACGAGGGGCGTTTGTTCCGTGGGAAGCTGAGGATGGCGGTGGTAGGCGAACCTGTGGATCTTCTCCGCTATCAGCAGGACGATCTGGGCAAACACTGGAATCTCAAACATTTAGTAGGATACTGTGAGACCAGTTTCCTTGTTCATATATGTGTGTGTGCCAAAAGAGGAACTTCTCCCTTTAATTGTGCATCACAACGACTCACTGTACATCCCCCCAGTAACAATGAAACTTTACTGGTGATGACAAAGAATAAGCCATAACACCAGTTTTGGAAAATACAGACAAAAGCCAACAACCTATATACCATGGTTTCGTGCTTTGGCACTCATCAGTACAGGAGCAGCTTCGATTTCATAACATCCTACGTGAACTAACCACGTATAAGTTCTAAGGTAAGTCATGGCCCTGTAACCATAGGATGGCTGTAGCTGTCGGACAGCTCGGTGAGGGGCTGAAGTAAACCTACCACCAGGATCTCAAAGAGGAACAGGAAGAGAGTTGCGGTCCGGAAGCCGAACTCCTGAAGCAGGTAGCCTCCCATGGACGGTCCAACAAAGGATCTGGACCCACACATCAAAGTCCAACTGGGACTCTCTGGTTTACTTTGAGACTTGGTGGTCGGTAGAAGAGGTCTAAACCGTTGGGTTTTCGACCGCTACGAACCGGGATCGATACATTTGGCACTTTTTTCTAATATTAAAAAAAAAATGCTCCAATAGCCCCCGAATCTTGCAAAAGTCCAACCCCACCAGCGAGTGAAAGTAACCGAAACGGAGCTCGGACACATTTTTAAGTGCAAAAGTCGAACTATTTTTCACATAAATACACATATGGTGCACTTACTGTAAAAGCAATCGCCAACGTCTACCCACCATGATTATCATGGCCTGTAGAACGTGTACTAGGGATAATAAAATAAAAAAACTTAGACACTTGGGGGGTGTACTTGTGTCCAGTCTCGAGGGTCGCAGATGCCCGAGATTTTTTGTGACGTTCCATCCCACCCATGCTACCTCTCATCCCTTCCAAGTCTTACACAACTTATCTTTTAATTCAATAAAACAGTGTCTTGTATCAATATTAAGGTGGAAGAACATCAGAATTCCAGGGATAAATGGAGTCAAATCATCCATGGATCCATCAAATAAGTTTATATAAAAAATGGCGCACTGGATCTGTAAAGGAAAAACAAACAATTTTATCTTCACAGATCCAGGGACGCCCTTTTTTATATAACTTCCGGGGATAAGTTTCTTTTTACATTTCTACATTCTCTCTTGTTTGATGCTAAATATGTCATTTTTACAAGTTGTGTCAATAAATGGGTTTAATTTGTCAATTTTTTATTCCCTTTCTCTCTTTACTAGGTGTCTAAAGCTTACTCTATATGTGTTCGATACCACCCCTATACCCCCAATTGGAATATATTTTTGATAATTGTTCTTATTGGTTTTGTTCTAAACAATTGGAGGCGACTGTAAATGGTTGAGATAGTATATTCACAATAATTCAAGTTTGAGATGGTAGAAGTGTGAAGGGAAGCAGGAACTCACCCTAAGGAGAGGGATCCGAATATCATAGAGGAGGCAAGGCCGTAGGTGGACAGGTCAGGAGGGAATCCCCGGTCTCTGTGTACAGGGGGGGCCAATTGACAATTAATTTTTCCATTGCAGTAAGGGCAGTAGAAATTGTTTTATTTTAAAAAGAATATTACGCGTCTAAAATAGTTTCGTAATTTGATAACAGATGGCGCGCTAGTGTATCGTAATAGATTAACAATAAATTTAGAGTAAAATATTTTGTTATTGTAATAAAAATAGAAAATATTACACCATACGAAGCCTCCTCTGAAGGGACGTCGGGATCAGGAGCTACAAGCCGCCCTGAGTGAGGCCCTTGTTTATTGTGTAGTTTTTGTACAGGGAGAGAGTTATGGGTCGTCCCATGTGGAGTCCATAGTTACACACACAATATACACACATACAACACACACATACACACACATACACAACACACACAGAACACATACAGAACACACATACACACCGCCGGAGTTAGATACAATCTTCAATGAAATGATCACTGACCCCGGCTTTGAGCCCCTGCTGGAGCCAGGGATTTCCCTGGATGCCGTCATGTTTGCGGTCTTATACCGCGAAGATAGATTGGATCTACTCGGGGATCTCTCCCCTGAGCAGGGGAGTAACCTCGCGGGCTTCCTTGACGCTGCTTTCGAGCGAACTCGGAACAGCCATCCCACCATTCGCAGGGGAATTCACAAGCTAAGGATAGCCTTGCCCTCCTGATCAATGTACATTGTTTGCCCTTTTGACTCCTCGTGAGTAATTGTTGACCAGCGGTCAATAAAAATTATTTAATTGTCAATTGTCAACACATACACAACACATACACAACACATACAGAACACACATACACACATATATTCATCATCAGGGCGTAAGACGAGACCCGACCTTGAGGCCTTCCTCAAGAGAAACCCCGGGGTTTCGTTTGCTGGAACGGGCGCCCTTGGTCTTGGGCGGGAGGAGGTCCTGGACCTCCTCTCCTCGAAGACCAAGGCGCGAAAGCGCGGTCAGCATTTAACCCCTCCGCAGAGCAATGCTCTTGCCGGCCTAATAAACCAAATCCTCGACCTAAGGCCCGGAGTAAATAGCAACATTTATAAGGTCTTGCGACAGGTCATGTCAGAGCTGAGGACCGGTCCAGCCGCAGTGCCCCCTACATCCACACTGCCTGCGCCTCGACCATCTCATCCAACGCCGCTCACTTCCAACAAGCCGACACCTGCTTTGATTACACCCCCGCCGCCCGCCCCGACGGAGATGGAGGAGGACGTTCCGATGACGGTAGAAGAGCGCTGTGTACCCCCACTGCCTGCGCCTCGGCTCGCTGAGCCAACACCGCCCACTCCCCAGGGGCAAAAGACGACACCGGCCACGACTACACCTCCGCTTCCACCGCCTGACCCGATGGAGGACGACGACGACCTGATGCCGGAGTTAGATACAACCTTCAATAAAATGATCGCTGAACCCGGCTTTGGGCCCCTGCTGGAGCCAGGGATTTCCCTGGATGCCGTCATGTTTGCGGTCTTATACCGCGAAGATAGATTGGATCTACTCGGGGATCTCTCACCTGAGCAGGGGAGTAACCTCGCGGGCTTCCTTGACGCTGCTCTCGAGCGAACTCGGAACAGCCATCCCACCATTCGCAGGGGTATTCACAAGCTAAGGGTAGCCTTGCCCTCCTGATCAATGTACATAGTTTGCCCTTTTGACTCCTCGTGAGTAATTGTTGACCAGCGGTCAATAAAAATTATTTAATTGTCAAAAAAAAAAAAAATGTCACACATACACACATATACACAACACATACACAACTCAAGCCGCAGTGCCTCCTACATCCACACTGCCTGCGCCTCGACCATTTCATCCAACGCCGCTCACTTCCCACAAGAAAAAACTGACACCTGCTATGATAACACCCCCGGCGCCCGGCCCGACGCAGATGGGGGAGGTCGTTCCGATGACGGAGGTAGAGCGATGTGTACCTCCTCTGCCTGCGCCTCAGCCTGCTGAGCCGGCGCCGCCCGCTCCCCAGGAGTCAACTCCAGCCACGACTACACCTCCGCTTCCACCACCTGCTCCGATGGAGGACGACGTCGATCTGATGCCGGAGTTAGATACAATCTTCAATGAAATGATCACTGACCCCGGCTTTGAGCCCCTGCTGGAGCCAGGGATTTCCCTGAATGCCGTCATGTTTGCGGTCTTATACCGCGAAGATAGATTGGATCTACTCGGGGATCTCTCACCTGAGCAGGGGAGTAACAATCGCGGGCTTCCTTGACGCTGCTTTCGAGCGAACTCGGAACAGCCATCCCACCATTCGCAGGGGAATTCACAAGCTAAGGATAGCCTTGCCCTCCTGATCACTGTACATTGTTTGCCCTTTTGACTCCTCGTGAGTAATTGTTGACCAGCGGTCAATAAAAATTATTTAATTGTCAATTGTCAACACATACACAACACATACACAACACATACAGAACACACATACACACATATACACAACACATACACAACACATACACACATATACACAACACATACACAACACATACAGAACACACATACACACAACACACATACATACATACATACAAAACACATACAACTTGTGTATCAAACACTCTTCAAAGCTAAGTCATACTTCAGATCAAACATAATTGCTGTAGTACCCGGACAGTTGGAGACTTCTGTACGTGGCTCCAGGAGAACGTACAGTTGGTAGTAGTGGTGAGTATTTTTGATATTAACTTACAATTTTAAAAATGATAAAAAATTAGCATCATTTTCCTTAAATCGAATAATTAAGCTTTTTCGAGAAAATGTACTCTTCTATAGACTTATGATAGATATTACAGGATAAATTGAAACTCTTTACAAAAGAAAAAAAAAATATATTTTCTCTGTTCATATTTACATGGTGTCCTTGAAGATAATCTAAAATATAGGATTATGGTGTGGAACTTCTCACATGGTATCCTTGAGAGTTAGGGTATAGAAATCAAGTTTCTTTGTAGATTATGTAACATAAGGGATTGAATAAGGTTTGTAACTACTCACATGGTGTCCTTGAGAACTCCTACAAAGGTGCAGACAATCTTGCCACCAACTCCCAATCCCATAATACCCAGGGATATGCCGACCAAGTAGATTTCACTGCAGCACACACCATGGTAGGTTGGGATAAGTTCTGTCTATGTACAACTACATAAAGTTAGACTTCATCAATACTAACTCACTTCTATCTTTCTATCGATAGTCGTGTCAATTTTATCTTTTTATATAAAATGAAAAGATTCAAAAGCACGAATGTTTCTTTTATACATAATACAAACTTCTACTGTCCTTACTGGGATGATAAAATATATTGAGAGGGCTTGGCTCATCAGTGGTTAACCCTCCCAGCGGTTTCGCCAATTTAATCCACCAGACCGCTTCTCAGAGCTCTAATACTGTATTGGACGATTCTGCTTATATACGCAACACTGAAGGGTGGAATCTCAGAAATGGTTTTCAAGAAAACTATGGACATCAGCTTATAGGACAGTAGAATTACATTCAAATATTTGCATCGAGCAATGCTCTTCTGCAAACGGGTCTCCTATATACGATATGGAATCTGTAGACTTTGCTTAGACATTTTAAAGATACTGACTCAAGAAGATTGACCAAACATTATAGATTTACAAGAGAGAGAACAAAATATAACATAGTAAACAAAGAGAAACGTATCTTCTTATTCTGGTTAACAGCCAATTTCCTTGTGAACATACATACTCTGTGGAAACAATCAGTTAATTAAACTTAAAATATATTATATACAACAAAATCCCATATGATCGGTGTTGGGAATCTGTGCTAGGATCTTTTGTTTAAAGTCATTCAACTGATTTCCACAAATGAGATTTATTTTAGTAGGAAACAGTCCCAAGATGGAATGATGAATCTTGAATTAGATGGTTCGATCTTCATTTGGAACTAAGGATGCCGTTACATATCATTGTTCTCTATATGTGGCGATTTGAATCACAGTCTATGTGACCTACACGGGAGACGGCGGTCAGTAGCAATCAGCTGTGTAAGGGGGTAGCAATAAAATATATATCTGTGGCAAGTTTCAAGCAGAAGTTGTGTCTATGTATATATATTTTTATCATTTAAATAATATTTTACACATCAATATCTATATACAGTCATGGACAAAACTTAAGGAAGATGAAAGTTTGGAAATCGCCAGTCGTCTGTTTTTGTTGTTGTTTTTTTTTTTTTTCAAGGAAACGGAGACAATTTTGTTCACACTTGGTTATCTCGCATGTCTTCAATAAAGGTCACTGTAATATCTTTCAGAGTTATTGTCTGAATCCCGATATACATGCTAAAAGGTACAACTTCCTTAAGTTTTGTCCAAGAGTGTATACACACTTGGTTATCTCGCATGTCTTCAATAAAGGTCACTGTAATATCTTTCAGAGTTATTGTCTGAATCCCGATATACATTCTAAAAGGTACATCTTCCTTAAGTTTGTCCATGAGTGTATACACACTTGGTTATCTCGTGTGTCTTCAATAAAGGTCACTGTAATATATTTCAGAGTTATTGTCTGAATCCCGATATACATTCTAAAAGGTACATCTTCCTTAAGTTTGTCCATGAGTGTATACACACTTGGTTATCTCGTGTGTCTTCAATAAAGGTCACTGTAATATCTTTCAGAGTTATTGTCTGAATCCCGATATACATTCTAAAAGGTACATCTTCCTTAAGTTTGTCCATGAGTGTATACACACTTGGTTATCTCGTGTGTCTTCAATAAAGGTCACTGTAATATATTTCAGAGTTATTGTCTGAATCCCGATATACATGCTAAAAGGTACAACTTCCTTAAGTTTGTCCATGAGTGTATACATCATTCAAACACCATCCTACAGCGGGGTATATAGAGAGAAGTTGAGAGCAGTTACGTGTCCAGGGGGATGAAGGGAAGCGGCCCGATGAGCACCAGGCTCGAGGCGGTGAGGAGGCTGCCGAAGATGCCCAGCAGGAGGCAGTTGACCTGTGACACGGGGTGTTGGGACAGTTCGGCTGTCTAGCTGCGCGGACTCACCCCCTTGTCGCACAGGCGCCCCCACAGCGGGGCCGTGACACTGTACACAGCGCCTTGGACGGCGCACATGGCCCCCAGGGTGAATCCTGACAGGTGGAACTGCCAACACAACCTTTGTACCCACATTCTATTGAATAATACAGAAGAACTGAACATTGGGGACAGCTTAAAACATAGATGAATATTTATAATTATTTGTATTTCTACTGCCCCCCTCAAAGCTTATGTTCCCCCCATAGTTCATTTTAAATACTTTTCCAAGAGGTCAGCTTCAATATCTGTATAAAAGCAAAACAGCCAAATCCAATATTACTGCGGCATGGTAATTAAACAGGCGGAATCGCTGGGAGGGTTCAGCACAGATGAGCCAGGTCCTCTCAATATTTATCCATCGCAGTAAGTACAATATTTTCAACTAAATGTAGTAGCTGGAGAGTGTGGGATCATATATTGAGCATGGAGCAACTTCCTATCTCCAACAAGTTTAAAAAGAGGGATCTGTTGCCATCATGTAACTTCCTATGACCAAGATATTTAAGAAGAGTCTGACGTTACTATGTGACTTCCTATGACCAAGAAGAAACATAGCTGTCACCATGTAACGGCCCATGAAGTAGAATATCAGAAGTAGTTACCACACGTAGATGCGGCTCGAGCGTGGCCGTGTTGAAGCCGATGAGAACGAAGGTGGTGAACAGGATGAGGATGTAGAGCCAGACGCCAATGTTGAGGTAGAATTTGACCAGGTCGCCGCTCTGCTGCATCTTGCTCCCTGCACATGCCGGCCATGTCACCTTCTAATACAACCGCACAACGTAGCGAGAGTCGAATTTAAAACCATCAAAATTCAATAATCTATCTTGAATGGTTACGTGTTGACAGCCCACGTTTCGAACATTAAATCTCAAGGCGACAGTATTCTAAAGAATGTGTGTATTCTGCTTGCACATGCAGAATGGAGAACTGAGCTCTTTTATTTCATTTTCAAGTACTGGGAAATGAAGAGTTCATATGGGATTGAGCTGTGAAATATTAAATTCTATGTCTTATCATCCTTACAAGGTTTACTACAGTACAGCTCTCTCCATGGACAACAACTGTATATTTTACCGATTTTACAGCAATACCATGATTAATACTGAGTGAGAAAATGATTGAAATTTGTCTTTATGCTGACATCTGAATTTCAAATATATATTTTAATGAGGTCTGTGTGCAACACGGTAAATATTTCAAATATCTTTCAGAGTTATTGTCTGAATCCCGATATACATGCTAGAGGGTAAAACTTCCTTAAGTTTTGTCCATGAGTATAGAATGTTATCATGTAAAATAGGAACTTAAATATAAGTTATTTTATATTAAAGAACATAGAATGAACACCTACCTGAGGTATCCAAGATTCCGAACTTCAGTATGGAATCAAGGATGGTGACGGAGCCCACGATAAAGAAGGGAAGCTGGTAGCCTCCGAGCTGGACACCCACTTCACTGCCAACTCACGTGACATATAGTTTCATAGTTCGGTCGTTTAGACTGTAATTTACTACCTCAAGGTTCGGACAACTCACTTTTAAACAGTTTTATAGAAAATAAAATTTCTTCAATGCCATCCGATTCTTAAACATGGCCAGTTATACTAGAGAGTGTGAAATACACTCGTGGACAAATCTTAAGGAAGTGGAACAACGTCTTTGATATCGCCGATCGTCTGATTTTTGAAGGAGACAGAGGCAGTTCACACTTGGTGAGTTATTGTCTGAATCCCGATATACATGCTAAAGGGTGCAGCTTCCTTAAGTTTTGTCCATGAGTGTAATTAAAATGTTTTCTTGCACATTTTAAGTGGAAATGTATAACTTCTTCTACCAGGATAAAGATACCGTGATACACCCACGTTATTGGCAATCGCACAACCCTAATAAGACATGGTTAACTCCATCATTCGATCGGAGTAATTTCAACAAGAAAGTGCAAACTCCTATATATATTTAAAACACGAGAATAAAAACCATAACATTTTTTTTTTCGATAAAAAAAAGCTCGGGAGAACTTTCACGCTAAAACCACTTTTCTTCACGACCCTAATTCGATAAAATAAAACAGCTTTTAAAGAAATCTCATATGCATCTTCACTATGGACAAAACTTAAGGAAGTTGTACCTTTTAGCATGTATATCGGGATTGAGACAATAACTCTGAAAGATATTACAGTGACCTTTATTGAAGACACACGAGATAACCAAGTGTGTATACACTCATGGACAAAACTTAAGGAAGTTGTACCTTTCAGCATGTGTATCAGGATTGAGACAATAACTCTGAAAAATATTACAGTGACCTTTATTGAAGACACACGAGATAACCAAGTGTGTATACACTCATGGACAAAACTTAAGGAAGTTGTACCTTTCAGCATGTATATCAGGATGGAGACAATAACTCTGAAAGATATTACAGTGACCTTTATTGAAGACACACGAGATAACCAAGTGTGTATAAAATTGTCTCTGCCTCCTTCAAAAAACAGACGACGGGCGACATCAAAATATGATAATTGCTTAAGTTATGTCCTTGAGTATACAACCCTCGGAAGGGCCCAGCTTACAATGACCAGTACTATGTGTACTTGTGGTAATTAACAACACAGTGGATGTATTATATATTGATAGAATGAAGTGTCATGTGATGTTCTAAACTGTATCTACACATGACAATATATTCCATTTAATACATCATATTGGAATAATGTAAGTCAGAAAGAGATTTACTAATCATCGAATACACTTAAATTTTATCACATGATTAATAAAAACACATCTTTGGATCAACCAAAAAAGAACTACATGTGTAGATAATATGAATCAGCTGTTTAGAGATAGCGGTGGGGATTTCTCCTTAACTACCCTACGGGGAACACGTTGATACATTGAGATAGGTTTGATTGGTAGCTGTTGTGAGGAATCTCGCAAATACTATATATGGCATATTATTTATATACAGGTGCTAATGTGTAGTAATAAATATATATATTAAAAACCAAATTGACATTTCCTGACCAAAATATTTTAGGTCGTAGAGGTACAGCCTGCACCACGCTGACGAGGGCTAACATCCCAAAACCCGTACGTGGTTTACTTTTCTTGATTTATTAAGAAATTGGGTTGGCTAAATATCTTTGAAACAAGCTAAATCGATTATTAGTTTATTTTTGTTCCGCTAGATGGCGCTCTGCCATCTAACAATGCTCATGTGAGCCTGGTCAGGAAATGCCAATTTTGTTTTTAATATCAACACCTGACCTATTTTTTCTTATTTTTTACATATATATGTAGTGAAAGAATCACCTCTCCCTTTTATTGCGCATCAGAACGATGGCACTGTACTTCACCCTAGTAAATTACTTCACTAGTGATGATGTAGAATAAGCCACAACACCAGTTTTGGAAAATTTAGACCAAAATCTAACAACCTGTATACAATGGCTTCTGGCATTGGCCCTCATCATGTTATGGAATCGAAGCCTCCACTGTACTGACGAGTGCCAAAGCCCGGTACCCTGATATACAGGTTGATGGCTTTTTGTCTCAAGTTGCGAAAACTGGTGTTGTGGTGTTAAAAAAGCCGATCGGCCACAGCAAAGACTTTCCACTTCCTTAAGTTTTGTCCATGAGTGTATTACGACACTGTAAGAGGACTTTTAAGCTATATAGAATTCACCCAATCTATGGAACATATAAGCTTTGAGGAAAATAGAATTAATTTACATTCTTACATCGAGCATTGCTCTTCCGCAAACAATTAAAACAAGATCAGTTAGAAAAAAGTACAAATGTGATATCCATCTATAGGAATAAATATCAACTATTTGTTGATTTTTGATGGGTCAAGCCATCAGCAACTTTCAGTTGCCAAATAAGGAGATGCCCTTTCTTTTAAAGATCAGTTAGGTGTAAAATGAACAAAAGGCGTCGAAATTTGGATTTACTTGGAAACGATAAAGGAAAATTCGTGCTCAGTATAGTTACATTTCTTATATTCCTCACACACATACGTTTTCCCAAGATAGAGAACATTGCGACTGCTGTGATAGAGATGTATGGGGACATCTGTTCATTGGACACGACAATAATAACAACAACATAGGTACAAAGTTCTACCGACAATGTAGGATAGGTGAGAACACCAAAGAAGTCCAGAACTCACGTCGTAGAGGATCCCGCCCACTGTGGGACCTACGATGAGTCCCAGTCCGAAGAACATCTCCAGAGAGGTCTGCACACAATTCACACATCGTCTGGCTTTTGTTCCAAAGTTTGTTCAAAAGTTTGTTCCAAAAGTTCGTGTTATTCTTAAAACGTTTTTCTTATTACTTGGCGAATAATATTATTACGGCGAATATACATAATAATACATAATAGAATTACTTTATACATAATATAAAGACATTATACATAACGGCGAATAATTTTATTACGGCGAATACATAATAATACACAATACAATTACTTTATACATAATACAAAGACATTATAAATAACGGCGAATAACATTGTGGCATATAATATTGGTATTTCAATTTTTTGCAAGTGTTTACGAATTTTTGGGACAACCTTGTATAACCTCATATGAATGGTCCGTTATTAGAATGACAACTAACTGCTAAACTTTGTTTCACCTGAATTTTTATTATCACATCACTGACCTTGATGTATACACCAACATTCTGGAATAGAGACATGTAAATTTCAATGTTCAATAAAATGATCCCTTGTTACAATATTAATGTGAAAACATCGTAATACCACGAAATCTGATGTCTTCACCGTAAAATTTCAATGTAACCATTCCCATTGTACAGAATGAGTGTCTTGAGTGAATTGGAAGTAAGAAAAGTTGATGTCACAGCTCAATTTCCACTCGGTACAGCATGTCCCGTCTAGAATCCAGGTGTATCTGCCCGGGCTCTTAATGTGAAAACAAAAATTATTTTTTAGTTAAAACTTTAATAAAGCCTAAAACTGGCTGTCCTCTAGACCTGATCGTAGAACGGGCGTTCGACAAGTCATAAATATTGATGATGATTATTATAACAAATGATGATATATAAAGGATAAATAAAAAACAATTTTAACAAACACAAGGTAATAAGACCAAATCCAAATAAATAAATAGTGTGTGATGTTTCGGTAACAGAGTTGTTACCATTTTTAGACAAATTACTGAATGAGAAATTTGGAGATATCTTTATTTACGGGCTTCTAACCAAATATAAAATGATTTTTGTGAGTCCCAACGAGAAATTTTACCACAGCATGTTTTAAATTCTAACGGCCAATTAGTCGAGTAAAAGAGTGCATGTTTTAAATAGTTATTGTTATCAAGTGTGTAAACAAGATAGCAGATAATAAGAAGGTAGTATTTATTTATTTAGATCATCTATAATCAAAATTGTGCCTTATCATTAACAATGTTAACAGTTTCGTGGTAAAATACTAATGCATGGAGTACATTGTACATAAACATCGGCCCACAGTCACATGGCTAGCACACGCCACGGGGCATTCCAAGAATAAGTAAAGCTGTAGGTCGACGTAACACAATCGAACCATTCTCTATAACGCCGCTAAAACATACCATTACAGAATGATCAGGCTTCAGATCCATAAGAATAAATTACAAGGCTAATATCAACGTAACCCCTAACTACAATCCTCTGATATATTTTTTAAAGTTTCACATCAAATAGAATGTGTTGTGTGACAGAAAAAATATTCTTTATATTTTACCAATAAATAAACTTGCGAGAATCCAATAAACGATCATAAAATTAACCTAGAGCCATTTTGTTCGATGCAACTATCGTTCTAAAAAAACATTACACATTGATTGGCTAATGGACTCAACGATAATTGACTGTTTTAAGGTATACTGAATACATATTAGTTGTTCATTTCATGTTTGCTATGAACCTACTACCTGTTAATGTAATGTTATTAGACAAGTTGAACTGTCCATACCGTATTTCTGGTGCACGTGCCTTCAAACCACTTCACATGAGCTAACCGGGTAGAGATTTTGATATGCGATGATAATTTTCCTTCAAAGCATTCTATAGTCTTGAGACAGATACAAGGTAGAAATTCCAGTTTCTTGAACAGGTCCTAACAGACCGATTTCTGGTTCTAATATTATCTGGCTACTCCGTTGTTGGAACCAGAAATTGGTCTGCTAGAACCTGTCCAGGAACCACGGAGTGGTCAGGTAATATTGGAACCAGAAATATATGTATTGGAGTGTTAGGACCTGTCCAGGAACCACGAAGTGGTCAGGTAATATTGGAACCAGAAATATGTATTGGAGTGTTAGGACCTGTCCAGGAACCACGGAGTGGTCAGGTAATATTGGAACCAGAAATATGTATTGGAGTGTTAGGACTTGCTCAGGAACCACGGAGTGGTCAGGTAATATTGGAACCAGAAATATGTATTGGAGTGTTAGGACCTGTCCAGGAACCACGGAGTGGTCAGGTAATATTGGAACCAGAAATATGTATTGGAGTGTTAGGACCTGTCCAGGAACCACGAAGTGGTCAGGTAATATTGGAACCAGAAATATGTATTGGAGTGTTAGGACCTGTCCAGGAACCACGGAGTGGTCAGGTAATATTGGAACCAGAAATATGTATTGGAGTGTTAGGACCTGTCCAGGAACCACGGAGTGGTCAGGTAATATTGGAACCAGAAATATGTATTGGAGTGTTAGGACTTGCTCAGGAACCACGGAGTGGTCAGGTAATATTGGAACCAGAAATATGTATTGGAGTGTTAGGACCTGTCCAGGAACCACGGAGTGGTCAGGTAATATTGGAACCAGAAATATGTATTGGAGTGTTAGGACCTGTCCAGGAACCACGGAGTGGTCAGGTAATATTGGAACCAGAAATATGTATTGGAGTGTTAGGACCTGTCCAGGAACCACGGAGTGGTCAGGTAATATTGGAACCAGAAATATGTATTGGAGTGTTAGGACCTGTCCAGGAACCACGGAGTGGTCAGGTAATATTGGAGCCAGAAATATGTATTGGAGTGTTAGGACCTGTTAAGGAACCACGGAGTGGTCAGGTAATATTGGAACCAGAAATATGTATTGGAGTGTTAGGACCTGTCCAGGAACCACGGAGTGGTCAGGTAATATTGGAACCAGAAATATGTATTGGAGTGTTAGGACCTGTTAAGGAACCACGGAGTGGTCAGGTAATATTGGAGCCAGAAATATGTATTGGAGTGTTAGGACCTGTCCAGGAACCACGGAGTGGTCAGGTAATATTGGAACCAGAAATATGTATTGGAGTGTTAGGACCTGTCCAGGAACCACGGAGTGGTCAGGTAATATTGGAACCAGAAATATGTATTGGAGTGTTAGGACCTGTCCAGGAACCACGGAGTGGTCAGGTAATATTGGAACCAGAAATATGTATTGGAGTGTTAGGACCTGTCCAGGAACCACGGAGTGGTCAGGTAATATTGGAACCAGAAATATGTATTGGAGTGTTAGGACCTGTTAAGGAACCACGGAGTGGTCAGGTAATATTGGAGCCAGAAATATGTATTGGAGTGTTAGGACCTGTCCAGGAACCACGGAGTGGTCAGGTAATATTGGAACCAGAAATATGTATTGGAGTGTTAGGACCTGTTAAGGAACCACGGAGTGGTCAGGTAATATTGGAGCCAGAAATATGTATTGGAGTGTTAGGACCTGTTAAGGAACCACGGAGTGGTCAGGTAATATTGGAACCAGAAATATGTATTGGAGTGTTAGGACCTGTCCAGGAACCACGGAGTGGTCAGGTAATATTGGAACTAGAAATATGTATTGGAGTGTTAGGACCTGTCCAGGAACCACGGAGTGGTCAGGTAATATTGGAACCAGAAATATGTATTGGAGTGTTAGGACCTGTCCAGGAACCACGGAGTGGTCAGGTAATATTGGAACCAGAAATATGTATTGGAGTGTTAGGACCTGTCCAGGAACCACGGAGTGGTCAGGTAATATTGGAACCAGAAATATGTATTGGAGTGTTAGGACCTGTTAAGGAACCACGGAGTGGTCAGGTAATATTGGAGCCAGAAATATGTATTGGAGTGTTAGGACCTGTTAAGGAACCATGGAGTGGTCAGGTAATATTGGAACCAGAAATATGTATTGGAGTGTTAGGACCTGTCCAGGAACCACGGAGTGGTCAGGTAATATTGGAACCAGAAATATGTATTGGAGTGTTAGGACCTGTTAAGGAACCACGGAGTGGTCAGGTAATATTGGAGCCAGAAATATGTATTGGAGTGTTAGGACCTGTCCAGGAACCACGGAGTGGTCAGGTAATATTGGAACCAGAAATATGTATTGGAGTGTTAGGACCTGTCCAGGAACCACGGAGTGGTCAGGTAATATTGGAACCAGAAATATGTATTGGAGTGTTAGGACCTGTTAAGGAACCACGGAGTGGTCAGGTAATATTGGAGCCAGAAATATGTATTGGAGTGTTAGGACCTGTCCAGGAACCACGGAGTGGTCAGGTAATATTGGAACCAGAAATATGTATTGGAGTGTTAGGACTTGCTCAGGAACCACGGAGTGGTCAGGTAATATTGGAACCAGAAATATGTATTGGAGTGTTAGGACCTGTCCAGGAACCACGGAGTGGTCAGGTAATATTGGAACCAGAAATATGTATTGGAGTGTTAGGACCTGTCCAGGAACCACGGAGTGGTCAGGTAATATTGGAACCAGAAATATGTATTGGAGTGTTAGGACCTGTCCAGGAACCACGGAGTGGTCAGGTAATATTGGAACTAGAAATATGTATTGGAGTGTTAGGACCTGTCCAGGAACCACGGAGTGGTCAGGTAATATTGGAACCAGAAATATGTATTGGAGTGTTAGGACCTGTTAAGGAACCACGGAGTGGTCAGGTAATATTGGAGCCAGAAATATGTATTGGAGTGTTAGGACCTGTCCAGGAACCACGGAGTGGTCAGGTAATATTGGAACCAGAAATATGTATTGGAGTGTTAGGACCTGTCCAGGAACCACGGAGTGGTCAGGTAATATTGGAACCAGAAATATGTATTGGAGTGTTAGGACCTGTTAAGGAACCACGGAGTGGTCAGGTAATATTGGAGCCAGAAATATGTATTGGAGTGTTAGGACCTGTCCAGGAACCACGGAGTGGTCAGGTAATATTGGAACCAGAAATATGTATTGGAGTGTTAGGACTTGCTCAGGAACCACGGAGTGGTCAGGTAATATTGGAACCAGAAATATGTATTGGAGTGTTAGGACCTGTCCAGGAACCACGGAGTGGTCAGGTAATATTGGAACCAGAAATATGTATTGGAGTGTTAGGACCTGTCCAGGAACCACGGAGTGGTCAGGTAATATTGGAACCAGAAATATGTATTGGAGTGTTAGGACCTGTCCAGGAACCACGGAGTGGTCAGGTAATATTGGAACTAGAAATATGTATTGGAGTGTTAGGACCTGTCCAGGAACCACGGAGTGGTCAGGTAATATTGGAACCAGAAGTTGCCAACTATCCGGAGAACCAGTCTATCCTATGTCAGTCACCACGTGCACATTCCAGAGCAGCTAAAATAACACTAATGTATTCCTCTATCGTACAGTGTGATAAGAACCAATCTCCTCAAGGAGCTTTTTTCCAATCAATTCTTAGCTAATACGATAAGAGGATAAGATTAAACATATTGCCTTGGAGCGCTTCAGACAATCAGCAAAATTACTGAATTCAGCTGATTTGAGCTGTTCGTGTTCTCAGAGATAGTAGAGCCATTATCGAACAAGGACGTTCATGGCGGTTATGTAGATTTCTACTTATAGCTATTTCAATTCGCATTGATTCCGTAGTATTGGTAGACACTTCATCATCTACAATCAGACACTACCATCTTGGGTACACATACACATTCAGTATGTCTATAAATGAGTCATTTTTGAATTTGATTGAAAGAGGTTTGAAAATAGAGCAATCCATAAATAAATATTTAATTTAAAAGACATATATTGTATTAAAATATAATTTATTTTACCAATATTTCAGTTGGCTGAACGCCAACCTTTTTCAAGGTATTATATCATCGAACGTTGTACTGTACGTATTACATCCCAAACACGACACCAGCCATCTCTGTCTTGAGCTCAATGTACCATCTTGGCGACCGTAAAGTCAGTGAGTTCCTTTAATTGGTCCACGTGTCGGCGGACGAGTAAGGACGGTAGAAGTTTGTTTCATGTGTAAAAAAAACTTTCATACTTAAATGTTTACTTTTCTTATACACACAATTTCAACTGTGGTTTTAGAGCGGGCAGAAGCGGGCTCCCGCGCCATGTAGGATCACTGGCGGTGGGTCAGCCAAGAGTTTTTAACTCTTGATTCTTCGCTCCGTGTGTTCGCGATTGGGAGCGTCCTTGCCGAGCGCGCCATGAAATACCAAGGTGTACACGCAGCACATGACTCTACTCTATATTTTATGTAATAAAAGGAATGAAGGATGTGATGAGAGAAGTGCTCACAAAGGTGGTGGCCATGCTACTGGCGAAGGTAACGGCGATGTAGCTGTACATCCCGGTGTTCAGCATGGAGGCCCCGACCCCCTCAGCGATCCGGATGGCGAAGGCCAGGGTGAGGAACGGCCAGCCGTCGGGAGCCCGGTCGATCAGCCTGCCGTCACACGGATGTCTGTTCCACGGCCCAGACACCTGGGAGCCGGGACTTACCCGAACATCACCGCAGAGAACCCAACAATGAACATTCCCGTGTACAGCATCCGCTTGGGATTGGTGTAGGATATCTGGACAGCAGCCATTGGGTACAGATCTATACGGTGTACTTGGTCATCCAATCAGGGTAAGTTGAGTGTGAGCTTAGCCGATGCAATCTTTAGAGATCATCAGGAATTCTATAGCTGTCATCAGAGTTTCAGATAATAAAGAAAATATCCAAAAATATGTATCATAGTTTTGGTCAATTCTGTATTTTAAATAGTTATTTTTATATTTTCAGAAATATCGCAGTATTGTGTAACTTGTGAAACTACTTCAGTAATGTACCCTGCGGTATGACAACACCGAGGTAATATTTAGTTCCTGATGTTTCAGTGACTGCCACTCTCCTCAGGGCTCCTCAGAGTGAGTGACAGCGAGTCACTTTTGGCTGATGTAGCTATATTCCAAGCAAACTTCAATCCAAGGTCTTCTTCAAAACCAAGGTCGGACCCACCAGCGCTAGCTACAGCCACTCACCAACTTGCCGAAGATGGGGGCGCAGACGAACATGGTGAGCTGGTAGCAGCCTATCACCAGGCCGTATTGGATGGGGGTGGCTCCCTTCAGCTCCGCCTGGAAACACACCGTGTACAGTAGCTGCTAGTTGGCAATGAAACATTTATTATCGTGAATAAAGAGAGGAGGTTCTGGTCATTGGTGGAGCAGAGATCAGATCCAGGCTGGTAGCCATTTTGACGATATTGGCGGTTCAGAAAAAGGTTCAATAGCATATCTTCGTCAACTACAACTGCCCTTGTTTCTCGATAATTTTCCTTTTAATTCTCTCTCTTTCCTGGTGTGACGGGAACTTCCGTTGTGCTGGACGCGACACTACACACGCAAGAACTACAGAAAGAGCAGCTAGGCTTCCATCGCTAGGCCTAAGTCCTTCTTTCCCCTTCTCTGCTTCACTTCGACGTCGCTTTATTGAGCACTTAAATCTTTAGATTAGATTTGTACATACAAAATTTGATATCCATTCTTTCTCAAGATTCCATGGAGTCGAAAACGCTACTATATTGCATCCTTAAAACAATAACCTTATGACTCCAGAAAATCCCTAAATACCCCTAACATGTATTCCCTTAAAAATAGTGACTATATGTGCAAAAATATCAAACAATAGAGTAAAGTGTTCTGGAGAATTATTTGGCGAAACTGCTGAGTGGATTCACCACTGGTGAGCTAAGCCCTCTCAACATTTTTTTTTTTTATTATTATCGCAGTAAAGTTTGCAGAAGTAATTTAGATATTATTTCTATAATAAAAGAAGCACATTAAAATTAAAAGTTAATTCGATGAACAGGGCGCTTTAAAATGTGAAGTCCCCACTCACCTCCCTGGGGAAGAAGGGGGTCTGGAGAGAGATGCAGGCGCCGTTGGCCAGATTGCCGTACGCCAGGCTGAACAGGATCAGCCACCGCTTCCACTTGGAGCCGGGCGTCTTGGGAGATTTGTCCTCGTCATCTTTGATGGGCACCTCGCTGAAGACACCGTAGCTCTTGCTACTGCACCTCCTGAAGTCCAAGTTGTCTTGGTAGAGATTATCGAAGTCCTTCCCTGACAGCCCGCTGAGCAGGGAGGAGCCATTGCAGGCAGCCTTGCCGTTCACGCCATTGGATGAAGTTGATGATGGGGGTTCGTGCTGGGACTTATTTACAGGATCGTGGAGCATTTTGTGATGTCCAGACTGGACGTCGCCGATGCCTCCGTTCTGGCGGCTCACATCTAGAAGATCACTCTTGTCGTTCTGGAACAGAGTTAGAATTATTGACACGAAGAGAGGAAAAAGCAATATCAAAAGAACCTGGTCTCCAGGTTGGATTCAAGCCGGGCCCTCCCAATGATTTTTACATTGTAGAAATGTTGTATTGATAATTAAGAGAGAGTATAAAAAGTAAAGTTCCCCTCTTCATTCCAAGAATGAAGACTAAAGCTTATCCTGGGTTTCATTCAGTCCTCTTTTGTGTTAACCATCTCATTAGGATGTTGTCCGCCTTCTACCGGAGTTGTACCCACACTGGGAGGTACAGATAGGAGTTTTCCTTTCAATGGGATTGAGACCAAATGACACTTCTCAAGACAAACCCTACAGTACTTTTAGAAAACAAATAAAAAATACGGATAAAATATTTAGAGGAAAGCTATCGAATGGTGTTCTACTCTACCATCACGACAAGCCATCTGTATATTCATTGACCATTTAGACCACCTCAATCGAGTAGCGCAGATTTCAAAATCATTAAGCGCCCCTCTTATTCTCCGGAACTAGCTTCTAGTGAAGACTACTTATTCTCGCACTTTTAAAATTAACTTGAAAGGAGATAAATTTGAAGTCAATAATGAAGTGATTGCTGCTGTTGCGTACTTTTCAGAGGACAAAGAGGAAACTTTATATGAACAGGGCTGTATATAAAGGCATTAGAAGGTAGGTGAAAAACTTATAGATTTGTTCAATAGGATTATATTTGAATATAAAATGGTATATTTCACATATGGAGTTTATTTATATTAACACAAAGCAATAACGCGCCATCTATACATATAAATATATGTATACATAGTTTATTTATATTCCTAGTCTAATTATGGGACTACACTTTTGTATTTCGCTCATTTTGCCGGTCCCAAGCCCGGATGAAAAAGGAGGAGGGGGAGCAGTAACAAGCTCACTAAAAAACCTGGGCTCAGCTGGCCCTGCTGATAGTACCCTGTAAGGGCTCCTAATCCAGGGATACAGGATGAGCAGCGTTTGTACTCCATGTTAGAGGCGGCTGCACATGGCGTCTGTCCCTCATGTCAGAGGTGGCCATTTCTTTTGGAGCTAAGTCAGCCTGCCACTGAGTAGTGCTCCCAGTCTTAATGACAAAGGCAGACGCATTATACTTCACCCAGTCATGATGGTTTCGAGCTTAACAGCTTGATACCCTGATATGATTGAGTGGAGATAAGAAAGAAGAAGAAGAAGAATTTTGTATTTTGTGAAATGCTCTAACACCCTCTCAAAATCCGGACCTTGAGCGCCCATATCGATCTATCCAAAGTGTGGCCGCTTGCTGAAGGTTTACTACTTATATTTGCACATATATATAATGCAAATTTTCGGGAGGATGGTATTCACGTACTAATAGGGCACGTCTCTCTTTTGAAATGCATTAAAACAATGAATTTTGTTTATCTTCCCTGTTCCCGTCGCTTCCGTGGTGTTGATATAGTTTGGCTTTTGTCTGAATTTGCTAAAGCTTCTTTATCACACATAATCACCTGTGAATTTTGCATAGGAGTAACAAACATGATACATTGTTTATATACATTTTATGAATGAGATGTGCCCTTTTTGGTACATGAATATCATCCCCTGCACTTTTATGCTGTGTTCTGGCCATTTCAGCAGCTTTAACACCTTTTTGGAAAATTCGAACGACAAACCTCTCCCGTAGGATGTTATGAAATCACAGCCGCCGCTGTACTGATGTGGGTCATACCCCGAGTCTGAGTCTGGCAAAGCTAATGTTGTAGCACATTATTAACACCTTTACGTTCTGTACAGGAGTGATGGATGCATTTTTTATTTTAAATGTAGAGGTGCCTTTGTTATCATGAACTGAAACACATATGTCAAGACATTGACTTATGTATCATCAAATAGAAATACTGAAATCACACAGAGGTTAGAAGACAATTTGGAGAAATAAAGGAAAAACACATTTATCAGAAATAAAAAAAAATAACAAAAAGGATTAATAAATTGATGCCAAGAATAAATAGTCTACACCAGGGAGACGGACTAGGAGAGCAGGTGCTGCAACATGAGAATTAGGTAAACCCTGAGTTCTTAGTCAGCCAATACTGATGACAGATTTCAATAAAGTCGTGGATGATTTAAAGAGGAGTACAACGCCATGAGTTGTCAAGATACATACCATAGAAGTATTATCCTATCAGTCCATAGTTAGGCCGAGATAGTAGTCCTATATTAGCAGTCTAGTATGAAGCCGAGCCGTCGTATAAAGTACTATCCAATTGGTCAATAGTTCGGCCGAGATATAAGTACTATATTAGCTCTCTAGTACGAAGACTAGTATCCCCAGTGGGCCAGAATCAGGCCGAGGTATTCCAGTGGCCCAGGTGGAGGTCACGTGCTGCCGTGGCCATCTGTTTGCACATGCTCCAGAAAGTGTTCGATAGGATATCGGGGTGAGATTGCCAAACAACAACATTCTGGAAAATTCGTCAGGTTCCATAAGGCTGATTTTGGAGAAATCAAATCGTAGCTGAATCTCAACAATGGGCTCATCCATTAAACAAACTCTTCAATAGATTTCTTCAACTATGTTGAATATCTCTCTGACATCATTTACATGTATTCAATCAGGAAAAGAATTAATTTCTGAATATAAATGGCTGAAAAAGTGAACTCATATTCAAATAAATATAAAGCGACAGAGCTAATAGCATCAACATTAAGGATGGCCGAGTTTATTCATCCATATCGGCCATATAGAAGATCAAATTATCCGCCTCTTGAGGAGTTTTCCTTAAATATCTCTGGAGCTATTACAATTGATGTTGATGACTTTGATTCTCTACTATCTAAGAATCAAATACACCTTCACGCTGTGAAGTATAGAGGAATGGAATAATCGGATATATCACCTTGGAGTCAAGAGCTGAATTCAGACATTTACGGACCAAAGACATTTTGTGAGGAATCTGAAGAAAGCGTCGCCTCACTAGGGTCAGTTGGCGAGATGTTGTTACCTGGAGGTAAAGGAAGTTGTAGAGAAATTGAAATGCTTCCATTCCAATAATGATATTTAGAATCGAAAAAAAAAATGTTTTGGAAAGAAAGAGATGATTTCTTTAAAAATTCGAGAGGCGCTTTAATCTAAGTGAAAATCGCTTCTCGATTTTTAGCAAAGTTCAAAAAGATATTTTTGTTTGTTTCAGAAAATCTGTTATATTGAACTGTAATACAATATAATGCGGCTTATGATTGTAGAACGAAATTTGGCAATTATATCGCAAATGTTTCTTTTGAACGATAAATCTAAATTTATTTTAAGGAGAAATAAATTCCCATCCCTGGACACTTTATTTTTCCGTTTATCATTACTCTTCACAATTCATTCTTTCATACCTCATTCCTAAGGTTAGAAATAATCGTTATTTCTCCTTAAAATAAATTTTGATTTTTCGTTAAAAAGAAACATTTGCGGTAAAATTGCCAAACTCCATTCTATATATTGAATTGTATTTTGTGTGTGTTTATAAAGATTGGATCGGGTCGAATTCTTTTATTTCTTGAAGAATGAGAAAAGATGAGCTTTCATAGAACGCTCTCTAATCAGTGACATTGAATATTTTCAACAAATCAATATAACGCAATCAAACTTTATTATGAAAAAGGCATCTCCTTATCGTGAAACTGAAAGTTGCTGATGGCTTGCGACATCTATCTGAATAAATATCAACTATTCTGTTGATTTTTAATTATTCCAGAATTGGCCAAATACCCATTCTTGATTAATCAAGAAAATCTAACCACGTACGCTTACAGAAAAGTTGATATTTATTCCGATAGATGGCGTAAGCCATCAGCAACTTTCAGTTACACAATAAGGAGATGCCTTTTTCTTAATTTATCCTCCTGATCCCAGTGCAATTTCACATTTGTTCTATTTTTTCACATTTACATTAGAAAATTATCCCGCAAATGTTTCTTTTGAACGAAAAATCGAAATTTATTTTAAAGAGAAATAACGATTATTTCTAACCTTAGGAATGAAGTATGAAAGGATGAATTGTGAAGAGTAATGATAAACGGAAAAACAAAGTGTTTAGGGATAGAAATTATTGCCTTTAATCATGTATTGATAACACCATTTTATCCCTATTTTCAAAATTCATTTTATGAATTACTAGCGGGTGTACTCGGCTCCGCCCGGGTTTTACCCGAGTGAAAGTTTGCCTAACGAATATTATATATTATGAAGTATAATAAACAATGTTAAAGATTAGTTTTAATTATTAATCAAGATTGTGTGTGAATATGTGAGAAAGATGTAATATCGTTGTTGTTTTCTTGGCCGACTGTTTTACATATGGTGTTATCTTAAAATTGCTTGTTTTGAATATTTTTTTAGATTGAGTTGAATGAATTGCTGATTTTTTTTTGTATTTATATATAAATAAAATTAACTCTGTTGATTTTTTTAGTATTTAATCGATAACAGCGAAGTTACGCATGTTAAAGTTAGGAAAAATATTTTGATGTTAAGCAAAACCTGCTCCATCTCGTTTTACATAAATGTTGAAAATTTGGTCGAAATTGATGAATTGTAACGAAAGTTTTTAGCGAACAACACTTATGAAATTTGCATTTTATTAATATAGATATATGTTTTCAACAGAAAATTAAGTTTTAAAATTTTATGTCTTTAGGCTGAGAGATAGATTTTATATATTTATATAAAATCTAAAAAATATATATTAAATACGTAACTGAGCGAACACAGATCAGCTTCAGAATTTCCTCTCTACCTCACCTATATAAATAACAAACGATATTTTAAAATATCATTGAAATGGGTCAAAAATTACTAAATTTATTTTGAATGGCAAATTTTAACAAAACACGTTAATCATTCAATTTAAATCGTATATAAAGATAAATTTATAAATTCAACTGCCATCTATCGATATAATTTGTAACAAATAAATTTACTGACAATGTGTTTCTTTTTCAATAATATCATCAAATATTATCTCTACAGACATTTGGTGATATTAAAAGGAAACGCATTGTCAGTAAATTCAAGTGATTACAAAAAAGGTATATATTGGATCAAAAACTACAAAAATTAGCTTTCAGAGATTTCTCCCGATTAGGGATTAAATGCCTTTTTAATTGAATAATTGTTTTTTGATCTTATTTCAAATACTATAGCAGCATGATCAGAAGTTTTAGATATTTCGGCAATGTGCCAGTTCACTATTGAATCCAATGAATGTTTATTAGAAATAGTGAGATCTATTTATTATACTTGCATCTCGCGACAACTGTTGATTTTTAGGTTATGAAAGTATAAGTTAGCTTCTTCAATAGTTGGTTGTAGTCTATATCCGTTGGAATTAGTTACCTTATTTTTATTTAATTTATTAAAAAATAAAAAATGCCTTTTTAATTGAGAATGGGGCTATGAGAAAACAAGAAATCAATAGTCAGAAATGTAGATGAACGCCACTATACCAGGAGATGTTACATACCATGTCGTCGGTGGTACCATTCCCCTTGCTGCGACTGGAGGAGCTGTGGAGAGATAAGTGAACACGTGAGACCTAAGACATACTCCTGAGACAACCAACCTTACGTCTCTATCCATCCCACAGAGAATGTCCAAATATAATAATACCTTATATAAGAACTACTCCGCAAGTATTGAATTTTATTCATTCATTAAATCTCAACTTGCTCTTGATGTATAAGTGTTATCTAAACCACTTTAGATAACAGATTCTGTCTTCTTATCGCAATGTTTGCCATCGTACCTTCCGTGTTGATCAAGGTAACTAGGACTGGACAACCGGATTACCATAAATGGTATTGTGCTCATATAACTCTGAAATTATTCTTAAAACCTATCAGATAGATAGCTTAACTATACTAAGGTAATGATTAAATAACTAAATACGTATTTTAGAACGTACAAAGTTGTCCCAAAATTTAATAAACACTTGTTACAAAAAAAAAAAAATCGAAAATTCAATATTATTCGCCGTTATGTATAATGTCTTTGTATCACCGTAAAAATAGAGGCTGCCTGGCCGGCATTCATAGTTCTTCAAATTAAAGATACTTTGGCCAGTTAATCTTTTTTATTGTCTCGACGTTTCGACAAAAATCTTTTGTCCTTTTCAGAAGCGAACAAAAATTTATATTATGTATAAAGTAATTGTATTATATATTATATTATGTATTCGCCGTAAAAAATATTTTTTGCCAAGTAATAAGAAAAACAATGTTTTAATAAAAACACGAAATTTTTGGACAATCTTATAATAATATTGGGTTGATATTTTACCCCGTGGCGGCTATTGAGCTGGTTAATCCACTTCCT
>CP092878.1:84542045-84554794 GCA_030710605.1 Cordylochernes scorpioides | reverse complement strand
GACTCGCTGTACATCCCCCCAGTAACAATGAAACTTTACTAATGATGATAAAGAATAAGCCACAACACAAGTTTCGACAAATTCAGACAAAAGCCAACAACCTGTATACCATGGTTTCTTACTTTGGCACTCATCAGTACAGGAGCAGCTTCGATTTCATAACATCCTACGAGAACTAACCACGTATAGATCTAAGGTAAGTCATGGCCCTGTAACCATAGGATGGCTGTAGCTGTCGGACAGCTCGGTGAGGGGCTGAAGTAAACCTACCACCAGGATCTCAAAGAGGAACAGGAAGAGAGTCGCGGTCCGGAAGCCGAACTCCTGAAGCAGGTAGCCTCCCATGGACGGTCCAACAAAGGATCTGGACCCACACATCAAAGTCCAACTGGGACTCTCTGGTTTACTTTGAGACTTGGTGGTCGGTAGAAGAGGTCTAAACCGTTGGGTTTTCGACCGCTACGAACCGGGATCGATACATTTGGCACTTTTTTCTAATATTAAAAAAAAATGCTCCAATAGCCCCCGAATCTTGCAAAAGTCCAACCCCACCAGCGAGTGAAAGTAACCGAAACGGAGCTCGGACACATTTTTAAGTGCAAAAGTCGAACTGTTTTTCACATAAATACACATGTGGTGCACTTACTGTAAAAGCAATCGCCAACTTCTACCCACCATGATTATCATGGCCTGTAGAACGTGTACTAGGGATAATAAAATAAAAAAACTTAGACACTTGGGACTGGGTGTACTTGTGTCCAGTCTCGAGGGTCGCAGATGTCCGAGATTTTTTGTGACGTTCCATCCCACCCATGCTACCTCTCATCCATTCCAAGTCTTACACAACTTATCTTTTAATTCAATAAAACAGTGTCTTGTATCAATATGAAGGTGGAATAACATCAGACTTCCAGGGATAAATGGAGTCAAATCATCCATGGATCCATCAAATAAGTTTATATAAAAAAGGACGTACCTGGATCTGTAAAGAAAAAAAAATATTTTTTTCTTTTTCTTTACAGATCCAGGTACATCCTTTTTTATATAAAATTCCGGGGATAAGTTTCTTTTTACATTCTCCCTTGTTTGACGCTAAATATGTAATTTCTACCAGTTGTGTCAATATATGGGTTTAATTTGTCAATTTCTTATTTCCTTCTTCTCGTCACTAGGTGTCTAAAGCTTACTCTATAAATGTTCGATACACCCCTATACCCCCAATTGGAATATATTTTTGATAATTGTTCTTATTGGTTTTGTTCTAAACAATTGGAGGCGACTGTAAATGGTTGAGATAGTTTATTCACAATAATTCAAGTTTGAGATGGTAGAAGTGTGAAGGGAAGCAGGAACTCACCCTAAGGAGAGGGATCCGAATATCATAGAGGAGGCAAGGCCGTAGGTGGACAGGTCAGGAGGGAATCCCCGGTCTCTGTGTACAGGGGGGGCCAATTGACAATTAATTTTTCCATTGCAGTAAGGGCAGTAGAAATTGTTTTATTTTAAAAAGAATATTACGCGTCTAAAATAGTTTCGTAATTTGATAACAGATGGCGCGCTAGTGCATCGTAATAAATTAACAATAAATTTAGAGTAAAATATTTTGTTATTTTAATAAAAATAGAAAATATTACACCATACGAAGCCTCCTCTGAAGGGACGTCGGGATCAGGAGCTACAAGCCGCCCTGAGTGTGGCCCTTGTTTATTGTGTAGTTTTTGTACAGGGAGAGAGTTATGGGTGGTCCCATGTGGCGTCCGTAGTTACACACACAATATACACACATACAACACACACATACACACAACACACATACATACATACATACATACAAAACACATACAACACACACATACACACATATACACAACACATACAGAACACACATACACACAACACACATACATACATACATACAAAACACATACAACTTGTGTATCAAACACTCTTCAAAGCTAAGTCATACTTCAGATCAAACATAATTGTTGTAGTACCCGGATAGTTGGCGACTTCTGTACGTGGCTCCAGGAGTACATACAGTTGGTAGTAGTGTTGAGTATTTTTGATATAAACTTACAATTTTAAAAATGATAAAAAAATTAGCATCATTTTCCGTTAAATCGAATAATTAAGCTTTTTCGAGAAAATTTACTCTTCTATAGACTTATGATAGATATTACAGGATAAATTGAAACTCTTTACAAAAGAAAAAAATATATTTTCTCTGTTCATATTTACATGGTGTCCTTGAAGATAATCTAAAATATAGGATTATGGTGTGGAACTTCTCACATGGTATCCTTGAGAGTTAGGGTATAGAAATCAAGTTTCTTTGTAGATTATGTAACATAAGGGATTGAATAAGGTTTGTAACTACTCACATGGTGTCCTTGAGAACTCCTACAAAGGTGCAGACAATTTTGCCACCAACTCCTAATCCCATAATACCCAGGGATATGCCGACCAAGTAGATTTCACTGCAGCACACACCATGGTAGGTTGGGATAAGTTCTGTCTATGTACAACTACATAAAGTTAGACTTCATCAATACTAACCCACTTCTATCTTTCTATCGATAGTCGTGTCAATTTTATCTTTTTATATAAAATGAAAAGATTTAAAAGCACGAATGTTTCTTTTATACATAATACAAACTTCTACTGTCCTTACTGGGATGATAAAATATATTGAGAGGGCTTGGCTCATCAGTGGTTAACCCTCCCAGCGGTTTCGCCAATTTAATCCACCAGACCGCTTCTCAGAGCTCTAATACTGTATTGGACGATTCTGCTTATATACGCAGCACTGAAGGGTGGAATCTCAGAAATGGTTTTCAAGAAAACTATAGACATAAGCTTATAGGACAGTAGAATTACATTCAAATATTTGCATCGAGCAATGCTCTTCTGCAAACGGGTCTCCTATATACGATATGGAATCTGTAGACTTTGCTTAGACTTTATAAAGATACTGACTCAAGAAGATTGACCAAACATTATAGATTTACAAGAGAGAGAACAAAATATAACATAGTAAACAAAGAGAAATTTATCTTCTTATTCTGGTTAACAGCCAATTTCCTTGTGAACATACATACTCTGTGGAAACAATCAGTTAATTAAACTTAAAATATATTATATACAACAAAATCCCATATGATCGGTGTTGGGAATCTGTGCTAGGATCTTTTGTTTAAAGTCATTCAACTGATTTCCACAAATGAGATTTATTTTTGTAGGAAACAGTCCCAAGATGGAATGATGAATCTTGAATTAGATTTACGATCTTCATTTGGAACTAAGGATGCCGTTACATATCATTGTTCTCTATATGTGGCGATTTGAATCACAGTCGATGTGACCTACACGGGAGACGGCGGTCAGTAGCAATCAGCTGTGTAAGGGGGGTAGCAATAAAATATATATCTGTGGCAAGTTTCAAGCAGAAGTTGTGTCTATGTATATATATTTTTATCATTTAAATAATATTTTACACGTCAATATGTAAATACACTCATGGACGAAACTTAAGGAAGATGAAAGTTTGGAAATCGCCAGTCGTCTGTTTTTGTTGTTGTTGTTGTTGTTGTTTTTTCAAGGAAACGGAGACAATTTTGTTCACACTTGGTTATCTCGTGTGTCTTCAATAAAGGTCACTGTAATATCTTTCAGAGTTATTGTCTGAATCCCGATATACATTCTAAAAGGTACAACTTCCTTAAGTTTTGTCCATGAATGTATACACACTTGGTTATCTCGTGTGTCTTCAATAAAGGTCACTGTAATATATTTCAGAGTTATTATCTGAATCCCGATATACATTCTAAAAGGTACAACTTCCTTAAGTTTTGTCCATGAGTGGATATATAATTCAAACACCATCCTACAGCGGGGTATATAGAGTGAAGTGGAGAGCAGTTACGTGTCCAGGGGGATGAAGGGAAGCGGCCCGATGAGCACCAGGCTCGAGGCGGTGAGGAGGCTGCCGAAGATGCCCAGCAGGAGGCAGTTGACCTGTGACACGGGGTGTTGGGACAGTTCGGCTGTCTAGCTGCGCGGACTCACCCCTTTGTCACACAGGCGCCCCCACAGCGGGGCCGTGACACTGTACACAGCGCCTTGGACGGCGCACATGGCCCCCAGGGTGAATCCTGACAGGTGGAACTGCCATCACGTCAACACAACCTTTGTACCCACATTCTATTTAATAATACAGAAGAACTACAATTAAGGACAGGTTAAAACATAGATGAATATTTATAATTATTTGTATTTCTACTGCCCCCCCCCCCATAGTTCATTTAAAATACCTTTTCCAAGAGGTCAGCTTCAGTATCGGTTTAAAAGCAAAACAGCCAAATACAATGTTACAGCGGTTTGGTAATTAAACAGGCGAAACCGCTGGGAGGGTTCACCACTGATGAGCCAGGGCCTCTCGTTATTTCTCCGTCGCAGTAAGGAAATTATTTTCAACTAAATTTAGTATTTGTAGAGTGTGATATCATACATTGAGCATGGAGCAACTTCCTATCTCAAAGAAGTTTAAGGGGGATCTGTGTTGTCGTGTAACTCCCTATGACCAAGAAGAAACAAAGCTGTCGCCATATAGCGGCAGAAGTAGTCACCACACGTAGATGCGGCTCGAGCGTGGCCGTGTTGAAGCCGATGAGGACGAAGGTAGTGAACATGATGAGGATGTAGAGCCAGACGCCGATGTTGAGGTAGAATTGACCAGGTCGCCGCTCTGCTGCATCTTGCTCCCTGCACATCCCGGCCATGTCACCTTCTAATACAACCACCACACAGTGTAGAGCGAGATTCGAATCTAAAACCATCAAAATTCCATACTCTATCTTGATTGGTTACGTGTTAACAGCACACGTTTCGAACATCAAATCTCGAGGCGAGAGTATTCTAAAGATGTGTGTATTCTGCTTGCACATGCAGAAGGGAGAACTGAGCTCTTTTATTCAAGTACTGGAGACATCAAGAGTTCATATAGAATTGGGCTGTAAAATATTAAATTCTATGGCTTTTATCATCCTTACAAGGATGTTCTACAGTACAGCTCTCTCCTGGGTCAACAACTGTATAGTTTACCAACTATACCGCAATACCGTGATTAATACTGCGTGAGAAAACGATCGAAATTTGTCTTCATGATAAAATCTGAATTTCAAATATGAATTTTAATGAGGTCTGTGTGCGACACGGTAAATATTTCAAATATCTTTCAGAGTTATTACCTGAATCCCGATATACATGCTAAAAGGTACAACTTCCTTAAGTTTTGTCCATGAGTGTATACACACTTGGTTATCTCGTGTGTCTTCAATAAAGGTCACTGTAATATCTTTCAGAGTTATTGTCTGAATCCCGATATACATGCTAAAAGGTACAACTTCCTAAAGTTTTGTCCATGAGTGTATACACACTTGGCTATCTCGTGTGTCTTCAATAAAGGTCACTGTAATATCTTTCAGAGTTATTGTCTGAATCCCGATATACATGGTAAAAGGTACAACTTCCTTTAGTTTTGTCCATGAGTGTATACACACTTGGCTATCTCGTGTGTCTTCAATAAAGGTCACTGTTATTTCTTTCAGAGTTATTGTCTGAATCCCGATATACATGGTAAAAGGTACAACTTCCTTTAGTTTTGCCCATGAGTGTATACACACTTGGCTATCTCGTGTGTCTTCAATAAAGGTCACTGTAATATCTTTCAGAGTTATTGTCTGAATCCCGATATACATGGTAAAAGGTACAACTTCCTTTAGTTTTGTCCATGAGTGTATACACACTTGGTTATCTCGTGTGTCTTCAATAGAGGTCACTGTAATATCTTTCAGAGTTATTGTCTGAATCCCGATATACATGGTAAAAGGTACAACTTCCTTAATTTTTGTCCATGAGTATAGAATGTTGTCATGTAAAATAGGAACACAAATATAAGTTATTTGATATTAAAGAACATAGAATGAACACCTACCTGAGGTATCCAAGATTCCGAACTTCAGTATGGAATCAAGGACGGTGACGGAGCCCACGATAAAGAAGGGAAGCTGGTAGCCTCCGAGCTGGACACCCACTTCACTGTCAACCCCACGTGACATATAGTTTCATAGTTCGGTCGTTTGGCCTGGAATTTACTACCTTAAGGTTCGAGCAACACACTTTGAAACAGTTCTTTAGAATATAAAACTGCACAATGCCAAAAGAAAAGTTAGGATCAGGCATACTTTAGCCACGTTTTAAAAGTTAAAAGAGAAAACGAAAATATAACGTGGTGAGTTTCTTTTTATTGAAAATACGAGCTTTCAAGCAAAACGCTTTTCTTCAGGTAATCCAAGAAAAATGTGCGGAGAGATATATATACCAATTGGGGAAGATTTGAATATTTTTACAATAGAAAAAGAAGCATGAATTAACATATCTAGAAAATGAGTAAGAAATTTGTATAGAACGGGATAAAACAAAGTTAAGCTAAGAGATAAAATAAAATATATACATAAATCGGGAATACACTTGAGGTTAAAAATTCCTTATAGAACGGGATAAAACAAAGTTAAGCTAAGAGATAAAATAAAATATATACATAAATCGGGAATACACTTGAGGTTAAAATTCCTTATGCGGGATCCATGCTATTACAAAAAGCTATGTACTGCGGGGGTAGTTCAATTTTTCTATTGAGACTCGGAATTTTATTGGAAACCAAAGCCTCCAGGACCAGTCGTTGATATTTTCCGCGTATGTTACTGTAAACACATTGGGTGTCTGTGAGATCAAATGTATGTTGTGTTTCTGCCATGTGCTGATAAATCTGGGAACGGCTGTCTTTGTTCATGATGTTTCTATTGTGTTCTTTAGTCCTGATTTCAATGGTTCTGCCGGTTTCACCAACATAATGTAGTTCGCAATTTGAGCATTTAATTTTGTACACTGCGTACACTTTCGGTTATCCTATAGATTTTATTCGGCGCCATACGTACCAACAACTTACTCATGCAATCCCATCCGTTTACAAATCGACTTGCGTTCTCCCGTATTCAGAAACCAACGTCGATATTGCCCGTTTCTTGCGAAAATACGGTGTTCGCACGTATTTTAGTAATTCACCTTCCGTCGAACTCAAACTCCGGCATCCCATCACAAAAAGTTCTAAAAAGCAGGACCCACTATCCGCCTCTAACGCAGTGTACAAAATTAAATGCTCAAATTATGTTGGTGAAACCGGCAGAACCATTGAAATCAGGACTAAAGAACACAATAGAAACATCATGAACAAAGACAGCCGTTCCCAGATTTATCAGCACATGGCAGAAACACAACATACATTTGATCTCACAGACACCCAATGTGTTTGTGTTTACAGTAACATACGCGAAAATATCAACGACTGGTCCTGGAGGCTTTGGTTTCCAATAAAATTCCGAGTCTCAATAGAAAAATTGAACTACCCCCGCAGTACATAGCTTTTTGTAATAGCATGGATCCCGCATAAGAAATTTTTAACCTCAAGTGAATTCCCGATTTATGTATATATTTTATTTTATCTCTTAGCTTAACTTTGTTTTATCCCGTTCTATACAAATTTCTTACTCATTTTCTAGATTGTTAATTCATGCTTCTTTTTCTATTGTAAAAATATTCAAATCTTCCCTAATTGGGTATATATATCTCTCCGCACATTTTTCTTGGATTACCTGAAGAAAAGCGTTTTGCTTGAAAGCTCGTATTTTCAATAAAAAGAAATTCACCACGTTATATTTTCGTTTTCTCTTTTAACAATGCCAACCTATTCTTAAACATGGCCGGTCCTAATAAGGAGTGTGTGTGAAATACACTCATGGACAAAACTTAAGAAAGTGGAACGTCTTTGATATCGCCGGTCATCCAATTTTTGAAGGAGACAGAGGTTGTTCACACTTGGTTATCTCGTGTGTCTTCAATAAAAAATATCACAGTAATATATTTCAAAGTTATTGTCTGAATCTCAATATACATGCTAAAAGGTATAACTTCCTTAAGTTTTGTCCATAAGTGTATCGTTCAGAGTTATTGTCTGAATCCCAATATACATGTTAAAAGATACAACTTTCTTAAATTTTGTTCATGAGTGTATATTTCAGAGTTATTGTCTGAATACCGATATACATGCTAAAGGGTACAACTCCTTTAAATTTTGTCCATAAGTGTATCTTTCAGAGTTATTGTCTGAATCCCGATATACATGTTAAAAGATACAACTTTCTTAACTTTTGTTCGTGAGTGTATATTTCAGAGTTATTGTCTGAATCCTGATATACATGCTAGAGGGTAAAACTTTCTTAAGTTTTGTGCATGAGTGTAATCAAAATGTTCTCATACACATTTTAAGTGGAAAAGTATAATTGCTTATACCAGGATAAAGATGCCGTAGTACACCTACATTATTGGTAGTAGCAGACCCTTAGTAAGCCATGGTTTACCCCATATTCCGATCGGACTGGATGCCGCAAGAAAGTGGCAAATAATGCTACTGAAATATAAATCCCATTCATAGATTTAACACACGAGAACGGAAATTATAACATTCTGTTTCTTATTTAGATAAAAAACTGGGTAAACTTTCACGCCAAAAACATTTTTCTTTCCGACCCTAATTAGATAAAATAAAATAGTTCTCAAGGAAATCTCATATGCATCTACACTCATGGACAAAAGGAAGTTATACCTTTCAGCATGTATATCGGTATTCAGACAATAACTCTGAAAGATATTACAGTGACCTTTATTGAAGACACACGAGATAACCAAGTGTGTATACACTCATGGACAAAACTTAAGGAAGTTATACCTTTCAGCATGTATATCGGGATTCAGACAATAACTCTGAAAGATATTACAGTGACCTTCATTGAAGACACACGAGATAACCAAGTGTGTATACACTCATGGTCCAAAACTTAAGGAAGTTATACCTTTCAGCATGTATATCGGGATTCAGACAATAACTCTGAAAGATATTACAGTGACCTTCATTGAAGACACACGAGATAACCAAGTGTGTATACACTCATGGACAAAACTTAAGGAAGTTATACCTTTCAGCATGTATATCGGGATTCAGACAATAACTCTGAAAGATATTACAGTGACCTTCATTGAAGACACACGAGATAACCAAGTGTGTATACACTCATGAACAAAACTTAAGGAAGTTATACCTTTCAGCATGTATATCGGGATTCAGACAATAACTCTGAAAGATATTACAGTGACCTTCATTGAAGACACACGAGATAACCAAGTGTGAGCCAAATTGCCTCTGTCTCCTTCAAAAAAAAAAAAAAAAACAGACGACCGGCGACATCAAAATATGATAATTGCTTGAGTTTTGCCCATGGGTGTACAACCTCGGGAGAGTCCAGCTTACAATGACCAGTACTATGTGTACTTGTGATAATTAACAACACGGTGGATGTATTATATATTAATAGAATGAAGTGTCATGTTATGTTCTAAAATGTATCTACGCAGGATGGCAATATATTTCATTTAATACATCATATTGGAAGAATGCAAGTCAGAAAGAGATTCAGTAATCATCGAATACACTTACATTACATTTTATCACATGACTCGTAAAAACACATCTGTGAATCAACCAAAAAAGAACTACATGGGTAGATAATGTGAATCAGGTGTTGAGAGATAGCGGTGTCTCCTCAACTACCCGACTGGGAGAATACATTGGGATAGGTTTGATTGGTAGCTGCTGTGTGAGGAATCTCGCAGATACTATATATGGCATAATATTTACTAATGAATTATATTTATATGGCAGAGCGCCATCTAGTGGAACATAAATCAGCTAAACATTGATTTAACCTGCTCCCTGACATTTGGCTAACCCATTTTCTTGATAAATCAAGAAAAGCCATCCACCACAAAAGCATATGTGCTCCTGGTCAGTATATGCCTTCTTTATTTTTAATATAAACACCTGACCTTTTTATTTTTTCTATTATTTTTTCACACATATGTATATGCACCACAAAACAGGCACCTGTCCCTTTTATTGCGCATCAGAACGATGGCACTGTACATCACCCTGGTAAATGACTTCACTAGTGATGATGTAGAATAAGCCACAACACCAGTTTAGGCAAATTCAGACAAAAAGCCAACAACCTATATACCATGGTTTCTGGCATTGGCCCTCATCATGTTATGGGATCGAAGCCGTCCCTGTACTGATGAGTGTCAAAGCCCGGTACCCTGATATACAGGTTGTTGACTTTTTGTCTTAAGTTGCGAAAGCTGGTGTTGTGGTGTTAAAAAAAGCCGATCGGCCACAGCAAAGACTTTCCACTTCCTTAAGTTTTGTCCATGAGTGTATTACGACATTATAAGAGGACTTTTAAGCTATATAGAATTCACCCAATCTATGGAACATATAAGCTTTGAGGAAAATAGAATTAATTTACATTCTTACATCGAGCATTGCTCTTCCGCAAACAATTAAAACAAGATCAGTTAGAAAAATGTACAAATGTGATATCCATCTATAGGAATAAATATCAACTATTTGTTGATTTTTGATGGCGCAAGCCATCAGCAACTTTCAGTTGCCAAATAAGGAGATGCCCTTCCTTTTAAAGATCAGTTAGGTATAAAATCAACATAAGGCGTCGAAATTTGGATTTATTTGGAAACGATAAAGGAAAATCCGTGCTCAGTATAGTTCCATTTCTGATATTCCTCACATGCATACGTTTTCCCAAGATAGAGGACATTGCTGCGATAGAGATGTATGGGGACATCTGTTCATTGGACACGACAATAATAACAACAACATAGGTAGAAAGTTCTACCGACAATGTAGGATAGGTGAGAACAGCAAAGAAGTCCAGAACTCACGTCGTAGAGGATCCCACCCACCGTGGGACCTACGATGAGTCCCAGTCCGAAGAACATCTCCAGAGAGGTCTGCACATAATTCACACATCGTCTGGATTTTATATAAGTTTGTTCCAAAAGTTCGTATTTTTCTTAAAACGTTGTTTCTCTTATTACTTGGCGAAATTACGGCGAATATTAGGATAGTTAAACGTGGAAAATAAGGAAAGACAAACTTCAGGATGAGAGCAATTTATTCAAGACAAGAACAAACTATGAATGATAAACAAAAGATAAGCAATGAGGAAAGTGTACAGAATAGCAAAATATAAACATAAAAATGATACTCTGTTAATAAAATAATAAATACTTTGTTACAGTGTAATTACTTTATACATAATAAAAAGACAATATACATAACGGCGAATAATATTGGTATTTCAATTGTTTGCAAGTGTTTACGAATTTTTGGGATAACCTTGTATAACTCATATGAATGGTCCGTTATTAGAATGACAACTAACTGCTAAACTTTGTTTCACCAGAATTTTTATTATCACATCACGAGCCAGAGTGTAAACACCAACATTCTGGAATAGAGACATGTAAATTTCAATGTTTAATAAAATTATCCCTTGTTACATTATTAATGTGAAAACATCGTAATACCCCAAATCCTGATGTCTTCACCCTAAAATTTCAATGTAACCATTCCTATTATACAGAATGGTTGTCTTAAGTGAGTTGGAAGTAAGAAAAGTTGATGTCACAGCTCAATTTCCCACTCGGTACTGCAGGCATCGTCTAGAGTCCCGGTGTTTTCTTACACATATCAAGTGTAAATGTATAACTGCTTCTACCAGGATAAAGATACCATGGTAGACCTACGTTATTGGCAATCGCACAACCCTAATAAGACATGGTTAACTCCATCCTTCGATCGGGGTAAGTTCAACAATAAAGTGCCAAATAATGCACCAAGAGAAAAATTCAAACTCCTATATATATTTAAAACACAAGAATAAAACCATAACGATTTTTTTTTTCGATAAAAAAAAACTCGGGGGAACTTTCACGCTAAAACCACTTTTCTTCACGACCCTAATAATAAGGCTTAGAACTGGCTGTCCTCTAGACCTGATCGTAGAACGGCGTTCGACAAGTCATAAATATTGATGATGATGATTCTTATAACAAATGATGATATATAAAGGATAAATAAAACAATATTAACAAACACAAGGTAATAAGACACCAAATCAAATAAATAAATAGTGTGTGATGTTTAGGTAACAGCGTTGTTACCATCTTCAGACAAAAGTACTGAATGAGAAATTTGGAAATATCTTTATTTACGGGCTTCTAACCAAATATAAAATGATTTTTGTGAGTCCCAACGAGAAATTTTACCACAGCAAGAGTGCATGTTTCAAATAGTTATTGTTATCAAGTGTGTAAACAAGATAGCAGATAGGAAGGTAGTATTTATTTATTTGGATAATCAATAATCAAAATTGTGCCTTATCATTAACAATGTTAACAGTTTCGTGGTAAAATACTAATGTCTGGAGGACATAAACATCGGCCCACAGTCACATGGCTAGCACACGCCAAGGAACATTCCAAGAATAAGTAAAATTATAGGTCGACGTAACACAATCGAACCATTCTCTATAACGCTGCTAAAACATACCATTACAGAATGGTCAGGCTTCAAATCCATAATAATAAATTACAAGGCTAATATCAACGTAACCCCTAAATACAAATCTCTGATATATTTTTCTAAAGTTTTACATCAAATAGAATGTGCTGTGTGACAGAAAAAAAAACTTTATATTTTAACAATAAAGAAACTTGCG
>CP092878.1:84501375-84541945 GCA_030710605.1 Cordylochernes scorpioides | reverse complement strand
AGAATCCAATAAACGATCATATAATTAAACTAGAGCCATGTTGTTCGATGAAACCACTTATCTAAAAAACATTACACACTGATTGGTTAATGAACTCAACGATAATTGACTGTTTTAAGGTCTACTGAATACATATTAGTTGTCCATTTCATGTTTGCTATGAACCTACTACCTGTTCATTCAATGTTATTAGACAAGTTGAACTGTCCATACCGTATTTCTGGTGCACGTGCCTTCAAATCACTTCACATGGGCTAAATGGGTATAAATTTTGATATGTAATAATCATCTCTTCCTTCAGATCATTCTATAGTTTCGAGACAGATACAAGCATCTAGCATCTTGAAAAAGTCCTAACAGACCAATTTCTGGTTCCAATATTACCTGGCCACTCCATGGTTCCTGAACAGGTCCTAACAGACCAATTTCTGGTTCCAATATTACCTGGCCACTCCATGGTTCCTGAACAGGTCCTAACAGACCAATTTCTGGTTCCAATATTACCTGGCCACTCCATGGTTCCTGAACAGGTCCTAACAGACCAATTTCTGGTTCCAATATTACCTGGCCACTCCGTGGTTCCTTAACAGGTCCTAACAGACCAATTTCTGGTTCCAATATTACCTGGCCACTCCGTGGTTCCTGAACAGGTCCTAACAGACCAATTTCTGGTTCCAATATTACCTGGCCACTCCATGGTTCCTGAACAGGTCCTAACAGACCAATTTATGGTTCCAATATTACCTGGCCACTCCGTGGTTCCTGAACAGGTCCTAACAGACCAATTTCTGGTTCCAATATTACCTGGCCACTCCATGGTTCCTGAACAGGTCCTAACAGACCAATTTCTGGTTCCAATATTACCTGGCCACTCCGTGGTTCCTGAACAGGTCCTAACAGACCAATTTCTGGTTCCAATATTACCTGGCCACTCCGTGGTTCCTTAACAGGTCCTAACAGATCAATTTCTGGTTCCAATATTACCTGGCCACTCCGTGGTTCCTTAACAGGTCCTAACAGACCAATTTCTGGTTCCAATATTACCTGGCCACTCCGTGGTTCCTTAACAGGTCCTAACAGACCAATTTCTGGTTTCAATATTACCTGGCCACTCCGTGGTTCCTTAACAGGTCCTAACAGACCAATTTCTGGTTCCAATATTACCTGGCCACTCCGTGGTTCCTTAACAGGTCCTAACAGACCAATTTCTGGTTCCAATATTACCTGGCCACTCCGTGGTTCCTTAACAGGTCCTAACAGACCAATTTCTGGTTTCAATATTACCTGGCCACTCCGTGGTTCCTTAACAGGTCCTAACAGACCAATTTCTGGTTCCAATATTACCTGGCCACTCCGTGGTTCCTTAACAGGTCCTAACAGACCAATTTCTGGTTCCAATATTACCTGGCCACTCCGTGGTTCCTGAACAGGTCCTAACAGACCAATTTCTGGTTCCAATATTACCTGGCCACTCCGTGGTTCCTTAACAGGTCCTAACAGACCAATTTCTGGTTCCAATATTACCTGGCCACTCCGTGGTTCCTTAACAGGTCCTAACAGACCAATTTCTGGTTTCAATATTACCTGGCCACTCCGTGGTTCCTTAACAGGTCCTAACAGACCAATTTCTGGTTTCAATATTACCTGACCACTCCGTGGTTCCTAAACAAGTCCTATCCATCAATTTGGTATTTAATGCTCATGTGATTGTGCTCCCGGAGCGAACAGTATTCGCCAAATTTCCGGAGAACCAGTCTATCCTATGTTATTTAACACGTGTACATTCCAGAGCAGCTAAAATAACACTAATGTATTCGTCTATCGTACAGTGTGATAAGAACCAATCTCCTCAAGGAGCCTTTTTCCAATCAATTCTTAGCTAATACGATAAGAGGATAAGATTAAACATATTGCCTTGGAGCGCTTCAGACAATCAGCAAAATTACTGAGTTCAGCTGATTTGAGCTGTTCGTGTTCTCAGAGATAGTAGAGCCATTATCCAACAAGGGCGTTCATGGCGGTTATGTAGATTTATAATTATAGCTATTTCAACGTCGCATTGATGCCGTAGTATTGGTAGACACTTCATCAACTACAATCAGACACTACCATCTGGGGTACACATACACACTCAGTATGTCCATAAATAAGTCATTTTTGGATTTGATTGAAAGAGGTTTGAAAATAGAGCAATCCATAAATAAATATTTAATTTAAAAGACATATATTGGATAAAAATATAATTTATTTTACCAATATTTCAGTTGGCTGAACGCCAACCTTTTTCAAGGTATTATATAATCGAACGTTGTGGCCCACTGTACGTATTACATCCCAAACACGATGCGACGCCATGTCTGTCTTGAGCTCGTTGTACCATCTTGGCGACCGTTAAGTCAGTGAGTTCCTTTAATTGGTCCACGAAGTCTGTCGGCGGACGAGTAAGGACAGTAGAAGTTTGTTTGATTTGTAAAAGAAACTTTCGTGCGCAAATGTTTACCTTTCATAAACACACAATTTTAGCCGTGCTTGTAGATGTTCTATCATGTATACTCTACTATGACTCTACTGTATATTTTATGTAAGAAAAGGAATGAAGGGTGTGATGAGAGAAGTGCTCACAAAGGTGGTGGCCATGCTACTGGCGAAGGTAACGGCGATGTAGCTGTACATCCCGGTGTTCAGCATGGAGGCCCCGACCCCTTCAGCGATCCGGATGGCGAAGGCCAGGGTAAGGAACGGCCAGCCGTCGGGAGCCCGGTCGATCAGCCTGCCGTCACACGGATGTCTGTTCCACGGCCCAGACACCTGGGAGCCGGGACTTACCCGAACATCACCGCAGAGAACCCAACAATGAACATCCCCGTGTACAGCATCCGCTTGGGATTGGTGTAAGATATCTGGACAGCAGCCATTGGGTACAGAGCTATACGGTTTACTTGGCCAGCAAATCTAGGTAAGTTTAGTGTGAGCTTAGTCGATGTTATCTTTAGAGATCATCAGGAATTCTGTATGTGTCATCAGAGTTTCAGATATTAAAGAAAATATCCAAAAATATGTATCATAGTTTTGGTCAATTCTTATTTTAAATAGTTATTTTATAATTCAGAAATATTTCAGTATTGTGTAACTTGTGAAACTACTTCAGTTATGTACCTGCGGTATATATGTATGTGACAACACCGAGGTAATATTTAGTTCCCGGTGTTTCAGTGGCATCTGTCACTCACTTCAGGGCTCCCCAGAGTCACTTTTGGCTGATGTATTCCAAACAAACTTCCAACCAACAAATGACCTTCAAAACCAAGGTCAGACCCACCAGCGCTAGCTACAGCCACTCACCAACTTGCCGAAGATGGGGGCGCAGACGAACATGGTGAGCTGGTAGCAGCCGATCACCAGGCCGTATTGGATGGGGGTGGCTCCCTTCAGCTCCGCCTAGACACACGCCGTGTACAGTAGCTGCTAGTTCGCAATAAAGCATTTATTATCGTGAACAAAGAGAGAGGGTTCTGGCCGTTGGTGGAGCAGAGATCAGATCCAGGCTGGTAGCCATTTTGACGATATTGTCGGTTCAGAAAAAGGTTCAATAGCATATCTTCGTCAACTACAACTGCCCTTGTTTCTCGACAATTTTCCTTTTTATCCTCTCTATTTGGGTGTGACGGGAACTTTCGTTGTCCTGGGCGCGACACTCCACACGCAAGAACTACAGAAAGAGCAGCTAGGCCTTCATTTATAGGCCTAAGTCCTTCTTTCCCCTTCTCTGCTTCACTTCAACGTCGATTTATTGAGCACTTAAATCTTTAGATTATATTTGTACATACAAAATTTGATATCCATTTTTTCTCAAGATTCCATGGAGTCGAAAACGCTACTATATTGCAGATTGCCATAGATCGAAACTATAAACTTTGGTCTCCAGAAAATTCCTAAATACCCCTAAAATGTCTTCCCTTAAAAATAGTGACTATATGTGCAAAAATCTGAAACAATTGTAAAGTATTCTGGAAAATTATCTGGTGAAACTACTGAGAGAATTCACCACTGTTGAGACAAACCCTCTCAACTAATTTTTTTATGATCGCAGTACAGTTTGCAGAAAAGTATTTTAAATATTATTTCTAATAAAAGAAGCACATTAAAATTAAAGTTAATTCGATGAACTGGGCGTTTTAAAATGTGAAGTCTCCACTCACCTCCCTGGGGAAGAAAGGGGTCTGGAGAGAGATGCAGGCGCCGTTGGCCAGATTGCCGTACGCCAGGCTGAACAGGATCAACCACCGCTTCCACTTGGAGCCGGGCGTCTTGGGAGATTTGTCCTCGTCATCTTTGATGGGCACCTCACTGAAGACACCGTAGCTCTTGCTACTGCACCTCCTGAAGTCCAAGTTGTCTTGATAGAGATTATCGAAGTCCTTCCCTGACAGCCCGCTGAGCAGGGAGGAGCCATTGCAGGCAGCCTTGCCGTTCACGCCATTGGATGAAGTTGATGATGGGGGTTCGTGCTGGGACTTATTTACAGGATCGTGGAGCATTTTGTGATGTCCAGACTGGACGTCGCCGATGCCTCCGTTCTGGCGGCTCACATCTAGAAGATCACTCTTGTCGTTCTGGAACAGAGTTAGAATTATTGACACGAGAGAGAGAGAGGGAAAAGCATTATCAAAAGAACCTGGTCTCCAGGTTGGATTCAAGCCGGGCCCTCCCAATGATTTTTACATTGTAGAAATGTTGTATTGATAATTAAGAGAGAGTATAAAAAGTAAAGTTCCCCTCTTCATTCCAAGAATGAAGACTAAAGCTTATCCCGGGTTTCATTCAGTCCTCTTTTGTGTTAACCATCTCATTAGGATGTTGTCCGCCTTCTACCGGAGTTGTACTCACCCTGGGAGGTACAGATAGGAGTTTTCCATTCATTGGAATTGAGACCAAATGACACTTCTCAAGGCAAGACCCTACAGTACTTTTAGAAAACAAATAAAAAATACGGATAAAATATTTAGAGGAAAGCTATCAAATGGTGTTCTACTCTGCCATCACGACAAGGCATCCGTATATTCATTGGTCATTTAGACCACCTCAATCGAAGAGCGCAGATTTCAAAATCATTAAGCGCCCCTCTTATTCTCCGGAACTAGCTTCTAGTGAAGACTACTTATTCTCGCACTTTTAAAATGAACTTGAAAGGAGATAAATTTGAAGTCAATAATGAAGTGATTGCTGCTGTTGCGGACTTTTCAGAGGACAAAGAGGAAACTTTATATGAACAGGGCCGTATATAAAGGCATTAGAAGGTAGGTGAAAAACTTATAGATTTGTTCAATAGGATTATATTTAAATATAAAATAGTATATTTCACATGGAGTTTATTTATATTCCTAGTCTAATTATGGGACTACACTTTTGTATTTCGCTTATTCTGCCGGTCCCAACCCCGGATGAAAAAGGAGGAGGGGGAGCAGTAACAAGCTCACTAAAAAACCTGGGCTCAGCTGACCCGGCTGATAGTACCCTGTGAGGGCTCCTAATCTAGGGATACAGGATGAACAGCGTTTGTACTCCATGTTAGGAGCGGCTGCACATGGAGTCTGTCCTCATGTCAGAGGCGGCCATTTATTTTGGAGCTAAGTCGGGCCTGCCACTGAGTAGTGCTCCCAGTCTTAATGACAAAGGCAGACGCATTATACTTCACTCAGTCATGATGGTTTCAAGCTTAACAGCTTGATACCCTAATATGATTGAGTGGAGATAAGAAAGAATTTTGTATTTTGTGAAATGCTCTAACACCCCCTCAAAATCCGGACCTTGAGCGCCCATATCGATCTATCCAAAGTGTGGCCGCTTGCTGAAGGTTTACTACATATATTTGCACATATATATAATGCAAATATTCGGGAGAATGGTATTCACGTACTAATAGGGCACGTCTCTCTTCTGAAATACATTAAAAATCGGAATTTTGATTATCTTCTCTGTTCCCGTCGCTTCCGTGGTGTTGATATAGTTTGGCTTTTGTCTGAATTTGCTAAAGCTTCTTTATCACACCTGTGACATAGGAGTAACAAACATAATACATTGTTTATATACATTTTCTGAATGAGGTGTGCTCTTTTTGTTACATGAATATCCTCCCCTGCACTTTTATGCTGTGTTCTGGCCATTTCAGCAGCTTTAACACCTTTTTGGAAAATTCGAACGATAAACATCTCGTAGGAAGTTATGAAATTGAAGCCGCCGCTGAACTGATGAGGGTCATACCCCGGATGGTATACATTGACTTCTGTCTGAGTCTGGCAAATCTAATGTTGTAGCACATTATTAACACCTTTACGTTCTGTACTGGAGTGATAAAATGCATTTTTTATTTTAAATGTAGAGGTGCCTTTGTTATCATGAACTGAAACACATATTTCAAGACATTGACTTATGTATCATCAAATAGAAATACTGAAAACACACAGAGGTTAGAAGACAATTTGGAGAAATAAAGGAAAATACACATTTATCAGAAATAAAAAAATTAACAAAAAGGATTAATAAATTGATGCCAAGAATAAATAGTCTACACCAGGGAGACGGACTAGGAGAGCAGGTGCTGCAACATGAGAATTAGGTAAACTCTGAGTTCTTAGTCAGCCAATACTGAAGACAGAATTCAATAAAGCCATGGAGGATTTAAAGAGGAGTACAACGCCATGAGTTGTCAAGATACATACCATAGAAGTACTATCCTATTGGCCCATAGTTAGGCCGAGATAGTAGTCCTATAATAGCAGTCTAGTATGAAGCCGAGCCGTCGTAGAAAGTACTATCCAATTGGTCAATAGTTAGGCCGAGATAGAAGTACTATATTAGCAGTCTAGTACGAAGACTAGTATCCCCAGTGGGCTAGAATCAGGCCGAGGTATTCCAGTGGCCCAGGTGGAGGTCACGTGCTGCCGTGGCCATCTGTTTGCACATGCTCCAGAAAGTGTTCGATAGGATATCGGGGTGAGATTGCCAAACAACAACATTCTGGAAAATTCGTCAGGTTCCATCAGGCTGATTTTGGAGGAATTAAATCGTAGCTGAATCTCAACAATGGGCTCATCCATTAAACAAACTCTTCAATAGATTTCTTCAACTATGTTGAATATCTTTCTGACATAATTTACATGTATTCAATCAGGAAAAAAATTAATTTCTGAATATAAATGGATGAAAAAGTGAAATCAAATTCAAATAAATATAAAGCGACAGAGCTAATAGCATCAACATTAAGGATGGCCGAGTTTATTCATCCATATCGGCCATATAGAAGATCAAATTATCCGCCTCTTGAGGAGTTTTCCTTAAATATCTCTGAAGCTATTACAATTGATAACTTTGATTCTCTACTATCTAAGAATCAAATACACCTTCACGCTGTGAAGTATACAGGAATGGAATAATCGGATATATCCCCTTGGAGTCAAGAGCTGAATTCAGACATTTACGGACCAAAGACATTTTGTGAAGAATCTGAAGAAAGTGTCGCCCCACTAGGGTCAGTTGGCGAGATGTTGTTACCTGGAGGTAAAGGAAGTTGTAGAGAAATTGGAATGCTTCCATTCCAATAATGATATTTAGAATCTAAAAAAAAATGTTTTGGAAAGAAAGAGATGATTTCTTTAAAAATTCGAGAGGCGCTTTAATCTAAGTGAAAATCGCTTCTCGATTTTTAGCAAAGATCAAATATATATTTTTGTTTGTTTCAGAAAATCTGTCATATTGAACTGTAATACAATATAATGCGGCTTATAATTGTAGAACGAAATTTGGCAATTATATCGCAAATGTTTCTTTTGAACGATAAATCTAAATTTATTTTAAGGAGAAATAAATTCCCATCCCTGGACACTTTATTTTTCCGTTCATCATTACTCTTCACAATTCATTCTTTCATACTTCATCCCTAAGGATAGGAATAATCGTTATTTCTCCTTAAAATAAATTTTGGTTTTTCGGTAAAAAGAAACATTTGCGGTAAATTGCCAAACTCCGTTCTATATATTGAACTGTATTTTGTGTGTGTTTATAAAGATTGGATCGGGTCGAATTCTTTTATTTCTTGAAGAATGAGAAAAGATGAGCTTTCATAGAACTCTCTCTAATCAGTGACATTGAATATTTTCAACAAATCAATATAACGCAATCAAACTTTATTAAGAAAAAGGCATCTCCTTATCGTGAAACTGAAAGTTGCTGATGGCTTGCGCCATCTATCGGAATAAATATCAACTATTCTGTTGATTTTTAATTATTCCAGAATTGGCCAAATACCCATTCTTGATTAATCAAGAAAATCTAATCATGTACGCTTACAGAAAAGTTGATATTTATTCCGATAGATGGCGTAAGCCATCAGCAACTTTCAGTTACACAATAAGGAGATGCCTTTTTCTTAATTTATCTACCTTATCTCAGTACAATTTCACATTTGTTCTATTTTTCACATTTACATTAGAAAATTATACCGCATGTGTTTCTTTTGAACGAAAAATCGAAATTTATTTTAAAGAGAAATAACGATTATTTCTAACCTTAGGAATGAAGTATGAAAGGATGAATTGTGAAGAGTAATGATAAAACGGAAAAATTAAAGTGTCCAGGGAAGAGAAATTATTGTCTTTAATTATGTATTGATGATAATACCTTATTATCTCTCTTTTCAAAATATATTTTATGAAGTATATATGGTTTTCAACAGATAATTAAGTTTAATTTTGTCTTTAGGCTGAGAGATAGATTTTATATATTTAAAATATAAACAATATATAGTAAATATGTAACTGAGCGAACACAGACCAGCTTCAAAATTTCCTCTCTACCTCACCTATATAAATAACAAAAGAAATTTTAAAATATCATTGAAATGGGTCAAAAATTACTAAATTTATTTTGAATGGCAAATTTTAACAAAACACGTTTATCATTCAATTTAAATCGTATATAAAGATAAATTTATAAATTCAACTGCCATCTATCGATATAATTTGTAACAAATAAATTTACTGGTAATGTGTTTCTTTTCAATAATATCATCAAATATTATCTCTACAGACATTTGGTGATATTAAAAGGAAACACATTGCCAGTAAATTCAATTGATTTCAAAAACGGTATATATTGGATCAAAAACTACAAAAATTAGCTTTCAGAGATTTCTCCCGATTAGGGATTAAATGCCTTTTTAATTGAATAATTGTTTTTTGATCTTATTTCAAATACTATAGCAGCATGATCAGAAGTTTTAGATATTTCGGCAATGTGCTAGTTCACTATTGAATTCAATGAATGTTTATTAGAAATAGTGAGATCTATTATACTTGCATCGCGACTAGTGTTGATTTTTAGGTTATGAATGTATATATAGGTTAGCTTCTTCAATAATTTGTTCTAGTCTATATCCGTTGGAATTAGTTACCTTATTTTTATTTAATTTATTAAAAAATAAAAAATGCCTTTTAATTGAGAATGGGGCTATGAGAAAACAAGAAATCAATAGTCAGAAATGTAGATGAACGCCACCACACCAGGAGAGGACCATGTTACATACCATGTCGTCGGTGGTACCATTCCCCTTGCTGCGACTGGAGGAGTTGTGGAGAGATAAGTGAACACGTGAGACCTAAGACATACTCCTGAGACAACCAACCTTACGTCTCTATCCATCCCACAATGTCCAAATATAAGTATACCTAACTACTCCGCAAGTATTGAATTTTATTCATTCATTAAATCTCAACTTGCTCTTGATGTATAAGTGTTATCTAAACCACTTTAGATAACAGATTCTGTCTTCTTATCTCAATGTTTGCCATCTTACCTTCCGTGTTGATCAAGGTAACTAGGACTGGACAACCGGATTACCATAAATGGTATTGTGCTCATATAACTCTGAAATTATTCTTAAAACCTATCAGATAGATAGCTTAACTATACTAAGGTAATGATTAAAGAACTAAATACGTATTTTAGAACGTACAAAGTTGTCCCAAAATTTAATAAACACTTGTTACAAAAAAAAATCGAAAATACCAATATTATTCGCCGTTATGTATAATGTCTTTGTATCACCGTTAAGGCTGCCTGGCCGGCATTCATAGTTCTTCAAATTAAAGATACTTTGGCCAGTTAATCTTTTTTATTGTCTCGACGTTTCGACAAAAATCTTTTGTCCTTTTCAGAAGCGAACAAAAATTTATATTATGTATAAAGTAATTGTATTATATATTATATTATGTATTCGCCGTAAAAATATTGTAGCGTAGAATTCAAGTCTTGAAATATCCTAAGATGTAAAAGTATTTATTGATGACGTCACAGCGACGAGTCGACAATTATTAACAAGTCAGCCCCACTATATGTATCTAGAGAATCTTAAGCAAGTAAGCAAAGAAATATTTTAAGATGATTTCACAAAAACAGATTAATATATATTTTTATAATCTGTTGAATATATTTTCATTGAATAATATTAAATTAAATAATAAAATATTTCTTCGCCACATAGCCTCCTCCTAAAAAGAGCATCGACCCGATGCTCAGAAGGAGACTTACATCCTCAGTCTCAAGGCTCGAGAACGGGTGATAGGGCCTGAGATCTCTTCGCGGGTCTGTGGTTGTTGTGTTCGTTCAGTGGGGATGTCTTCTTCCTGGAAGTTTGTCGAGTCATCTTCTGGGTCCTCTTCTAGCTGGTCCTCCTGGTCCTCTGGGTTTAAATAAGGTTTCATCCTACCAATGTGAACTAAATCTTTTGTTTTACGACGACCTTGCTGGTTTCCGAATGTTTCAACTTCATAGGTCACATCAGATATTTTTCGGGTTACTTTGTATGGGCCGAAGTAACGTCTCATTAGTTTTTCCGAATATCCCACTTTACGCACAGGAATAAAGATCCATACAAGATCTCCAGGCTGATAAATTATATTTCTGTGATGGGCGTCATAGCGATGTTTATTGCTACCTTGAGATCTCATGGAGTGGATACGTGCCAGTTTTCGTGCTTCTTCGGCTCTTGCCCCTAGAGTTTGGATGAAATCGTCGTCTTCTGGCAATAACTTGGGGAATAACACGTCAAGTGGAGTCTCGGCTTCACGCCCGTGTACAAGGAAAAATGGGGTGAACCCAGTAGACTCTTGTTTTGCTGTGTTGTATGCAAATGTAACGAATGGAAGAATCCTGTCCCAATCTTTATGGTTGACATCTACATACATGGACAGCATGTCTGCTATGGTCTTATTCAACCTCTCCGTGAGTCCGTTTGTCTGGGGGTGATAGGCGGTCGTCTTCCGATGGGTTATTCTGCACTGGTTGTTCAGATCACTTATCATTGAAGATGTGAAGTTCCTTCCTCTATCCGTGATTAATTCCCTCGGCGCGCCGTGCTTTAAGATGACATCTTCAATGAAGAATTTGGCGACTTCCATGGATTCACTTGTGGGTAGAGCTTTAGTTATCGCATATTTTGTTAGGTAGTCCGTACATACAATAATCCAACGGTTGCCACCTTCTGATGTTGGAAATCTCCCCAGGAGATCCATTCCTACCTTTTCAAAGGCAACTTCAGGAACAGGTATTGGCTGTAAGTGCCCTGAGGGGAGTTGGGGCTGATGTTTACGCCTCTGACAATCTGAACAGTGTGCCACATACCTTCTAACTGTTCTATACATTCCGGGCCAGTAATACTTTTTTCTTATTCGGTCATAGGTTTTAGTAAATCCGAGGTGACCAGCCGTGGGTGAATCATGGAAATTTTTCAGTAATTCCTGCCTTAAATGGCGTGGAACCACCAAAAGCCATGGTTTCCCCATTGGATCATAATTTTTTCTGTAGAGCGTGTTATCGATTTTTACAAAGGAATTATTAGGAGAACTTTGTAATTTGTCAGCGATTTTTCTAATAGCTTGATCATTCATTTGCTCTTCGCTAAAGTTCTGCAAAGTCACTATGCTTGGAATATCTTCCTCCATATCTTCACTGTATTCTAATGGACTTCTTGATAAGCAGTCTGCGTCCTGATGTTTCCTTCCGCTCTTATACACGACAGTGACGTCAAACTCTTGCAGCCGAAGTGCCCATCTTGCTAACCTCCCACATGGGTCTTTGAGGTTGGTCAGCCAGCACAAAGAGTGGTGGTCTGTAACAATAGTGAACGGCTGTCCAAAGACATATGGTCGGAATTTATTGATAGCCCAAATGATGGCAAGGCATTCCCTTTCTGTGGTTGAATATTTTTTTTCTGCCTTATTTAAGGTTCTGGATGCATAAGCAATGGCTCTTTCCTTTCCCTTTTGTATCTGCACTAATACTGCTCCTATTCCGTAGTTGCTTGCGTCAGTGTGTATTTCGGTTGGGGATGAGTAATCAAAATGTCCAAGAGGCGGGTTCGGAAATTAACGCTGACTTGAGAGCTTCAAATGCATTTTGCTCTTCCTGGTTCCAATTAAATGCTGAGTCTTTCTTCAAAAGGTCATTCAAGGGTTGGGCTACGTGGGCATAATTGGGTATGAAGCGGCGGTAGTAGATGAAAGGCCAAGAAAACTTCTAACTTCCTTCAATGACCTTGGCGTAGCGAAGTCGCGGACTGCTCGAATCTTTTCTTGGTCGGGACGAATTCCATTTTCACTCACCTCATGTCCAAGAACCGTGATAGTTTTTGCACCAAACTTGCATTTCTTGGAATTGAGACATAATCCGGCTTTCTCAAGGCAATTTAATACAAGTTGAAGGCGTCTTAGGTGTTCTTCAAAGCCATCTGAAAAAACGATGATGTCATCGAGGTAACACAAGCAAATGGTCCACTTAAGACCCTTCAGAAGATTATCTATCATTCGTTCGAAGGTAGCTGGAGCATTACATAACCCAAATGGCATTACTTTGAACTCGTACAGTCCATCTGGAGTTATGAATGCTGTCTTCTCACGGTCCGATTCTTCTACGTCGATTTGCCAGTACCCTGATTGGAGGTCCATGGAAGAATAAAATCTAGCTCCCCGTAAGCAGTCTAAAGTGTCGTCGATCCTTGGGAGAGGGTAGACATCCTTTTTTGTTATTTTGTTAAGGCGGCGGTAATCGACGCAGAATCTCCAGCTTCCATCCTTTTTTCTTATCAATACTACAGGCGAGGCCCACGGACTTTCAGAGGGCTGAATGATGTCAAGTTTTTCCATCTTGCTTACCTCATCCTGAATAATTTGGCGTTCTCTTGGTGCAACTCGGTAAGGTCTTTGTTTGGTCGGTAGGTGGTCTCCAGTGTTAATTCGGTGTTTAACATTGACGTCCTTGAATTGTTTTCTTTTACTAAATTCGAAAATATCCGTATAGTTTTTTTAACAAATTTCTTAATTTTTCTTTTTGAGATTCATCAAGTGAATCATCTATAAAAAATTCCGAGATTTTTGGGTCTTCAGAATGTTCCGCCTCTGTTTCAACTTGGTTACAATCAGCTAGAGTACATAATTGACTATCTTCGATGACAGCACTATCGGCTACATGCATCCCTTGTGGGATTAGTTTCGGATATGGACTCCAATTCACCACCCAAAGTTTACCTCGGTTATTGGTAAGTGAAATGACAGAGGAGGGAGCCGTTAGTTCTCTTTCCAGCAATAGCTCTTTTCGACATTCTGCCACCACAATTGCGTCATTAGGAATGTCACGACTTGCTACTTCTATTAACTGAATAGAGGCGGGTTCGATTCTATATTCCAATTCCGAGTAGAGAGGTGAGCTGTTCTTAGGGGTATCCTCAAAAAGACATTTTTCTAAGAAGAGTGTGTCGTCAGCTGAATCAATTATCGCCCTAGATAACTTCAAAAAGTTCCAACCAAGAATAACTTCGTGACTACAGTCTTCCATAACGACAAATTCAAAGCTTTCCTGTAGTCCATTCAAGTCCAGTTTCAGTGTGCAGCGTCCTTTTGGTCTTACAATTTTACCGTTGGCTACTCGTAATGTGACGTCAGTTTCGGCAAACATTATTTTTCTTAGTTTGAGTCTGAACCTCTCAGAAATGACAGAATATGAGGCTCCTGAGTCGACGAGGGCACGCGTCATTTTTCCTTCTATTTTAATGTCTATGTAATTTTCTTTTAATTCTAATGTGGTCGACAAGGGAGGATTTATAAATTTTGCGGCCTTACCTCCAAAATAGGACGCATCTTCTAGTTTTCCTGACGGGAACGGCGAGGCGACTGGCTGGGTCTTCTATCAGGAGACGAATATTGTCCTTTTCGGCCAGTGTAAGGAGAGGGGCTTCGGTAGCGGCGTCTATTTTCTCTTGGCAGGTCGTCGTTGGGCTCTTGGCTGCTCCGAGAATTATAGAATGTTCTAGGCTCTAGCCTATCTCTCTGCTTGTAATTCCAAGTTTGTTCTCCTTCATATTCTCTCCTCTTGTCACGGCAGTAGCGCACGACGTGGCCAGGGCGTCCGCAGTGGAAACAGATTGGCTTACCTTCCGTGGTTCGGCATTCGTTGGTATCGCGTCTTCCGTTTACTTGTTTTGGCTGCTGCGGTCTTATCGTTTGGGCCACATATCTATTATTATAAAACTCTCGGGGTCTTTCCTTCTGTGGGGAACTTCTCCTAGGCTTTGAGATTGGCGCCAGGGTTCTTCCAATCTCCTCCTTTACCATATCTTCGATGGTAGAAATTTTTGGTTCCTCTCGAGTAGAGCCTAATGCCCGCTGTACCTCCTCACGAACAATTTGCCTGATCATAGATGACAGATCTGCCCTGTCATCATGATCACTGAGAGATGCCACATTTGGTAGTCGCTCGTATTTGGTAGGGGTCACTCGCTTACAGTGTATGCTTTCAATGCGGCGACATTCGGTGACGAATTGCTCAGTGTTATGCACATCCCTTGGGATAAGTGCCTGGTAGAGCTCCTCAGCTATCCCTTTCATCAGATGGGATATTTTATCTTCCTCATTCATTTGTGGATCTACCTCTTTGCAAAGGCGCAGGACGTCTTGGATGTAATATTCGGTGCTTTCTCCTTTTAATTGTGCGCGAGTTTTGAGTATTTTCTCAGCTCGCAGTCTTGAGCTTTCATTTTTTCCAAATACATTTTCTAATTGTGACATGAACTCCGTCCATGTCTGGATGCTTTCCTCGTTGTTTTCATACCATTTGAGAGCAGTGCCAGTTAGATAGAAATAAACGTTAGCGAGACAAAGGGTTTCATCCCATTGGTTGTGCTTCGCCACACGTTCATACCCTTTTAACCAGCTACGGGGATCTTCAACACCCTCACCAGAGAACATTGAGGGGTTTCTAGGTAGATGTTGGACAAAAAATGAACCTACCTGAGTAGTTGCTTCTTTCTTGATGTTCATGGTTTTTTCTTCTTGCTCAACCGAGTCAATTTTCCGTTTTTTTCTGAATGGGTATCGATCCAGCTTCTTCACCAGTTGTAGCGTAGAATTCAAGTCTTGAAATATCCTAAGATGTAAAAGTATTTATTGATGACGTCACAGCGACGAGTCGACAATTATTAACAAGTCAGCCCCACTATATGTATCTAGAGAATCTTAAGCAAGTAAGCAAAGAAATATTTTAAGATGATTTCACAAAAACAGATTAATATATATTTTTATAATCTGTTGAATATATTTTCATTGAATAATATTAAATTAAATAATAAAATATTTCTTCGCCACAATATTATTTGCCAAGTAATAAGAAAAACAATGTTTTAATAAAAACACGAAATTTTGGGACAATCTTATAATAATATTGGGTTGATATTTTACCCCGTGGCGGCTATTGTGTGAGCTGGTTAATCTACTTCCTATTGAATCTCTTCTTCTTCTTTCTTATCTACACTCAATCATATTAAGGTATCAGTGTTTATAGCGCGGGCTTTCTTGACTCATCTAGATCCATGGATCTATGGATTCAATTCTTATTGAACTTGGCTGAACTTGGATTCAGCGCAAATACTTTTTTTTTGCTTATCCCTAGTACACGTGGTATAGGCCATGATAATCATGGTGGGTAGTTAACGACTGCTTTTACTGTAAGTGTACCACATGTCTACACATGTGAAAGCAGTTCGACTTTGCACTTACAAATGTGCCAGAGCCCCGTTTGGTTACTTGCACTCGCTGGTGGGGTTGGACTTTTGCAAGAATCGGGGGCCATTGGAGCATTTTTTTTTTTTAACAGAAAAAGTGTCCAATGCGGGAATCGCACCCGGGTCGTAGTGGTCGAAAACGAAACGCTTTAACCAGCCTTCCACCGACCCCCACGCAAATACTAAAATAATTGAGCTAAATATTTGAAAAAAACCTCACAGTGTTCATTTGAATTGATTCAACTGACAGTGCCAAGCTGATCAACAAAAACTCTATTTCAAGACTGAATCAGGTTTTCTCGCTTACTTACATAGCGATCTTTACAAAAAAAAAAAAAAAAAAGATAGCAGAATCCTTTTTTTCAGACATTTCGTCTTATATAGACTGGTCCTCTGGGGTCCAAGAAGGAAATATAAATAAAAAACCAACCAACTACGTACATCAACCAATACCTTAGTTAACTCCCGAGGTTTCAGTGATTCGCTGTCACTCCCCTGATGTGGTACTATTTGTTGGGGGAGGGAGGACTATTGGTTGACAATTGACAATTAAAATAACTTAGATTGACATCTTGTCAATACATGCAAAGTACACAGTCTGCACTATTTTAAAAAGATAATCTATATATATATAAATGAATGTATGTGTGTGTGTGTGTCTGTCCTTTATGCCTGAACAAACCACTCATTGGAACGCCATGAAATTTTGGGAAGTTATTTAGTATAGTACTGGGAAGGTTTTTGAAAAATAATTTTTTGAATATCTTGAATATCCTTAGAGTTATTTGCAGATTTGTAGATTTAACTCGAAAGCAGCGCCCCCATTGCGACGATGATAACAAGTTTTTTTATCTAAAAGTTTGTAATATCACTAAGTTTATTATCTTAAAGATTATTTATCAAAAGTAAGATTTTCTACCTATTAATTGCGCACAAGTCAAAGTTAGTTATCGAGTATTTTTCAAGGGACCGGGAAAAAATGTTCACTAGATAAAACGATGATTTTGTAATGTGGAAAATTAGGAAAGACAAAATTCAGGATGACACGGCAATTTATTTGAGACAAGAATAATGATACAATTCCAAGGCAAGATACTATTCCTTTAACTTCCAATTACCGAGGGAACCAATTAATATTGATTTTATTCAACTTATCGAGTATTTTTTAAGGGACTGGGAAAAAATGTTCACTTTATCGAGAGATTCAAATTTACGAGTTTCAAATTATCAAAATATATCTATTATTTTTTTATAAGTTTATAGAGAATTGTTTTAACAAATGTTCGTTAGACAAACCTTTACTCGGGTAAAACCCGGGCGAAGCCGGGTACATCCGCTAGTTATATATATACTAGCCGAATGACCCGGGCAACGCCCGGCTTTTACCCGATTAAATGTTTTATTCAAATACTATTCGTTACAATTATAAATTGGAGCCGTGGATGTCACTCTTGTGAAACGTCCCGCTCCAAACTTTACATGTACATTAGGTCAGCTGGTATTACCCCTCATTTTCACCGCTAGAGGTGCGAGCGAAAGAACAAATTTGCAAATAACACGACGGATATTCGGGATAGAGACCTGAAATTTTCACTAAGAGTTTTTCCAGATTCTACTTTATATACTGTTAAAATATCAGTCATATTAGTTACGTATTGTGGACGTGTATAGTTGACAAACATACATACATACATACGCGGACTTTTAAATATATAGGGATAATAATATAAATGAGTTTTAAAAATTGTAAAAAAGAAAAAAAATGCATCGGCCGGGAATCGAACCCAGGCCGCCCGCGTGGCAGGCGAGCATTCTAGCACTGAACCACCGATGCTTATAAGAAATGGCCCTATTTGGGTATTTATTCCATTCACAAAAGCAAACGATGTCAGAATTGTTGATGGCTCTGATACTTGTATTTATAATTATGTTAGCATAATGAATTAGTCAGTATTCCCATGGTCTCCAGCGAAGAGGTGTGAATTGACTTTTTGAAAATATACATAATTATAAAGATAGAAGCTTCTATAGAAATAAATAAAATAAGCCGAAATAGCTCAGTTAGGAGAACGTTAGGCTGAATATCTAAAGGTCCCTGGTTCGATCCCGGGTTTCGGCATCTTTTTTTAATTTTTAAATTTCTACTTACCGTAACTTGACACGTGACTTAACGTGACAGAATTGTGCATGACGCTGATAACTGTATTAAATATAATCCAAATTGTGCCTTATCACACACTATTTTTTATTTGGCCTTATTACCTTGTGTTTATAATCTATATGACGTAATGCCCCCCCCCCCCCCCTCTCTGCCTGCGGCGCGCGCCCGTTGGCTGCCGGCGAGCACGTGACCTCCCTGTGCGCGCGCATCCGTGACAGAAGCGGCCGATGAGGAAAGACGGTCGTGACTATATATATTAATAAATAGAATTAAATATAATTTATATGAAAGATAGTTATAAATTAATGATTATTAAAAACAAATTATAAAATATTACTATTTTTTATGTAACAATATAGGGTTATAACAAGTTCACGCTGTTTCCTCGGCAGTTACGCGTCATTTAAGCAGAACATAGAAAAAAAATAAAAGGATTTAAAAGCGCGAATGTTTCTTTTATACATAAAACGAACTTCTACTGTCCTTACTGCGATGAAAAAATATATTGGGAGGGCTTGGCTCCTAATGACCTTGTCTTTATAGTTTGCTGAAGAGCATTGCTCGAAGCAAATATTTGAATATAATTCTACTGTCCTATAAGCTTATGTCCATAGTTTACTTGAAAACCATTTCTAAGATTCCATCCTTCAGTGTAGCATATAAAAGCAGAATGATCCAATACAATATTAGAGCTCTGAGAAGCGGTCTGGTGGATTAAATTGGCGAAACCGCTGGGAGGGTTCACCACTGATGAGCCAAGCCCTCCCAATATATTTTTTCATCGCAGTAAGGACAGTAGAAGTTCGTTTTATGTATAAAAGAAACATTCGCGCTTTTAAATCCTTTTATTTTATATGTATAGATGGCGCGTTATTGCTTTGTGTTAATTTATTCCTAATGACCTTGTCTTTATAGTTTGCTGAAGAGCATTGCTCGAAGCAAATATTTGAATATAATTCTACTGTCCTATAAGCTTATGTCCATAGTTTACTTGAAAACCATTTCTAAGATTCCATCCTTCAGTGTAGCATATAAAAGCAGAATGATCCAATACAATATTAGAGCTCTGAGAAGCGGTCTGGTGGATTAAATTGGCGAAACCGCTGGGAGGGTTCACCACTGATGAGCCAAGCCCTCCCAATATATTTTTTCATCGCAGTAAGGACAGTAGAAGTTCGTTTTATGTATAAAAGAAACATTCGCGCTTTTAAATCCTTTTATTTTATATGTATAGATGGCGCGTTATTGCTTTGTGTTAATAGAAAAAAAAGGAAGAAATTGAAGATATTAGGGTAAGAAAAAGAGCAAAAACAGAACCATCACATATATATATATAGTATCGTTATGAGAATTTCAAGATTTATAAAATTTGTTATTTAGTTTAAACATGTGAGGTTTGTTTTCTTAATTTTTTGAAATAAATAATTAGTTTGAATATAGTAGTATAAAAAAAAGAAAAAAAAAGTAATACCAGCAAAGCATCGGCGGTTAAACGTCATAGGCTGGGTAAAAAAAAGGGAAAAAGCGAAGAGAAAGTTTTATAGAAAAGAGCAAAGACAGAACCATGATAATAATTTTCTAATTATAAAATAAAGCTAATTAGAGAAAGAGAAGTTTTTTTTTTTTGCTCTATTTTCTCTCTTGATGAAAGAAGATAGATTTTGTGATTTTTTTTTATATAAGCTTATTTTATAAACAATCTAGTGTACAACTGGAGGACACGATTAAGATAGTATATTAATTTAATATAATATATATATATACATGATACTATGTACAAAGAACATGGCGCCTCTGCCACCGTTGTAGAGCTTGGTGGAGAATCACCAGCAGGTCTCCAGCGACATCACCAGAATTATTAGTTGATGTGGCTGTGTTTTTTACAAATAAACTTCCAAACAAGAAATGATCTTCAGAAAAAAAAACAACTAGACGTTGATTTATAATTATTCCAGAATTAACCAAATACCCATTCATCAAGCTAACCACGTATGCTTTTCAGGCCGTCATCAGCGTAGTGCAAGCTGTATCTCAACGAACAAAAAAAAAGCTGAACTTTGGTACATTCTGAGAATCATGAAACGGGTATGTAGGCCGGAAGGGAACGAGAACGCCAAACTAAGTGAAAATTTAACACAAAGCAATATCGTGCCATCTATATATAACAAATTAAGACGTGAATGTTTCTTCTCATAAATAAATCAAATTTTTCTTTTTGATTTACATGTGAAAAGAAACATTCGCGCCTCAATAATTCTTTATAAGTGAAATGTTACAAAAGTGAAATTGTTGTTATTGTTGTTGTTGCTTATTCCTCAAATCGTTTAAACAATTTCCATTAGGTTCCATTGTCTCAGCTTTTCTATTATAGTCCTGGGGTTTTCCCAGAGGTCTTTTTTAGAGGATTTGATACAATTCAGTAGATGTTCAGTGAAATTGCACTAAGGTGGATACATTAAAAAAAAAATGCATCTCCTCTACGTAAATAGTTAATCAGGTATTCCCCGTTTTTTTTTTTTTTTTTTTTTTTGGAAAAGAGAGACCTATAAGTTACTGAGTGTCTTCTGGTCTTCTTTTTTTCCATTGTTTAACGACATTCTCTGCTGTTGGTTTTCGACCGCTACGACCGGGTTGGATTCCCGCATTGGTCACTTTTTTCTGATTTAAAAAAAATATGCAAACCCACCAGCGAGTGCAAGTAACCAAACGGGGCTCTGTCACATTTGTAAATGCATAGTCGAACTGTGTGCTTTTCACATGTGTAGACATGTGGTGCACTTACAGAAAAAGCAGTCGCCTACCTCTCTCTACCCACCATAAGTATCATGGCCTGCAGCACGTGTAGTTGGGATAAACAAAAAAAAAATCTCCACATTACCATTATATAGTTCACCAATTTTCAGAAAATTTGCATAAATATTTCTAGGTAATGCAATTTTTGTATGTGGCCTGTGCTTATAGATATCACGCATATAAACTTTATAGCGTATATATTATTGTGGACAAAAATATTATAGGAAATGAAAGAATTAAGACACGAATATTTCTTCCAAACACATAAAAAAAAACTTCTACTGTGACTACCGAGATGAAAAAATAATGGAAGGGCTTGGCTCATCAGTGGTGAACCCTCCCAGCGGCCTCGCCAATTTAATCTACCAGACATATAAGCAGAATGATCCAATACAGTATTAGAGCTCTAAGAAGCGGTCTGGTGGATTAAATTGGCGAAACCGCTGGGAGGGTTCACCACTGATGAGCCAAGCCCTCCCAATTATTTTTTCATCGCTGTAAGGACATTAGAATTTTGTTTTATGCGTAAAATAAATCTTCGTGTCTTAATGTTTTCATTTCCTGTATATATGGCGCGTTATTGCTTTGTATTAAAGAATAAATTGTTATAAAAAAAAATAGTTTTATTCATCTAGAAAACTAGAGCAGGATATTTCATTTATTTATCTCATGGGCGTACATAAACTCTGCCTTTGCCGGTCCCAAGCCAGGATGAAAAAGGAGGAGAGGGAGCAGTAACAAGCTTACTAACAAACCTGGGCTCAGCTGGCCCGGCTGATAGTACCTTGTAAAGGCTCCAAGGATACAGGATGAGTCTGTACTCCATGTTAGGAGCGGCTGTACATGGTGTCTGTTTCTCATGTCAGAGGCGGCCATTTCATATTGGAGCTAAGTCGGCCTGTTACTGAGTAGTGCTCTCAATCATAATGACAAAAACAGACGCATTCTACTTCACTCAGTCATTATAGATGTTAACTCTACAGCCTTGATACCCTCATATGATTGAGTGGAGATAAGAAAGAAGATGGGTGTACATAGTAATACAATCCTCCTTGCTCCCATTGTTCAATTCTGCAGCCAAGTCTGTGAGATCTGCCACGCCTATCAAACCCAGCCGCACAGGTCAGATAAGACGTAGGTAGAGTACAAAGGTTCAATATACTTTAGGAATTATCTCAGCAGCCTATCGTGGATAAGACATGTTGAAAACATCTTTCAGCACGATAGTTAGGTTTGAGGGACACGATTGTTGTTGAATGTAAACAAACGCCTGAATAACCTATATATACCATTTCGATGTCGTGTTGAAATGTTGACTTTATCAGAATGAGAATCTCCAAGTTTTTTTCAAGCGTAGATCTCTCTACTGCGGGCTGATAACAAATATCGGCTGTTTTTAATACACCTATCCCCCGATTTACACGGTAGATACCTTCCTGAGAAAAACGTGCAAATCGGGGGATAGGTGTACACAGAAATAAAAATAAAATGCATTGACAGGTTAAAATATGTAGTCAGCACATAAGCTCGGGATTCCTCGTGAGATGTGTACACAGCGCATGTGTTCAATCACAGTAGCATTTAGTATAGTGCGATAAAAAAAAAAAACTTATTTGGAAAACCGTGTAAAAGCGAAAACGTGTAAAACAAGTACCGTGTAAATGGGGGGATAGGTGTACAGAAATTTATAAATTAAATTTTGTTATAAAGCAAAATCTCTAAGAACTAAAATTACAGAACAATTTCCTCTTCCATAGTTAATTTGTATAGTTATGCTGAATACTTTGATTTCCTTTTCATTTTCCCTTCTCTCCTTTGTTTATGTTTCTTTTTTTCCCTTTTCTCCATGAAAATGATGTATGGCGAGTTCTTACAGGACGGAAATGTCCTAATAAAGCTGTTGTTGTTGTATAAGGTAAAAACACGCTATCCATACATGAGAAATGGAAGCATTAAAGAACGAATTTTTCTTTTACATATAAATAAACTTCTACTCTCCTTACTGCGATGAAAAATATATTGGGAGATCTTGGCTTATCAATGCTGAAGCCTCTCAGTGGTTTCCAATTTAATCTACCAGACAGCGCTTCTTAGAGCTCTAATACTGTATTAGACGATTCTGCTTCTAAGATTCCACCTTTCATTGTAGCATATACGAGGGGTGTCCCATAAGTCCGTGGTACGTCCATGAGAACGAAATATTTGAAGCTAATAAATTTTACCATATATACCTTAAAGCCTTGTATAAAGATATGTTAAGTTTCTACAACTAACCGTTTTTTTTTTTTTTGTTATGGGTTCTGAAAGAGGACAAGAAACAGGAATCATGCTGTAATAAAATATCTTTGAAAGAAAGGAATGTCGCCGAGTTCTTTCCCACAGAGTGTCGATGTGATGGCTGGTGTTACCCACCTCAAGACCAAGATGGTACTTGTAGATGGTAGCCTTCGTCACACTTGAGAGAGTCTTCAACAATCAAATTCCTTTTTGGATCACTTGTTCTTCAGTTATCTCAAAGAGGCCGTTTATTTCGAGCGCTGTTCTGACAACTCGTTGTTGTTGTTGTGTCCAATGAAAAGCCTCAGATGTCTCCGTACATCTCTATCACAGCAATGTTCTCTATCTTGGGTGTGTAAAGCTGCTGCTCTGGGTCCATGTCAATTTTCTGTTGTTGCTGTTGTCGTGTCCAATGAAAAGCCTCAGATGTCTCCGTACATCTCTATCACAGCAATGTTCTCTATCTTGGGTGTGTAAAGCTGCTGCTCTGGGTCCATGTCAATTTTCTATTGTTGTCGTGTCCAATGAAGAGCCTCAGATATCCCCGTACATCTCTATCACAGCGATGTTCTCGATCTAGGGTGTGTAAAGCTGCTGCTCTGGGTCCATGTCAATTTTATGTTGTTGTTGTTGTCGTGTCCAATGAAGAGCCTCAGATGACTCCGTATATCTCTATCACAGCAATGTTCTCTATCTTGGGTGTGTAAAGCAGCTGCTCTGGGTCCATGTCAATTTTCTATTGTTGTCGTGTCCAATGAAGAGCCTCAGATGACTCCGTACATCTCTATCACAGCAATGTTCTCTATATTGGGTGTGTAAAGCTGCTGCTCTGGGTCCATGTCAATTTTATGTTGTTGTTGTCGTGTCCAATGAAGAGCCTCAGATGACTCCGTACATCTCTATCACAGCAATGTTCTCTATCTAGGGTGTGTAAAGCTGCTGCTCTGGGTCCATGTCAATTTTCTGTTGTTGCTGTTGTCGTGTCCAATGAAGAGCCTCAGATGACTCCGTACATCTCTATCACAGCAATGTTCTCTATCTTGGGTGTGTAAAGCTACTGCTCTGGGTCCATGTCAATTTTCTATTGTTGTCGTGTCCAATGAAGAGCCTCAGATGTCTCCGTACATCTCTATCACAGCGATGTTCTCTATCTTGGGTGTGTAAAGCTGCTGCTCTGGGTCCATGTCAATTTTATGTTGTTGTTGTTGTCGTGTCCAATGAAGAGCCTCAGATGACTCCGTACATCTCTATCACAGCAATGTTCTCTATATTGGGTGTGTAAAGCTGCTGCTCTGGGTCCATGTCAATTTTATGTTGTTGTTGTCGTGTCCAATGAAGAGCCTCAGATGACTCCGTACATCTCTCTCTATCACAGCAATGTTCTCTATCTTGGGTGTGTAAAGCTGCTGCTCTGGGTCCATGTCAATTTTATGTTGTTGCTGTTGTCGTGTCCAATGAAGAGCCTCAGATGACTCGGAACATCTCTATCACAGCAATGTTCTCTATCTTGGGTGTGTAAAGTTCTGGGTCAATTTTCTGCAAGGTCATTCCTGGAAATGAGAATACGTGGGTAGGTTCCACACAGGAAAAAAAAACGAGCCTATTGAGGAAACCTAAGTTAAACAATAAACATAGAGCATTTTATATGCTGATGATGTAATTTTGATTGTTGAACATATGTGAACAAATAGCAGCCGTTTTAAATTATTGGTATGTGTAGATCTAAGAAGAAGCCTAGGGAACTTTACATCATTGTTCTGATCAAACAACCTATCCTCCAGACCACGGTGTTTCCTGGGCTCCGTGGCTCAATCTTCAGGATTCCGCCACCCGAACGACGTGTTTGCACAGGAATCTCTGTCAAAATCTGAGCTCGGGAGGCTCGGCTACAAAGACACGAGTGACCAGGAACTGTGTGCAGAGAACATGTGGAGAAACAAGTTCGCCGCCGAGAGCAAAGTTTGGAGAGATCAAGGTCACGGACAGGTACCGGAGATAAATAGGCAGATAATGCCTTCTTGAGTCAATATTGGACTTCAGCCCACTGTGGGTCTTCTGGGAGATTCTCAACTTGATTCAGATATATTCACGAAAAATTAAATCCTTCATATGAGAAATTCAAAAAAAAAAAAAAAAAGAATACGCATCATAATAGTTTGAATTTCTTATAACATATGGCAGGTAAGTGCATCGTGTTAATTGTTAATTCTTTATTGATTTTTTTCTACCGAGCAGTTAGCAATTTTACCTGACATAATGTTATAACCCTCAGAACTAATATGGTTGGTGTGTGTGTGTTTCAAGGAAGTTTTCTTGAAACAGGCTGTTTTCAAGAAATGGCTGTAAACACATCCCATGATGCTACGGTAGCCACTGCCGTAGGTCACGTGATCAGCGGATACTCTCACGTTGATTGGTTGCGATTTGTAGCGGTGTCCAGTGGAAGTACACTCTCAGGGATTGTACAGTGTCCCACTGACGTAGAACTCTGGTGTAGAATGGCTGTGCGGGACTCGGCGATACATTCTCGCTGATAGCCAGGTGCCAAGAAAACTTCCAGACGTCTGACCTGCAACTTGAAGATAGAGGTTCCCTGGCCAGTTCTTTAGACATTTCGTCAAAAGTATTTTGTCGTCGCCAGGTAAAATTAAAAATCAAACATTTTGGCAATGCGCTGCAAACGTATTTTCCTTAAGCATCTTTATTACCTGCCATTACCACAAATAGAATTATATTTTGGCTTTTTATTATTGTTCAGATGAAAATTGTTATAGAACCTAATCATAATTTTCCAATAAAGAAATACATTTTCCAATATCATACAAACATTCTAGATATAAGACCTCGCTGTCCACACAATGGAGTTACCGGCAAGTTCCCCATGACGGTGGACGGTCAAGACCCAGGCCAATTGAACAAAAATACAAAATATCCAAAAGTAGGAAAGGGCCAAAGTTAGCACGCTATCTGTGGTGAGAAATTGATTGAACCGTCTAACCCCCCCCCCCCCCCCCCCACTTTCTCCTGTGATAATATTGTAGCAAAAGATTCACTATTTCCCAAAGAACATATTATGATGCGGTAAGGGCAGTAGAAATTGTTTATTTAAAAAAAAAATCATATGCGTCTATAATAGTTTCGAATAAAGAACAGATTATTAACTTTTCTTATTTTTCTACACTATATTCATCCCTCATTGGCCTGCCTGATATTAACTTACTTCTTTAACCCGCCCAGAAGTCCTCCTCTACGTGGCAGGCGGGAGAAGCAGCACAAGTAAGGGACTGTCCTGTAGTACGGTGTCGTGAGCCGCTACGGTAACCGTGAACAGGGAAATGTGGCTGACTAACGGGGCAATGGCACCCCCCTTTCCCTGGTGGACAAGACATCCCCTCCATCCCTCATTTGCCTACCTGATATTTTATAAGTTATAAAGGAGTAGTTGGTGACTTCTGTACACTCCAAGAACCCCTGGGTTAACTAAATAAGGTATACATCAGAGGCTTCGAACAGCCACCCCTCCTAGCAATAAGCGTGTTCAGCCATGAATACCTCCTGCCCAGAAGTCCTCCTCTGTGTGGAGGGCGGGAGAAGCATCACAAGTAAAGGACTGCCCTGTAGGGCGAAGTACAGTGTCGTGAGCCCCGAGCCGCTACGGTAACCGTGAACAGGGAACTCTGAAATGTGGCTGACTAACGGGGCAATGGTACCCCCCTTTCCATGGAGCAACAAAATCAGAAAACCACTACTCCTGAATACCTGTGTTCAGAACCTTCCCAATGGCGACATCAGCTGGATGTCCACCGACCAACAGTTGGCGACTTGAGAGCGTGGCTCCAGGAATGTGTCCAGGTGGCATCAATAGAGAGAATCCTGAGACTTTCCTAAACGCCTATTCAACAATACTAAACACAAAGGTGAACTTACTGTTCTAATTAAATAATCTTATAATGGGAGAGAGGAAGATAGTCACTGCTCGAAATTTTGTCATCAGCGTTTTTGTCGTCTTATCTGTGATACGAACAACTTGTGATTTTTTTAGCTGGATCCGCCTACCGTTACATTGGACTTATCTGCTGCCAGAAGTCTTCATTCTTTCTTCTCTCGTCAGCCGAGTAATGGACGAATGGTCCGACTTGGTAGCCTTGTTCTCACCCGAGTGAGTCTGCCCAGGGCAACCCCGACGGTCGCTCGGCTAAATGAAATATCGCAATGTTTCTTTGTTTGTTTGTTCAATGTTAGTTTAATTTTTGCCTATATTATATTTATTTTTCAAAAATAATGACTAGACTCTATACCATAATTAAAACTCATGGACAAAACTTAAGGAAGTTGTACCTTTTAGCATGTATATCGGGATTCAGACAATAACTCGGAAAGATATTACAGTAACCTTTATTGAAGACATACGAGAAAACCAAACGTGTATACACTCATGGACAAAACTTAAGGAAGTTGTACCTTTCAGCGTGTATATCGGGATTCAGACAATAACTCTGAAATATATTACAGTGACCTTTATTGAAGACACCACGAGATAACCAAGTCTGAATACACTCATAGACAAAACTTAAGGAGTTGTACCATTTCAGCATGTATATCTGGATTCAGACAATAACTCTGAAAGATATTAGTGACCTTTATTGAAGACACACTGGATAACCAAGTGTAAACTAAACTGCCTCTGTCTCCTTCAAAAAAAAAAAAAAACTACAGACAACTGGCAACATCAAAGACTTTTACTTTCTTAGTTTTGTCCATGAGTGTACATACAAAATAATAATGGAGTATCAAAGTAATAATTTTCAAATCCCTATTTGATTATTTTCAACGAGAGAATAGATGAGGAAAATATAAGGGAAAAAAAAGGAGATAAGTCGGGAAGTTAAAATGATTTGACCTTAACTATCCATTCCTTGATCCTTCCAAAATATCTCCGACCAGCCATTCTGGTCGTTGAGGTAGAACCACGCAGGCAAGGGCCATACGTGGTTAGCTTTTCTTGATTTATTGACAAAATGAGTTGGCCAATAAATCAACGCCTATTTGTTATTCCGAAATATGGTGCTTTGCCATCTGAAGAGTTCATTTTGCTGTTGAGGGCATTCTTTTATCTTCAATATTGAGTGGATGATATTAAAGAGTATAAAATAATAATGTAAACCGTAGCAATGCGTTTCTTCGTGCAAGCTTTCGGATCTTTATAATCCTTCTACGAGCAATGCCTGTAGAAAGATTCTAAAGCTCCGAAAACTTGCACGAATAGAGAAACGCATTGGTACATTTTATATTCTTAGTTTATAATTTATAGTAATTTTGTCTTCTAGTTAAAGAGTATGTGCAACAACTGGAAGAGAAGGGGTAGTGGAGAAGCTGAAGTGTGGGAGGATCCAACAGAAGTCTCGCCCCTGTGCGCAGACAACCCTCGGAACGGCCCTGAGAGCATGGTTCAGCAGTGGCGGAGAACAGGGCTCATACCAGACTGAATGTATGACGGAGAGATATTTATAACACAGGTTCCTGGAGCCTAAAACACCTACTACCCAGGAAGGGTCACAACATATGATAAAAAGAATAAAAACATAAATCCAAAATAATATTAAATTCAGATTTTTTTATTAGTGTGTGCATTGTATATGCACAATAAAACGTTTTAAAATTTAAATCTCAAATTCCAAAACAAATATAATACAGTTAAACCTGTCTATAGCGCCCCCTCTAAATAGCGCCCCCTCTCTATAGCGCTCGATTTTAAATACGTCGTACGATGCGATTTACATTAAAAGTGACCTGTCTATAACACCCCCTCTCTATAGCACCCTATTTTGGTGAGTCCCAAGAGGGGGCGCTATAGACAGGTTTAACTGTATTTGAAACAATAGTGGTGAAATTGTACAAGGATTAGGTGAATAAATTGAAAAAAAAAAGACATCTTCAGATCTTGCAACTAAAAGTTGCTGATGGCTTGTCCCATCTCTCTGAATAAATAGCAACTCGCTATTTTTTTATTATTCCAGAATTGGCCGAATACCATTTTTTGATTAATCAAGAAAAGATAACCACGGACGAGTTTGGGGCTGTTGGCCCTCATCAGCATGTTGCAAGCTGTACCTCAACGACTAAAAAAGCTGGTTTTTGGGGCATCCTTAAAAAAATTACAAACAAAGTATTTAGGCCAGAAGGGCGTGAGAACACGAAACTATGTTTAAAATATTACAAATGTGAAATGGTACTGGGATCAGGTAGAGGGAAGGGTATTAGGCTAATTCTGGAATAATTAACAATTAACGATTACAATATAATGTGACTTGTGATTGTAAAACGACATTTGAAAATTATCCCGCATGTGTTTCTTTTCAACGAAAAATCAAAATTTATTTTAAGGAGAAATAACCACTATTTCTAACCTTTAGAGATGAAGTATCAAAGGATGAATTGTGAAGAGTAATGATGGGAATTCCCTGGACACTTTTATTTTTCTGTTTATCATTACTCTTCACAATTCATCCTATCATACCTCATCCCTAAGGTTAGAAATAGTCGTTATTTCTCCTTTAAATAAATTTTTATTTTTCGTCGAAAAGAAACACATGCGGGATAATTTTCAAATGTCGTTTTACAATTAACACTTAGTTTATATTTATTCCGACAGATGGCACAAGCCATCAGCAAATTTCAGTTACACAATCAAGTCTTTTGTTTCTTAATATATCCACCTGGTCCCAGTACAATTCCACTTTGTACATTTTCACATAATATGACGTCTCACGCCTTCAAACACATGGCTTGATTTTTCAGGATGCCTCAAAAATAAACTTTTTTGGTCATTGAGGTACAGCTTGCATCACACTAATGAGAGCCAACAGCCTGAAACGCCATGTGGTTATCTTCTCTTGATTAATCAAGAAATAGAATTTGGCCAATTCTGGAATAATTAAAAATCAACGATTAGTTCATATTTATTCCGCACTACGAGCGTTTTGGAGTACGAGCATGGCTCTGGAACGGATTATGCTCGCAAACCGAGGGTCCACTGTAGATAGGATTTTCATGTGTTAAGCGTATTTACGCAAGTTTGGCCTTAAATACTCATTTCTAGGTTTTTCAGGAAGCCACTGAGATCAACGCGTTCGTGGATGGCTTTGGACCCTCGGTTTACGAGCACCTTGGAGTACGAGCTTTTCGCAGTACGAGCAAAATTTTTTGAAAATTTTTACCTCAGATTACGAGTGAAATTTCGCATTACGAGCAACTCGTGATGGTTGCCCGTAATCGTGATGGATGAAAATTCACTGGGATCCCTCCCTTCAGATCAGATTCGGGAAATATGTAAAATGTGGGAAACTGTGCAATTGTTCGTAGCAAGAAGAATTGCCCGAGTTTCAATTATTAAAAATAAGAAATTAGTTTCGCACTACGAGCGTTTTGGAGTACGAGCATGGCTCTGGAACGGATTATGCTCGCAAACCGAGGGTCCACTGTAGATAGGATTTTCATGTGTTAAGCGTATTTACGCAAGTTTGGCCTTAAATACTCATTTCTAGGTTTTTCAGGAACCAACTGAGACCAACGCGTTCGTGGATGGCTTTTCTTGATTTATCATGAAATTGGGTTGGCCAAATATCAGGGAACAGGTTAAATCAATGAATAATTGATTTCTGATCCACCAGATGGCGCTCTGCCTTCTAAAGCACATGTGCTCCTGGTCAGAATATGCCTTTTTTTATTTTTGATAGATAGTATTGTTGGCAATTTTGTTTGTCTGGGACTTAAGCAACAAGTGGATTTGTTGGTAGAACCTGAAGAGATACAGAGGTTTCATTCAAGTAATATCTCCTTATCATTATGTCTCTCTTTAATGTTCTTCTTATCTCTTCACCGAGCACTTCTGGAAAACCTGCTGTAGATATCGAGATACCAAATTGAATCAAAATGTTTTTTTTACTTTTACCCTTATAGTACACATGGAACAGGCCATGATGATCATGGTGGGTAGTTAGTGACTGACTTTACTGTAAGTGCATCACATGTTTACACATGTTCGACTTTTGCACTTACAAATGTGCCAGAGCCTCATTTGGTTACTTACATTCGCTGGTGGGGTTGGACTTTTGCAAGAATCGGGGGCCATTGGAGCATTTTTTATTATTAGAAAAAATGTCCAATGCTGGATTTGATCCTGGGTCGTAGCAGTCGAAAACCAACAGTTTAGATCATCCTTCCACCTCCCCCCCCCCCCCCCTTTCTCCAAATATGGTGAACTGGATGTGGTACTACTGTAATGTTTAACTGACACAAGTTTTTTATCATCCCATGGGTCATTATACATTGTCACATGTATCTTGTTCAGTGGGTCTCCATGGTGTTGCCGTAGGTTGGTTATCCCGCGGCCTTCTAGGAAGTGGCAGACAGATTTGTCCCCTAACACTAATTGTAAAAATATAGAATGCTAAAACAGTGTTACTACTCAACCACTATAGTAGCTGAAGTATACAGCCTTAGTGTCTGCTCTCAGAGGGAGGTGTGTTGTGACCTACGATTCCTTCAGGTACAAACAGTATCACTTCATATTTCAAATATGGAGTACCTTACCGTACAGATAGAGGCTGCCTGGCCGGCATTTAGAGTTCTTAAAATTAAAGATACTTGTCGAAATGCTTTGGTCAAAACCTCAAGGTAATAAAAAGATTTACTGGTCGCAGTATTTTTAATTTTAAGAACTACATTAGTTCCTGAATCATTTCAATTGATTCAAGTTCAGTCTTTGAATACTTAAACTGGAATTACTGAATAGGAATAATCATTTTGAATTTGGCAAATTTATTGTTCCAATGACAAAATACACACAATACATTCCACGCTTAAACAATTTATTTCCAAATCACTTTGTGAAATATTCTCAATGGAGTCACATAAAAGATATCATGTGTCCTTTGACAACCATCAACAAAATTTTGTTCGCACTTGGTCTCGTGTGTCTTCAATAAAGGTCACTGTAATACCTTTCAGAGTTATTGTCTGAATCCCGATATACATGCTGAAAGGTACAACTTCCTTAAGTTTTGTCCATGAGTGTATACACACTTGGTTATCTCGTGTGTCTTCAATAAAGGTCACTGTAATACCTTTCAGAGTTATTGTCTGAATCCCGATATACATGCTGAAAGGTACAACTTCCTTAAGTTTTGTCCATGAGTGTATACACACTTGGTTATCTCGTGTGTCTTCAATAAAGGTCACTGTAATACCTTTCAGAGTTATTGTCTGAATCCCGATATACATGCTGAAAGGTACAACTTCCTTAAGTTTTGTCCATGAGTGTATACACACTTGGTTATCTCGTGTGTCTTCAATAAAGGTCACTGTAATATCTTTCATAGTTATTGTCTGAATCCCGATATACATGCTGAAAGGTACAACTTCCTTAAGTTTTGTCCATGAGTGTATACACACTTGGTTATCTCGTGTGTCTTCAATAAAGGTCACTGTAATATCTTTCAGAGTTATTGTCTAAATCCCAATATACATGCTGAAAGGTACAACTTCCTTAAGTTTTGTCCATGAGTGTATACACACTTGGTTATCTCGTGTGTCTTCAATAAAGGTCACTGTAATATCTTTCAGAGTTATTGTCTGAATCCCGATATACATGGTAAAAGGTACAACTTCCTTAAGTTTTGTCCATGAGTGTATACACACTTGGTTATCTCGTGTGTCTTCAATAAAGGTCACTGTAATATCTTTCAGAGTTATTGTTTGAATCCCGATATACATGGTAAAAGGTACAACTTCCTTAAGTTTTGTCCATGAGTGTATACACACTTGGTTATCTCGTGTGTCTTCAATAAAGGTCACTGTAATATCTTTCAGAGTTATTGTTTGAATCCCGATATACATGGTAAAAGGTACAACTTCCTTAAGTTTTGTCCATGAGTGTATACACACTTGGTTATCTCGTGTGTCTTCAATAAAGGTCACTGTAATATCTTTCAGAGTAATTGTCTGAATCCCGATATACATGGTAAAAGGTACAACTTCCTTAAGTTTTGTCCATGAGTGTATACACACTTGGTTATCTCGTGTGTCTTCAATAAAGGTCACTGTAATATCTTTCAGAGTAATTGTCTGAATCCCGATATACATGGTAAAAGGTACAACTTCCTTAAGTTTTGTCCATGAGTGTATACACACTTGGTTATCTCGTGTGTCTTCAATAAAGGTCACTGTAATATCTTTCAGAGTAATTGTCTGAATCCCGATATACATGGTAAAAGGTACAACTTCCTTAAGTTTTGTCCATGAGTGTATACACACTTGGTTATCTCGTGTGTCTTCAATAAAGGTCACTGTAATATCTTTCAGAGTAATTGTCTGAATCCCGATATACATGGTAAAAGGTACAACTTCCTTAAGTTTTGTCCATGAGTGTATACACACTTGGTTATCTCGTGTGTCTTCAATAAAGGTCACGGTAATATCTTTCAGAGTTATTGTTTGAATCCCGATATGCATGGTAAAAGGTACAACTTCCTTAAGTTTTGTCCATGAGTGTATACACACTTGGTTATCTCGTGTGTCTTCAATAAAGGTCACTGTAATATCTTTCAGAGTAATTGTCTGAATCCCGATATACATGGTAAAAGGTACAACTTCCTTAAGTTTTGTCCATGAGTGTATACACACTTGGTTATCTCGTGTGTCTTCAATAAAGGTCACGGTAATATCTTTCAGAGTTATTGTTTGAATCCCGATATGCATGGTAAAAGGTACAACTTCCTTAAGTTTTGTCCATGAGTGTATGCCTCAACACACTCTCTAGTATATAAAGTGTAAACCTTGGTATAGCAGTCTCCTATAATAGCAGCAACTTCATCATTCTATTAAAGTCACATTTGTTTTAACCCCATAGGTATAACAACAATGTGGTTATTACAACATGAATACATATCCCAAGTGCTATTTTTATAAGATTTGACTGTAAATAATATTTTATACCCTCGTCAGAGCTGACTGCTACAGGGCGTGTCCCCAGGTGGTGGGTAGGGGTAAAACTTCAGATATGGAGGCCAGCTGTGAAACAATAACTCTGATGAATGTGGACCAACAGCAGCATTGTTAGAAGAAGGAAAGACCTCTTTAAAAATCCCGAGTTCAACTGACCCGGTCGATAGACCTCAGCAAGGGTTCCTCTCCAGGGATACAGAGGAGCTGCGTCTGTACTCATGTTATTGTCAGCAGCAAAGGCTTCCATGTTAGGAACAGCCTCAAACTACAGGAAAAGTCAGACTTTCACCCAAGTATGCCTGGATACTATGATCAATGAAAGCTGCACCCCTATACCCCATTTCATTAGTAGACTAAACAGGACCTTTGGGAGAGGCCGCTGCTTATCATCAAACAGCTTGAGAAGCGTAGACTCATGGAATTTGTGTAATTTCTGCAGAAAAGAATAAGAAACAACAGTGATAACCCAATTAAGAGAGTAAAACCATTTTATTTAAACATTTAAAATCAAACCACATTGATAAACACTTCACATCAATAGATGGAACCACTGTAGAGGGAAGGCCACACAACATTTTGGGATGTACAGGTACACTCTACTACATTTCTAGAATAAATAAAAATATTGGAATGGGGTCACATGTTGGGGAATCACACTGAGAAACATTTGTTTGTGTTTGAAAAAAAAAGATAAATTTGATGGTAAAAATAAAATGACACAGGAATAGATGGTTGGCAAGGTGGTCAGTCATCATCCAGGGAGATTCCTTTGAAAGCTTCAGAGAGAGTCGGTCTCTCTTGTACCTGGCCGCTACAACCTGCACACAACACCTTATTGAAGAACCAAAGAAAACTTGCTTAGTGAATCTTGTGGGGCTTAGTTTTCTCAAGTGTTTTGCCACAAGATGTTGTTACTCCTGTAGTTGTTGTTTCTTATCCTCTTGTGTAAAGATTACACAAATTCCATGAGTTCATGCTCCTTGAGCTATTTTATGATAAGCAGTGGCCTCTCCTAAAGGTCCTGTTTAGTGCATCTAATGCAATGTGTTCTGGAGTTGCAGGCGAGCTACATTTTGGACAAGTGGGGTAGATTTTGTTGTTATTTTCTATCTTCAATGGCTTGAGATGGCCTGTTCTAAATCTTGTTAGTGTTGTTTGATGCTGTCTGAGGTTCACTCCTGGGTCCACTCCACTGTACCAGCTGTGCTTAGGTGGATCCTCCAGTTCTTATTTATTTACTTTATTCTATTTATTTTTGCAATGTGTGTTTACATAACCTTTAGATCATTGTCATCTTCAGAGACATAGGTGAGGGGACAAGTATTGCTGAATTTTCTATTTCACATAACACTGTTTGCAATTGTAGATAATTCAGTTTCCTATGACCCAACATTTCCTTCATTGTTCACACCATTCGCTCCCAGAATCCTCCCCACCAAGGAGCAGCAGCAGGAATCCATTGGATTCTTTTATTTGAAGATTCCTTCTCAATTTTGGACCCATTCAAATTCTTTAATATTAAGTTTCGAGAAATTGGTGCCATTGTCGCTAAATATTTTCTCGGGACGTCCTCTCTGACGAATAAATCTATGGAGGGCCATCATGAAAGCTCCTGCCTCTAAATTCTCAACCAAATGTATGGCGTGATATACAGCGCCATAGTATAATGGGTAGCTACCCACATTTTTCTGCCATCTTTCAAATAAAGAGGGCCCAATAAATAAACTCCAGTAATTTGGAAAGGTTTTCAAAGTCCAATTCTGATTTCTGGCAGAGCTGCCATTGGCCTTTGTAGAGAATTTTCTTTAAACATTTTACAAGCAATGCATTTATTAATGATTTTATTTATAGTTTTCCTTCCCCTGATTATCCAAAAATTTCCCCTCAATATTGACACCCCTGCATGACCATTCTTTCTGTGCATTTTCCCAAATTAGTTGTTCTCAAGAGGGATGATCTGGTACAATGGCTGGAACCTGTCCAGGTAAAAGTTTACTATCGACCTACCATAGACCCTCAGAGTTCTTCAAACTTTTGATAGAACTTGACTCCTCAATAGAGGCTATCTTTTGAATCATTTTAACAAGCTTCCTACCTACGCAAGAAGCGAAACCCCCTCCTTGATCGGCAAGATTTTCATCGTAGGGACCAACAAACCGGAGAATCGGTGGATCGCTACTTCGCAGCCCTTAAAGCTCTTGATGACTCGTGTGCACATGAGCTGGATTTTAAGTGCAGCACATGCGGCGACCCGTGTATTCCTTTCTGCAAATTCCAATTCCAAAACTTTGGAACCTCCCCTAGTCCTGTTAACTGCCTCTATATGGCAGGGAGGTGACAGGACAGTATGTCTGGTACCCTAGAGCTGTCCTACTAAGCCCAGCTAAATGTCAACAGTCCTACTTTTGTGTGATATTCCCATCAACAGCACCCAATTACTCCATTCCTACCATATCAAAGCTAGACAATTAACATAATTTTATTGAAATCTTGTCAATACATGCACAGTCTGCACTTTTGTTTTAAAACAATAATTAGATATATACAACTATTAATTAAAAAGGCATATATTGGATCAAAATATAATTTATGATCCAATATATTCTTTTTTAATTAAATATTTATTTATGAATTGCTCTATTTTCAAAATGATATACAACTATCTACAATGTACATGACAACTCTGCAGTTGGTGGAGAATCACCAGCAGGTCTCTGAGATAAGAGGATGCCAGCGGGCGACGCTGGCATGGGACGCCGGGAATTCTGCGAGCTGGCCAGCCGGCCTGCGCGCGCACCGGGGGCTGCGCGCGCACTTTTCGAACACCGCCTGATGTCAGCCGGCTATTTACCGCGCGTCGCTACAACCTGCGACGGTTCCTTCTATTATATAATATTCTAGGCGCTGGTGGAGTAAAAACTGTACTCCACCTACCTCTTATAATTGTATGTAATTTTTGGACACTTATTAAAATATAAATTATTAATTTATAGTTCTCACTGCAGCTCGAACCTTTACCCTAACGCGGTAGAACATGGCGCAGTCGACATTCGGTTAATTATAGCCGTTTTTTAAGTGACAGCTCAGTGACAATTAGTAATCAAGATGCCCTCAAGAAGGAATCGCCGACCATCCCAAACCCCTCCAGAGAACCCTGCCTCGCCGACCAGCACCGACATCCTCAGGTCCATAGCCGCACTGTTGCAGCAGATGGCTACTCGGAATCCGACACCGACAGTCCCATTAGGAGCTCCTCCTCACCACGCCACAAAAATCATCCAGCTTCCTAAACTGGCTTCCCCGGAGGAGTTAACGATGTCTTTTTTCCGCGATTGGAAACAACGTTGGAACGACTACGTGGACGCCCAACAAGTAGCCACCTTCCCGCTATCCACACAGCAAGTGACTTTGCGTGCCGCCCTCCATTCCGAATGGACCATCCTTTGGCAATCAGGCCGCCTTCATATTTCTACCACCACCACCCTCGATGATGCCGTGAATGCTCTCGAGGCCTACCTACGCAAGAAGCGAAACCCCCTCCTTGATCGGCAAGATTTTCATCGTAGGGACCAACAAACCGGAGAATCGGTGGATCGCTACTTCGCAGCCCTTAAAGCTCTTGATGACTCGTGTGCACATGAGCTGGATTTTAAGTGCAGCACATGCGGCGACCCGTGTATTACAATATGCACAAAAAGAGCTTGTGGGAAAACGTTTGCCCTTGCTGGTTATCAACAGCAACTCCGTATCCGTGACAGGTTAATATGTGGCCTGTTTGATAAAGACCTCCAACGAAAAGTACTGGCGGAGCAGTACAATTCCGACCTCTCCCTGGACCGAGTCCTCTCAATTTGCATCGCACATGAGAGTGCTACCGCCGTGGGCGCGACTCTTTCACCCTCCCCAACCACCTCCCCCGAAGCCTTCATTGCAACCAGACGTGCACCATCAACCTACAAGCATCAACAAGCCAGCTCGTCTGAAACCTCACCTAAGGCCAACCGTTTCTTTCAGAAACCCTATGATCCTAACGACCCCTGCTCCGGATGTGGGGCGAACCCAAGACACCGCCGTGACCAGTGCCCAGCAAAAGACATAGAGTGTAACAAATGCGGCATCACCGGGCATTACGGAAGGGTTTGCCGACAACTGGAACGGAAACCCACAACCAAACCTAATATCCCGCCACCCGCAACCAGAAACAATCAGTCCCAACCAGGACCCTCAAACACAGTTGTTGCAGCTGGAGTACGCAACGAACTCATAACCATTCCGACCGATATCAACCATAAGTTACACCAAATCCGTTGGCTGGCGGACCCGGGGTCAGATCTGGATCTAATCCCAGAATCAGAATTCCTGTTACTGGATGAGCAGACCCGATCAGCACTCAACCCGAAGAACGTCCCTTGCGTAGGAGCCAACGGCATCAGCTTAAGTCCTTGTGGATCGTTCGTCGCGGCACTGCATCTCAACTGGAAAACATACAGTACTACCGTTGGAGTCTGCAAGCACCTGAACGCCCCTCTCTTGAGCAAGAGCGGATGCAAAGCCTTAGGACTTCTGCCGGATAACTGGCCCCATTCAATGATCGTCAATGCCATAACCAACGGACAAGTTCTAACGTTCCCGCCGACCCCGGTGAGAGCCAATGAGATCGATAAGCAGTCTATCCTTACCCATTATGCTAGAGCGTTCGACGACACAGTGTTAAAACCCATGCAAGGACCCCCCATGTCTATCGAACTAGTTAAAGATGCCGTTCCTTGCAAACGCTACCGGGCATACAACGTTCCCTTTCACTGGAGAGACCCCGTCAAAACTCAACTCGATACCATGTTGGCGAAAGGGATAATCGAACAGGTACCCGTCGGCGAAGCCATCGATTGGTGCCATCCTATGGTAGTCGTCCCGAAAAAAGGCTCATCACAAATCACTATACCAAATGATCTCGCCGGTGCCATCATTGGGAAAGGTGGTCAACGCATCAGGAAGATCCGGCGCGAGTCTGGTGCGGGGATCACCATAGATGAGTCTCAACCTGGTAGCAACGAACGGGTCATCACCATCTCTGGCACGCCCCAGCAGATCCAGATGGCCCAGTACCTCTTGCAGCAAAATGTAAGAGAACATTCCTTCCGGAAGCGATACAATCGCAACGCCAAGCCACTCTCACATTTGGAAGTGGGAGCAATAGTCCTTGTACAGGATCACCGCACAAAACATTGGACCCTCCTTGCTAAGGTTCTCGAACAACTTCCACGCGGTCGCAGCTACCTCATCCGGACCGACGCCGGACGCCTTCTTCGCCGTAATCGCAGATTCTTACGACCTTTCGTGCCTCCACCGTACACCACCCCACCCAACTCAGCTCAACATCAGCAGACCTTATCCCCTCGAACCCGAGAACCGAACCCGCGTTATAGCAACTACGTTGGATCGGTCCCAAGTCCCAATCTCCAGGGGGGGCATGAGATAAGAGGATGCCAGCGGGCGACGCTGGCATGGGACGCCGGGAATTCTGCGAGCTGGCCAGCCGGCCTGCGCGCGCACCGGGGGCTGCGCGCGCACTTTTCGAACACCGCTTGATGTCAGCCGGCTATTTACCGCGCGTCGCTACAACCTGCGACGGTTCCTTCTATTATATAATACTCTAGGCGCTGGTGGAGTAAAAACTGTACTCCACCTACCTCTTATAATTGTATGTAATTTTTGGACACTTATTAAAATATAAATTATTAATTTATAGTTCTCACTGCAGCTCGAACCTTTACCCTAACGCGGTAGAACAGTCTCCAGTGACACCATGTATTTCCCAATCTATGAAGTAAGAAGGGTAGATTGTGTGAATCAAAGCTAGAGAAGAGTGGACTTCTAGACATGGATTAAGGAGCTAAGCACCAATTGATTGGGTTTGTTCTGCCACCTTGTGGTTCTATTCCCCAAATTGTGCCTCAAACTACTGCACATTTTTTAGAGAGTAATCTACATTATAGAGGTATTCTTTAATTACTATTTTTAAGCTACATTTCTACACTTTCAATTTTTAAAATCCTGACTTCAACTGACCCGGTTGATGGTCCTCAGCAATGGTCCCACTCCAGGGATACGGAGGAGCTGTGTCTGTACTCATGTTAGAGTTGGCAGCAAAGGATTCCATGTTAGGAACAATCTCAAACTACAGGCAAAGTCAGACTTTTACCAAAGTGTGCCTGGATCATGGTGCCATG
>CP092878.1:84464947-84501275 GCA_030710605.1 Cordylochernes scorpioides | reverse complement strand
TATTTTTATCCAATATATGCCTTTTTAATTAATAGTTGTATATATCTACTTATTGTCTTAAAACAATAGTGCAGACTGTGCATGTATTGACAAGATTTCAATAAAATTATGTTAATTGTCTAGCTTTGATATGGTAGGAATGGAGTAATTGGGTGCTGTTGATGGGAATATCACACAAAAGTAGGACTGTTGACATTTAGCTGGGCTTAGTAGGACAGCTCTAGGGTACCAGACATACTGTCCTGTCACCTCCCTGCCATATAGAGGCAGTTAACAGGACTAGGGGGGGTTCCAAAGTTTTGGAATTGGAATTTGCAGAAAGGAAGCTTGTTAAAATGATTCAAAAGATAGCCTCTATTGAGAAGTCAAGTTCTATCAAAAGTTTGAAGGTCGAAAGTAAACTTTTATCTGGACAGGTTCCAGCCATTCTACCAGATTATCCCTCTTGAGAACAACTAATTTGGGAAAATGCACAGAAAGAATGGTCATGCAGGGGTGTCAATATTGAGGGGAAATTTTTGGATAATCAGGGGAAGGAAAACTATAAATAAAATCATTAATAAATGCATTGCTTGTAAAATGTTTAAAGAAAATTCTCTACAAAGACCAATGGCAGCTCTGCCAGAAATCAGAATTGGACTTTGAAAACCTTTCCAAATTACTGGAGTTTATTTATTGGGCCCTCTTTATTTGAAAGATGGCAGAAAAATGTGGGTAGCTACCCATTATACTATGGCGCTGTATATCACGCCATACATTTGGTTGAGAATTTAGAGGCAGGAGCTTTCATGATGGCCCTCCATAGATTTATTCGTCAGAGAGGACGTCCCGAGAAAATATTTAGCGACAATGGCACCAATTTCTCGAAACTTAATATTAAAGAATTTGAATGGGTCCAAAATTGAGAAGGAATCTTCAAATAAAAGAATCCAATGGATTCCTGCTGCTCCTTGGTGGGGAGGATTCATGGAGCGAATGGTGTGAACAATGAAGGAAATGTTGGGTCATAGGAAACTGAATTATCTACAATTGCAAACAGTGTTATGTGAAATAGAACATTCAGCAATACTTGTTCCCCTCACCTATGTCTCTGAAGATGACAATGATCTAAAGGTTATGTAAACACACACACACACATTGCAAAAATAAATAGAATAAAGTAAATAAACAAGAACTAGAGGATCAACCTAAGCACAGCTGGTACAGTGGAGTGGACCCAGGAGTGAACCTCAGACAGCATCAAACAACACTAACAAGATTTAGAACAGGCCATCTCAAGCCATTGAAGATAGAAAATAACAACAAAATCTACCCCACTTGCCCAAAATGTAGCTTGGCACATGCAGCTCCAGAACACATTTAGGCTTGCATTAGATGCACTAAACAGGACCTTTGGGAGAGGCCGCTGCTCATCATAAAACAGTTCAAGGAGCAAGAACTCATGGAATTTGTGTAATCTTTACACAAGAGGATAAGAAACAACAACTACAGGAGTAACAACATGTTGTGGCAAAACACTTGAGAAAACTAAGCCCCACAAGATTCACTAAGCAAGTTTTCTTTGGTTCTTCAATAAGGTGTTGTGTGCAGGTTGTAGCGGCCAGGTACAAGAGAGACCCACTCTCTCTGAAGCTTTCAAAGGAATCTCCCTGGACGATGACTGACCACCTTGCCAACCATCTATTCCTACCTCATTTTATTTTTACCATCAAATTTATCTTTTTTTTTCAAACACAAACAAATGTTTCTCAGTGTGGTTCCCCAACATGTGACCCCATTCCAATATATTTATTTATTCTAGAAATGTAGTAGAGTGTACCTGTACATCCCAAAATGTTGTGTGGCCTTCCCTCTACAGTGGTTCCATCTATTGATGTGAAGTGTTTATCAATGTGGTTTTGATTTTAAATGTTTAAATAAAATGGTTTTACTCTCTTAATTGGGTTCTCACTGTTGTTTCTTATTCTTTTCTGCAGAAATTACACAAATTCCATGAGTCTATGCTTCTCAAGCTGTTTGATGATAAGCAGCCGCCTCTCCCAAAGGTCCTGTTTAGTGTACTAATGAAATGGGGTGTAGGGGTGCAGCTTTCATTGATCATGGCACCAAGCACACTTTGGTGAAAGTCTGACTTTGCCTGTAGTTTGAGGCTGTTCCTAATATGGAAGCCTTTGTTGCTGACTCTAACATGAGTACAGACACAGCTCCTCCATATCCCTGGAGAGGGACCCTTGCGCTGAGGTCTATCAACCGGGTCAGTTGAACTCGGGATTTTTAAGGAGGTCTTTCTCCTCTTCTAACAATGCTGCTGTTGGTACGTGACTGCTTATTCATCAGAGTTATTGTTTCACAGCTGGCCTTCAGATCTGAAGTTTTACCCCTATCCACCACCTGGGGACACACCCTGTAGCAGTCAGCTCTGACGAGGGTATCAAATATTATTTACAGTCAAATCTTATAAAAATAGCACTTGGGACATGTATTCATGTTGTAATAACCACATTGTTGTTATACCCATGGGGTTAAAACAAATGTGACTTTGATAGAAAGATGAAGTTGCTGCTATTATAGGAGACTGCTATACCAAGGTTTACACTTTATATACTAGAGAGTGTGTTGAGGCATACACTCATGGACAAAACTTAAGGAAGTTGTACCTTTTACCATGTATATCGGGATTCAGACAATAACTCTGAAAGATATTACAGTGACCTTTATTGAAGATACACAAGATAACCAAGTGTGTATACACTCATGAACAAAACTTAAGGAAGTTGTACCTTTTACCATGTATATCGGGATTCAGACAATAACTCTGAAAGATATTACAGTGACCTTTATTGAAGATACACGAGATAACCAAGTGTGTATACACTCATGAACAAAACTTAAGGAAGTTGTACCTTTTACCATGTATATCGGGATTCAGACAATAACTCTGAAAGATATTACAGTGACCTTTATTGAAGATACACAAGATAACCAAGTGTGTATACACTCATGAACAAAACTTAAGGAAGTTGTACCTTTTACCATGTATATCGGGATTCAAACAATAACTCTGAAATATATTACAGTGACCTTTATTGAAGACACACGAGATAACCAAGTGTGTATACACTCATGAACAAAACTTAAGGAAGTTGTACCTTTTACCATGTATATCGGGATTCAGACAATAACTCTGAAAGATATTACAGTGACCTTTATTGAAGATACACAAGATAACCAAGTGTGTATACACTCATGAACAAAACTTAAGGAAGTTGTACCTTTTACCATGTATATCGGGATTCAAACAATAACTCTGAAATATATTACAGTGACCTTTATTGAAGACACACGAGATAACCAAGTGTGTATACACTCATGAACAAAACTTAAGGAAGTTGTACCTTTTACCATGTATATCGGGATTCAGACAATAACTCTGAAAGATATTACAGTGACCTTTATTGAAGATACACGAGATAACCAAGTGTGTATACACTCATGAACAAAACTTAAGGAAGTTGTACCTTTTACCATGTATATCGGGATTCAGACAATAACTCTGAAATATATTACAGTGACCTTTATTGAAGACACACGAGATAACCAAGTGTGTATACACTCATGGACAAAACTTAAGGAAGTTGTGCCTTTCAGCATGTATATCGGGATTAGGACAGATATTACAGTGACCTTTATTGAAGACACACGAGATAACCAAGTGTGTATACACTCATGGACAAAACTTAAGGAAGTTGTGCCTTTCAGCATGTATATCGGGATTCAGAAATAACGCTGAAAGATATTACAGTGACCTTTATTGAAGACACACGAGATAACCAAGTGTGTATACACTCATGGACAAAACTTAAGGAAGTTGTGCCTTTCAGCATGTATATCGGGATTCAGAAATAACGCTGAAAGATATTACAGTGACCTTTATTGAAGACACACGAGATAACCAAGTGTGTATACACTCATGGACAAAACTTAAGGAAGTTGTACCTTTTAGCATGTATATCGGGATTCAGACAATAACGCTGAAAGATATTACAGTGACCTTTATTGAAGACACACAAGACCAAATGTGAACAAAATTTTGTTGATGGTTGTCAAAGGACACATGATATCTTTTATGTGGCTCCATTGAGAATATTTCACAAAGTGATTTGGAAATAAATTGTTTAAGCATGGAATGTATTGTGTGTATTTTGTCTTTGGAACAAAAGAATTTGTCACATTTAAAATGAATATTCCCATTCAGTAATTCCAGTTTAAGTATTCAAAGACGGAACTTAAATCAATTGAAACGATTCAGGAACTAATATAGTTCTTAAAATTAAAAATACTTCGACCAGTAAATCTTTTTATTACCTTGACGTTTCAACAAAAATATTTTGTCCTCATTAGGAACAAACAAAAATTAAAACATTTGGAAATTTAATGAAAAGATTTACTGGACGAAGTATCCTCAATTTCAAGAACTATGAATGCCGGCCAGGCAGCCTCTATCTTTACGGTAAGTTAAGATACTCCATATTTGAAACATGAGGTGATACTGTTTGTATGTGAAAGAATTGTGGGTCACAACTCCCCTCCCTCTGAGAGCACACACTAAGGCTGTATACTTCAGCTACTATAGTGGTTGAGTAGTAACACTGTTTTAGCATTCTATATTTTTACAATTAGTGTTAGGGGACAAATCTGTCTGCCACTTCCTAGAAGGCCGCGGGATAACCAACCTACGGCAACACCATGGAGACCCACTGAACAAGATACATGTGACATTGTGTAATGACCCATGGGATGATAAAACTTGTGTCAGTTAAACATTACAGTAGTACCACATCCAGTTCACCATATTTGGAGAAGGGGGGGTCGGTGGAAGGATGGTCTAAACTGTTGGTTTTCGACTGCTACAACCCAGGATCAAATCCAGCATTGGGCACTTTTTTTCTAATAATAAAAAATGCTCCAATGACCCCCGACTCTTGCAAAAGTCCAACCCCACCAGCGAATGTAAGTAACCAAATGGGGCTCTGGCACATTTGTAAGTGCAAAAGTCGAACATGTGTAGCCATGTGATGCACTTACAGTAAAATCAGTCACTAACTACCCACCATGATCATCATGGCCTGTTCCATGTGTACTATAAGGGTAAAAGTAAAAAAACATTTTGATTCAATTTGGTATCCCGATATCTACAGCAGGTTTCCCAGAAGTGCTCGGTGAAGAGATAAGAAGAACATTAAAGAGAGACATAATGATAAGGAGATATTACTTGAATGAAACCTCTGTATCTCTTCAGGTTCTACCAACACTTGTTGCTTAAGTCCCAGACAAACAAAATTGCCAACAATCCTATCTATATTTTAGAGAGGGAATGCCTCTCCTGATTGTGAAACTAAAAAATAATAATGACTTGCGCCATCTGTCAGAATAAATATTACCTATTCATGATGCAATTGTGAAAAAAAACCTTTAAAATTACATGGGGGTCGGTTTTTCTGTTAAAAAAAAAAATGCTCCAATGGCCCCCGATTCTTGCAAAAGTCCAACCCCACCCACCAGTGAGTGCAAGTAACCAAACGGGGCTCTGGCATTTGTAAGTGCAAAGTCGTACTGCTTTTCACATGTGTAGACATGTGGTGCGCTTACAGTAAAAGCAGTCGCTAACTACCCACCATGATTATCATGGCCTGTACCACGTGTACTAGGGATAAGCGAAAAAAAAAACTTTTAAAATTACAAAATTTCAACCTCAAATGTCAAGCAGCCAATTGCATCCCTCAGTCGCTAAGAATAAATGATCCAGTCAAAAATATTTTTTCGCAGAAAGTAATGGCGGACATCATTGGAAACTCCTTAGATCTCGTACCAAAGGTTGCCATTCAATGATCAGATTTTTAAGAAAAACAGTTAAAGGAATAATTGGTCTTTTAATTGTTAAATTACATATTAATTTTAAAATTTCAGTTGTAAATATCCACGCTGTATGTATTTGTAAATATTTCTTGTAAGATATAGTTGATGTTTTATTAAGTCCGTTGAAGAGCGATTATCACTTGAAAGCTAGCGTTTTGTAATAAAAAGAAACTCATTGTGAGGAAATATTTTGTAATTTAAAAAAATATATGAACTAATTGTTGATTTTTAATTATTCCAGAATAGGCCAAATACTATTTCTTGATTATTCAAGAGAAGATAACCACATAGGCGTTTCAGGCTGTGGATCCTCATTAGTGTGATGCAAGTTGTACCTCAATCACCAAAAAAGTTTATTTTTGAGGCATCCTGAAAAATCAAGCCATGTGTTTGAAGGCATGAGACGTCATATTATGTGAAAATGTACAAAGTGAAATTGTCCTGGGATGAGGTGGATAGATTAAGAAACAAAAGACTTGATTGTGTAACTGAAATTTGCTGATGGCTTGTGCCATCTATCGGAATAAATATGAACTAAGTGTTAATTGTAAAACGACATTTGAAAATTATCCCGCATGTGTTTCTTTTCGACAAAAAATCCAAATTTATTTCAAGGAGAAATAACGACTATTTCTAACCTTTAGAGATGAAGTATGAAAGGATGAATTGTGAAGAGTAATGATAAACGGAAAAATAAAGTGTCCAGGAATCCGTTTATCATTACTCTTCACAATTCATCCTTTCATACCTCATCTCTAAAGTTTAGAAATAGTCGTTATTTCTCCGTGAAATAAATTTTGATTTTTCGTCGAAAAGAAACACATGCGGGATAATTTTCAAATGTCGTTTTACAATCACAAGACACATTATATTGTAATCGTTAATTGTTAATTATTCCAGAATAGGCCAAATACCCTTCCCTCTACCTGATCCCAGTACCATTTCACATTTGTAATATTTTAAACATAGTTTCGTGTTCTCACGCCCTTCTGGCCTAAATACCTTGTTTGTAATTTTTTTTAAGGATGCCCCAAAAACCAGCTTTTTTAGTCGTTGAGGTACAGCTTGCAACATGCTGATGAGGGCCAACAGCCTGAAACGCGTACGTGGTTATCTTTTTACAAGAGAAGGAATCGCCTGACATCATTTGAAGAAAAAACAAAAGTTAACGGCGACGTGTTTCTTTTATTAATGCTGTAAAATCGGCAAGCTTTCAGACTTTGACGTCCTTCGACAGGCTACTTTTCAAGAAACTGAAGGATAATGTTTATATACAGGTAAATATTTACATAATAAGAACTTTTCTAAGCGAAGTTATCTTTTCTTGATTAATCAAAAAATGGTATTCGGCCAATTCTGGAATAATTAAAAATTAGCGAGTTGCTATTTATTCAGAGAGATGGGACAAGCCATCAGCAACTTTTAGTTGCAAGATCTGGAGATGCCTTTTTTTTTTCTCAATTTATTCACCTGATCCTATTACACTTTCACCACTGTTGTTTCAAATACAGTTAAACCTGTCTATAGCTCTTGGGACTCACCAAAATAGGATGCTATAGAGAGGGGGCGCTATAGACAGGTCACTTTTAATGTAAATCGCATCGTACGACGTATTTAAAATCGAGCGCTATAGAGAGGGAGCGCTATAGACAGGTTTAACTGTATTATATTTGTTTTGGAATTTGAGATTTAAATTTTAAAACGTTTTATTGTGCATATACAATGCACACACTAATAAAAAAATCTGAATTTAATATTATTTATGTATTTATTCTTTTTTTATCCATATGCTGTGACCCTTCCTGGGTAGTAGGTGTTCTGGGCTCCAGGAACCTGTGTTATAAATATCTCTCCGTCATACATTCAGTCTGGTGTGTGCCCTTTTTGTATGTTCTCCGCCACTGCTGAAAATCTGCTCTCAGGGCCGTCTCGAGGGTTGTCTGCCCACAGGGGCGAGACTTCTGTTGGCTCTCACCACACTTCAGCTTCTCCACTACCCCTTCTCTTCCAGTTGTTGCACATACTCTTTAATTAGAAGACAGGATTTCTATAAAGTATAAACTAAGAATATAAAACGTAGCAATGCGTTTCTCTATTCGTGCAAGCTTTCGGAGCTTTACAATCTTTCCACAGGCATTGCTTGTAGAAGGATTCTAAAGATATGAAATCTTGCACAAAGAAACGAATTGCTATGGTTTACATTATTATTTTATACTCTTTAATATCATCTACTCAATATTGAAGATAAAAGAATGTCCTCAACAGCCAAATGAGCTCTTCAGATGGCAAAGCACCTTATATCGGAATAACAACTAGGCGTTGATTTATTGGCCAACCTATTTTGTCAATAAATCAAGAAAAGCTAACCACGTATGGCCCTCGCCTGCGTGGCTGTACCTCAACGACCAGAATGGCTGGTCGTAGATATTTTAGAAGGATCAAGGAATGGATAATTAAGACCAAATCATTTTAACTTCCTGACTTTTCTCCTCTTTTTTTCCCCCTTATATTTTACTCATTTATTCTCTCATTGAAAATAATCAAATAGGGAGTTTAAGTTTGTTACTTTGATACCCCATTATTACACTGTATATACACTCATGGACAAAACTTAAGGAAGTAAAAGTCTTTGATTGTCGTTAGTTGTCTGTTTTTTTTTTTTTTTGAAAGAGACAGAGGCAGTTTAGTTCACACTTGGTTATCTCGTGTGTCTTCAATAAAGGTCTCTTTAATATCTTCCAGAGTTATTGTCTCAATTCCGATTTCTCTCTATATATAAAAATGAATGTTTGTATGTTTGTCTGTCTGTATGTCCGGTATACAAATTCGCAATAGTTCACTAATTCAAACCAAAATTTCCATACATAGGTAAAAGAATACGGGGAAGACGATAGGCTATTTTAAAAATATATAAATCAATTATTAAAAGTATATATTTTTAGTCAGAAAATGATGATGACGATATTGCTGTATCATGTTTGATTATCAGATACAAAATTATATCGGGAAAAATTCCAAAAAGCAGAGACCACGGGTGAAACCAGTTCATTATTTTGTATACAGGAACAAAATTCTAACAGAAAAAACATTCATTCGAGCAGAAAACAAAAGCCAAATCATCTTTCTATAAAAATATCGCTTCTCAGACACAAAAGTTTGGAGCGGGACGTTTCACAAAAGTGACATCCACGGCGCCAATTTATAATTGTAACGAATAGTATTTGAATAGGGTACATTTAATAGGGTAAAACCCGGGCGTTGCCCGGGTCATTCGGCTAGTACATGATAAAAGGTACAACTCCTTAAGTTTTGTCTATGAGTGTATTCACACTTGGTTATCTCGTGTTGTCTTCAATAAAGGTCACTGTAATATATTTCAGAGTTATTGTCTGAATACCGATAGCCATGCTAAAAGGTACAACTTCCTTAAGTTTTGTCCGTGAGTGTATACACACTTGGTTATCTCGTGTGTCTTCAATAAAGGTCACTGTAATAACTTTCAGAGTTATTGTCTGAATCCCGATATACACGCTGAAAGGTACAACTTCCTTAAGTTTTGTTCATGAGTGTATACACGCTTGGTTTTCTCGTATGTCTTCAATAAAGGTTACTGTAATATCTTTCAGAGTTATTGTCTGAATCCCGATATACATGCTAAAAGGTACAACTTCCTTAAGTTTTGACCATGAGTGTATACACACTTGGTTATCTCGTGTGTCTTCAATAAAGGTCACTGTAATATCTTTCAGAATTACTGTCTGAATCCCGACATACATGGTAAAACTTCCTTAAGTTTTGTCACTGAGTTTTTATTATGGTAGGGAGTTTAGTCATTAATTTTGAAAAATAAATATAATATAGGCAAAAATTAAACTAACATTGAACAAACAAACAAAGAAACATTGCGATATTTCATTTAGCCGAGCGACCGTCAGGGTTGCCCTGGGCAGACTCACTCGGGTGAAAACAAGGCTACCAAGTCGGACCATTCGTCCAGTACACGGCTGACGAGAGAAGAAAGAATGAAGACTTCTGGCAGCAGATAAGTCCAGTGTAACGGTAGGCGGATCCAGCTAAAAAAATCACAAGTTGTTCGTATCACAGATAAGACGACAAAAACGCTGATGACAAAATTTCGAGCAGTGACTATCTTCCTCTCTCCCATTAGACAATTATTTAATTAGAACAGTAAGTTCTCACCTTTGTGTTTAATATTGTTACATAGATATTCAGGAAAGTCTCAGGATGACACCACAATTTATTTGATGCAAAGCAAATATAAACCTTTCTCTCTATTGATGTCACCTGGACAAATTCCTGGAGCCACGTTCTAAAGTCGCCAACTGTTGGTCGGTGGACATCCAGCTGATGTCGCCATTGGGAAGGTTTTGAACACAGGTATTCAGGGGTGGTTTTATGATTTTGTTGCTTCATGGAAAGGGAGGTGCCATTGCCCCGTTAGTCAGCCACATTTCAGAGTTCCCTGTTCACAGTTACCGTAGCGGCTAACGACACCGTACTACAGGACAGTCCCTTACTTGTGCTGCTTCTACCGCCTGCCACGTAGAGGAGGACTTCTGGGCAGGAGGTGTTCATGGCTGAACACGCTTATTGCTAGGAGGGTGGCTGTTCGAAGCCTCTGGTTTATACCTTACTAGCCGAATGACCCGGGCAACGCCCGTGTTTTACCCGATTGAATGTTTTTATTCAAATACTATTTGTTACAATTATAAATTGGCGCCTTAAATAAATGCATATATTAGTTAATAACTATTGCCTATGTGCTTTATCTGTCTATGTACTGTTGGCTTCCGTAGGCGTCTCTTACTGGGAAAAAGAAAGAGAGGATTCCAATTAGTTATTAACTAATATATGCATTTATTTAAGGAGCGACCCGCTCCAACACAATAGTTATAAAAACAACAAAGCGAGTGGGGGGGCAAAGGTGGCGTGATCGTAGCCAACCAATAGGAGAGCGCCATTCCAAAAAAAAAAAAAAAAAGCAAACGGTGACAGAGATGAAAAAGAATTGATGACGCTCGTAACTGTATATAGAATTTAGTTAACCCAGGGGTTCTTGGAGTGTACAGAAGTCACCAACTACTCAGTTATAACTTATAAAATATCAGGTAGGCAAATGAGGGATGGAGGAGATGTCTTGTCCACCAGGGAAAGAGGGTTGCCATTGCCCCGTTAGTCAGCCACATTTCTCTGTAGGCCTTCACGGTTACCGTAGCGGCTCACGACACCGTACTACAGGACAGTCCTAACTTGTGCTGCTTCTCCCGCCCTCCACGTAGAGGAGGACTTCTCGGCGGGTTAAAGAAGTAAGTCAATACCAGGTAGGCCAATGAAGGATGAATATAGTGTAGAGAAATAAGAAAATTTAATAATCTGTTCTTTATTCGAAACTACTATAGACGCATACGATTTTTTTTTTAAATAATCAAATTAACATACATAACAATAAAATAAACAATTTCTACTGCCCTTACTGTATCATAATATGTTCTTTGGGGAATAGTGAATCTTTTGCTACAATATTATCACAGGAGAAAGTGGGTTAGACGGTTCAATCAATTTCTCACCACAGATGGCGTGCTAACTTTGGCCATTTCCTGCTTTGGAATATTTTTTGTATCTTTGTTCAATTGGCCTGGGTCTTGACCGTTACGGGGAACTTGCCGGTAACTCCATTTGTGTGGACAGCGAGGTCTTATATCTAGAACGTTTGTATGATATTGGAAAATGTATTTCTTTATTGGAAAATTATGAATAGGTTCTATGACAATTTTCATGTGAACATTAATAAAAAGCCGAATAAGTGTTAAAAACACAAATATAATTCTATTTGTGGTAATGGCAGGTAATAAAGATGCTTAAGGAAAATACGTTTGTAGAGCCTTGACAAAATATTTGATTTTTTTATTTTTCCCTGACGACGACAACATAATTTTTGCAGAAACGTCGGGAATAAAAAGATTCTCTACTCTAAGAACTATTTATAATACAATATAATGCGGCTTGTGATTGTAAAACGACATTTGAAAATTATCCCGCATGTGTTTCTTTTCAACGAAAAATCAAAATTTATTTTAAGGAGAAATAACGATTATTTCTAACCTAGGGATGAGATATGAAAGGATGAATTGTGAAGAGTAATGATAAACGGATAAATAAAAGTGTCCAGGGATGGGAATCTAAGAACTATGAATGCTGGGCAGGGAACCTCTCTATCTTCAAGTTGCAGGTCAGACGTCTGGAAGTTTTCTTGGCACCTGGCTATCAGTGAGAATGTATCGCCGAGTCCCGCACAGCCATTCTACACCAGAGTTCTACGTCAGTGGGACACTGTACAATCCCTGAGAGTGTACTTCCACTGAACACCACGGGTGGCTACAAATCGCAACCAATCAACGTAAGAGTATCCGCTGATCACGTGACCTACGGCAGTGGCTACCGTAGCATCATGGGATGTGTTTACAGCCATTTCTTGAAAACAGCCTGTTTCAAGAAAACTTCCTTGAAACACACACAACACCAACCATATTAGTTCTGAGGGTTATAACATTATGTCAGGTGAAATTGTTAACTTCTTGGTAAAAATAAAACAATAAAGAATTAACACGATGCACTTACCTGCCATATGTTATAAGAAATTCAAACTATTATGATGCGTACTCTTTTTTTGCATTTCTCATATAAAGGATTTAATTTTTCGTGAATATATCTGAATCAAGTTGTGAATCTCCCAGAAGGGCTGAGACAAAACCCCCAAAGTGGGCTGGAGTCCAATATTGACTCAAGAAGGTATTATCTGCCTATTTATCTCCGGTACCTGTCCGTGACCTTGATCTCTCCAAACTTTGCTCTCGGCGGCGAACTTGTTTCTCCACATGTTCTCTGCACACAGTTCCTGGTCACTCGTGTCTTTGTAGCCGAGCCTCCCGAGCTCAGATTTTGACAGAGATTCCTGTGCAAACACGTCGTTCGGGTGGCGGAATCCTGAAGATTGAGCCACGGAGCCCAGGAAACACCGTGGTCTGGAGGATAGGTTGTTTGATCAGAACAATGATGTAAAGTTCCCTAGGCTTCTTCTTAGATCTACACATACCAATAATTTAAAACGGCTGCTATTTGTTCACATCTGTTCACAATCAAAATTACATCATCAGCATATAAAATGCTCTATGTTTATTGTTTAACTTAGGTTTCCTCAATAGGCTCGTGTTTGTTCCTGTGTGGAACCTACCCACGTATTCTCATTTCCAGGAATGACCTTGCAGAAAATTGACCCAGAACTTTACACACCCAAGATAGAGAACATTGCTGTGATAGAGATGTACGGAGTCATCTGAGGATCTTCATTGGACACGACAACAACAACAACAACAGAAAATTGACATGGACCCAGAGCAGCAGCTTTACACACCCTAGATAGAGAACATTGCTGTGATAGAGATGTACGGAGTCATCTGAGGCTCTTTATTGGACACGACAATAACAACAACAGAAAATTGGCATGGATCCAGAGCAGCAGCTTTACACACCCAAGATAGAGAACATTGCTGTGATAGAGATGTACGGAGTCATCTGAGGCTCTTCATTGGACACGACAACAACAACAACAGAAAATTGACATGGACCCAGAGCAGCAGCTTTACACACCCAAGATAGAGAACATTGCTGTGATAGAGATGTACGGGGACATCTGAGACTTTTCATTGGACACAACAACAACAACGAGTTGTCAGAACAGCGCTCGAAATAAACGGCCTCTTTGAGATAACTGAAGAACAAGTGATCCAAAAAGGAATTTGATTGTTGAAGACTCTCTCAAGTGTGACGAAGGCTACCATCTACAAGTACCATCTTGGTCTTGAGGTGGGTAACACCAGCCATCACATCGACACTCTGTGGGAAAGAACTCGGCGACATTCCTTTCTTACAAGGATATTTTATTACAGCATGATTCCTGTTTCTTGTCCTCTTTCAGAACCCATAACAAAAAAACGGTTAGTTGTAGAAACTTAACATATATTTATACAAGGCTTTAAGGTATATATGGTAAAATTTATTAGCTTCAAATATTTCGTTCTCATTGACGTACCACGGACTTATGGGACACCCCTCGTATATGCTACAATGAAAGGTGGAATCTTAGAAGCAGAATCGTCCAATAGAGTATTAGAGCTCTAAGAAGCGCTGTCTGGTAGATTAAATTGGAAACCGCTGAGAGGCTTCAGCATTGATAAGCCAAGATCTCCCAATATATTTTTCATCGCAGTAAGGAGAGTAGAAGTTTATTTATATGTATAAGAAAAATTCGTTCTTTAATGCTTCCATTTCTCATGTATGGATAGCGTGTTTTTGCCTTATAAACAACAACAGCTTTATTAGGACATTTCCGTCCTGTAAGAACTCGCCATACATTATTTTCATGGAGAAAAGGGAAAAAAAGAAACATAAACAAAGGAGAGAAGGGAAAATGAAAAGGAAATCAAAGTATTCAGCATAACTATACAAATTAACTATGGAAGAGGAAATTGTTCTGTAATTTTAGTTCTTAGAGATTTTGCTTTATAACAAAATTTAATTTATAAATTTCTGTACACCTATCCCCCCATTTACACGGTACTTGTTTTACACGTTTTCGCTTTTACACGGTTTTCCAAATAAGTTTTTTTTTTTTTTTTATCGCACTATACTAAATGCTACTGTGATTGAACACATGCGCTGTGTACACATCTCACGAGGAATCCCGAGCTTATGTGCTGACTACATATTTTAACCTGTCAATGCATTTTATTTTTATTTCTGTGTACACCTATCCCCCGATTTGCACGTTTTTCTCAGGAACGTATCTACCGTGTAAATCGGGGGATAGGTGTATTAAAAACAGCCGATATTTGTTATCAGCCCGCAGTAGAGAGATCTACGCTTGAAAAAAAACTTGGAGATTCTCATTCTGATAAAGTCAACATTTCAACACGACATCGAAATGGTATATATAGGTTATTCAGGCGTTTGTTTACATTCAACAACAATCGTGTCCCTCAAACCTAACTATCGTGCTGAAAGATGTTTTCAACATGTCTTATCCACGATAGGCTGCTGAGATAATTCCTAAAGTATATTGAACCTTTGTACTCTACCTACGTCTTATCTGACCTGTGCGGCTGGGTTTGATAGGCGTGGCAGATCTCACAGACTTGGCTGCAGAATTGAACAATGGGAGCAAGGAGGATTGTATTACTATGTACACCCATCTTCTTTCTTATCTCCACTCAATCATATTAGGGTATCAAGGCTGTAGAGTTAACATCTATAATGACTGAGTGAAGTAGAATGCGTCTGCTTTTGTCATTATGATTGAGAGCACTACTCAGTAACAGGCCGACTTAGCTCCAATATGAAATGGCCGCCTCTGACATGAGAAACAGACACCATGTACAGCCGCTCCTAACATGGAGTACAGACTCATCCTGTATCCTTGGAGCCTTTACAAGGTACTATCAGCCGGGCCAGCTGAGCCCAGGTTTGTTAGTAAGCTTGTTACTGCTCCCTCTCCTCCTTTTTCATCCTGGCTTGGGACCGGCAAAGGCAGAGTTTATGTACGCCCATGAGATAAATAAATGAAATATCCTGCTCTAGTTTTCTAGATGAATAAAACTATTTTTTTTATAACAATTTATTCTTTAATACAAAGCAATAACGCGCCATATATACAGGAAATGAAAACATTAAGACACGAAGATTTATTTTACGCATAAAACAAAATTCTAATGTCCTTACTGCGATGAAAAAATAATTGGGAGGGCTTGGCTCATCAGTGGTGAACCCTCCCAGCGGTTTCGCCAATTTAATCCACCAGACCGCTTCTTAGAGCTCTAATACTGTATTGGATCATTCTGCTTATATGTCTGGTAGATTAAATTGGCGAGGCCGCTGGGAGGGTTCACCACTGATGAGCCAAGCCCTTCCATTATTTTTTCATCTCGGTAGTCACAGTAGAAGTTTTTTTTTATGTGTTTGGAAGAAATATTCGTGTCTTAATTCTTTCATTTCCTATAATATTTTTGTCCACAATAATATATACGCTATAAAGTTTATATGCGTGATATCTATAAGCACAGGCCACATACAAAAATTGCATAACCTAGAAATATTTATGCAATTTTTCTGAAAATTGGTGAACTATATAATGGTAATGTGGAGATTTTTTTTTTGTTTATCCCAACTACACGTGCTGCAGGCCATGATACTTATGGTGGGTAGAGAGAGGTAGGCGACTGCTTTTTCTGTAAGTACACCACATGTCTACACATGCGAAAAGCAGTTCGACTTTGCATTTACAAATGTGACAGAGCCCCGTTTGGTTACTTGCACTCGCTGGTGGGTTTGCATATTTTTTTTTTTTTAAATCAGAAAAAAAGTGACCAATGCGGGAATCGAACCCGGTCGTAGCGGTCGAAAACCAACAGCAGAGAATGTCGTTAAACAATGGAAAAAAAGAAGACCAGAAGACACTCAGTAACTTATAGGTCTCTCTTTTCCAAAGAAAAAAAAAGACGGGGAATACCTGATTAACTATTTACGTAGAGGAGATGCATTTTTCTTAATGTATCCACCTTAGTGCAATTTCACTGAACATCTATTGAATTGTATAAAATCCTCCGTAAAAGAGCTCTGGGAAAACTCCAGGACTATAATAGAAAAGCTGAGACAATGGAACCTAATGGAGATCGTTTAAACGACTCGAGGAATAAGCAACAACAACAATAACAATTTTTCACTTTTTTAACATTTCACTTATAACGAATTATTAAGACGCGAATGTTTCTTTTCACATATAAATCAAAAAGAGAAGTTTGATTTATTTATGAAAAGAAACATTCACGTCTTAATGTCTTAATTTGCTATATATAGATGGCGTGTTATTGCTTTGTGTTAAATTTTCACTTAGTTTGGCGTTCTCATACCCTTCTAGCCGTTCATACCCGTTTCATGATTCTCAGAATGTACCAAAGTACAGCTTTTTTTTTGTTCGTTGAGATACAGCTTGCACTACGCTGATGACGGCCTGAAAAGCATACGTGGTTAGCTTGATGAATCAAGAATGGGTATTTGGTCAATTCTGGAATAATTATAAATCAACGACTGGTTTTCTGTAGGTCATTTGTTGGTTGTAAGTTGATTTGGAACACATCAACCAATAATTCTGGTGGTGTCGCTGGAGACCCGCTGGTGATTCTCTACCAAACTCTGTAGTAGTGACAGAGGTGCCATGTTCATTGTATACATAGTATCATGTATATATATAAAGAAATAAATTAAAAATAAAGAAGGCATCTCCTGACCACGAGCACATGTGCTTTTTAGATGGCAGAGTGCCATCTAGTGGGGCAAAAATAAACTAAACGTTGATTTAGCTTGCTCCGTGATATTTGGCCAACCACAAAAACAAAGTGGTTACAGACTACTCCACGCTGACGAGCGCCAACAGCGCGAAACGCGTTCCTGGATGGCTTTTCTTGATTTATCAAGAAATTGGGTTGTCCAAATATCACGGAGCAAGCTAAATAAACGTTTAGTTTATTTTTGCTCCACTAGATGGCGCTCTGCCATCTAAAAAGCACATGTGCTCGTGGTCAGGAGATGCCTTCTTTATTTTTAATATCAACACCTGACCAACTTATCTTTTATTTTTATCTATTGGTTATATATATATATATATATATATATATATATATATATATATATATATATATATATATATATATATATATATATATATATATTGCCACGTTTTTATTTTTAAAACGCTAATTTTAGTTTTGTAAAACTTTAATTTTAAAGTTTATTATTTTAAAAGTGAAATGTTTGTTAATGAAATAGATATTTTACCTAAACTCATTTTATTGCCGCTTTCTTTTACAAGCCATTTGTTTATGTCTGTATTTCCACATATCGTTTTTATTGAGTTTCTACTAACTTTGCATGTACATCATTGACTTTTAATGAATGAGAAAAAGAAATTGAAAATAAAAATATGAAAAATTAAAGTAACATTTTAAAGGAATTTATGTACAATTGAAAATTGTTTCTGTAACGTCTCATATTCCCCTTCTTGAAGCATTTATTCTCGGGTAATAAATGGTCGAAGTTGAGATATGTGAACGCGTCTTGCTTGCTTTTGGTCTTTCAGAGAGATATCGTAGGCTACATCAGATATCTTTTTTTGAATGACAAATGGTCCTTCATATTTTGGTGATGTCTTGATGAGACGAGGGTCGTTGAAGGCAATTTTTCTTATGACTAAGTCTCCTTCTTTAAAGACATACTTGGGGTGATGGTTATCGTGTTTAATCTTCCACTTACTTCTACTTTGTTCTGTCCGCAGGCTAGCTATCTTCCTGGCTTCTTCAATTGTAATTGGAGTTTGGTCGGCAAATTCGGGTACATTGCCGATTCCATACATTAAGAAAAGCGGTGAAAAACCAGTCACGTCATGTGGTGTGGAATTATAATTTTTGACAACTTGCGGTAACAATGTGCTCCATTTACATCTAGGTTTCTCCAGAACAGCTATTCTCAGTTTTGTCATTATCGTATCATTTAATTTCTCACAAATGCCATTGCACTGAGGATGATAAGGCGAAGTATATGTGTGTTTAATTCCTTGTAAAGAAAGAAATTTGTTGAACTCTTTTGATATAAAGTTTTTGCCATTATCTGTTAAGATAGTATTGATCGAATTAACAGATTTGATTATCTTATCAAGACATTGAGTGACAGCTTGAGCAGTGTTTGTTATTGTGGGATATGCCCATAGATAACGAGTTGCGTGATCAACAAAAACTTGAATGAATTTATGCTTTGTGTTAGCTGCTGCTGTTCCCAGTACAATAGTGTCACAACCGATCATTTGTAATGGTTGGATATTTGACGTTGGAGTGATCATTTCTCCTAAAGTTGGTTCATGTCTGACCTTCACTAGTTGACAAGATTTACAAGATCGAACATAATTCTTGATATCAGTTGTTATTCCTTTCCACCAATAACATTGAGTTATAAGTTTGCATGTTTTGGTTATTGATGGGTGACTCAATGAATCGTGATATTCTTCCAATATTTTTTTTGGTAAGCGAGTTTGGGACAACTGCTTTAAAAACTCCTTTTTGTTTGATCATTACCACACCGTCGTGAGTGTGGGAATTTTTCAAGAAACTCAAATCTGAATTTTGTTGGTGTTCTTGAAGTTCTTGAGTTGCAATGTTAACAACTGGGAGTCTTGATAGGGCGTCAACATGAGTTTGTTGCTTTTCAGAACGATGAACGATGTTACATGATTTCGAGGATAAACTAAGAATCCATCTAAAATACTTAGGTTTCGGTTTCTTCATGGTGAAAAGCCATTGGAGCGCCGCATGATCAGTGATGATTTCAAATGGTTGGTTTTCTATGTATACATGAAAGTGATCAGTTGCTTGTATTACGGCTAGGCATTCCATCTCATAAGCAGAATAATTTTCTTGGTGTGGTTGCAGTGTTTTGGAGTAATAAGCAATTACATGTTCCTCATTGTCTGGACCAATTTGTGTTAGGATTGCTTCAATTCCATATTTGGAGGCATCTGTATAAACTTTAGAGGGGTAGTCCGGGTTGTAAATAGCAAGGACAGGTTTTGTAGACAGTGCCATTTTAAGTTTAGCGAATGACTCCTCTACTTCCTCATTCCAGATGAAGGGCTGATTCTTCCGAGTGAGTCGAACCAAGGGGAATGAAATTTTAGAAAAGTCCTTCACAAATTTTCTGTAATAATTTGCCAATTCCATGAACTGACGAACTTTCTTTACAGTATCAGGTCTTGGAAAGTCTTGAATAGATTTTACTTTTCCTGGATCAGGTTTTAATTGATTGTGACTGATGATATGTCCGAGGTATTTTACTTCAGTTCTTCCAAAAATACATTTCGACAATTTTAATTTCATGTTGTACTGTCTTAATTTGTCAAAAACTTTACTAAGAAGCTCTATGTGCTCTTGCCATGTTTTCGTGTACACCAATATGTCATCTTGGAAAGAGCAAGTTCCTTTCCATAATAATTCACCTAGAATATGTTGGATTATCCTTTGAAACGTTGAAGCAGCATTTTTTAAACCAAAGGGCATCACTAAAAACTCATAATGACCATCGTTTGTGACGAATGCAGTTTTTTGAATAGATTGCGGGTCCATTTCGATCTGCCAATAACCCCATGCAACATCAAGGGTAGAGAAGAATCTGGATCCATGCAATCGATCAAACATGTCCTGTATGTGAGGTAGGGGTTGCCTGTCATCCAGTGTGATCTCATTAAGACGTCTGTAATCAATGCACATCCTTTTTTTTCCATCCTTCTTGGGAACCATAACAACAGGAAATGCCCAAGGAGAATCTGAAGTTCTTATTAACTTGTGTTCGAGAAGTTCTTTAACTTGTTCAGCTATCTCTTCATACTCTTTTAGAGGACGACGATAGGGTCTAAGAGAAATTGGTTGTTCACTTTTCGTGATGATCTTATGTTGTATAGCTACTTTTCCCAAATCAATAGCATGCTGAGAAAATACATTCCTATTGTGTTCAAGTAATTCTTTTAATTCATGTTCTCTTATCTCTTCTAGATGATTTACAAGAATTGGATTTTGTAATCCATCAAATTTGGTGTAAATTGTTTTGTCTCTGACATCTATTAAAAGATTAAAAAGAGATGCAACATCTAATCCGATCAAGAGTGGATATTTAAAGTTCTTCATTACATGGAGAGTTACAGGTTTAATTAGTTTATCTATTCTTACCTTGGTCTGAAGGCTTCCACATGTCCTGGTAACACCATCCGCTTGGCTGATGTGAATGTCTGAATTTGGTTGAAGTTGAAGACGGGTTCGCTTGAACAATCGCCAATTGATTATTGATACTGTTGCACCAGTATCCACAAATGCTTGCGCGGGAATTCCATTTACTTCAACACTTATGTTGATAAGCTTGAAAGCTCCTTGTGTAGGGGTATTTGTCAAAGTACTTACATTCAACAATTCCGGGGCTCCGCATACTTGTTTCACTGAAGTGTTTTGATTAGGCCTATCCTTTTTATAATTAGGATCATAATCCTCACAATCTGTGACCCAATGTTTAATTTTTATTCCCTTTTTCGAACATATTGGACACCAGAATGGGCAAACATTTTTTCTATTATCATTATTTTTTGTCGCGAGATGTATTTTGTTTTTAGGCTTAAACTGAATTGAAGCCCTATTTTGTTCAATTGAAGCTGCGATATGAAACCATTTTGTGGCGTCAGTTGGCTGTGCAGCCACAATTAAATCTTTCCAATCATTTGGAAGTCCGTCTGTTAATAAATTAATTTTTTCCTCCTTCGTTAGATGGGTTTGATTTAACAGGCGAATTTTATCTTGAAAATAATTTTCTATTGATTCTTCTCGTTTTAATCTTCGATGTGATGCTGAGACAATTGGATTTGCGTTGTATGAACCAAATCTTTGAATCAACTTTTCCTTTACAACTTCCCATCTTTTTATTGCAGGATTTGAAATAATCTCGTCTGCATACCATTCAAGTGCTGAATCTGTCAAGTAGTACATAAGATTTTTGATTTTTTCATCTTCTTTTAAAGAATTATTTTCAAAATCATATAATTTGATCCATGACTCAGGCCTAATTGCCGACTTCGAGCCGTTGAATTTTTGCAACCGGTTGTTTGGATTTTCCGCCATTTTTTTTTCTTCGTATCCTTTTCGACTGCGCCAAATGCCACATTTTTATTTTTAAAACGCTAATTTTAGTTTTGTAAAACTTTAATTTTAAAGTTTATTATTTTAAAAGTGAAATGTTTGTTAATGAAATAGATATTTTACCTAAACTCATTTTATTGCCGCTTTCTTTTACAAGCCATTTGTTTATGTCTGTATTTCCACATATCGTTTTTATTGAGTTTCTACTAACTTTGCATGTACATCATTGACTTTTAATGAATGAGAAAAAGAATCAATCTGTCGAAACAACAGTTCACACCAGAAACCATAACACTTTTAGCAAAAGGTCTCAACTTCGTCCCATCACAGAAAATAAACATCCCAAAAACAATAGCAAGCATTGAAACTTCAATTAAGAACATACCAAATGAAGAAAAAGAAAAGGTTAGAACAGAAATAGTGCCTATCCTCAAAAGCTTGAACCGACAGAATAAGAATAATCTTACTCAAGATGAAAGAAATATAATAAATTCCTTAAAGGCAAACAAGAGTATTATAATTTCTCCTTCAGATAAAGGCAAAAATACTGTTATAATGGACACGATGGATTATGATAACAAAATCAAGCAGCTACTTGAAGAACAAAATGTATATGAACTGTTACCTAATAACCCCCTAGCGAACATAATCAAAGAGTTCAATAGACAATTGAACAAAATAAAACGTAATTATAAATTGGATTGCAAAACATTCGACAAACTAAAAGCAGCAAACACTAACTTGCCTATATTTTATGGCCTACCAAAGGTACACAAGCAAAACAGCCCTCTACGCCCCATTGTATCCTACGCCGGCACCCCCATATACCCCTTGTCGAAATACCTTTCCTCGATAATTTCACCTTTTCAGAAAGAATTACCTCATACTATTCCCAACTCCACAGCAGCAATAGAAATAATTTCAAGAACTCAAATAACGGAGAACAGTCGCCTGGTCTCCTTTGATGTTGAATCACTGTATACCTCAATCCCACATGATGAAGCTATTGCAGAAATTTCAGAATTCTTGAATGCCCACCCCAACCTACCATTGTCTATACCAAAGGAAGCCCTCATAGACTTACTCAAACTGTGCCTATCATTCAGCTACTTTAACTACAAGAATCAATACTTCAAACAGATCAAAGGCCTCCCGATGGGCAACCCAATATCTTCAGCTCTGGCAAAAATTTTCATGAATAATATTGACCAATCAATAATAGACAATAAGCAGCTAAAAATAACATTCTGGAAGAGATATATTGACGATATTATTTGCATAACCGAAAACAACAATACAACAAGCATTCTGAATTTCTTGAACAATATAAAACCATTTCTCACATTTACACATGAAATAGAAGAAAAAAACTCTTTATCATTCTTAGATATAATTCTCACCAGAAACAGCTCTAAAATAGAAACAGGCATTTACCGTAAGAAAACTCACACAGGTGGTTACTTAAATTTCAGCTCATTCGGTCCTATTAACCATAAAATATCTGTTATAAAAACCCTCTCAAAAAGAATATCTACTCATTGCTCCAATAATCTAGAAAAGTCACAACAAGAAATAACAATACTAATGAATGAATTACAAAGCAATAGTTATCCCACAGAATTTATCAAAAGACAATTCCACAGATCAACATTCATCCCTCCTTCCAATAGCCAATCTCATAAATTATACTGCACACTTCCGTACAGCTACGGCATTGAAAGAATCAGCAGAACCCTCAAGAAATATAACATCAAGACCATATACCAGACACCATCCAACTTGAAAACACTTCTCCGCCATCCCGATACCAAACATAACACAAACAACAGTCAAAAATCCAACCTCATCTACAGAATCCCGTGCCGATCTTGCCCAGCTACATACATAGGAGAGACAGGAAAAACTCTGGAAGAAAGAACCAATCAACACCGGACAGCCCTTAAAAACTATAGCCCTCTTTCCCTTTTAGTAGACCACGCACTGAAACAGGACCACATACCAAATTTCGACTCAACAGAAATAATATATCAAAATATCAAGGATAAACATTCAAGACTTTTTCTAGAAAGCTGGAGCTCAATAGAAGATAAAAACAGTATCAACCGAAAAATAGACATTCCTCAACTATACTTACAATTTAAAACCACATAGCCCACTACTATACACGTATATATGTGTTAAGAACGGGGTAATTAAAAAAGCTCGTGGAGGAAAAGAAAAATTCTGAACGCTCCACAAACCCCCTTTTTAACAAAATAAAAACTTTAACCTAAAGTTTGATATTGTTTTGGGCTGCCTTGGGTGTTCAAGCAAGAAAAAAGGAAGACAACAAAAGGTTACACATATAAAGTTTTGTTTAATGTTAGCTATAAAATGAAGGATAAAAAATATATGAAAAACTTATTATTTTTTGTGTAATCCAAAATTTGCATGCAACTTAAAATGTTTTTTAACAAAAGCAGATATATAAAAATGATGATATTGACGAAATAATAAAAAACTTAGTAAAGATAAGAAAATAAAAATACAAAAAAATATGCTAGATTAACATAAAAACATATATCAATTTTAGGAAATAAAAGCATGTGAGAGAGTGCTCACCAAAAACAGTTCCTCTCAGTTGTTAGGTCGGCTTGCCCCCCCTGCCTTGGAAGCACAATTCGTCGTCCTCGACGAACTTCCTGTTATCTTCAGATGAAGCACAATTCGTCGTCCTCGACGTACTCCAACCACTATGCGAATCTCTCAAAAGATTCGTCTCGGCTTCACCTTTTCTTTGAGATGTCAGCCACCCTGTCCCTTCTCAGACCGCTTATATGGTCGTTTTATGGAAGATGGACGAAGTTCCCGGAGCTCATCTAGGGCAAGCCGCCGCGAGGCTTTTTTCTTGTCTACTCCGCACAGCTGTGACACCAACTCTGGCCCCCGCGCCCTGACCTTTTTGACCCCTCCGCCCCTCCAATTGGTCGGTGGGTACTTTGGACGGTCCATCCGGCGGACGGACGACTACATTCTATCGGCAGGGGGGGCCGGTGTGTGAAAAGAGGAGAAGAAACAGCAAAAAATAGATTTCCCTTCGCTGAGGGGTCACACACACAAAAACCAAAAATATGAAAATAGTTGTAATATTTACATATATACATACAAAATGCCATGAGTTCTAACATACCCCCACCTTTTCTTTGTGTGAAAACACAAAAAAAAAAACAAGGAAATGTGCTCTCCCTTTCTTTTGTCACTGATTCAAAACATCAGGAGCAAACCTTATTGGTTTGCGGACTTCACGTCCGGATCTTGTTTTGATCGTTAGAGGTTTTTTATCCCCAGAGGCCTTTTCAGGAGTTTCCTCAGAGGAAATCTCAAGGGGAAACAGTCTCTGTACAGGGCGTAGCCATTCGCCTGTTGATGTCTTGACTCTGGCAACCCTGTTCACCCCATCTTTCCCCAAGTAAAGTTTTATTATTTTTCCAACAGGCCAGAGAATTCTTTTAGTGTTGTCCTGGCCTATAAGGACTAAATCCCCTTCTTTTATGCATAGCTCCCTTTTATTTTCGGCCCGTTGTATCAGTACCCCCAAATATTCCTTGCGGAATCTCTGTTTAAGTTCCTCATTTAGTTTACTCAAAATCTTATATTTTCTAGTGAAAGAATTCACTCTTATTTTCTCTAGCTCCGGAAACTCATTGTTTGCGTTAGTCTGCAGAAACATTTGAGGGGTCAAGGGAATGAGGTCTTGGTCATCTTCCGATATATATGAAAGAGCTCTATTGTTGATAATACTCTCTACCTCACATAAAGCAGTCTCAAGTTGTACATAATTCAATTTACTAAATCCGAGCATACGAACCAATAAACTCTTAACAACCCTTACTAATCTCTCCCAAAACCCTCCCCACCAAGGCGCTGAGGGAGGGATAAAAATCCATTGGATTCTTTTTACACTCGATTCCCTTTCAATCTCCCCCCAATCAAAGCGTTTAAGTAATTCGTTTGTTTTTGAGAAATTTGTCCCGTTATCACTATATATTTTTCCGGGACGTCCACGCCGACAAATGAATCTTTTTAGAGCTAACAAAAAAGTGTTTGCCTCTAATGTTCTCACAATCTCTAGGTGGACAGCTCTGTAAACAGCGCAAGTAAACAAGGCCACCCAAACCTTGCTGCCACCTTTAAGATATAGCGGTCCCAACAGATCCACACCTGTCACCTCGAAAGGTTTGCCTAACCCTATTCTATTAGTCGGCAAAGCCGCGCCAGGAGTCTGAATAGGTTTCTGATTATGCCTCCTACATATGACACATTTTCCAATTATTTGTTTAATCAATCTGCGACCCCCAATGATCCAGAATTTCTCCCTCAATTGTGAAAGAATGAATTGGGCCCCTCCATGCCCATTTTGTTGGTGTATTTCACGAACCATCTGTTCCACCAAAGGATGATTACGAGGTAGTAAAATAGGTCGTTTAAACACTTCTGAATCTTGTCCATGTAGCAGTTTCGTCTCAACGCACCACAAACCTTCGACGGATTTAATAGTCTTTAATCCATTTTTCGGAGCCTGTTTCCCTGGGAAAGTCTCTTGTTGAACCAATTTCAACAGCTTCCTTTCGGCCTTTTCTAACTCTATTACTTTCAAATTTCCCCTTTCCGTGGGTATTCTTCTCGCATTGTCCAAGAATCTTAAAACCCAAGCCATAATCCTAATGTTTAGGCTATACTTGGATCTTCTATCTAGGAACCATCGATTTGCCTCGACAATGAGAGTGGTGTGGGCCTGTAAGGTTTTTCTTTTTTCTTTGATGATCTCTTCCTCATCAATAGTCGGTTCAAAACTAGGCCAACTCTCCTTTTTCCCTTTGAGCCATTCAGGACCCTCCCACCAGTTGGTCGAGACAAATTGTACGATAGAGCACCCTCGAGAAGGCAAATCCGCTGGATTAAATTTTCCGTAAACAAACTTCCAGTTCTCATTATTGACAGTGTCTCGTATTTCCTGTACTCGGTTTCTTACAAACACATTCCACTCATTTTTTCTCTTGAGCCAAGCCAAAACGGTTGAGGAATCGGTCCATAAAGTAACAGGGCAACTATTTGTTAAGGCAGTCGAAATAGATTTAACAAGTCTAGCTCCTAAAACGCAGGCCAAAAGTTCTAACCGAGGAATGGTTACCCTCTTGGTTGGCGCAAGCCTAGATTTGCTCCAAAGCAGAGACAAATGTACTCCCCCCTGCACTTCACTTCTCATATATGCCACTGCTGCATAAGCTGATTTACTGGCATCGCAGAAGACGTGTATTTCATTCTTATTAGTTTGATCAAACCAAATATGCCTGGGAATTTTGATTGCACTTAATAGCCCAATTTGGGAGTACCATGTTCTAAACTCCCGATCCATATCTTCGGGTAATTGAGAATCCCATCCAATTTTCAACTCCCAGGACCTCTGTAATAATAGTTTAGGAGGCAAAAATATAGGACTATAAACTCCCAAAGGATCAAAAACTTGCTGAATTTTAGAAAGGATAATCCTCTTGGTTAGTCTTCGGGGGAGATCCTTTTCAATAGAAACATCACAATTAAGTACATCTTCTACTTTGTCCCACACAAGTCCCAACACCTTGGTAGTAGCTCCTTTTTCCTCCTTTGAATTACTCACTGGTAAATTAAATTCCCACTCACGCAAGTCCATTTTTGCCATTTCCATGATATTGACAGCTGTATTCTGGAATTGTTGGACCTCCTCCTGAGAGGAGAGGGATGTTACCAAATTATCCATATAAAAGGATCTCGCCATAGTCTTTGCGATTTCAGCTGCCGGACCTTGTACAGAATTCAGATGATGATCAATAACTGCACCCAAGATGAATGGACTACAGTTAAGCCCAAATACCACACGTTTATGTCTAAAAACGGTTAACTTCATAGGGTCAGTTTGATCCCACCAAAGGAAGCGAAGAAAGTCCTGGTCTTGAAGCTGCACTGTAATCATCTGAAATGCCTTTCGAATATCGGCTAGAACACCAATACCCTTTTCTCTAAACCTAATTAATATTTCAGGTATTTTTTCCAAAAGGTTAGGTCCCTTTTCTAGATAGTCATTCAGAGAGAGACCATTATACGACCTGCAGGAGGCATCGAAAACAGGACGAAGAGGCGTCGTCCTACTTTCAGCCTTGAACACCGGCCTATGCGGTAAATAATGGCCCTTCTTTTGAGGCCTATTCTCCTCTATCCTCTCAATTAGGCCCTCTCTCTCCCATTCTTGAAGAATAGTAGAATATTCAATAACCATTTTCTCCTTCCTTAACTTACTAGTGCATGCTTCCAATCTCCTCTGCGCTATTTCTAAATTCGAGGGTATATTATTTCTCTCGCATTTCCACGGTAGCGCGACTGAATATCGTTGATCTTCATCTCTCTTTATATTTTTTATAAAATGTTCCTTTAGTTCAGTTTCCCTTTTCTTTTTTGAGACAACTTCGATGGGATCTTGGATTCCCAAGATATCCAACTCCCAAAGATATTTCAAGTTGTTTCTTGCAACCAACATATTCAATGCAATTTGGACCTTATCCTCCTTACCCACCACCGGAGATTGCCCCATAAGCGTCCATCCTAATTTGGTCTCTACGGCAGTTAGGTCCTCTCCTAGATGGACGACCTTCCCGGTCAGTAATTGTCCAAGGTAGTCACTACCTATTAAAATATCTATTTCCTCATTTCTAAAATTTGACGGGTGAATATAGATCTTTTTCCGTTTTAATTTGTATAACAAACGTCCTCTTGGAATCGGCGGTATCCTTGCACAAATTTCTGGTTGATCGAGGGCGACTATGTCTACATCAATTTTATTGGTTAGACTTCCCAGTTTCAAAACATATTTTCCATGCAACGCCTCCTTCATATTTCCTCCCCCGAAAAGAGATTTTTCCAAACTTATCTCTCCTATTTTGTTTAAACCCAGTTTTTCGACAATTGATCTCTTTATATAGGAGTAGTGACTTCCAGTGTCAAATAACACTTTTACTTCTTTAGTCTCTTTAGCCCCTTTCAATTTCGCCACGGAAGTCATGAGTAAGATGTCATTGGCGCATGTTCGCGCAGACATATTAACACCCGTGCATGTTGCATTTCCTTCATTAACAACCTTAGATGTTTCACCTTTGAAACTATTGTTTCCTCCTTGCTTCAAAGCAATTTTATTGCAAAAGATATCTAGATGATCTTTTCCGCAATTTCTACATTTTATGTCTGCTCGGCATTCCCTTTTCAGATGGTTACCCTTTAGACACTTAAAGCAGACTTTAGCCTCCTTTATCCTTTGATCCCTCTCGCTAGGTGTAAGCCGCGAGGCAACAAAACATCTACTACTCAGGTGATTATCCCTCTGGCAGAATATGCATTTTCTCTTAAATGCGCTGCCGAATAAATTGGAGACAGTGGGCGGTGTCTTCCGAGGAGTCTTTAGTTGAGAACCTGTAGCCCTCATTGAGCTATTACCCTCAAAATTCTCCTTAGCAAATGCCATTCGCTCAGCACCCTTCACCTCATCCCGAAGGAAGTCCATCAGAGCCTGAAGTCTACCGCTGGCATCGCTCTTATCTCCATTCTCCGCTCCTTCTTCTTTTATCCCATAGCCCACAGCAGGATTCCTCTGCCACACCTGAATAATGTCCAATGGCAGACTCGACTCAACCAATGGGTAGAGAAACACGCCTGCCATCTCCGTGTTAACACCCAGTGATTCTAGGTTCTTTAAGTGAGCCGTTAGATCATCGTAGATCTCGTCAAGAGGAAGGTTTTCTTTCCTTGCATTAGAAACAACCAGTTTCAACAGTCTCCTTATGTAGTGTTCTATGAGAAGGTTCTTATCTCCGAATCGATCTTTTAGGGCTTGTACTACCTTGGGATAATTATCCTCAGTTATGGGGTAACTGCACACAAGACGATGAGCTCTGGATCCCTCGACTACCGCTTGTAGCAGATAGTGAAATTTATCTACATCCCCAAGAGTTTCATCGTCATTGATTTTACTAAATTGCCCCCACCATGAGAGCCAATCCTCTAGGTTGCCCTTAAATTTTGGTAGCTCCACTTTTGGCAACCTAATAGTTCTTTTAGATTCGGTATTTACAACCGAATTCGCCGCGGACTCCACCAATGAGCCGTCGACCCTATCCCTCGCGGTTTCACACCGAGACAAATATTTATTTTCTATGTCAAACATCCCTTGAACATAGTTTTCACAACCCTCGAATTCTTCTTCGATTTTGACCTCCGTTATGGTTTCATCCTCCAGAAGGAGCCCATGATACCTTGAATCAATTTCACTTATTTCCTTAGAGAGAGCACAAATTCGGTTATATTTAGCTCTATATTTTTCTGTATCGAAATCTGGCTTTTCTATTTCAGCCCAAAACTCGGTGGACAGCCGAGTAAAAATAGCTCTTTTGGGGGCTCTAGCCCTTTTTAAGATATCAATATTCTGCATTATTTACTATATAATTTTTCTCGAAACCTTTCTCTCTTTTTTTTTTTTTTCCTTTTTCTCGATTTGACCAGCCAATGCAGCCCACCCGGGGACGCCAAAAAATATAATGTTAAGAACGGGGTAATTAAAAAAGCTCGTGGAGGAAAAGAAAAATTCTGAACGCTCCACAAACCCCCTTTTTAACAAAATAAAAACTTTAACCTAAAGTTTGATATTGTTTTGGGCTGCCTTGGGTGTTCAAGCAAGAAAAAAGGAAGACAACAAAAGGTTACACATATAAAGTTTTGTTTAATGTTAGCTATAAAATGAAGGATAAAAAATATATGAAAAACTTATTATTTTTTGTGTAATCCAAAATTTGCATGCAACTTAAAATGTTTTTTAACAAAAGCAGATATATAAAAATGATGATATTGACGAAATAATAAAAAACTTAGTAAAGATAAGAAAATAAAAATACAAAAAAATATGCTAGATTAACATAAAAACATATATCAATTTTAGGAAATAAAAGCATGTGAGAGAGTGCTCACCAAAAACAGTTCCTCTCAGTTGTTAGGTCGGCTTGCCCCCCCTGCCTTGGAAGCACAATTCGTCGTCCTCGACGAACTTCCTGTTATCTTCAGATGAAGCACAATTCGTCGTCCTCGACGTACTCCAACCACTATGCGAATCTCTCAAAAGATTCGTCTCGGCTTCACCTTTTCTTTGAGATGTCAGCCACCCTGTCCCTTCTCAGACCGCTTATATGGTCGTTTTATGGAAGATGGACGAAGTTCCCGGAGCTCATCTAGGGCAAGCCGCCGCGAGGCTTTTTTCTTGTCTACTCCGCACAGCTGTGACACCAACTCTGGCCCCCGCGCCCTGACCTTTTTGACCCCTCCGCCCCTCCAATTGGTCGGTGGGTACTTTGGACGGTCCATCCGGCGGACGGACGACTACATTCTATCGGCAGGGGGGGCCGGTGTGTGAAAAGAGGAGAAGAAACAGCAAAAAATAGATTTCCCTTCGCTGAGGGGTCACACACACAAAAACCAAAAATATGAAAATAGTTGTAATATTTACATATATACATACAAAATGCCATGAGTTCTAACAATATGTATATATATGGCAAATTGCTGATTTTCAATTCGTTTATTTTAAATGTATATATTTACTTAATTCTCTATATATTAATGTTTTACATATTATATTATTATTAATTATTATATTCATAGAGGCATGCATATTGTAGATTCTAGATATTTAAATTTTATAGCGGTTGTATATACTCGCGAAATGATACGCGAGCTTCTCTAAAGCCATTTTGTTCCCAGAGGAAGTTTGGCGAGTTGCCTCACGAAATATCGGAAATAAAAACTTTATGATCCAAAATAGGCATTTTTAAATATATATATGTCATAATTTGTACATAATTAAATGCAACCCCGACCCACTATGTATGTACCATGTATGATTTTCAAAGATTTAATAAAAGAATAAGGTAACTGGAGGAAAGAAAGTAACAAAAGACATAGGAAGACGTCGCAGTTAACCTTCTGACCCCAGGTCCCTGCGAGCTAAGTTTAAACTGACACTTCCTGGAAAAACAGGACGTATCTAATGACCAGAAGTTATAAATGTTAAAGCTAGCATTCAATACTTCCTGACAAAGCAGGATGTATTTTGATAACCGCGGAAGTAAATAAAGTCAAACAAACACGAGACTTCCTGACCCAAGCCGGGCGTAACTAATACCAAAGGAAGCCGCCGACCAATCAAAAGACAACACCTCAAGTAGGTCAACCAATAGGAAAGGATCATGTGACATCTCTCGACCAATCAGAGAGAAACTGAGGCTTGGTGTTAAATCGGAAAACCAGAATGGGTAGTTACGCTTGAGCTCTCATAGGAACAACACCTACAGGGTTCACTGGCTCTCGCCGAGTTCGGACAGTGCTCCTTCGCTTCCAACAAGGTAACATCTACTCTAGAGATATCTCTCTCCGCTCATTTCATCATCGCCATGTGATCAACTAATTAATAAGTCAAATCGCTCAACTCTTCTCAAGCTTTCTTCCCTCCAACACAGTTGCCTCTTATTTTCCAACTCAATCACGTGTCCTGATTATTCCTAACTGTATGCTGCAACTTCCACTCAAACGACTGCGCTTCAACCAAATCTCACCATTCGCATCCAACAACAAGAAACCCCGCAACGATATTGCCACATATATATATATATATATATATATATATATATATAACGCGAAAAACGGTCTTTATTCAGTTAAAAGAGGCAAATACAGTCGGCAGTCAGAGGGGAAGGGGCATCAAGAAGGAGTCGATCTATCTGTTGTAGTCTTTCCGTCTATTTCCATTTCTATACATGGCGGAGGGGTTGTCTTCACTTCTAGGGGAGTGGGCTTAGGTTTTTTATCTAGGTTCCTGTCTTCTTGTTGGTCAGAGTCGTGTTGAGACGCATTAAGCGGTCTCTTCTTCGTCGGGTATTTTGCATCGAGGATTGCATCGTATACTGCATTATACTTGTCGATCTCCGTTTGAATTAGCCTCAATTTGCCTATTTTATCGTTGAGTGCTCTTTTTTGGTCGGTATTGAGGTCTCTGAAGTTTTTTGACTTAAAATCTTCACATTTCTTGAGGTAGCAGGAGTTCCTATACTCCAGGTCGGGGTGCAGTTCAAGCTGTTGACAGACCTTGGTCTGTCTAGAAATACCTGTCCTTTTGAATACCAACGCGATGATCCTTTCCATTTTAGGGTTGTCTCTGTGCTCGCAGTCTATCAACTCCCTCTGGAGTTGAGAGGAGTCCATCGACCACTGTGAGCATCTGGCTGATGTGTCTTCGTCAAAGTCTTCGGTTCCTGCGTCGGTCCTCGATTCAGAACACGGGTGGATGGCTGTTCCTCCACCAGGGGGGACTGGTTTTGTTTCTTCGCAGAATTCGGTTTCGAATTGCGAGGACGTCATTGATAAATCGGACTTGATGGAAAGAGCGTCGTCATCTGAATCGTTTCCGTCTTTCATTAGAATGGATTGTACGACAGGGATTTCGTTGGGGGGAGTCTCGAGATTGTCAGCCTCAGCAGAACTAGCGACGTTAATCCTTTTCACTTCAATATTCATCGAGATGTTCTTGGGAAGTGGGGTTTCGATTGTTGGTGGACTTGGTTTTGGCCTTTTGCCCTGGTCAGTACACTCCTCTACGGTGTTGTCGTTAGACGTCTCAGGCAGTGTTCTCTTTCTGCCCAAGGTTTCATCATTCGCGGTGGTTTTCACTGTAACTGTTTCTCCTGATGGGCCTGGCACAGCGGGTGGGGCTGTGGGATTGATGACTTCTGAATAAGTTCTTGTGATGTTGGCTCTGATTTCCGGGTTGAATGGGCATTTGGATTTAATATGTCCATGTCTCTTACATCTCAGGCAGATGGTGTCTTCACCCACAAAGACCTTAAAGGTCCTCTGCATGTAGTCGATTGGGATGATTGCCGGCATGTCGGTTGATTCTCTTCTCTTCAGCACGACCTCTCTTCTAAGAGATGAAAGGTGTTTAAATAGTGGGTTCTCGGTGGGGAAAGGCAGGGGCCTGATGCTGAGGATCTCTCCGAATGGCGCCAGGGCTTTGGTGACCTCTTCATCCGGGATGAAGGCAAGGATTCCCGATAGAATGTATTTCTTTGGGGGGTTGAATAGGGGCGTTGGGTAGATGGTGTTGCCTCTGACTGCAAAGCCGTTGTTAATAAGCAGTAAGGCTTGTTCACCGTTGGCAACCGATACAACGGCCTGGCTGTTCATTTTTCCAACCGAGTGGATGTTTTCATGTCCTATTATTTTGGCTATTGAGGAAAGGTGCTCCTCAGCACTGCACTCTGAGAGGGCGGTGAATTGGATGGTGGAGTTTATGTTTTTACTTCTTTTTTCGTATGTTTCTTTTCGAGATTCTTCAAATTTTTTCCACTCTTGAGGCGAAAATTGTCTTCTTTGGGTATGCAAATTGTCTTGTTTGTTTTTCTTTTGAGATGGTAATTCAGCGATTGATGGCTTTGATGTAAATGAGATTTCTTCATGAGGGTGAGCAACCAATGAGACTACCGCAGCAGATGACGTGTTTGATGACGCAACGACCAACTTGGCCGTCGCCATGGTAATGAGGCAAAGCTACAACTTGTAGCTTTGCGGATTTATGAAAATTATGAAATAAGAAATATTTTAAACTTGATGAAATTCGATGAGTGATGGCTCTAAATGAAGCCTGAGTAGAGATGAGAAGAATGGTACAATTTTTAAATAGCAAAACAGACTTTAAGCTGGCGAAAAAGCGAAAGACTCAGGAGCTCGCGCGACGCGCGGCCGCACGGCCATATATATATATATATATATATATATATATATATATATATATATATATATATATATATATATATATATATATATATATATATATATATATAATGGTTCTGCCTTTGCTCTTTTTCTTACCCTAATATCTTCAATTCTTCCTTTTTTTTTCTATCTTCTGCTTACATGACGCCTAACTGCCGAGGTAACAGCGTGAACTTGTTATAACCCTATGTTGTTACATAAAAAAATAGTAATATTTTATATTTTGTTTTTAATTATCATTAATTTACAACTATATTTCATATAAATTGTATTTTATTCTACTTATATATATAATTATCTTTTTAAAATAGTGCAGACTGAGCACTTTTGCATGTACAGTGGTACCTCGACATACGAGCGCCCCAACATACGAGTTTTTCGAGATACGAGCCGACGAGCAAGTGATTTTTTGCTTTGAGTTACGAGCGAAATTCGAGATACGAGTTCGGTTCGGTAGTGTTGAAGATATTAATCTGTGATTTTAAATGTTTCTTTTTGACCAGTACTTTTGTTTTGTTTTTGCTTTTCCTAAAATGTTTCTTTCTTCTTCTTCATTATTATTTATTCTATATGCAAAGCTTTGTTTTTTGAGACTTAAATAAACAAATTCAAGTTTATTATATTTTTGTGTGCTTTTAAAGTTAAAACACAAGAGGTAGTAACACGCAGTCGCGCCATCACGATCAGTTAGCAGCGTGCTTCCGCTGTGATAAGTTGTGTTTTGTGTTGCGTTTACATTTACAGTTTTAGTTCATTTATTTTTATAACCATGGATCGGAAGAAAGTTTGTAAAAAGTCAAGTGCTAAGAAAAAGATGATGAGTATTGAATTAAATGGCACTTGCCTAACTCATTTCCGGAACATTCTGAGAGGGAGGAAGAAACAAACCTCCTTGGACATGTTTTTTTCTAAACGGCCTACAGGTGAAAGCGAGAAAAATGTAGCGAAAAAGGCAAAGACCAGTGAGGATATCTAATTTATTTCTTTACATTCTCTTTTTTGTTTTTGTGCAATAAATATTTGATATTTATAAATACGTTTTTATTATTTAAAACCACGTAACAAAAATAACTGGGGTGACATTTTGGAGGTTGGAACGGATTAATGGTAGTTCAATTGTTTTGTATGGGGAAATTTGCTTCGAGATACGAGTAATTCAAGATACGAGCAAGGTTGCGGAACGAATTAAACTCGTATGTCGAGGTACCTCTGTATTGAAAAGATGTCAATCTAAGTTATTTTAATTGTCAATTGTCAACCAATAGTCCTCCCTCCCCCAACAAATAGTACCACATCAGGGGAGTGGCAGCGAATCACTGAAACCTCGGGAGTTAACTAAGGTATTGGTTGATGTACGTAGTTAGTTGGTTTTTTTATTTATCTTTCCTTATTGGACTCCAGGACCAGTCTATATAAGACGAAATGTCTGAAAAAAAGGATTCTGCTATCTTTTTTGTTTGAAAGATCGCTATGTAAGTAAGCGAGAAAACCTGATTCAGTCTTGAAATAGAGTTTTTGTTGATCAGCTTGGCACTGTCAGTTGAATCAATTCAAATGAACACTGTGAGGTTTTTTCAAATATTTAGTTCAATTCTTGTAGTATTTGTGCTGAAGCCGAGTTCAATAAGAATTGAATGCATATAAGAACTAGCTCAATGGATCTAGATGAGTCAAGAAAGCCCGCGCTATAAACATTGACATCCTAATATGATTGAGTGGAGATAAGAAAGAAGAGATTTAAT
>CP092878.1:84383074-84464847 GCA_030710605.1 Cordylochernes scorpioides | reverse complement strand
GTCAAATGTTTCAATCTTAAATGAAATTATATTTCTGCTATTATATAACAAACTTAGTCAAAGACTGGCCTACTTCAGACACATAATGAGAGCAAATGGGTTAGAAAGACAATGGTGTTGTGAAAAATTCAAAGAAGCGAGGTAGACCTGCAATGAGAAGAGGTCAAAAAAGCTCCCAGAAGGTGACTAGATGAGAGTGATGGCCACTAACACATCATATTGGAGAATATTTGCCATATAGTTGCCAAAAGAAACTCAACAAACACTTGATGGATGCTAACAACAGAATAATATTATTTACCTTCTATTTTTTATTTAGATAGCAAGAAACAAGAATCTCCTGATCTGATGGCTTGCACAATGTTACAATCTCCAGTACTGTCCACTACCCATTCTGTCATTTTCCAATAAGGACCAACTTTTGTTGAGGCATACTACACCTGGGAGATGGTAGCACCAGGGTATTCCCACAATTTAAACTTACTCTGTGAGCAGGTTTCCACTTCTTTCCTTTGATTTAAGGAAGTCTTGGGTGGCTCTGATTCAACCTCCTTCTCCTTTTCTTTGGCTTTCAATTTCCGTGCCTGGAGGCTCTTGTAGTAGTCCCTTTTCTGGGCAGGCTCCCAGCCCTGGGTCTTGGAGAATATGGTGGATTGTGAATGAGCCTTTCTCTTCTCTGGACAGACATCCGGTTCACATGGAAGACACTTGTCGGAATATTCAATGGGATTCACAAAAGTATTTAATCATTTTTCAGACACCTCCAACAATGGACACTTTCTCAATTCATCATTTATTAATTTTATATATAATTATATATTATGAAGTATAATAAACAATGTTAAAGATTAGTTTTAATTATTAATCAAGATTGTGTGTGAATATGTGAGAAAGATGTAATATCGTTGTTGTTTTCTTGGCCGACTGTTTTACATATGGTGTTATCTTAAAATTGCTTGTTTTGAATATTTTTTTAGATTGAGTTGAATGAATTGCTGAATTTTTTTTTGTATTTATATATAAATAAAATTAACTCTGTTGATTTTTTTTTGTATTTAATCGATAACAGCGAAGTTACGCATGTTAAAGTTAGGAAAAATATTTTGATGTTAAGCAAAACCTGCTCCATCTCGTTTTACATAAATGTTGAAAATTTGGTCGAAATTGATGCATTGTAACGAAAGTTTTTAGTGAACAACACTTATGAAATTTGCATTTTATTAATATAGATAGACATTGACCCTGGCAAAAATTCCCAAAAGTAAAAATTAATTGATGAAAAAATGTAAAAATACCTACAGGGCCATTGAGGTAAATATAAAAATTGTTTATTAACTGCCCTTTAGAGGTTGTTGAGTGCATACTTGCCAATAGAACATGTAGTTCATACCATCACGAGACATATAGACACTTTCAAACAAGCAAGAACATGAGCCGGGAACAAGAAGAGCAGTGATCCTTGAGTCCCTTTGTGCTGGAAAAATGCTAAAGGAGATAATTGAGTGGTTTGGGTAAAGTTTACAAAATTTCAAAAAGTTTTCAAGAAGCAGACCAACCAGATGAAGTATTCTCTGAGCAGGCAAGCCACAGCAAATGATCGGATACAAAAAGAACATCAGATTTTGTAGTTACGTTGAAAGGTAATATTGGGGCGGATCCTGGATGCAGCATGAGTAGGTTGGCAAAGGACATGGGGTCAACAATCAGTTTGGTGGTGCACAAAGACCTTGGCTGCAGATCCTTTGTTTTACGGAACCAGCAATTGTTGATGGAAAGAGACAAAGCTGACTGAAAACTGCAATGTCAGATTTGTTGAATGATATTAAACATGGCAGTGCTGGCTACCTGAAGTTCTTTCCGGATGAAAAGAATTTCATCCAGTACAGAAAAGTTAATGGGTAAAATGACAGGTGGATATGTCAAGATGCTTCAGAAGTGGCCACCGTCATGCACATCAAATTCCCAGCAGCGGTTCTTGGGGTTAGCAGCATTGAAGAGGATGTCACCTCATTTCTCTGAAGGCCTCAGAATCAACACCGATGGATACATTCATGTCTTGGAGATGGTATTCAAGCCCTGGATGGACATGGTGGCTACCGGAAGAGATTACAGCAGGACTCAGCGCCAGCCCACAAGTAGAGAAAATCCCAAGCATGACTTCATGGTAATGTGCCCTACCACTGGACAGATGACTTGTGGTCACCCTCCAGACCGGACTGCAATCTTCTCAATTACTACTTTATGGGCGTAGTTAAGGAAAAGGTTATCGTAATATTCCACAATACAAAGGACGCCCTGAGAGTTACCATTACTGAGGTGGTGACCAGTGGACAGGAAGGAGGTGAAACAAACATGCTGTAAGTTCTGGTCATGGCCTGAGCAAGTGGTGGTGGCTAACAGACATTGAGTGAGAGAACTATTTATAACAGTTTATGTCAAAAGGCGATCTATCAATTAAGTTTATATAAAAAGGCGTACCTGGATCTGTAAAGAAAAAAACAATTTTTTCTCAGAATATTTTGAGAAATTGCTCCCTCTCCCTCTGTACAATAAATTGATAGAGGGAGCAATCTCTCGAAATATTCTGAGAAAAATATTGTTTTTTTCTTTACAGATCCAGCTTCGCCCTTTTATATAAACATATGTGGCGACCACACTTTGCTTCAGCGAGCGCAAACTGGGACAAAGCTTCATTACACACACGGGCAGTGTGACGGCCTCAGCAACCTGACTACGTATGCGTGAGCATCCGGAACACTCTGGACACTGGCATAGTAAACAAGAAGGCTTGATCCCAACGGCCGTTACTTCTTTTCTCTTTATATATTTCTGGCTTTAAATAAATTAATTTAAATTATAAAAATAATTATAATTTTGTCAGCGGCCTTTCCATAAGCCACACCAACATGCACGCAACCATCCTACACATTAAAATATACAGTTATCAGCGTCATAATCAATTCTTTCTTAATCAATTCTGTCACTGTTTGCTTTTGTGAATGGAATAAATACCCAAATATGGCCATTTCTCATAACCATCGGTGGTTCAGTGGTAGAATGCTCGCCTGCCACGCGGGCGGCCCAAGTTCGATTCTCGGCCGATGCATTTTTTTTTTACAATTTTTAAAACTCATTTATATATTATACAAGAATGACATCCACGGCGCCAATTTATAATTGTAACAAATAGTATTTGAATAAAAGCATTTAATCGGGTAAACCCCGGGCGTTGCCCGGGTCATTCGTCTAGTATATTTATACCGGTGTCGTGAAATGAGTGAGGCAGATAGGAGTTACCTTCCAGGACCTGGTGGACATCTTCCTCCTCATCATCGTCCCAGCACTCCTCTCCCTGCCAGTCCTGGACGGCCGTGGGGGGGCGGCTGGAGTAGTCATAGTTCTCCACGGGGGGAGCTGCCTCAGCTCCTATGGCTTGTTCAACTGGAACACACAGTCCACCATAGGGAACAACCTATGTGATATGGCACAGTTTGGATTATAGATTACAAGACCAAATCCCAATAAATAAATGGTGTGTGACATTGCAGTACAACACCAGAATGACAATTTATGTTATGGGAAGATCAAACTAAAATATATAACAAAATAAAAGAGAGAAGCCAGGATGGAACTATACAGAGTAACAAAATATCAAATTTTATATAATCTATTAATAAAATAATAATTATATTAGATGCACTAAACAGGACCTTTGGGAGAGGCCGCTGCTTATCATAAAACAGCTGGAGGAGCATGAACTCATGGAATTCGTGTAATCTTTACACAAGGGGATAAGAAACAACATAAAATAATAATTACAAGGTAGTAGAACCAAATATCACTTCTTAGGTTCAATGAAGTCTATCAAAAATGAAAATACACAATTTGGATCATAAGATTAGAACTAAAAGGTAATAAGACCAAAATCCAAATTCAGATTTTGTCTTATAACCTTGTAGTTGATAAGGCACAATTTGAATTATCAACATATATAGTCACGACCGTCTTTCCACCGTCAATCAATTCCTCAAGTCACGGATGCGCGCGCATTATCATTATGATCATTATCATTATCTAATGATAATAATAATAATTATTATTATTATTATATTATTATTATTATTATTATATATATAGTCACGACCGTCTTTCCTCAATTCCTCATGTCACGGATGCGCACGCATCATCATTATGATCATTATCTTCTATAGAAGCTTCTATCTTTATAATTATGTATATTTACAAAAAGTCAATTCGCTCGCGCCTCTAGCGGTGAAAATGAGGGGTAATACCAGCTGACCTAATGTACATGTAAAGTTTGGAGCGGGACGTTTCACAAGAGTGACATCCACGGCTCCAATTTATAATTGTAACAAAAAGTATTGGAATAAAAACATTCAATCGGGTAAAACACGGGCGTTGCCCGGGTCATTGGTCTATAAATTATAAACACAAGGTAATAAGACCAAATCCAAATAAATAGTGTCTGATGTTTCGGTAATAGCGTTGTTACCATCTTCGGTACTTTTGTCAGAAGATGGTAATAGCGCTGTTACTGAAATGTCACACACTATTTATTTATTTGGATTTGGTCTTATTACCTTTTTTTTTTTGTGTTTATAATTTATAATACAAATTGTGCTTTAACAAAATATAATAAATAATTTTCTACAAAATATAACCATGTTTTTGTTACCAGGGTTAAAACAAGTGGGACATAAAACTTTAGAAGTAATGGTCATAAACCAAGTTTATCCCTGTCTTTACATTTCAACAAAATCCATATGTAATCCAGGTCTCTTCTAACTGTTTTTATTTCTCAAGCATCCAGGCCAACATGTCCTTCAACAGGAGACCTAGCCTTGGATTGCTTGTTGATCTGGTTAAATAAACCAAGTTGCTGCTGTAATTGAGGTTCTTCTGTAATTCATTTCAAGATGCAGCAGGGGTTGTGTTTCTACAACATTAAAAGCTTAGAACAAAAATGTTGTCATCCTATTTAAAAATGACAATTTTTTTTTGCTTATCCCTAGTACACATGGTACAGGCCATGATAATCATGGTGGGTAGAAGTAGGCGCCTGCTTTTACTGTAAATACACCACATGTCTACACACGTGAAAGCAGTTTGACTTTGCACTTACAAATGTACCAGAGTGCTGTTTAGTTACTTGCACTTGCTGGTGGGGTTGAACTTTTGCAAGAATCAGGGGCCATTTGGAGCATTTTTTTTTAATCAGAAAAAAAAAGTGTCCAATGAGGGAATCAAACCCAGGTCGTAGTGGTCGAAAACCAACTGTTTAGACCATCCTTCGACCGACCCCCAAAATGACAAATGTTATGCTACCAAGCAACAACTCCAGAACATCAAAAGAATAAATAATTTTCCATAGAGAACACATATAGGGGCCATGAAAACTATAGTTGGTGGAGAGAAAGTTTGCAACTATTCTAAGAATTGTAGCAAGAGGCTCCAATTTTAGGGTTGATATAACAAAAAAATGAGAACTTGAGATTAACTTGGAGTAAAAAAGGAAACCTAAAAAAGATTAACCATACAGATATAAAGAGAAGAATTTCAAATAACATTTAGATAAATCAGTAATGGACAAGACATCACCGGTAATATGTTTCATGCTGTGAGTAGAAAGAGGTTAATATGTGTGCAATGGGAAACAAAGTTCTGTAATGTTTCTTTGCTGGGAACTTCCATCAGATCAGAGCCAATGGGCATGTTACTGGCAAAGATGTTCCATTGGCAGAGATTTTTTGATAAAAGTCTTTCACAAATTTTGATATTTATTTAAAGAAATTCCATGGAAATTTTTCTGTGAACAAACACCTCTAGACAAAGAACAGTTTCCATTGCCAAAATGTCCATTTCAACAATTAGCTGCTCACGGGTATATAAGAGGACATCTAAAGGAGAATCTGGAATTACGTAGCGTCCTTTATAGAGGTAGTTCTACTGTGCATTGGAAGAGGATATTTAGATACAAGTTTTCTATAAACAACATAAAGGTGTTTAAAGAGAGCCAGAAATTTAAACTAGTAGTTAGGGTCCTATATATATATTGTAAAATGGATGACAAGGCCAAGATTCCAGAGTAAAGTTGGGGAAAGAAGGGTGGACTCCAGCTGCCATGTGGCAGGCGCCAAAAACAGCATTCCTGTGTGGGGGGAGGACAACGGACAGTCTGGTCACATCTGCGGTGAGTAGAAGACGTGGGGAGTTGTCTCCTGGGCGTGTGGATGATCCTACAAGACGGTGCCAGGAGATCCTGACATCGGAGCAGCCTACAAGGAGGTGTAGTCCAAGCTGGACATGTACTGTGTGGAGCAGAACACAAGAATGACATCCAAAGCGCCAAGGATTCTTCTGAAGAGGAAGTTGAAGACAAGTCCCACTGATTGTACTCCTTCTGTTCAGTGCCACTTATAATAAAGCGCTAACTTTTGCTGTATCCCTTCGAACTCACGTGTGTATCTTTGTGGCATCCTGATTAGACAAAGAACATGAACAGAGTCTGGGTACAACATAATAATATATATATAAATATGTTGTGATCGAATGGAAGGGTGCAACCGTTATGCATGCAATCCCAAGAATTAGTTTCAGTCAAGTGAGCAGCGCACCCGCGACGTGCCGTAGCATTTGACCACGATGTCTGCCATGTTTATTTTAGTACAGTTTTTTAGATTGATGAATTTACATATTTACATTTTAACACAAGCTTAACATATTTACATACTTATTTTGGCAAAAATAAATTATACATCTCGGATATTAAGCAAATTATGACATATATATATGACATAGAGAACCTCTTCACTCACCCAGAAACCGGTCTATGGTAGCCCGGTTTGTGCAACGTTCCAGGTGAAGCTTGTAGTCCTCCTCTTTCACATAGTGCTGGGCGTTGAAGGGACAGCGCTTGTAATCTGGGTGTTGCTGCAAAGTCAACGCTTTTTTAGCACCATCATTTTATATCTATAAAAGGTATGTGGTTTAAAAAAAAATGTTTAGAAACACAAAATTTTATTATTGAAACTTTTAAAAATGAAAAGAAAAATCTGTTCTTTATGAATCTATAAATGATAAGGTACAATTTGGATTATATATTAGAAACACAAGGTAATGAGACCAAATTTAAATAAATAGCATGACATTTTGGTAACAACACTGTTACCAAAACACACTATTTATTTGGGTTTTGTCTCTTTACCTTGTGTTCATAAGTCCATGTTTTATTAAAAGTATTTGTATTTTACCTATAACTACAAGGTAACAAGACCAAATCCTAATAAATCAATACTGTGTGACATTTCAGTAACAGCGTTGTTACCATCATCAGATGGTACTGAAACAATACACACTATTCATTTATTTGCATTTGGTCTTATTACCTTGGGTTTAAAAGTCCATGTTTTATTAAAACTAATTGTATTTTACCTATTAAAAAAAATAAAAAGGGCAGGTAAATTAGATTCAACTTAAAATGAAGACTAGAGAACTACTCAATTTGTCTTTACTTTGTTAGACTGTAAAATCTCCATGAGAGGACACTCCTGTTAGAGGACACGTCTCTACAACCAACAGTTTTCATTACAACAACAACAAAAAGCTTTATTAAGACCTTAAGTCTTATACAGATTCTCCAAGCAGAAATGTAGGATACATGCAGGGAAATAAGTAATAGTACCTTAATGGAAATACAGTTAAACCTGTCTATAGCGTCCCATCTAAATAGTGCCTCCCTTTCTATAGCGCCCGATTTTAAATACGTAGTACGATGCAATTTACATTAAAAGTGACCTGTCTATAGCACCCTATTTTGGTGAGTCCCAAGAAGGGGCGCTATAGACAGGTTCGACTGTATGATATTTATATACAGGAAAAATTATATAAAGACCATCGAGCTAATAAACAGTTTTCATGAAAAGATTACCATGTTACCCCAAATTGGTTGTTCTCTGGTAAGAGAACATTCTAAAGGTTGTCCTGTAAGAACTTACTTTTTGGCATTTAATGATGTGGTTCCCAAGCCGCTTCTGTAGCACCTGGTGGTGGCAGTCAAATGGACAAGTGACCAGTCTGTCCGCATCCAGCTCCGGGTCAAAGTTGCTCACTGCACACCATATCCCAGTCAACTTCCACACCTCCGCTTTTTATAACACCGGCCATTTTTCCAAGACTGCCGCCTCATAATTAACTTAAAATTCTAATTAATCACTTTTAAAACAATAATTTTTAACATGTTTCACCTCACAAATCACGATTTCAAAAAAAAAATAATTTTAGTAGCATTTTTTTGCTGCATGTTTTATAACTTTTTACACAAATAAAAGAAAATAAGACTTAATGCAAATAATTTATTAGTGTGTGACGTTTCGGCAACAGCATTTTCCCCATCATAAATTATTTGGATTAGGTCTTATTTTCTTTTATTATAATCTATAATCCAAATTGTGCTCTATCAACTTTTTACACATTATACTGAGTAAAAAAATACCAGGCCTCCAGGGAAAAGTATCTTTTAAAAATCTTTTTTATTCTCTAGAGCTTTCGGGCACAAACATCCTTCTACAGGAGAAAAAATGGTACTTTCCCCTGGAGGTCTGTGATATTTTTACTTAATATTGAAACATGGGATTGTTTTATTGAATTGTCAACACATTGTACTTTTTATTAAATACAATATCACACACACACAAACACGGGTGGTCCAGATCCTCGGGGAAAAAGACTTTACTTTCACACAACGGCATGTTAAATAGGACTCGCACACACACACAAAAGCCTGTATTAGGGACATGCCCCATACAGATTCTCCCAATTGGGTAAGGTAATAATTGTGTTAGAAATTGAACTGGCTTTACTCTTCATCTCAGAGTCATTCACTTGTTGACTGGACATAATGATGATCTAAAAAATTTATAGCAAGCTATGTCTTAGATTTGTTTGCTGATATTTTTGAAAGCAATACGTAGGGTGAAGTGTTGGTACATTTAATTTGTTGATTTGGCACAATTTGGATTATAGATTATAAACACAAGGTAATAAGACCAAATCCAAATAAATTAATAGTGTGTGACGTTTCGGTAACAGCGCTGAAACGTCACACACTATTAATTTATTTGGTCTTATTACCTTGTGTTTATAATCTATAATCCAAATTGTACCTTATCATCAAGCATTCATTATGTACTCCTGTAGAAAGGCAGAAATGCCAGAAAGCTCGAGGTTGTGTTAATAAAATGAAAAGAAACTCCCATCTCCAGAAACCTGTTGCTTTATTTATTTGGTCTATTACCTTGTAGTATGATCCAAATTGTGCCCTGACCGAGGAATGAGGCTGCTAACTGACTTGTTGGCAAACTGATAGAATCACTTTAAGGAGAAGCTCTTGGTTTGCAGTCAAGATTTGAGATAGGACAGAGGGGGCCAGAAGTTAACCCCCAACTCTCCCTAGTGTGGCTAGACCGTCTTGTTTTGTAGTTGTGTACTGGAGGCATGACACTTCCTGTTGTTAGAGATCCTGTTGTTTAGAGGTTAGCATTATGTAATTCTACTGTCCTATAAGCTTATGTCCATAGAAGTTTGCTTGAATACCATTTATAAGATTCCATCCTTCAGTATAGCATATATAAGCAGAATCCAATAAAGTATTAGAACCCTAAGAAATGGTCTGGTGGATTAAATTGGCAAAACCACTAGGAGGGTTCACCACTGATGAACCAAGTCCTCTCAATGTATCTTTTTTCATAGGATTATGGACAGTAGATGTGTAAAAAGAAACATTCGTGCTTTGATGTTTTCACATCCTATATATAGATGGTGTGTTATTAGATTGTTAGTCATTGTGTCCAGAGTAAGGTTCCCAATGTAAGTGTTTCTCCTTGTCTGGAGGAGAACTCTCTCAAGGTGGGGAAACCTTCCTTGCTGAAGACATTTGTACATATACACAACCCATACCTCGCTTTGCATCGGGGTTACGTTCCAAAAAAACACGACGCAAATTGAAACGACGCAAAGTGAAAATATGTGATGGTGCAATCAAAAACAAAGGTGTTGCCATATTTTAGGAAAAAAAAATTGAAGACTCGAATCCAAAACAACGCAACTTCGAAAATCTAACGATGCACAGTGAAAATCAGTAAAAATTAAGCAGCGACGCAACTTTGAAAAAAACGCAAAGCAAGGTATTGGTGTATTTCTCTACATTTTATCTACCCTTTATTTACTTCTTTATTATATATTATTCTTCCTATTTAAAAACAAAAGAGGCATATCCTGACCAGGCTCACATGAGCATTTCTAGATGGTAGAGCGCCATTAAGTGGAGCAAAAATAAGCTAAAAGTTTATTTAACTTGCTCCGTGATATTTGGCCAACCCAATCAAGAAAAGTCAACTACGAACGCATTTCAGGCTGTTGGCCCTCGTCAGCATGGTGCAGACTGTACCTCTACGACCAAAATTTGGTTCCAGAGGCTTCCTGAGAAATCAAGAATCCTTTATTTGATTTTAATTTTTCTTTCTGTAACACAATGGATTATAAGAAGCAATTTGTTTTGTTTTTCTCTTGTCCCAGGTCTGGACTTCAAGTCTAGACCAGATCCTGAAGGTCTCATTATCACCTCGATGACCACAGCTGATGTAGATGTCTGTTCGGCAATGTCCAATGTGATGTGTTCTGGGCTCGCTGGAGAATTCTGACATTTGGTGCAATTTGGAAAGGTTTTGATCCACTTGTGAAAATCATTGGACGTAGATGGTCTGTTATATGAATCAATGTATAAGAATGTATAGAAAGAAGGATAAGAATCAATAAAATGTCTCCTGCTGGTTCAATCAACAAGACCACCATCATGGTGACAAACTTTCCAACACATCTTCCACTCTCCTTCCACAACAATGGATTCTTTAAATACCTTTCAATATTGTAGCATAGTTTATGTTAGTTTACATTGTTTCACTTTTTGTTAGATAAGGCACAATTTGGATTTTAGATTATAAACACAAGGTAATAAGACCAAATCCTAATAAATAAATAGTGTGTGATGTTTAGGTAACAACACTGTTACCAAAACGTTACACACTATTTATTTATTTGGATTTGGTCTTCATTCAGCACTTTTGTCTGAAGATGGTAACAAAGCTCTTACCAAAATGTCACACACTATTTATTTATTTGGTCTTCACTCAGCACTTTTGTCAGATGTTAACAACGCTGTTACCAAAATATCACACACTATTTATTGAGATTTGTTAAGTTTTTATTTGCATAGATTGGAGTGAATTGTCATATAAATTTGGAAATCTTTAAGGTAGATTGATAAAGCACAATTTGTATTATAGATTATAGCTACAAGAAAATAAGACCTAATCTAAATAAATTAATGGTGTGTGATGCTTCGGTAACAGCGTTGTTACCATCATCAAGCAAAAGAATATGCTGTGATATTTTTATTTTCATTTATTTCTTAGTCTGATGATGGTAACAATGAAACGTCACCACACACTATTAATTTATTTGGATTAGGTCTTGTAGCTCTAGGGCTGTTTGCTGGTAGGGAAGAACTTCTCTCTCCTGGCAACTGTTTTTTCTCTTAACACAACAAGTGTCCTTTACGTAGAGGTGTCCTCTTACCAGAGAGTTGTTATATACAGTATAACTACCTCCCTGTAAAGGACAACACCTAATTGCAGAGCCAAACTGTCCTTTAGGGAGAAGTGTCCTCTTACCAGAGAGTTGGTAAATAGTAAAAATGGTAATTTTGCGAATGAAAACTGTTCTTTGTAGAGAGGTGTCCGCTAGCGGGAGTATCTTCTCATGGAGGCTCTACTGTATAAGAAAATGACAAATTTAGGATTTAATCATTAGGAGGTGACCAGCATTGACCTTGTTGTCATCCCTGGAACATAGGTCTTGTCGACTTCCCCGAATGCTGTAGCATTTGTATCAATATTTAGTCCGTAAGCCTCCATGATGCTGCTGTCGTAGGTTGGCTATCCACCACATGACAGTCTGACTTTTCGACCCTAACTATTGTATAATTACATAATGAGATACAAGGTAAATATAACCTAATCCAAATAAATAGTGTGACATTTCGGTAATAGCGTTGTTACCATCATCAGACAAATGAATTGTGCTTTATCATTTTTGATAGACTTCAATGGACCTAAGAAGTTATTCTTCCTATGAGCTGAAGAAAATGAATTAGATTCTTTTGTCTGATGAAGGTAACAATGCTGTTACCGAAACGTTACACACAAATTATTTGGATCTTGTATCTATAATCCAAATTGTGCCTTATCATATTTTAGATAATAAAGTAAAGGTCTAAAGATGACTATCTTTTATTAAACATTTTCCAAGCTTTCAGGATAACTCCCTTCTACAGTAAAATTGATACAAATTATCATATACAATGGGATAATTTTGAAAAAATCATTAAGAGGTGGTGTTTATGTAAATTGTTGATCATCCTTTAATTATACACAATCTAAACATTTTCTGAAATAGTGAACTGGTCTGTGACATCGGCTAGAGTAAACCATACTTACCATTGGATGAGTGGGTAACACCCTCCATTCCCAACATCCATGAACCGGGATTGAATCCCGCGTTAACATTTTGTTTAATATGTGAATAACCTTCACTTATTTATTGTTGCAATTATTATAAACTAGGTTACTAAAACAAGGTAATAAGACTAAATCCAAATGAATAAATAGTGTTTGATGTTTCGGTAACAGCGTTGTCACCATATTCAGACAAAAGTACTTGAAGGCATGTTGAATATGCCCACTTCCGCCTGAGAGGACCTACGTCACCACTACGTCACGGCCAGCCAATCACCGAGCTGCCCAGCGGGCAGTCCCTCCTCCCTTCCCCTTTTTAGTCATAATAAAGATAACTTTCCTGTTGTTCGCGTCGCCTCCGCGTGCTTCTATATATCCACTTCAATCGGCAGATGTAGTGGGATAATTGACTACTTCCTTATACTATTACATCATCTAGTCCAGCTTCAACTTATAGCCCAACATCTGGTAGCAGAGCGTGGTTAATTCGAGACACCACGTGCAAGATGACCTCGACGATGATCAACACGCCCCTCGAGAAACTCAATGATCAGAACTACAGAAGCTGGAAGTATAATACGAAGATGATGCTAATCGAAAGAGAACTCTGGAAGTATGTTACGGAGCCAACACCCGATTAGGAAGCCTCAAGAACAATCTTCAACATGAAGCAAGAAAAGGCGTTGGCTATGATAGCACTGACGATCTCACCGAGCCAACAGATTCATATAATGGACTGTACCACTGCACGAGAAGCATGGGATACCTTGGAACAAGTATACGAACCCAAGTCAAGGTCAAGAATCCTCCAACTGAAGAAGCAGTTCATCTCCATAAGATTCGAAGAACAAGAGACGATGACGAACTATTTGGGGAGACTGAAGATCTGTTCGGATCACTTAAGAGAGGCAGGCGCAGAAATGCAGGATCAAGACCTCGCCTATTCAATGCTTGCTGGCCTACCGGAGTCATACAACGGAATCATCATGACCTTCAGCAACGTAGAAGACAAGGAATTCACCTCTAGCAAGGTAAAACATGTGCTGCTAGCAGAATACGAGAGACGGATGGCCCGACATGTGTATAACACAAATGAAGCTTTGCAGTTCGGGACAACGACCAGGAAGGAAGACAAGAAGAAGAAAAATTTCACCTGCTACAAGTGCGGCAAGGAAGGACATATCGTGAGATCATGCAGAGGAAAGGCTAAAACTCCAACTCCAAATTTCCAACCACCGAGATGTAGCACTCACGAGATAGCGGGAAGCGAAATGCTAACAGCCCTATCCTGCGCCATCCCTGACAACTCTTGGGTGATCGACAGCGGCGCGACTCACCACGTGTGTAACAAAAGGGAGTGGTTCACCAACTTCCAAGGAATAACGTCGGATCCGATCCTAACAGCGAGCGGGACTACACGAGCGGAAGGATGCGGCGACATCAAGTTCAAGGCCTATGTGGGTAAGCACCACGTTGACCTAAAACTATGTAATGTGCTGTATGTCCCTAATGTGCGACGAAACCTATTGTCAGTCTCGAGCATGGAAAATAAGGGCAAGATAGTTAATTTTGCGAACAGAAGAGCTCAAGTTTTCGATTCGGAGAACCGAATTGTTGCAATAGCACATGATGAAAATGGATTATATGTCATGAAGGGTAGAGTCATTTTACCAAACGCTGAGTTGTTTAACAGTCAAAAGAGTTCACAAAAACAAACATTAGAACTATGGCATCAGAGGTTCTGTCATGTAAACAATGACGCAATTGAGAGAATGGCAAAGGGGGAATTAGTTAAGGGGTTAGAGATCTCCTCGATGGATCGAAGTCTGTGTGATGATTGTTGTGTAGCAAAGTCTACGAAAGAGCCACACAAACCCATTAGGAATATAAGATCTAAAAGGCCGTTAGAATTAGTTCACACTGATATTTGTGGTCCAATGCCTGTTAGATCTATTGGAGGAAGCGCATATTTTCTAACATTCATTGATGATTATTCTAGAAAGATAACCCTGTTTTGCCTTTGTTGGCGCGTTAAGGCTGTCTGCCCTAGGCGCCCTTAGATTCAGATGTCGAGGGACCAGTCTCCCCTGTGGAGACAATTTAAACTGTAATGGAGGTCAAACAAGACACCGTAGACCAGCCTCACTTTCACACTCAACAACCTTTATTCATCCAAAATTTTCCCTTTTATACTAACTAAATTTACATATATTTCATATATTACACAAACAAAAAGAGACAGTAAATTTACATAATACCTACAATTTAGGTGCGTCTGATATTTGCCTAAAACGAATCTTATACAAAAACAAATAATAAATTTACACAATGTACATACAATTTGCATGACACAAATAAAAACAAAGTGAACAACTCTAATCCTGAACATATTTCCCCCCGATTTCGGGACGAAATCCATTTTCAGCCCTGAGGTCCAATTTGGCCTCTGTCCTCTTGGCAGCTTTCTCTTGCCCAGGATGCGGTTCAGGTGGCAGCTCTTGCCCAATCTGTGGTTCAGGTGGCAGCTCTTGCCCAATCTGTGGTTCAGGTGGCAGCTCTTGCCCAGGATGTGTTTCAGGTGCCTGCTGTTGCCCCTTATCAGCACCGCGTAGGTTGGTGCCGTTGTCGCTGAAGATCTCCAACGGTAGTCCCCTTCGACAGATCATTCTCCGTATCGCCATTATACAACTGTCTGTTGTGAGGCTGTGGGCCACTTCTAAATGAATCGCCCGTGTCGTCATGCAGGTGAAGAGAACACCATATCTCTTCTCATGGCGGCGCCCAACGGAGACCTCCATAGGACCAAAATAGTCCATTCCTACAATAGAAAAGCTCCGTTGTTGAGGTTCCACACGGCATCCTGGGCGTGCAGCCATCATTGGTGTAGAAGGTTTGGCTCGTCTTATTCTGCATAGAGGACATTCACTCCAACATCGTCTGATTGCCACTCTCAAATTTGGTATCCAAAACAGCTGGCGTATCTCGTTCCGTACAGTTTCTTGTCCCTGGTGTAGCGCCAAAACATGGTAATGATGAATAATTAACTTTGTCAAATAATGCCTTGGGTCCAGAATTATAGGGGTTCTCAATTTTGCCATTTGGACATTGGCCAGCCTAGAGTTCATAAGAAGTACGCCATCATCATCCAAAACCGGTGAGAGCTGGAACAGCTTGCTATTCCTCAACACTGGTAGGCCGCTTTCCAACATAGCCATCTCTTCCGGATAGGAGTCCCATTGTGACTTGCGAAAAAGTAACCTTTTAGCTTTCTCCATCAGCGCCACATTATCCGGAATTTCGACTGCTTTCCGCTTGTATTTTATCTTCCTTATGAATTTCATAACTTGCATAGTTGCGCGAACTGCCACCATGTATTTGGAAAAGTGTTCTATCACCGGAACTGGAATGGCTGGAACTTCCACAGTGACCCCCATAAATTCCTTCTTTAGCTCCAGGTCACTATGGCTCTCATCAATAGGCATTTCGAACTCTGGCAGAGTCGTACCCCTCAAAAATTCCGGACTACGCCACCATCTGCTTTCGCTCGATAAGTCAGTCTTCCCTTCTCTGGTAGCATCATCAGCAACGTTCATTTTTGTTGGCACCCACATCCAGTCCTTGACATCGGTCAGTTCATGTATAGCTCCAACTCTATTCCCCACAAACTGTTGAAATCGTCCAGATTCAGACCTAATCCATTTTAACACCGTCTGCGAGTCACTCCAATATCTAACTCTTTCCAGCCTGATGTCCATCTCTTTCATGATGAAGTTTCCCATTCTGGAAGCAATCAAGGCAGCCTGTAGTTCCAATCTCGGAATTGAGAACGACTTCAACGGAGTAACTTTTCCCCTCGACATCACCAGGCTTACCTCCACGCCATCCGGTCCAATAGTCCTCACTATTGCGGCGGCAATCATAGCAGCTTCGGATGCATCAGCCATAACATGAAGCTCCACGCTTCTACTATTCATGTACATATGTGCATAGCACCTCGGGATACGTATTTCAGCTATCCTGGGTAAATCGGCTATCCGTTTCAGCCATTTTTTCCATAGTTCCGTTGGTATTTCGTCATCCCATCCTATCCCGGATTTCCAAACATGTTGGAGTAAGATTCTCGCTTTCATAGTGTAGTGCAAAATGAAGCCGAGTGGATCAAAGATCAGCATCACAAGTCTGAGCATCTCTCGCTTGGTTGGTCGGTTCTTCCCATTGGCAATTCCCTCTCCTGCTCTATTCAAATTCAGTTGGAAGGTGAAAGCGTCCGCTTTTGGATCCCAGCACAGCCCCAGCACACGCTCTGTCTGTATGGCGGACCATTCTGAAATGTCCCTGGGAGCCACATCGGCGTCTAAATTCAGCTTTCTCTGGAGCTCTGGAGAATTAGTAATCCATTTTCCGATGATAAACCCACCGCGCCTATGAACCCTTGTCACCTCCCTAATCAGTCTTTCGGCCTTTTGGACATCATCACAACAACCCAAATAGTCGTCCATATAGTGATCCTCCACTATTGCCTTAGCAGCAGCCGGATACTCCACTTCAAATTCCATAGCGTTGCGGTTCTTGACGTACTGGGCACAGTACGGGGAACAAACGGAACCGAACATCATTACTTCAAGTTGGTACACATCAGGGGGCTTCGTCTTGTCACTCCTCCATAGAAACCTCTGGGCAGCACAATCATCCTGCCTGATTTTCACCTGATGGAACATTTCAGTTATGTCCCCGGTGAAAGCAATAGCTTTTCTTCTGAATTTAAGCAGCACTCCGGGAAGCGACACCAGCAAGTCAGGCCCAGTCAGCAGGAACGAGTTCAGGGAGAGACCATTACATTTGCTTGAAGCATCAAACACTATTCTCATTTTTCCGAGTTTGTTGAGGTGAAAGGTGGGGAAATGTGGCTGAAGCCACTGCCTTCCCGTCTTCACGTTTCTCTCCTCCTTACTCAGAATCCGAGCGTATCCCATTCTCGAATAATGATCGATCTTCTCCTGATATTCCACTTTCAGCAAGGGGTCTCGTTCTAGTCGCCTTTCTACTCCTATAAGACGGTTGAATGCAACACTGTAGTTATCAGGTAGCCTCATATCCCCCTCGTTCACCTTCCACAGCAGACCAGTTTCCCATCTGTCTCCAACTCGTCGAGTGAGTTCATTCATCTTCTGCTCCGCTAGAAGGTCCTGTTTTGAACGAGGTAACAGCCCCCTAACCCCAATGCTTTCAATTTTGAAATTCTCCTTCACCAGATCATGAAGAAAGTCCTCGTCAGATACCGCAAAGGTAGAGAAAGAAATCTCCCCATTTCCGCTTACATTGTCTGTTGGACCGTGTACCAACCACCCTAGATGGGTTTTTGTCAAAATAGGAGAGTCGCCAGTTCCCTCTATGATTTCTCTCGCCGCCGTCAGCCCAATGTGGGGTTGACCGATTGGTAATCTCGGTTTTACATTACCCATATCTGGTATTTTTACTGCGTTTAGGTGATTCCACTTTTCGCACAGCTCATCATATCTGTACGGCTGAGCAGGAAGACAGAGATTTCGTACAGTTCGTACATTATTCAGGCTGAATCTATGCCTATCCTCTACGGGGCCGACCTCACAAGAAACACGTCGGGAAGTGAAATCTTCCTGCATTCTCCCGTCTGTCCATTTGAGCCGCAGGGGGTCAGTCCTTCCCCGTAGTCCGAGTTGATTCGCCAAATCCGCATCCATCATCGTCACGGAAGAGCATTCATCAAAAATCGCACATTCCTTCCTTGACTTTCCATCCTTTCCATACAGTTGGATCATAATAACCCGCAGTATGACGGATCGCGAGCTTCCATTCAACAGTCCACTTATTTCTGCTGGGGTTCTGGTGTCGGTCGACGAGGTTGCCACTGGTCTTTCCTTCTTACTGTGCAGAAGGGGATGATGGCTCCGCTCACATCCACCCGCACCACACACCTTCTTTTGGCGGCAGGTTTTTATGCCATGTCCCTTTCGCAAACAGGAAATGCACAACTTCTTCTCCTTGACCAACCTCCATCGGTCATCGATGTCACTTGACCTAAATAGATGGCAATTCCGAATGCAATGACCGGCCTCGTTACACGCCGCGCATTTCCCGGGAGAACCTGACTCAACCGCCGTCATAACGCTATGATGCCCACTGTCCCTCTCACGGCCTTTTTTGAAGTCCGGGATGGTCACCATGCTGACTGCTGCAGCTTTTATATTCATCCACTTAGAAAGGTCTTCCAATGTGACTTCTCCTGCACCCCCTCACATCAACACGTATTCTCCCCACTGCAACCGCAGCGCATCTGGCAATTTGTCTACCAACTCCTTCTTCAATTGAGGATTTTGCAGGTGGCTCGGGGTGTCCAGCGCCTTCACCGTTGTCACCAGGTTATTTATAGCGTTGGCGTAATCCAAGATCTCAGACAATCGACCCTCTTTCGGCGATGGGGTCTTCTTGGCCATTTCAATTAAGGCCTGTATCACGTACTCAGGCTGTCCGTACCGCTGCTCCAACACCTGTTTTACCACCTCAGAATTGGCCGGGACAATCATGAGAGCACGCACTGACCTTCTTGCATCTCCCTGCACCGCTCTCTCCAGCCTTGCCATGTTCTGAGCTGGAGAATACCCACAGTCCTTGGTCGATTGCCGATAGTGCTGGATGAACACCGGCCAATCAAGGGGGTTCCCTGAAAATACAGGCAACTGTCCTCCCGAACCCTGACGCGCCATCAATCTCTCCGTGTTTAGGCCCTGCTGTTTGAAAGCCTCTACCAACGTCATTGCCAATTCGTTGGCACCAGAAGTAGGCTCTGGATCGTTCGCGCAGCGACCAGGCTGCGTTGCGGGACGAAATACAGGGGCAGTCTGCGACAGCAATGGCTCTTCTTTCGGCCTTGTCTCCCGTTCCGCCACGTATTTCTCATCATTCTCGGCTTTGGTGTCTTCAGGGACATCGTCGTCGCTGCTAAGGCACTGGGAGTCGTCCTCTATCAGGCTCCTTCGCAGCTCCAATTCCCGCTGCTGCAGCGAGTTGACCCGAAGCTTCCCTTTTTCTTGGTCAATTCTCAGCTTCACCATCTGAAGCTCCATTCGCTTCCTTAAACGATCTGATCGGCTCGAAGCAGCTGACCGTCCACCTGTTCCAGGTTTTGTTCCAGTATCCTTAAGTTTCCACGAAGCTGGGTCCATCTGGAACATCATCCGTTGTCCTGGCCGAGTCTATTCCCTCCCCAGTCAGCTCTGTTGTGGCCATGGGAATTGTTCTCTGAGGCTCTGCGTCCGGATGTCCTACTGGCCCGATTCTAAAGTTTTTTCTAGTACTCCTCCTGATACGAGGAGTTCCCTCCAGATCCGTTGACTGCGTCTCCTTAGCGCTTCTATTCGGCCTCGAGGGACCACTTGGTAGCGCGTTAAGGCTGTCTGCCCTAGGCGCCCTTAGATTCAGATGTCGAGGGACCAGTCTCCCCTGTGGAGACAATTTAAACTGTAATGGAGGTCAAACAAGACACCGTAGACCAGCCTCACTTTCACACTCAACAACCTTTATTCATCCAAAATTTTCCCTTTTATACTAACTAAATTTACATATATTTCATATATTACACAAACAAAAAGAGACAGTAAATTTACATAATACCTACAATTTAGGTGCGTCTGATATTTGCCTAAAACGAATCTTATACAAAAACAAATAATAAATTTACACAATGTACATACAATTTGCATGACACAAATAAAAACAAAGTGAACAACTCTAATCCTGAACAGCCTTAAACATAAAAACGAAGTGCTGAAACACTTCGACTCGTATCTCGCTAGGGCTGAGAGAGAAACCGGACATAAGCTAAAAGTGCTAAGATCCGACAATGGACTCGAATATTGCAACCATGAATTTAAAACTAGGCTAGAGCAACTTGGCATCAAACACGAGCTAATGAACACATACTCGCCACCTATGAACGGCGTTGCAGAAAGGGCTAAACGCGTGTTGTTGGACATAACCCGATCTTGTTTACATAGCGCCGAACTCCCTCAGAGATTCTGGGCAGAGGCAGTAAACACTGCAGCTTATATAAGAAACAAGTGCTACAATAGCGCCCTAGGAGATAAAGTACCCGATGAACTTTGGTCATCAAGAAAACCGAGTGTTCGCCACTTAAAAGCTTTCGGGTGCTTAGCATATAGCCATATCCCCACAGAAAGGCGAAAGAAACTGGACAATCGAGCAAATAGGTGCATTCTTGTTGGTTATTCTTCCCAGACCAAAGGCTATCGTCTTTGGTGTCCAGAAACTCAACACGTAATCCAAACGAAGCATGTCAAATTTGACGAATCCAAGATAGGACTGAAGTGGACTAAGGTTGAGGATGAACCTAAAAAAAAACAACCATATTTGGATAGAACCCGATAACCAGCTTGAAGGAGATATAGATCTAAAACCTGAAGCGGAAAGAGAAAGTAATGATGATACGAGTGATCAGGATTTAGTGGGGGTAAACAACGACGACATTGTTCAAACTAGGCCTAAAAGAATTGTACGAAACCCTTATGGACGTGCTGGAAAGCCAAAAGCAGAACTGCATTTCCTAGATATCATCGAACCCACAACTTTCGAACAAGCCATAAACAGCAAAGAGGTACCGTACTGGAGAAGGGCCATGAAGGATGAATTGAGAAGTCTTGAGGATAGAAATACATGGACGTTGTCCGACCTACCACTTGGCAAGCGCCCAATTAGCAGTAGATGGGTATTTAAAATAAAGACTAACTCAAAAGGGGACGTTGAAAGATTTAAAGCGCGATTAGTTGCGAGAGGTTTTTCTCAAAAACGAAACGTTGACTTTTTTGAGACATATTCGCCAGTAATAAATTTTTCGGTCATCAGAATGATCTTTGCATTGACGATAAATAAAAATTGGTACAATCGACACCTCGACGTCGACAATGCATATCTGTACGGCGAACTGAATGAAGAAATCTATATGAGCCCACCAGATGGATCTAACGACGAGAAATGTGAGGACAAAGTTCTTAAACTAAACCGTCCAATATATGGTTTACGTCAGTCCGGTCTCGAATGGTACTGCACACTAGATAAAGCTCTTGAAGATATTGGATTTCGTCGTTTAGCCGCTTGTAATTGTTTATACACTTTTGAAGATAAGGCGGTTATCGCCGTATATGTCGACGATCTAGCTTTGTTCGCGGAAAGCGAGGACATTCTGACAAATATTGAGGAAAAGATTAGAGAAAAATTTAAGATAAAGAACTTAGGACCCATCAAATATTTCTTAGGTGTAGAAATAAGTTATCCAGATGAAAACACAATAATCCTCTCACAAGGAAAATACACCATGTCGATCCTCGAACGATTTAATATGATGGAATGTAGGGGCGTTTCTACTCCATTAGATAACTCCATCCCGATTACAAAGAAAGACTGTCCAACAACTGATAAGGAAAAGGATGAGATAAAACACGTCCCTTACAGAGAACTTATAGGGTCTCTGCTATATCTTGCAAACTCATCGAGACCTGATATGACGTTTGCCGTAACTAAATTAGCACAATTGAGCATTCTGCAGTGCAACATAAATGGATTGTGCTCAACAGCAACAAAAATAAAATTAGAAGAAATAATGGAAATAGCTGAAAAACAAAAGATACAAATTATAGCCCTACAGGAAACCAAATTAAATGAAAAGTACAATCTCAAATATAAAAACTACAATATCCTCAGAAAAGACAGAAATAAAGAAGGGGGTGGCCTTGCATTTTTAATCAAGAATTTGTACTATGAAGACATAGCTATTAATATTCCAAACACATCAGACCTCGAAGCCCAAGGTATCAAAGTCTACCTCAATCAAAACAAAACCATCAACATATTCAATATGTATCACCCACCAAACAATAAACTTATTGACGATGGAACAATGGCTCAATTTCTTACAGACAACACTATTATTGTAGGTGACCTTAATGCCAAACATCAACTATGGGGATGTTCCACGCCAAACCCAAGAGGCAAAATACTTTCAAACTTATTTGACGACAATGCCTTCATGTGCTTAAATGATGGGAATCCTACCCACCATTCCTACAGTTATAATACCGCACAAGCCCTTGATATAAGTTTCTCCAGTCCTGACATTTTCCACAAATGCAAATGGCAAATATTAAAAAGTATTGGAAGTGATCATTTGCCTATTTTGATAGAAATTAGCACCAAGACCAAAACCAGCTCAATTAAAGAAAAATTCTGGAACTTCAAAAAGGCTAATTGGAATCTTTACCAGCAAAACACCAATGAAGACTTTAGAAAAGCACCCACTAGAATAAAAGATATGGAGCAAAATTGGATATCTTTCAAAAACACCATTATTAAAGCAGCCAAAGTTTCAATACCAAGAGGTAATATTAAGAAATGGATTCCAAATTATACACACCAGGCAAAAGATATTCAAACACTTATAACTAAAAGAAATGAACTACAAAAAAAGTACACCAAAAACCAAACAAATTGTAGAACTGAACTGAACATTGTGAATGCAAAAATAAAAAGATTATACGTAAATATGAAAAGGGAAAAATGGAAACAAACTTGTGAAAACCTGAACCCAAGAAACCCAAATACAAAACTTTGGCATTTGGCAAAACAAATTGACAGAGCCCAGCCACAAACTGAAAACACAAATATGATTAAGAATATAGATGGTACCCCAGCAACTAATGACAAAAATGCTGCTAATCTTTTAGGTAATTCATATCAAATAAGTAGTAAAATCAAATTTGAAATAAAAGATAAGAAAGTTGAAAAAAAGGCCCGCAAGATTATCCATGACTGTAAAAACGTCACTAGCACTCATAATATTTTCCATAAAAAAATCAATATGAAAGAGCTAGATTATGCATTAGAAAACACTGACCTGAACAAGACTCCTGGGCCAGATGGAATCCATGGCCAAATGATATCAAACTTGGGCAAAAATGGCAAAGAAAAACTTCTTGATATTTTCAATAACTCCTGGAAAACTGGAAAATTGCCTCAAGACTGGAAAATTGCAACAATAATTCCTATTAAAAAACTTGACAAATCTGCTGATGACCCAAAAAACTACCGACCTATCTCCCTCACAAGTATTTGCTGCAAATTAATGGAAAAAATTATACTCAGACGACTTACCTACCACCTTGACACAAGAAATCTCTTACCAGAAGAACAATATGGATTTAGGAAAGGACATGGGACAATAGACCAACTCTTATTTTTCACACAAAAGGTAAAAGATGCACAAAACAGAAAACCAACTAACCACACAATAGCTGCTTTTTTAGACCTTACACAAGCTTTTGATAAGGTATGGAAAAACAAGTTAATTACAAAATTATACAAACATTTCAAAATTGATGGAAAAGCTATCACTTGGATAAATGATTTCCTTAAAAATAGATACATCAGGGTCAAATATAATGACACTCTATCTAAAACCTTCAAATTGTACCAAGGATTACCACAAGGATCAGTCCTTAGCCCAACTCTCTTCACCCTATTTATTGCAGGCATAGAAGAAAAAATTTCACATAAAACCAATATTGGACTTTTCGCTGATGACATTATTCTATGGAGCGGCAATACTAACTGGAAAAAAGCTGAAAGAGATTTGAACAAGACTCTTTTCCACCTAGAAAAATTTGCTAATAAACATAAATTAGAATTTAACCCCCAAAAATCTGAAACCTGTCTTTTTACTACTGATAAGAAACTATACAAAATAAGACCAAAAATTATTCTGAAAGAACAACAATTGCAATATAATAAACATCCTAAATATCTTGGCTACACTCTGGATCCAGAAATTAACTCCAGTAAACATATTGAAGAAGTTATTAGAAAAGGAAGAGACCGACTAAAAATCCTGAAATATATTTCAGGAAGAGAGTGGGGAGCCGATGCAACCACACTAAATTTAACTTACACATCTCTAATTAGACCTATCCTGGAATATGGATATCAAATCTATGGTACAGCATCTGAAACAAATCTAAAATCACTGGAAAGGATACAACTAAGTGCAGCTAGAATTATTACAGGTCTTCGAAATACCTGCCCTAACGATATTGTACTTTACGAGGCAGACATTATGCCCTTAAAGCAGTGATTCTCAACCTTTTTTTTGTTGCGGCATTATTTTAAAGATTTGAAAATTTGGCGGCACAATTTTAGAATTTCGCGGCACACTTTTGCTAACTTGAATGCAAGAAAATTCAAATTATGTATCAATATTTCTATGCAAAATATAAGTAATATACATCTCTAACATTCAATTTGCTAATTTCGTTATTTTAAAAAGTAAAAAAATGAAAAAGAAAAAAAGAAAAACCAATACAAACGTGAACATAATCATATGACTAAAATTCGGCGGCACATTTTTAGAATTTCGCGGCACACAAAATTACCGCGGCACAGTGGTTGAGAATCACTGCCTTAAAGGATAGATGAAGCTACAATCTGCCAAAATATATAAACAAAATCAAGAGTTATGGAAACAAACACAGAACTTCCAAGTACATACTTAATTGGGAATCCAATTTAAGACTCAAAAAAGAAGGCCCTCTACACCTGGCCAAAAGAAATGAATTTTTTAAATATAAAGTGGAAAAAAATTATTTAGCAGAAAAAATTTCTCCATGCAAACCACTACAAAATGTTATTTTTAATGCCACTTTAAATGAACCCACCAACAAACAATACCAAAATCCAGAATACTTAAAACAATTATCATTAGAAATAATTAATAACATTCCTAAAAATGCAATAACTATCTATACCGATGGTAGCAGAGACGAGCTAGGACACACTGGCAGTGGCTGTCTCATCAAAACCACAAATGGCATTGAGAAAATGAACAGAAGAAACCCAGATTTTTGCTCAGTCTTCAGATCAGAACTTATAGCCATCTATGAAGCCTTAAAATCCATCAGAAATACTAATTATCAAGATATCTGGATTCTTACTGATAGTAGAAGTGCCATACAACACTTGAGTCACACAGGGGAACTCAGAGACAAAGTAAGCAGGAACATAATTGGTTATCTCCAAAAACTCTCAAAAACCTCAAAAATTCACCTTCAATGGATACCCTCACACGTTGGCATTGAAGGCAATGAAGCTGCTGATGTGCTAGCGAAAAAAGGCACAAAAGAACCCTTGCCACAGAAAAATAAACTTACTTTTAAAGAAATAGAAACAATAGCCAAAACAAAAATAAACAAAAACTGGAGGATCCCACCTAAGCACAGTTGGTACAGTGGAGTGAACCCAGGAGGAGCTCTGAACATCAGAAATAGACAGCATCAAACAACACTAACAAGATTTAGAACAGGCCATCTCAAGCCATTGAAGATAGAAAATAATAACAAAATTTATCCCACTTGCCCAAAATGTAGTTTGGTACCTGCAGCTCCAGAACACATTTTGGCTTGCATTAGATGCACTAAACAGGACCTTTGGGAGAGGCCGCTGCTCATCATAAAACAGCTCGAGGAGCATGAACTCATGGAATTCGTGTAATCTTTACACAAGGGGATAAGAAACAACAACAACAAATTAGCACAATTCTGTAGTAACCCAGGTGAACGACACTGGCAAGCTGCTAAACATATACTAAGATATCTTCAAGCTACTAAGAATGTTTCACTCATCTATAAAAGAGGGTCTGATGATATACTAGCATTTAGCGACTCAGATTGGGCTAATGACATAGATGATAGACGATCAACTAGCGGGTCAGCTGTTACTATTAACGGTTGTTTAGTGTCATGGAGATCTAAAAAGCAAAATTGCGTATCATTATCTACAATGGAGTCTGAATACATTGCTCTCGCCCAGACCACTAAGGAAATATTGTGGATGGCACAAATATTAGAGAATTTGAAATGCCTGACTAACGCCTCACGCCCAATAACAATATTCTGTGATAATAGAGCTGCCATCGAGTTTTCTAAAAACAACATAGAAAACAATAGGTCGAAGCACATTGACATACGGTATCATTATATAAGAGAAAAGGTCAACAGTGGAGACATCCATGTGAATTACATCTCTACCAACGACAACCTGGCCGACATCTTCACCAAGGGCCTCAAAAGGACTGCACATCAGAATGCTTGTGCAGCTATGAATTGTCTGGATACTGGCATACTACCCGACATATCCAAAGTGGGGGATTGAAGGCATGTTGAATATGCCCACTTCCGCCTGAGAGGACCTACGTCACCACTACGTCACGGCCAGCCAATCACCGAGCTGCCCAGCGGGCAGTCCCTCCTCCCTCCCCCTTTTTAGTCATAATAAAGATAACTTTCCTGTTGTTCGCGTCGCCTCCGCGTGCTTCTATATATCCACTTCAATCGGCAGATGTAGTGGGATAATTGACTACTTCCTTATACTATTACATCATCTAGTCCAGCTTCAACTTATAGCCCAACAGTACTGAATGAGAAATTTTACCACAGCATACTTTTGTCTGAAGATGGTAACAACGCTGTTACCGAAACGTCACACACTATTTATTTATTTGGATTTGGTCTTATTACCTCGTTTTATAATCTATAATCCAAATTGTGCCTTATCAAACTAGGTTGCTCTTTTTGAGCAGTACCTAGTAAAGTGATTTTGGAACTAGATAGTAAACCAAAAGGCTGCCCCTTTAGCATTCCCTATAACTGAGGTTTTAGCTGGAGTTGATCTGTTTAATACAAAAATGTAAAAAACAGCAGCAGCTAAGAAACACAAATGCCATTGACACCATTCTAACTAATAAATGCTTTCATCGTCTGATCAGGAACAAGCTTTTTTCATTGACAAGCAGGTGGAAGTTGAGGGCAGTGAGATAAACACAGGGCAACTCAGCTTCCATATTGCCAAAAGATCTACCTGCATATTGCCATAAGATCTAACTGCATCTGTATAGAAAGTGAATATCGGCTGCTTCTTTATCTCATGCTGATGTATGAAGCTTGTCTTCCCAATATTTGGCTGAATGTCAAAATGTCATTACACTACTTGTTTTCTGAATTAACAAAGTCATATCAGGAAGAAAATGTATTCATATATGTAAATATATTAAAAATATATAAATACAAATAATCTAAAATATGTTTAAAAGGGTATTAACAAATATTCAGGGTATCTTAAAAGGTAAAGAACATCGCCTATCTATGGGCAACAATCAACTAAAAATGTATACTAGTACATCCACACTGTATTCCCGACTTTTCGCTTACAATAGTTGATGACTATTTTCTCATTACATTGTTGTTTTATGTATATTTTATTAACCTAGTTTAAAGAAGCGTATTTTGTCTTATCAAACCTAAGACCATTAGAAATTTCGCAGAAACTAAGTGCTTTAAATAAGGTGCTGAAAGAAAAAATGCAAATCATTAAGATAGTATTTTAAATATTTATCTATTATATAATAAATATATTGTTTATATTTTTTAACACTACTACTTACTTTTAAAAAGTCTAGACTATAATCAATCAAACGCTTTCCAAAAATAAAACGGTGAATAAAATTAAACTTTTTTTTTTAACACGTTAAATTTAAAATCCAGGTATAAGGTAAAATGAGTGCGACCAAAATCGCAAAAGAGCTGTCAAAAAAGTGTGGTCGAAATGTTAAATACGAAACCGAGAAAATGTATATACTCTGTGAATATTTAAAAATGAATATTTATTGATTGTGTTTTCCCTTAAATTTTCAATTTTATAGACATTGAGAAAATAATTATACTATTTATGTAGAATTGAATTCTTAATAAATATATAGAATATTCTCTTTAATTAAAGCGAATTTTATAATACTCAATAATTAAGCTTATTGCGAAAGGTTTTCTTTTTTGATCTCTTTAGAATAATTCAACCTTACTTTAATTCAAGCACCTATAATTCAACATTTTTAAAACCCCAATCAGATTATCCACTTAAATTTAGCCTGCTATAATTTCACAACCATTAAAATGTTGACAACAAAATGTCTTAGAAAAACGTAAATATTAACTATTATGAATTAGTAACCTTCTTGGCTGACTATAAATCTAAGCCGCCTTTATTTGAACCGAAAATTCTGATCCCATGAAATCTTAATTTGAAGAATTTGTACAGTGTTATTACTATATATAGATTTTTAACTTTTAATTAGCCAATTTTAATTTATATTTAGACATTTTTCATTTTAATTAAGACACATGGACTTTTCTATAAAAAATTAAAATGAAAAATGTCTATATTAAAATGAAAAATGTCTAAATTAAAATTGAAAATGTCTAAATAAAAATGAAAGTGTCTAAATTAAAATGAAAAATGTCTAAATATAAATTAAAATTGTCTAATTAAAAGTTAAAAACCTATATCTTATTTTGAAATTTATTTATCAATTTTGCCACAAATTATTGATGCGTTGTGCTAAATGCGATTATATTATTATTCACTAATTTTAAATTATCATTTATGGCTTTTTGTATTTGATGTAACTTAGAAAATTAAGAAAGACATGAGGATGACAAAGCAATTTATTCACTAAAAAAAATTAATAAATAAAAGAACGCTCAAGGAATCCAAGTTAACACGAAAGAGCCAGAGGAGGCAAATTCGGCTGAATAACAAAATATTGTAAATAATAATATTCATAAATAATATTTTCAGATATACAACTAAAAGTCCATAACAAAGGAGGAGCAAGTTTCTTTTATTATAGCCATAAAACTCGATTTTTCAAACCTCACAGTTCTTTTACATTTTCCATTTTTTCCCATCATGTCAGGATTTTTTTTCAAAATCGATCTATATAAATAAAAATAGAAATAAAGGTCTGTTTGTGCGCGTTTGTCCCTTATATACTCCTACAATATGTGACCAATCTTAATTAAAATTTCACAGGTTATAGAACTATATCTTTAAAGAGCCGCATTATAGTTTTAAAAAATCCCAAAAAAATGTGAGAGTAGAATTTGATTTTGTGTCTATTGTCTGGTTGAAGGAAATGTATTAAGCCTGCGGCTTGTATCTCCTAGAGTGAGAGGGGGGGGGGGGGAGCATCGTTATGCCGAGGAAAGGAGAACCCCTGTGAGATTTATATGGCCCTGTGCTAGGAAGCGGTGAATGGCGCTCCATGCAGTAGCTGAAACTTCGTTGCAGAGATTTAGCCAAACTTTATGCTTGACTTTCCGGATTTATACTTTGAATCGTTTTTGACATTGTTGGGGCACGTTTTTGTAACCATACCCCAACAGAAGGCGTATGTATAATCAACATAAAATGGATACATGGCTTCCCTCCCACATAGACTTATAGACCATTTTTTTGCCCAGAAACTTAGACACTTGGTGACACCAGACTTCCATGCCGAAAGTGGATGCCTGGTGGAGAAGAAGACACCAGTGACATCCAGAGACATCCGAGCTGGAAACTGTTGTTCCATATGTACATATATTCCCCTCATCAAAAATTTAGGTAGAGGTGACCAGAAGAAATGGAGAAGGAAGATTTCTAAAAGACTAAGCCTTATAAATATCCTTCCCGAAAAAAGGAAGCATCACATTACAGTCCAGGTAAAAGGGGCCTGGGTCGATTTTTAGCCAAGACGGGGGCGATATATATATACCGTCCCGAGAAAAGGGAGGATCGTATTACAGCCCATGTGGAGGAGGCCTGGGGTCTGATGAAATTTTACACTATTGCCGTGGCTGTTTCTCTCTTTAGATTTTTTTTTGTTTTGGTAATACTATATGTTCTATTTTGATGGGAGAGGCCTGGGGCGTCTGTGAAATCGTATCCTGGAGCCGTTGGCCATTTTGATTGGTGTTTCTTTCGGCGAATGAAAATGCCAGCCAATAGAAACTTTGGCGCGGCCAGCGAATGAAAACGGAGAGAGACAAGAATAAAAGAGGGTTTCTTTGCCAAAAGGCGGATTCAATCGGAGTCGCTCAGTGAGAGGACAGTCTTCAGTCGGGAGACCAGACCTTTGCCGGCACTTTCGAGAAAAGGTAAGCCATTTGTCATTATGACTTAGCGCCCCCCCCCCTTTTTGTGTAGTAACCAACCTAGATTTCGCATGGGCCCTAAAGGGCTTTAAAGTAACTTCAGGTCACCTCTATCTAGATTACTATGTAAATAGCATATCTCGTCAGTATAGACATGTTCCCAAAATTTTAATTTATTTAAATAAATATCTAGAGAAATTTTCTTGTTTCCTCTCATACATATTTCATTCCCTTTGCTTTATGGTACTACCCCCACACCTTAATCTCACAAATTGTACTAAATATGGAACTACCGACTCTGTTGGAATAGAGTTGTGTACTATATCTTTGCTGTGATATATTGACACAGCAACAGTTGCAAAATACGACTTTATTAGGGCTACTTTGAGGGTATCTATCTGTCAGGTTTTAGTATTGTTTGTACTTTTATGTGTTTCAGTGCGTTATTCCATCATATTTACCATTATACCATATTTTCTGATTCCTCGGGCTATTGTTACGCTGTTAGGAGGGTACGGCATGATGCAAACAGATTTGTATGTTTGACTATTGTTTGTGTTATTTGGGCTATAAAAATGCCTTAATATGAATCTATTTACAGTTGATCTGTAGAAATTATAGAGATCTGTTGCTATAATTTTCCTCTATAAAATAGCTCCCAGCGTCTTCAGTGGGTTGCTAAACCTCCAGAAGGAGTCTTTTATAGATTGTCCAATTTAATAACGATTTCATGGGTTGTCTGATGAAATTGTATACTAGTGTCGTGGCTGTTTCCATCTTTAGACCTTTGTTCTGACAATATTATATGCTCGATCCCTGCTTTAGCTCAACTCTTAATCAATTACAGAGTTTCCCCCTTTTTTTTATTTTATTTATCCTGTTTGCACAAATTGCATTACATGTGATGATGTAAAGACATATGTCGATAGTGCATCATTGACAGCTGTGCTTCTATTATACAACATTAAGGTCTTGCTGCGGGTTATATACATGGGGTTGTTGGCCTAAATTGCTATATATATATATACTTAAGTAAGGAAACTTTAATAAGTCACATCGTGTATCCTCCCTTTTCATCTATCCAAAACCGGGAACGCAACAATGGCGCCCCCCGCGGGGCTCGAATTTAGTATATGTTTCATTCCCTATACTTTAAAAATATATACCTAATGAAAAGCCATACTATTTTCAAGTATTGGTGAAGTAGTCCACGCATCCTGAGATTAACAGTCTATTATAAATCGTGAATTTTAATTTATGCTTTCCGTTTCACTGGCATTTTATCAGGCAATGAAAGTTATGTTGAGGCGGTGTATACCGCATCTCTCGCCGCTGTCTTTTACGATCCACATTGTTTGTGGCAAAACCTTAATATTATCATTGATTTCTGATATCAAAGTAAAACGTTTATGGGGATGAGTATCTTTTATTCTGGTCTTCTCAAGCTTTCGAGCTTGTCCGCCCTTCTACAGGAGAAACATATACAATATATCAAGAAAATATAACGTCGCCTGATGCTAAAACTATTATGATTCTATGTACATATATATATATACATTAGGAAGTTTTGCATATTATTTGTTTTCTTAAGACACTTTTTTTTTTTTGGTTAAGGTATTTATACATATTCTACTATTGTTTGCTATATTCTATGAATTATCTTATAGGTTAGAAATTCTATTATTTAAGTAGTTTTATAATAGTTATTGGCTATTACATATAAGTTACTTATATTATTGTTGATATTATTAGCTGGTACTAGGATATATTGTGTTATATGTTTCGGGCAAATCTATTTTCTATTAATGCTATTGTGTTTTCTGAATAATAGAGAATCAATTATAAGCCTTTGATATTTGCTGTTTATGTTATTGTAATGTATTCTAGGTTCTCCTAATGCGAAAGTGTGACCTGTTCCTTTGCAGTATTGGAAAATTAGAGACCTATTGTCTTGATTAATAACGTTGCGTCTATGTTCATATATTCTATTGCTGACTCTCCTTCCTGTCTCCCCTGCGTATTTGGCTTGGCAGCTGTTACACTCTACGGAATATATTGCCTTTTATTCTCTGTTTTGGTTAGTGGGTTTTATGATAATAGGATTATTTTTAGATAGTGGACTTTTATGGTGGAGCCTATGTTAGGGGAATTACAGTAATATGTTTGGATGCCAGAGTTTCTTAAGTAGTTGGCTATTGTTATAGATGTTTGTGAGTATGGAATGTAACATATCGCCCTATAGATATTTTGTGGTTTTGTTTATTGGGTTATTGATAGTTATACTTTTGTGGAAATGTTGTAATATAAAGGTGGTTTGGTATCCTGCTTGCTGGACATTATTTATAATGTTCTGTGTCTCAATCATTTTGAATTCTGTTGCGAGCACCATTGATTACAATTTCTTTATTTTACTTTCTCAAATTATTATATACAGTATGAGAAATGAGGTTGGATTCCCATGGTTCAAATTTAGAACGGTGATGAGTGTTTTACAGTAGTCTACTGAAATGACTTAGCATTTTTTTTTCATCATAGCTCTGATATAATTTTCTCACAGCAGAGGTGAGTTCTGATAATTATTGCTGGATACAAATATCTTAACTTCATTTTAATAGCGCTTTCTATCAAGTCATACTAACCTGTGCAACCAGATTAGGGCTAACATGCTGAATGATAGTTAATCGATTTTTTTTTAACGCATAGTGGATTGGGAGAGTGGCAAATATATGAGCCTTAAGGTGAAAATAGAATTGAAGATCCAGTTAGCGTACCCGTGAAGAGAGAAGTTTGATCACCATAGAAAGACGCACCTTTTTTTTTTTCTCTTCGTAAAACCTTTTTTATTTGAAATCAATGATGGATAGAAATCTGGTTTTAACATTCCAATGGCAGAATCTCAAGGAGTAGATCTGGTGACCAATTTGCGCGAGTACCTTTTAATCACTGTGGAACTATTTATTAACTTATGACAACTACCTGGGATAATCTTTTAAAATATTCAAAGGAAAGGAGATGACTGGAGCTTGTGTCTACAAGACAGCTGAGATATCCCGAGGGGTGCTTGGACAGTTTTAAGTTGATGACAAGGCAGCAAAAAAAAAAGCCACCTGCGTTAGAGACAGGATCTATCTAATAATGGGGGTATAGGAGACAGGAGAGTTTATCGAGGCTCGATTTAACACTTATATATAATGAGGAAGTTAGCGGAATGCGAGTCTCCAGTGCGGAGTAATATCACCTAAAGGCTGTGAATAAGGATTGATAAAGTCGGGACACCCGAGCAAAAATATTACATTGAATATAATTCGGAACCTGTAGGCGTGAGGCGGTATCGTGATTGGATTAGATGGCTAGCACGCGAGGAGGGTGGCCCCCTTGACGACGTTTTCTGCCAAGTATGATCACTGGATACCGATAGACCGCTTAAAGGGTGTGCCCCCCGCATTGGAAATGTCATTGAAGATGTGCCAGCATGCAGAGAAGAAAGGTCTAGGACGAGATGACGTTTCCTAAAATTGACATTTAAGGTGATACGCCTGGACTATAGATGAGGCAGTGTAGTCCATCTAGAATATGGCGCTAATTCCAGAACAAAATGTGGATGGATCGAGCTGAGGTGACGACTCCATATTAAATATACCTCTATAAATTCTTAAATGTCCACATATATTTCCACAGTGAATTATACAAGTTGCACACCTATCTCATGAGCCAGGAATGTAATTATCAGACTGACAGTAAGGAATAATATAAAATTTCTAACCCAGGAACAAACAAGACCCCTGATATGCAACAAAGTCTACAAAATAATTTCCCTATCAAATTCTCAGTATATCATCATAACTCAACAGAAAACCCAGTTACAATTGGTATCATAAAGGGCGAAATAACTTTGTCCTTTCCCAATCCAATGTGCACCTGTTACCACATAGACAGTGATCTTATAACCACATTTGATTTCGTTTCAGCATGTTGTAAGAGGGATGAACTCATGGAAATGCAACCTTTAACTACTATGCCTCATACTGTATAAATACATGAAGGAAATTTCTAATAACAACCGCTAAGTGACAACCAGAGCGAACTCAGAAGTAATGAGACGAGGGGAAGTTGACAGAGTTAGTGTGAACAGTTTAACTTTACGCAGGTCTACAAGGGTGAAAAGGCCCACACAGTGTAAATTCTGCTTAGACTGTCGCCACTAACTAGGATTTTGGAGTGTGTACGGAGAATCAGCTAGATAGAATGAGAAGTTTAGAGATTTCAACCTTTTTTTTTTCTTTTAAAACCTTTTTTTTTTAAAGTAGAACTTCATTAGGATTCCTTTTTTTTCTATACAAACTATTTCTTGTTAAAACCCGAGTTTCAAAGACCAATGAGAATAATGTATACCATTGTGAATTAACTATTTAGTGTAAATCTGAAATTTTAGTTATTATCAGGAGTAATAGGTGAAGGAAGGTGTAGGAAATCACAACTTAGAGGGGGGCTATGTCTAAAACAACAAACCTAATAGGCATCCTATGGCTTGTGTTGGGTAATTTAGAAAAGAAACCCTATAATCCCTGGCCTTCAGGTAGTAGCTTTGAAATAGGTTTCTAATGAGGACATGAAAGGTCAATCTCTCAGAGTGAAGTTGTGAAGTATAGGGACCCTAAGCCAGGGGTAGAAGTTAAGTAGGCCCAGACTGTAGTCGATCCTTGGAAAGCACTTGAGAATGTTAGTGTTGGGTAGTGAATCGTAAACCCTATAAATCCATCTTTCAATAGAGTGCTGAGGTCGGACTACTGCAAAGGGGGCAGACGCACGAGGAAGTAAGAAGAAAGTGACTTCACCCACGGTGTCTAGGGGAATGACTCAATCCGCTTTTATGAGGTGTCACGTTTAATGGTCCTTTATCCGCCATTATAATTTGTGTCTTTATAGAATTGTTGTGAAAAGTCGCTTAGTGTCAAGGCAAGGGCAGTTTTTGAAGTTACACTGATTCTTTTTTTTTCTTGGTAGGTTAGCTTCCAGGTTATTTAGACTTGTCAATAATTATTGTTAACAATCATTTAGTGAGTATAATGAATTAATATATATATAGAGCTTGTACAGAGGCATTTTCTTTTGAGTAATATAAGGCTTTAGTTCCCAATTTGTTTTAAGTTTATTATTTTATTTGATTTCACATTGTGTCCTGAAAGATGTTATTATTTGTTAGGATCTATTGATATTGATAAATGAGTATTTTGGCCTTTGTAGCAGCTTTTAACTTTAGTTTGTATGCACACCGTGAATGATAGGGGGGAGGGTGTATGAATGAATTGGTGTAATGAATGTGTAAGAAGGTTAAAAACTATTATATTGTGAGCCCAAAACACATTAGAATAGGGTTAAGGACTTTAATAGGATCGATTTTTATTTTATTTTATTTTTTATTTCGAATTTTGTTAGGACCGAGAAGCCTCAAACAGGACAACTACAACTCTATCTAGTTAGAAAATATTCGCTCCCTTTTGTTAGGTCCCTCGTTAGGGGGTATAATTTCCCTTTGATTTTCTTTTATCTTAGTTTAGCTTGAATTCTAAGGATTGTGGATAAATGATCCCTATCCCGACCCTCAGACTTGGAGATAGTGGGAGGCAAGGATCAAGCCGAAAGCCCACTCATCTCCTCCTCGCAAGAGGAAGCGAAGAGGTATAGATTGAATGTTATGCAGGATGAGGATTTGTTTTAGCCATGCCGTATAGCCTGGGGTATAACGGCGCGACCTTGGGTAACCGATCTGACACCGTAGTTTCGACGCTTTTAGCGTGGCTGGAGCGAGGGTGTTCCAGGCGGGAGGTCCTGTAAGATTGGCATGTAGGCAGAGATTGCCCAGTTTTTTTTTTTTTTTCTAGACGAAGTGTTTCCGTCTATTGAAATTTTTTTTGGTACCAGTTTGATCCCCCATAGCTAGCGGAAGTTTCTTCTAATAAAGGATTCGTCCTGCCATACGTTTTGTTGGAATGAATTCGAGCATAAGACCGATTCGAGAGACAGAATAAGTAATTATTAGGACCTTCAACGAGTTTAGACACGTTCCATGATAGGATAAGATTTTAAAGTATTAATTAACTATAAGGACCGCGAACGAGACGCCAGAACGAGCCAATGAGTCAAAGTTTTAGAAGTGTTGTATTGAGGACAGTAGGATTAAGAGCAGTTATACAGGGAGTAGAATTCTGAAGGAATTTGTAAAAGAACCAAAATTTCAGATTGATAAAATCCAAATTTATAAGATGTAGATTTATAGGGTTCAGGTCAATGAATAGAGAGTATATTAGTAGATGAAAGTAATATGAATTTCTTGGAAGGGGGAGGTAGCTGAACTGTACACACCCCAGAGGCAAGGTAAACGGAGCCACAGACAAATTAGTAGAAATTGATTAGTCGCTCTGTCAAAACAGAAAATTTCTCTTCATACGGTTGTCACCCTAGATTCAAAAGGACTGTGTAGTTTAATAGAGGTCTGGGCTATGTTCCATTTGACCAAGATTCTGAATGACGTTCCCACCTGGGTTGAGAGTATTGTAACAGAGGAATCTAACACATAAGAGAAAACACACCCTCCAGTAGGATCGGGATAGACGAATATTACCCAGTGACCAACTCGTGATTCCAGACTGAATAAGATTGAAAACTTAACTGAGATACTAAACCTTGAACCTTCAGCGCACAAATATATATAATGTGTTTTCATTTTCTTATTGAATATGTTATTATTTTATATCATTTATATTATATTATAATCATATACTATTCATTTCAACAAATTTATTTCCTTTGATATTCATGATATTAGTAATATTTACCTGCCATGTTGCGATTTTTTTTTAACATGTTGTCGTGGCTTATTCTTCCCTCAAGGCATGATCTATTTTATCCTTATTGTCTTTTATCCGCCTTACTTGTATATGTATATATATTTTGTCATCATATATAATTTTGTAGTAGTTTTCTTTATCATCTATCATGGGATGATTTTTTATCATATTTAATCACTATCTGCATGATACGTGTTTTCTTCAATATATATATTATACCCATCATATAACATGGAAGGATTCATTTTATCATTACATATTTCGTGCCTTATTTAATAATTACTTTCACAATTTGTTTTCTGTAATTTTTTTTTATTTAGCAAAAGTCATCATGTCATAGGCTAATCATTATATACCAAGATATTTCTTTCAGCTAACTATAATTATCCTTTCCTTTGATTGTATATATATAACTATACCACACGAATGTCTTGATTGGTACTTAAATAAAGATACTGGCATGTTTTAGGAGTTGGACTAGTCAGTTATTTCTAAACGACTTCTTGGCGCCCAATATTTTTTAAATATAATATGTAATAGGGAAATGTTCTAACTGTATTGTTAACAGAAAGAAGGTAGCAATGAAACCAGCACACCAAGAGGCAAGGATGAGGTGAGAGGACTTACCACAAGGATGGCCTACTCCTCAAGGCCAAAGAAGAAAGTGGAAGGGTGGTATATATACCCATGAATGGTGAGACAGATGACCTTGCTTACTTCCATACATATGATATGACTGTCCCCCATAACCTATGTTGATAACAGTGTGCTGACAGAATAATAACACATAAAAACCCCTTTGCCAGGATGCACAATGCCCACTAATGTTCGGAATAATAAACATCTAGAATAGCATACCATCATTTTGATTAGCCTTATCTTCCCTATATGTTTCGGTACATCTGGCTTCACCTAGTAATGGAAAATGCATTTTGCTAGACATGGGCCTGCTTTCATAGTAACCGATGAAAGGCAGATGAATAATGAGTAGCACAAACGCATTTGTCCATTACTTGGCAGGGGGAGGATTGTTGGGGCACGTTTTTGTAACCATACCCCAACAGAAGGCGTATGTATAATCAACATAAAATGGATACATGGCTTCCCTCCCACATAGACTTATATACCATTTTTTTGCCCAGAAACTTAGACACTTGGTGACACCAGACTTCCATGCCGAAAGCTGATGCCTGGTGGAGAAGAAGACACCAGTGACACCCAGAGACATCCGAGCTGGAAACTGTTGTTCCATATGTACATATATTCCCCTCATCAAAAATTTAGGTAGAGGTGACCAGAAGAAATGGAGAAGGAAGATTTCTAAAAGACTAAGCCTTATAAATATCCTTCCCGAAAAAAGGAAGCATCACATTACAGTCCAGGTAAAAGGGGCCTGGGTCGATTTTTAGCCAAGACGGGGGGCGATATATATATACCGTCCCGAGAAAAGGGAGGATCGTATTACAGCCCATGTGGAGGAGGCCTGGGGTCTGATGAAATTTTACACTATTGCCGTGGCTGTTTCTCTCTTTAGATTTTTTTTGTTTTGGTAATACTATATGTTCTATTTTGATGGGAGAGGCCTGGGGCGTCTGTGAAATCGTATCCTGGAGCCGTTGGCCATTTTGATTGGTGTTTCTTTCGGCGAATGAAAATGCCAGCCAATAGAAACTTTGGCGCGGCCAGCGAATGAAAACGGAGAGAGACAAGAATAAAAGAGGGTTTCTTTGCTAAAAGGCGGATTCAATCGGAGTCGCTCAGTGAGAGGACAGTCTTCAATCGGGAGACCAGACCTTTGCCGGCACTTTCGAGAAAAGGTAAGCCATTTGTCATTATGACTTAGCGCCCCCCCCCCCTTTTTGTGTAGTAACCAACCTAGATTTCGCATGGGCCCTAAAGGGCTTTAAAGTAACTTCAGGTCACCTCTATCTAGATTACTATGTAAATAGCATATCTCGTCAGTATAGACATGTTCCCAAAATTTTAATTTATTTAAATAAATATCTAGAGAAATTTTCTTGTTTCCTCTCATACATATTTCATTCCCTTTGCTCCATGGTACTACCCCCACACCTTAATCTCACAAATTGTACTAAATATGGAACTACCGACTCTGTTGGGATAGAGTTGTGTACTATATCTTTGCTGTGATATATTGACACAGCAACAGTTGCAAAATACGACTTTATTAGGGCTACTTTGAGGGTATCTATCTGTCAGGTTTTAGTATTGTTTGTACTTTTATGTGTTTCAGTGCGTTATTCCATCATATTTACCATTATACCATATTTTCTGATTCCTCGGGCTATTGTTACGCTGTTAGGAGGGTACGGCATGATGCAAACAGATTTGTATGTTTGACTATTGTTTGTGTTATTTGGGCTATAAAAATGCCTTAATATGAATCTATTTACAGTTGATCTGTAGAAATTATAGAGATCTGTTGCTATAATATTCCTCTATAAAATAGCTCCCAGCGTCTTCAGTGGGTTGCTAAACCTCCAGAAGGAGTCTTTTATAGATTGTCCAATTTAATAACGATTTCATGGGTTGTCTGATGAAATTGTATACTAATGTCGTGGCTGTTTCCATCTTTAGACCTTTGTTCTGACAATATTATATGCTCGATCCCTGCTTTAGCTCAACTCTTAATCAATTACAGAGTTTCCCCCTTTTTTTTTAATTTTATTTATCCTGTTTGCACAAATTGCATTACATGTGATGATGTAAAGACATATGTCGATAGTGCATCATTGACAGCTGTGCTTCTATTATACAACATTAAGGTCTTGCTGCGGGTTATATACATGGGGTTGTTGGCCTAAATTGCTATATATATATACTTAAGTAAGGAAACTTTAATAAGTCACATCGTGTATCCTCCCTTTTCATCTATCCAAAACCGGGAACGCAACAACATGATCGATAGAGGCCACGAAAGAAATTCCGAATTGAGCTCTGGATGCTCTGCGAGCAGCGAGGAAGGGATAGAACAAGTCTTCTCAGGCCACTAAGTTTGGGAGTCTACCAGGGTTTAAAGGTTTGGGACTATTGGAGCGTCTCCGCATGGAGGCGTCACAGACACCTTGAAGGGCATGAAGGGCAAGACTAATCTGTGAATCTCTTCAGGAGTAGACGCCTCTTGGAGAAGGCAGGCGACTTGGTGAGTGATGATTCACGGAAGGAGGTGATGTGTATCGTTTACATGAGGATCCAACCCATGTGTTATTATAGATTTATCTCCCTCTATCTCCTGTCAAAATAAACGCTAAATTATGCGCCATCTATTGACCATCTTCGTAAACTAGCGGCCTCAGGTTGGTAATAAAGCCACAACACAAGCTTTGGCAAACTGCAAAGCGTCCATCTGGACGCTAAATTTTTATTTAGTCGTCACCATATCTAGGAAAACAGATGTAATGAGGATGTATGAGGTCCGTGAACTCCAACTCCCCACCAGATGTTAATTAACATGGGCTTTCAGTGAACTTGACGCCAGTATGATATCAATAGAGAAAGAGAGACGTCCATTAAAACATGTGAACTGCATTGAGGGCCTAAGATGTGTAGGTCGTTTAGACGGGAACAAAGTCTTCAAGATTTTCACTACGTGAGACTCAAGTCTGGAATTGATACCCCAAGCAAGGGGAGTGAGCATTAACGTCCATTTTCGAGATAAAAGGAAACGGAAACCTGTTGTTGATGAACTTGATGTAAAAAAAATCATCAGCATCGCTTTGTCCATGCCAATACGCTGAAGTCATTGAGATAAGACAAATAGTAATTGATATGATTGCCGCGTCTGAAGAATCATTTGTAAGCGCTTGTAGATCAGAACGTGGTACAATACCTGAAGGAATATTGGAACCAGGGGTATAGAAGGTTTGAAAACCAGTCGAGGGCCAGTGGAAAGTCGACTTGCTTCTGCAAGATTTGTAAGCTCTAAGATAACAGAAGGAGAACTGTGGGCATCAGCCTGCAGTATTCTTAATGGTTTATACATTATTTTTCAGACTGCGTTATTTTTACCTTAATCAATAGGCATGTGGAGGATATGGCCCGGTGGTTGATGACAGCACCAGCTCTTTTGCTGCAGCGGTAGCAGCCTTGGCTGTGCGCTGTTTGCATTCGTGCTCGGAAGAGCTACATCTGTAGCATGTAGGTGTGGCTGCAATGTAGTTGGGAGCTCTGTGCCTAAATCCACAGCAGCGAAAACACTGCTACAAGGTGTGGCTCCTCTCAACCTGAGCATCAGACCAGCTATAGGAATACGTCCGTGTTAGCCCAGGGTTTGCTCCACTTTGCCGTCCACTTCACAGACTATAGTTGCGCTCTGGATATTTTTTCTAAAGCCCTGGCCACCTTGATGCAGCGTTGACCAGGGAGGGTTTGGATGGCGTAGTTAGAAGAGAGCTCCGCACATACTCCTCATCTGAGGCCTCATTGTCTACTCTGAAGAGACAATACCTAGGTAGGGTGGTAGGGCCCTCGTAGCAAGTCAGATTTGAGGGGAGTATTGAGAGTTTTGAGTCCAGGGTTTTGGCAACCTCCTCGGTACTTGTTTGCCGTACAACTTTGCCAACCGACTTGGTTGAAGCCACAAATTCTCTGGAAGCAGCGAACATTGGGTGGATTTTTTTTTATCATGCTGAGACTCTCTCGTGAGTTGTTATCTGTGGATCTGACCATCACGTGCGATCCAAAGGTTGGGAAAAGATTAAAAAAGAAGGCTTCACTGCCTTGTTGGTGGCCGCTGATTTCTTAGGCTTAGCTTCAGTTGTACCAACGGAGGTAAAGGAGAATGAAGCTGGGAGTGTATAAACTTGAGATTGGGAACGTCCTAGATTCACTCCCTTAAAGCCATCATCCAGAAGCAATTCTGCCTTTCGAGCAAGCGTCAAGAAAATATCTCTGATTGCCAAGTGCTTCATTGTTGTTGTTGCCAGGTTTGTGTTCGCCATTACGGCGTCAAAGGTCTGGCAGGCAAAGTTAAACAAATTGGAAGAACTGTTCAATTTAAAAATGTTCACAGACTATGGAAAAAATCGTCATCTTGCCAACACCGTTTGTTGTAGGATGGCTGGTCGTATTGTGCCATCGCCTTCATCTTGGAATTCTCTACCTGGGGAAACAGTTTTTGGATTGGAATATATTTAAATATATCGAAAAAAATATATAAACCAAACTGGTTTAAAAGTTTAAGAATCAGTATAATAATTAATTATATTACATATTTGTTAATTATTTTTTAATAATAAACAAAAATCTGGCTTATAAGCTTATCGGAAACGTGTGTTTTCTAAAGCACTGTTTCCAGCTCTGATTTTAGAGTTTTATAACCCTTTATATTTAAACAAGAAATAGTTTAGACCGTTGGGACTTCTGTACGCTCTAGGAGTCCAGTACTGATAGCAGCAGTACACTGATGGACAGAACTTAAGGAAGTGGAAAGTCGCCGGTAGTAGGAGGCAGAGACAATTTTGTTCACACTTGGTTATCTCGTGTTTCTTCAATAAAGGTCACTGTAATATCTTTCAGAGTTATTGTCTGAATCCCGATATACATGCTAAAAGGTACAACTTCCTTCCACTCTGCCTCGACCACGACTGCCTGTACTCTGTGAGAACTGTTAAAGGTCTCCCAAGGTGCAGAGAGGTACTGGAAAACTCTCCACGCCCTGACTGTCCCTCTCGGTTACTACAGGTTTGAACCTCTCGGTTACCACATATATGAAATGAGTTGAGTTCTGGTAGCCTCTTGTAGAATCCTGTCGACTAACTGTAATAAGTTGAGTTACTGTTGACTCTTGTAGAATCCTGTCGACTAACTTTGTGATGATGAAGTGTTGACTCTCGCTATACTGTGTTGACCGAGAGGAACTGTCAGGATGGGGAGTTTTCCAGTACCTCTCTGCACCTTGGAAGACCTTTTACAGTTCTCACAAAGTACAGGCAGTCGTGGTCGAGGCAGAGTGGAAAGCTTGGGAATGTCCACACAAAAAACGAAGACACAGTTGCACTAAGAAAGTTCCGTGAACAGATAAAAGTTGAGCTAGGAGCGAAAGATGGGGAGATAGAAGATTTCTTACTGGCTACATGGTGGATGAGGAGGACCTTGGTGACAACCGACGTGGGCTTGCGCTGAGGTGAACTAACTGTCAAGTGACTGTAAAGGGACTGTATTTATAGGTTAAGACGGGGGGCCTTATGCGACAGGGGCCGTTTCTGAGAAAGGGGGCTTTGCATGTCACCAGATGTGAGAGGGGGCTTTGCATTCCACCAGATGTCAAGAGTGTGGGTGGTCTGGCCCATTTTTAGACCTTGTTGTGGGAATTCTAAATCTATCTCGATTTTGACGTTATGACTTCTATCTCTTGCTTAGCTCAACTCTTAATCTATTACAGATTTTTATTTATTTATCCTGTTTGTACAAATTGCATTACATATGATGATGTAAAGACACATGTCAATAATGCGTATAATCATTTACAGATGTGTTTCTATTATACAACATTAAAATCTTGTCATAAGTTATATACAATATGGGTTTGTTGGCTTAAATTACCATATATATATATATATTGCTACACCAGGTTGTTACTTAGCTGGTTCCCTGCTAAAATGATTGTTTCTTCACGCTTATTAATTAGCTTCCCCGAGCGAGTTTCCACATTTTATCCACAAATAAAAATATGAAAATAATAAAACATTTGCCGTGCAAAACTAGTTTATCTATTTATTTATTTTTTGAAGGATTAAATCTCTGGTCCAGAGATAACTACTGCCAACAGTTCCCTCTCCCCCAACGATAAATAATCAAGATATAAATAATATAAAAGATATGTAACTATAGTATATACAGGGTGTACCAGGTAAATTGGGACTAACTTTGACAGTCCATAAAACAAAAACTACTTGAGATTAAAAACTTGTTTTTTTTTCATAACGTAGCCATATTCATGTAAAATGCAACAGTACATGTGTGCGCAGTGTAGTGATGAACAGTAACCGAGAATTTGAAAATCGAGCTGCCATCATCGTTGCTCTGCGCGCCGGAAGGAGCCCCAAAGAGATAGTGGATTTTCTTAAGTTGCCCAAACCACTATTTATCGTGTCAAGAAGCAGTTTGATGAGGCCGACAGTAACAAAGAGGGGATAGCTACAAGGAAAAAGCACTCGCGTCGATCGGACAGGGTAAGAGGCGAAGAATTTGTCAAAAATGTCAAGGAGAAGATTGATGGAAACCCTGGGAAGAGCATGAGGGCCATAGCCAAGGAAATGGACGTTGGCTCTATGACAATTGTCAGAACTATCCATGAGGACCTTGGTATCAAGTCTTATGCCCTTCGGAAAGGTCAGTTGCTGACTGAGAATATGAAGAATAACAGAAAAGGAAAGGCTGCTGCCCTCCTCAACAACCTGAAACACGACTCTTTTGGCATGCTAAGGTTCTTCTCTGACGAGAAGAACTTTGACGTGGACCAAAAGGTAAATCCCAGGAATGATCGCTGGATCTGTAAAGACCCCTCAGAGATACCTGTCGTGATGCACACGAAATTTCCTGTCTCCGTAATGGTCCTTGGCGTTATCAGCAGTGAAGGTGATGTCATGCCTCCCCATTTCTTTGAGAAGGGCCTTAGGATGAACGCTGACACCTACATCAATGTTCTGGAGACCGTTGTGAAGCCTTGGATGGACATGGTGGCCGCAGGAAGGAAGTATGTCTTCCAACAGGACTCAGCTCCAGCCCATAAGGCAAAAAAGACACAATCGTGGCTGACACTTAACGTCCCTAGTCACTGGGGTCCTGATATTTGGCCCCCTAATTCTCCAGATTGCAATCCCCTCGACTACTATGTATGGGGCGTTGTTGAGAGAGATGTCAACAAAGCTCCTCATACCACCATCCAGTCTGTCAAGAAAGCAGTTCACACGGTGATGACCCAAATGGACAAGGTCATCGTCGCCAAGGCCTGTGCTTCATTCCGCACTCGCCTCGAGACTGTTGTAGCTAATAATGGAAACTTGATTGAATAAATAAAAACTATATCCTTTTATCTACTACTGTGTCAAATTTCATTCGGATATTTTAATTTTTACTTGCAAAAAATTTCGGTTAAAATACCATTGTTGAAATTCCCAATTTACCTGGTACACCCTGTATATATCAATGTGAAAAACAATCAAAAAATAAAAAACATAAAATAGGTCAGGTGTTGATATTAAAAACAAAAGAGGCATTTCCTGACCAGGCTCACATGAGCTTTTCTAGATGGTAGAGCGCCATCAACGCGTTCGTGGTTGACTTTTCTTGATTTATCAAGAAATTGGGTTGGCTAAATATCACGGAGTAAGTTAAATAAACGTCTAGTTTATTTTTGCTCCACTAGATGGCGCTCTACCATCTAGAAATGCTCATGTGAGCCTGGTCAGGAAATGCCTCTTTTGTTTTTAATATACATTAGTAGATGATGGGTGCAGAGAGAGGGCGACTTGTTATAGCCCTACTTTGTTAAAAAAAAAATACAAACACATTTTTGACACCTTAAAATATAGTATTTTTCTAATATAATTTAAAATTTATCTACTTCTTCTTTTTTTATGAATTTAATTGCCATCTATCTTTAAAATTTTGTACAAATAAATATACTGATAATATGTTTCTTTAAATATTATCATTAAGTATTTTCTCTACAGACCTTACTGCAATGATATAAGTTATTGAATGAGAGGGTTTGGCTCTCAATAATTTTATCAAATATTATCTCTACAGACCTTACTGCAATGATATGTTATTGAATGAGAGGGCTTGGCTCATCAATAGTGCACTACTGATGATAAACACAACTGAATCTGTAGTTAAATCTTTCTTTTATACAATTTTCTTTCATATTATAGATATAACACTACTTCCATATTTCTGTTCAGTAATAGCTTGTTATACTGGCACTAAACCTTCATTTCGATGTCAATTTATTCCAAGGTTTTCTTTAATCATTATAAAACTCCTATATATATCATATTTAACCTATAATATATATAAATATTATATAAACTTGTTTTGATAATAGAGCCATCCATAAATATATCTTCAATTAAAAAGGCATATTGGATCAAAATATCATTTATTTTACCCATATTTCAGTTGGCTGAACGCCAACCTTTATCAAGGTGTTATAAATTTTATAACAATATATAACACCTTGATGAAAATTGGCGTTCAGCCAACTGAAATATTGGTAAAATAAATGATATTTTGATCCAATATATGCCTTTTTAATTAAAAAATATATATACTTGTAAAACCTATATATATATATTAAATAAATTTTAAAAAATATCAAATATATTATTTCGAATAAAGGGAGGGACGCATCTTTCAAACACGACGCCACAAAATTTACTCCAATATTTATTAAACCCTTAAATATTTATTAAAATTTAAGACACACGCATCTTAAAGTTTAATAAATATTTATGGGCGTAAGGTACTTTTTGAAGCAATTATTTTAAAGGAGATAATAAAGAAATTTTCTCTAATGTAAAACTTAAAATTCTTATTATTAATAAATATTCGATATTATTTATCGTTGTTTATATTATACCATTAAGTGTCTTTATTAAAATGAAAAATGTATTAAAGATAGAAAACCGTGTTAAATAAACAACATCAATAGAAAACAATTAAATTATTAAAATTAAAAACGTCTTTAATGAATTATAAATGTTCGTAAAGAAATGACAAAATGTCCTTATAGAAATGAAAATGTTTTTTTTTTTATTAAAAAAATCTAAACTAGAAGAATGACTCGGATAACGCCTCCGACACTGGAATTTCACCCTATATGTATCGTTTGATAGATTTTCAGTACTGTATCCCAACACTGTTTTAAATCCCGCTGTCCCACAATAGTAGCCATTTCAATAAGTTATTTATATATTTCCCTCGACGTGTTCCAGTTAGTACCTTCCTCCTATGGAACAAACGGTTATGGTGGCTGTAGATTTTGATTTGTACACTCATGGACAAAACTTAAGGAAATTCCATATTTTGATGTCGCTTGTCGTCAATTTTTTTCAAGAAGACAGAAGATGTTCACACTTGATTATCTGGTGTGTCTTCAATAAAGGTCACGGTAATATCTTTCAGAGTTATTGTCTGAATCCCGATATACATGCTAAAAGGTACAACTTCCTTAAGTTTTGTCCATGAGTGTATACACACTTGGTTATCTCGTGTGTCTTCAATAAAGGTCACGGTAATATCTTTCAGAGTTATTGTCTGAATCCCGATATACATGCTAAAAGGTACAACTTCCTTAAGCTTTGTCCATGAGTGTATACACACTTGGTTATCTCGTGTGTCTTCAATAAAGGTCACGGTAATATCTTTCAGAGTTATTGTCTGAATCCCGATATACATGCTAAAAGGTACAACTTCCTTAAGTTTTGTCCATGAGTGTATACAGACTTGGTTATCTCGTGTGTCTTCAATAAAGGTCACTGTAATATCTTTCAGAGTTATTGTCTGAATCCCGATATACGTGCTGAAAGGCACAACTTCCTTAAGTTCTGTCTCCACCAGTGTATACTTCTTTAAATCGGCTCAGTTATACATAAAAATATATATAATATATGTAGTAATCCCGAGTAAGCCGACGTGGAATGTACTGGGCAGTCGTGGTCGTGGGTGCGTGATGGGATTCCCGCACGGGGACAGCAAGAGACAGAGGCAGGTCTAGATGGTAGCTCCAAGAGGTAGAGGTAGACCACGGACGAAGGCAGTCGAACCACGGGCGCAGCGGATGCCCTAAACCTACTTGCGGATGGAAGGGGGGGTGAGAGATCCGACTGACCGTATAACGGTGTCAATCTGAAAACAACTACCTTGTCTCTTTTCTGGGCCCTTTTATATTGGATTCCCGCATATGGCGGTGATTCCTGATTGGCTACTGTAATCACGCCACTTTCTGGCCGTCGCCTTGTCGCCGTCTGGTCTACCTTTGCCTATTTGTTTATTTGTTACATCCATTTCCACAAGGTCTATACATATTTTTATATAGATATGGGGTTATAATAAATACCAGAAGAAGGTTGTGAACTATCTAACTCAAAATATACTACAGAATGTGCCCCCGTTGATGAAGGTTTGATTGGGGGAATGATATGTAATGAATGATGACCTAACAAACCTATTATAAAAAATAAAAGAAATAATTTGTATACAAATTAGTTAAAATTATTATTAAGCTACAAGTTAAAAAGAGAAAGATGTTGTAATGGTGGTGTATCAATGAAATAAAAATCAAGGTTATAAAAATAGTTTATTGTTTGAACGTATAATGTGACGCTAAGGTTGAAAAAGGGAAAGGGGGTATCTGAGCATGTTTCTGCAAAGTAGTATCCCAAGCATTCTGCAATGCAATGCGAACTTGTTTAAGTGAGGCATTGTTTTCATTAACAGAAGGCCTAAGATATTCCGTCTGCATCATTAGCTCGGACAGTGAAAAGAGGTGGGAAGATTGATGGATGTAAAAGGGAGAGGTAGAGGTAAGAGGGATCCCTGTTGTCCATAATGATTGTGCCCGGTTGAATTATGAAAAAAAGTGAAAGTTTGAAAAATGGTGAATTGAAATGATGAGTCGGGCGATGAGAAAAAAAAATAAAAAGATCGCGCCGAATATCCTGAACTCACTATTGGGAATGGTATAGCGAGGAAGGATTGTTCCAGTCGGATTAATCAATGAAAAAAAAAATGTTCGGCGAACTGGAATCCCTTGGAAGGTAGTTGGAGGATTGAAGGATGCGGAAAAGGAGAGGTGGATGTAAGAGATTTATTGCTGTCAATTTTGATTGTGTCCAACTTGTGTGGTGAAAAGAAAAAGCTGAAAAATGAAAAAATGATGATCCGGACGATGAGAGAAAAAAAAAAGATCGCGCTGGATATCCTGAACTCACTATTGGGAATGGTATAGCGAGGAAGGATTGTTCCAGTCGGATTAATCAATGAAAAAAAATGCTGACGAACAATAATCTCTTGGTGGGTGTAAAAAGTTGGGAGGAAAGGTTCATGGGATAGAGTTAGAGGTTGTAAGGGAAGCGTCAAAAATAACATTTTGAAAATCAATTAAGAAAAATAAAATGATAAATGTTTTATCTGTTTAAAAATATTATAAATATTGTTAGGTGTAGGTTTTTTAAAATGGTGCCTAAAATAGTTGAAGTTGTAAAATTCTAAGTCTAAACATGATGAAAAAAAGAAAATAAAAATATTAAAGGTAATAATATATAAAGGGTTGATTTGGTAGTTGATGGCATTAATGTTGATGGTTAATAAACAAAATGATATTATCGATTAATAGTGAAATGTTTTATCTACATCTGTAAGTTAAAAAACAAAGTCCAACTCCACAAAACTAGTAAAACTATAAGTCTATTTACACATAAATGAGAGAAAAATTAAAAGAAAACAAAAATATTCGTTCCTGAAAAAAGGGAACATATTTACACACAATGTCTATGTGTAGGTGCAAGATTATTGATGTCTTTCTAATTTGGCCTACGGGGAGGCAATGTGGCCCTATGTCGCTTTGGTCCGGTCTGAGAAGTTGGTCTTTGCCAGATCTTCCCGATTATATTATGTGAGACCAGACGGGGAGCGATCTTGATCCCTAAAATGATGTCATTGTAGTGGAAGATAGGACTTTAGGTACATGTAGTATGTAGTGCATGTCTTAGGCGCTAAAAAGATTGCAGAGCGTTTTATGCAGTTGGTCTGCAAAATTTCTAGGTGAGCCTACCCAAACGCCGGCCTGTTACGTTTGGGGAACATCATTTAAAATATTAACTTAACAGATCTTTTCTCCATGTAACATTACGTTACATATGGGGAAATGAGAGGCGACAAATTTGACAAAAAAAAAAAGAAAAAGAAAAGTTAAAACCTCTTTGATTCCTTACAAGGGAGCCGGTAATGTAGTGTATGTTCGTATTTAATTGTACCCAAAAGCCCTATAATTGAATGATTGGGAGGCAAGAGTGTTGAAGTAGGAAGGAATATCTCTGCTAATGGTGGATACAAAGGTCATTCCACCCCTTTAGAAGTAGGGAAGGAGAGACGAAGTAGAGAAAGAAAAAAACTAGGGGGGTGTTCAGTGTGTCCTTGAGCTGGGATGAAGATTGGAATATTGTCGTGGCGATGGACGCCATTTTGAGGATTTAATTGTCCTTTTAGGAGGCCAAGATGGCGTCTCCTTTGGTCTCATGTACAGGATCGATTTTAGAGATGATGGGGACCTAATTTTTAAACGGGGTTGACAAAACGATAAACTATCTTATAACATTATAAAAATAAGATTTGCTATAAAAGAATTAATTAATTAACTAGTGTATAAATAAATGTGTTATGATCATGCGAAATATGTGAATGGAATATGGAATATGCGAGAGGAATTAAAATTGATGTGAACAATGTAGAAAAGTGCGAAATCAAAATGTATGTTTGAACAGGCAACAATCTAACGGGCAGGCGCCAAAGTGGCGCGAGAAAGTGAACACCGCGGTGGCGGGCGTTGTGTTTTGTTTTGGGAGGACGGTAATATAATAGCTATTTATGTAACATGGATTGTTTGCCACTCAGTGGCGCCTGTGTACCAAATGTTTTTCTAGTCGAGTTAATATTGCGAATACTTTTATCAATAGATCAGGATATATGAGGGACGCTTTCTGTGTAGGGCCTGAGTGTAATTATTATGTTAGACGTAGTGTTAATTTTGACGGGGGAATGTTTAAAGTGGGAACATCAAATTTGTTTTCAGAAAATATGTGTTGATAGTTATGCAATAGGAGATTAAATTGGGTCGGAAAATCAGGTTGAGACAATTTAGTTCGAGCATCAGTTAGCTGGCAATTAGGGTTAACAAGGTTTGTGGGAGATAAAAAATAACAGGACATTTTTCTGAAAAGGAATAATTATTTGCGGTTAGTGCATGTGCTGATTGGTTTTGCTAAATTTACATTTTGGCAGAAACGCTTTTAGATATTAACACAGTAAATAAGCAATGGAGTTCAAAATGCAAATTTTTAAAATAATAACATTAAGTAATAAAGTTAAATGAGAAAAATATCAAAATATTAAAAGTTAGGGAATTTAAACACAAAAAAGATGGAAATGTGAAGCCATAAGGTATTGCGATCATATCGAAAATATAGTGGAAATATGATTTTTTAAAATGTTAAAGATAGTTTAATAAAATATTGAAGATGTGATAAAATAGGTACATTGATTTTGTTGTTGTCCTCTTGGCCGACTGTTTTACATATGGTATTTAGAATTTATAGTTGTAAATGATTAAACCTAATTGCAAATTTTCAAAAGTAAACTATGGAATGTTTAAAAGGATTAAAGGGGTGGTGCAATTTAAAAAGTAAAACAACTATGGCAAAATTGATATTTAAAATTATTTGGGAAAAAGGGCTATAACTAAGAAAATAGGCATTCTATATTATATGCGAAAACTAAAATGTAGGAAAGTGGGAGCATGGAAGACAGGTAGATAGATATAAAGTACCTTGGAAAGGATGATTCCGGCTTGAGTTGCTGGATGAAGTTGCTTGCTGCGTAGGATCCGTCGAAAGGGGAGATGAGGGCCTCCTCCGCACGAGACACGGCTAGTCCCCGAATGGCGTCTGTTGGGCGGCTTATTAGGTCTTCGCAGTGGGGCTGCATGTTGGTGAGGGCATCCGCGACGTATTCGTCTCCGACCTCCGTCATCCTCTGCATGCTGCTGTCCTCAGTTATCCTGTCGACTTTAACGCGTTCTGTAGTAATCCCGAGTAAGCCGACGTGGAATGTACTGGACAGTCGTGGTCGTGGGTGCGTGATGGGATTCCCGCACGGGGACAGCAAGAGACAGAGGCAGGTCTAGATGGTAGCTCCAAGAGGTAGAGGTAGACCACGGACGAAGGCAGTCGAACCACGGGCGCCGCGGATGCCCTAAACCTACTTGCTGATGGAAGGGGGGGGGGGGGGGGGGGGGGTGAGAGATCCGACCGACCGTATAACGGCGTCAATATGAAAACAACTACCATGTCTCTTTTCTGGGCCCTTTTATATTGGATTCCCGCATATGGCGGTGATTCCTGATTGGCTACTGTAATTACGCCACTTTCTGGCCGTCGCCTTGTCGCCGTCTGGTCTACCTTTGCCTGTTTGTTTATTTGTCACTTCCATTGTTACAAGGTCGATACATATTTTCATATAAATATGGGGTTATAATAAATATCAGAAGAAGGTTGTGAACTATCTAACTCAAAATATACTACATATATATGATCACGCTCGCACCTAAAAAACTGTTTTATTAATAACACGTTGATGTATTTTTTAGATGTCAAAATTAGTGATTTTCGAATGTCATTTTCTAAGTTACGAAATATCGAAATGAATATTCAGCGGGTAAAATTGAGAGAACATTCTATGTTACAATATTCAGAGCTAGAAATAATAAGAAATAAAAATGGCTTCCGAGGATAAGCTTTTTGCTTTATTTTATATTCTCTCAACTTTCGGGTATTGTCTTCTTCTTTCTTATCTCCACTCAATCATATCACACACACACACAGGGTATCAAGCTTGTAGAACTTGAGATTGATGTCTGCTGGGGATAATTTGAGTTCATCAATGGATGAGCCAATGCAGTCAATGATATGGTTTTTGACAATCATCATGACTGGGTGAAGTAGAAACCGTTTACCTTTGTCATTAAGACTGGGAGCACTACTCAGTGACAGGCCGACTTAGCTCCAAAAGAAATGGCCGCCTCTGACATGAGGAAGAGACACCATATACAGCCGCTCCTAACATGGAGTACAAACTCATCCTGTATCCCTGAAGCCCTTACAGGGTACTATCAGCCGGGCCAGCTGAGTCCAGGTTTTTAGCGAGCTTGCTATTGCTCCCTCTCCTTCTTTATTTTCCGGGTTTGCGACCGGTAAAGGCAGAGTTAATTAAGTATTGGGGTATTGAGGGTGCCAAGGCGGTATTGTAAGCTACAGGAGTATAGGAAACATTATTTGTCATTCATAGAAGGGTTTATAATCCCCGAAAGCTTGAGAGAATATAAAATAAAGCAAGAAACTTAATCCTCGGAAGCCGTTTTTTAATTTATATTATTTAAATATTATTATATTCATATTCATTTTTAACTAAATTAATGAATAAGATATAAAAGGATTAATTCAACTTTATTATTCGAAATACAAAAGGTAACAACAATCCGTTCGATACGCGCGCGTATCGTGAAGTCACTCAAGAAGCGACGGGCAAACAATCTATGGCTTTCTCTCCTTTCTTTTCTTCTTTTATATTACACGGTAGACTACAATATATATTTCAGATGATTGTATTATCCGAGTATTCACAGCTATAAATCTAACAGATTGTCCATAGCTCTACAATGTCTTCCCTGGTCACACTAAGTGAGTGAAGAGAACAGGACTGAGTTCAGCTCTAGCCCTTGATTCCCATTGACGTCTTCTTGACCAGCGTTGCTAAACTTTTATGGCATTCAGACTGATAAACTCTATGAAAATATTTATGACTAGGTGTTTTTAATTTTGATAAAAAAATTATTATATTAAATAACTATTGTGAATAAAATATTTCTTATATTTTAAATCTAATCAATATCCTAAAATTGAAGCAATAACGCGAGAAAAAAATTGATTTGGCTTAGTTTGTGAAAGGTAAGTAAAATAATAAAGGATTTTCACAATGAGTATTTTTTTTTCTTGCTAGAAATCGAAGCTTCCAAGCGAAAAAGGCGAACATTCATTTGTCCCTTCCGAAAAATGATTATGGCTTGAAAGCTAGAATTTCTAATGAAAAAATGAAACTCATTGTGACAAAAATCCTTATATAATTTTAAGTAAAATAAATTTCTCAAATATTTTTCTATATACACTCATGGACAAAACTTAAGGAAGTTATAATTTTTAGCATGTATATCGGTATTCAGACAATAACTCTCAAAGGTATTACAGTGGCCTTTATTGAAGACACACGAGATAACCAAGTGTGTATACACTCATGGACAAAACTTAAGGGAGTTGTACCTTTTAGCATCTATATCGGGATTCAGACAATAACTCTGAAAGATATTACAGTGAACCTTTATTGAAGACACACGAGATAACCAAGTGTGTATACACTCATGGACAAAACTCAAGGAAGTTGTTCCTTTTACGCCTGTATATCGGGATTCAGACAATAACTCTGAAAGATATTACAGTGACCTTTAGTGAAGACACACGAGATAACTAAGTGTGTATACACTCATGGACAAAACTTAAGGAAGTTGTACCTTTTAGCATGTATATCGGGATTCAGACAATAACTCTGAAAGGTATTAGAGTGGCCTTTATTGAAGACACACGAGATAACCAAGTGTGTATACACTAATTGACAAAACTTAAGGAAGTTGTACATTTTAGCATGTATATCGGGATTCAGACAATAACTCTGAAAGATATTTCAGTGACCTTTATTGAAGACACGAGATAACCAAGTGTGTATACACTCATGGACAAAACTCAAGGAAGTTGTACCTTTTACGCCTGTATATCGGGATTCAGACAATAACTCTGAAAGATATTACAGTGACCTTTAGTGAAGACACACGAGATAACCAAGTGTGTATACACTCATGGACAAAACTTAAGGAAGTTGTACCTTTTAGCATGTATATCGGGATTCAGACAATAACTCTGAAAGGTATTACAGTGACCTTTAGTGAAGACACACGAGATAACCAAGTGTGTATACACTCATGGACAAAACTTAAGGAAGTTGTACCTTTTAGCGTGTATATCGGGATTCAGACAATAACTCTGAAAGATATTTCAGTGACCTTTATTGAAGACACGAGATAACCAAGTGTGTATACACTCATGGACAAAACTTAAGGAAGTTGTACCTTTTAGCATGTATATCGGGATTCAGACAATAACTCTGAAAGTATTACAGTGACCTTTAGTGAAGACACACGAGATAACCAAGTAAGAACAAAATTGCTTCTGTCTCCTTCAAAAAAAAAAAATAAAAATAGACGACGGGCGGCGAGATCAAATTATGAAACTTCCTCAAGTTTTGTCCATGAGTGTTTTTGAAATGAGATAACAACGAAGACAGGTAGAAATCCTCGAAGAAGATTTAAGATACGGAACTATATTTCAAAGTTGAAAAAATTGATGCAATTGACTCTGTCTTTAATTATATAATACCAAGCGGCACTTTGTATTGGTGTTGATTTATTTATGAGATTGGAACAAGGGGAAGATAAGGAAGGCTTATCTCGGCGATAAGTCAGTCCAAAATGTCCAAGCGGCGGGAGAAGCTGACGCTGGTGTTCGTGACCCTCGGCAACCTCTTCGTCGCAACGTCCTACTCCCTCCAGGCTCCTTTCTTTCCCCAGGAGGTGAGTGGCTCGCTCATCATGATCAGGCTCCACACTGATCCACGATATTGGAGGATACCTTTAATGGTTCAGTTTCAAAATACTCTTTCACCAGAATAATCACCTAAGATAGAGGACATTGCAACTGCTGTGATAGAATGCATGGAGAAATCTGAGGCTCTTAATTGGACACGACAACAACAAAGAATTGACATGGACCCAGAGCAGCAGATTTGCACACTAAAGATAGAGAACATTTCTTTGATAGAGGTGTACGGAGACATCTGAGGCTCTTCATTTGACACAACAACAACAGTAAATTGACATGGACCCAAAACTTTACACACCCAAGATAGAGGACATTGCTGTGATAGAGATGTACGGAGACATCTGTCCATTGGACACGACAACAACAACAGTAAATTGACATGGACCCAAAACTTTACACAACCATGATAGAGAACATTGCTGCGATAGAGATGTACGGAGACATCTGTTCATTGGACACGACAACGACGACGACCCGAATAATCAAACAGATTTAAAAAAAATAAAAACAGGCAGTTTTCAAATTCAAAGCATTTCCACGGGCTACTAAGTTAAAACTTACATAGGCTTCTTCTAGACCCGTGAAAGATCGTTTAGCTCACTAATCACTCGCTTTAATCAAGAACCCTGTCTCTAATTTTCCGTCGTTTTAATATATTTACCGATATTTTATATTCCATTAGCGGAGGTATCTCTAGTAAACAGAACACTCAGCGTCATCTCTATGTCGAATATGGAAATATTTAGCGCGCTAATCTCTCGTATTTTATTTATTAATCAACAAGACGCGATATTGAAGTATTCGCGCCTATTACAGAGAAAAACAAAACAACAAACAAATTTAAACTAAGGAATAATCATTCACAGATTTACATGTATATTAATCGACAGAGTTCATAAAATGTATATAGACAAAGTGGCTGATGTAAGAGAGTTAAATCATTTAAATCAGGGAACAATCGATGTCTCATTTCTGTAAAGTTCGGACAGTCATTGATAATATAGAACGTTTTCCTAATATTAGTGAATTGAAGAGGATAATATCTGGGAAACCTTGGCTCATCAACAACCGACTTCTTTCATAGTATCTACTTATATAATTGCCTTATTCTGTCTGTCTGAAGTTCACTCTCTGAAGTTCACGGATAGAATGCGCGCCCATTGGCTGCCGGCGAACACGTGATAGCGGCCATTCTAGACAACCCTGTTATCAGCAGTGTGTTACATCCACCTGTCTATACAGACCACCCTGTCTATAGCGGCCACTCTAGACACCCCTGTTATCAGCAGTGTGCTACATCCACCTGTCTATACAGACCACCCTGTCTATAGCGGTCACTTTAGGCAACCCTGTTATCATCAGTGTGTTACATTCACCTGTCTATACAGACCACCCTGTCGATAGCGGCCACTCAAGGAAACCCTGTTATCAGCTGTGTGATACATCCACCTGTCTATACATACCATCCTGTCTATAGCGGCCACTCTAGACAACCCTGTTTTCAGCTGTGTGATACATCCACCTGTCTATACAGGCCACCCTGTATACAGCGTCCACTCTAGACAACCCTGTTATCAGCTGTGTGATACATACACCTGTCTATAGCGGCCATTCTAGACAACCCTGTTATCAGCAGTGTGTTACATCCCCCTGTCTATACAGACCACCCTGTCTATAGCGGCCACTATAGGCAACCCTGTTATCAGCTGTGTGATACATCCACCTGTCTATACAGACCACCCTGTCTATAGCGGCCACTCTAGGCAACCCTAGGAAGCAAGATGTATACAAGGTGTAGACAAGATGAAGATCTACTTATATAATTGCCTTATTCTGTCTGTGTGAAGTTCACTGTGTGAAGTTCACGGATAGATTTTGGTCAGAATGGATAAAATAAAAAAAGTGTCAAGGGATGGGAATCGAACTCACGACCTTCCGCTTACCGGGCAGTCTACTTATATAATTGCCTTATTCTGTCTGTGTGAAGTTCACGGATAGATTTTGGTCAGAATGGATAAAATAAAAAAAGTGTCAAGGGATGGGAATCGAACCCACGACCTTCCGCTTACCGGGCAGATGCCATGACCACTAGGCTATAGGCTCATTATTTCTTTATACCGTTATATTATATATAGGTAAAACATTTTAAAAACACACAGTTTGGAACGGGACGTTTCACAAGAGTGACATCCATGGCGCCAATTTATAATTGTAACGAATAGTATTTGAATTAAAACGTTTTTAAAATATATTCGCACTCGGGTAAAACCCGGGCGTTGCCCCGGCCATTCGTCTAGTATATGTATAATTAGCTTGATGTTATACTTCTAGTTCTCCTGTTGAAGGGCGTGTTGCTCTCCCAGCGCCATCTGTCGCACTGTCTGACCGTGTCAACGTTGCAGGCCACAAAGAAAGGACTGACGCCCACCCAGTTTGGATTTGTCTTCGGCGTCTTCCAGCTCACCGTCTTCATTTTCTCTCCCATCGCCGGCAAAGCAGTAAGTCTTCAAGCCAGGAACTGGGAGAAGATAATATGTACATATGGATTTATAAACAACATAACAAACGAACATCTAAGATGATAAGATGTATATAAATGATTATTATTGATTCAAGTTATCACAGTTAATAGATTTGTCTTAGACGTTTAACATTTATATGGCTGAAAAGGGGTATCATGGAGTCATTGGTATTCCCATATTTAAAATCATTATTGCTTTTTCTTATCTAACAATATTCAACTAAGAGGTCTTATGTTTATCCAGATCGTGGCCTTGAGGGCCAAAGTTATGCTCAACACGGGCATAGTGCTGGTCGGGTTTGCCAATATACTTTTCGGGTAAGTTGCTCGGATTCACCCAAGTAAGTTTCTATCTTCATCGTCCATTCATAGCTAGGTGTCTCCAATATACCTTCAGGGAAAGGTTTTACATCACCAAACACCATCAGCACTTATATCTTTTCAATATACAAAACACTATTAATATTATAGTTGAATATTTTATATTGCCACGTGTAAAATTAGGGAAGACCAACTTCGGGATGAGACAGCAATTTATTTCAGGCAAGAACAAAGAAGGAATTGTACAGAGTATCAAAATATAAACATAAAAATGATACTCTGCTAATAAAATAATAAATACTTTGTTTCATAGCTCCTTCCTTATGGGAGCTGTGACCCACAGCTAGCAATTATTGTAGTTACTGACATGGATCTGACTTGCTTCTGCCAAGGATTCCATCGAAGTCTTGGAACTTTGTCCCTAGTACCTTTGCGTCCTTTTTCTTGTGACGTGAAGAGCGTCTTTGTCGTCGTATCGTCTATAGGGACATCGTCATCTTGGAAGGAAGTCTTGGCTTCAGCACGGCGGTGGAATCCTGGAGCCAGTCTCTGAAAATGTAGATCACAGCACCCATGTCCTCTAGGTCTTCTCGGCGATCTTCAGTTTGTCTTCCTAATTTATAAGCATCTCCACCAAAATGCCACGTGGAAAATTAGGGAAGACCAACTTCGGGATGAGACAGCAATTTATTTCAGGCAAGAACAAACAATGAGTGATAAACAAAAGATAAGCAAAGAAGGAAGTGTACAGAGTAGTAAAATATAAACATAAAAAAGATACTCTGCTAATAAAATAATAAATACTTTGTTACGATATAAATGCACATCATAACCTTTTTTAATTTATTTCTATTCAATTTTATGAATCAATGAAACGACATTATAGACTCAGCATTCTATGTACCATATAGGTGAATATCTTCTGGATATTTTAATTAAAATAATGCAACAGATTTCTGGAGATTCTTTTCATTTTATTAGTGCATTCTCAAACTTTCGGGCAGTTCCTGAATGCGGACACACAGGTATCACCAGACACAGAGAACGTCTCCACATAGAAACTCCTGGAAAAGTTCTCGCAATACCACCATCATTGTGTACATAACCCGGACTCCTGGAGCCACGCGCGAGAGTCGCCAACTGTCTGTCTTCTGAGTTATTGTCTATTTGTTGACTTCCAACTGATGTCGCCAGGCTGTTTTGTTTTTAGGAAGGTTATTTATTGTATTTTAGTTGAATGTGATGATGTTAAGTAGAATTTCAGTAAGGAATCTTTGAAGACGGTAGGATGGACCTCTCACATTACCCATGAATCCTCTTTATGTACAAACATGGCCACATTCGTCCAATGAGAAGGCGTGATATTCAGTTCGCTAATAAAATACTGTCGCGAAGAAAAATAATCAAATAGGCTTCCGAATTACTTTAAATATTTATTTAATTAATTATAGGAAATATTTCAAATATAAAGTTACTATGTACATGAGACCTAGCAGTTAGAACAAGAGGGGAGAACTGAGTTTTTCCACGTGGCGTCACTGTTTTCCCCGACTGGTCGGTCCAATCCAGATAAGAGGGGATACTCTGTCCTCCTGGCAATACAAATAAAAAACACTCTTTCTACAAAACTGATAAACTGCTTATGTTTGTCAAATAGTTTGATAAAACCAGACGTAAGTGTAGAAGGGTCCTCAATCATAATTTCTCCTTCTTTGTATTATATGGATCTCGTAGGTGATGATACAAATGTATGTGGCGCTGAGTTTGTTGTTGACATAAATATATTGTTGTACCCTGAAAAAGGTTGGTGTTCAGCCAACTGAAATATTGATGAATATATATTTTCGATCAAATATATGCCTTTTAAATTATATACATATATGTCTTTATTTCCCAATTGGACAACGAGTCGGTGATTGGAAACATTTTAGTGAAAACTCCCAAAAATTTTATATTTACAAACGTTGTTACTAATTGAAAGGGATATTTCAACAAGTTTCAGTTCAAAAGTGACTTTATTTGGTGCCGCTCAAAAAGGTAATATATAAATATAAATAAATACAATAATAATATTGTAGAATATACAGAATATATACACACAATGTCATTATTGGTGGCGCCAACTGCGGGAAAGACTCCCGCCACCGGTGGACTGCGAGAGTTCTTTCCCACAGAGTGGGCGAGGGAGAGACAAAATACACTACCTAGCACCAATGAGCCTTCTAAAATGAGTAGATATTTTATTTAATATTTTAATCAAATTTCACTTTAACGATATAAATATTGCCACGTGGAAAATTAGGGAAGACAAAAACTTCAGGAGGAGACAACAATTTATTTCAGGCAAAGACAAAACTATGAATGGTAAACAAAAGATAAGCCACGAGGGAAATTTACAGAGTAGCAAAATATAAACATAAAAATAACCTCTCTGTTAATAAAAATAATAAAATTGATTAATACTTTGTTACAATATGATAATGATTGACTTGACGTCACAGCGTGTTCACCGTTGTGGTTGATTTTCAACTAGAGTTGAAATCTGTCCCACTAGATAGAAACATGGCCGAAAAGGATAAAACGTCACGGACATATAAATTGGCAACAATAAACTTTGAAAACTGTAGTTGAGAGAAAATAAAGGTTTGTATGTTTGGAATTTATTTATGCTTATGAGGTGATACAGCAGCGTATTTACAATTAGAGAGGAGACAAAATGAATTAAATCTAGAAAAAAGAAGTGAGGACTTCTCGGTCATTAAAGTCTGAGAGGCAAGGCCTTCAGCCAGTTCAGGGCTTCCAGGGGTGACAGATTGGAGATTGGAGATTCCTCCATTGAATTTGTACAGCGGGCAGTCATCTAGTATATGGGACATTGAATATTTGGAATCAGCACACCGAAACCTTCCTAGAACAAATACTTTTTAAATTCAATTATTATCCCTAGTACATTTGGTACAGGCCATGATAATCATGGTGGGTAAAAGTTGACGTCTGCTTTTACTGTAAGTGCACCACATGTCTACACATGTGAAAAAAAGTATAAATATGTATTTAAAAAACGTCGGTGGACGAGTGGATAACACCCTCGATTCCCGACAGCCATGAACCGGGATTGTATCCCTCGTTTACATTTTGTTTAATATATTTAATACACATGTGAAAAGCAGTGCGACTTTTGAATTTACAAATGTGCCAGAGCCCCGTTTGGGTACTTGCACTCACTGGTGGGGTTGGATTTTTGTAATAATCGGGGGCCATTGGAGCATTTTTTAAATAGAAAAAAGTGCCCAAAGCGGGATTCGATAGCGGGTCGTAGCGATCAAAAACCAACGGTTTAGACCATTTTTCCACCGACCCCAGAACAACTGTTATTTTGCCGGTGATTGATCAAATATTTTATTGTTGACCAGCTCTACATTTTTTGAAGCACAATTTTATATTTTAAATATTCTATAAATATATTTTTTTTTATTTCCCCAAACGATCATTTTTAGATGTAAATTCAGCCGAATATTGATCAGCTACCTACAATTGTGGGAAACGGATAAAGTGTCGGAGATAATATCAGAAGATAAAAATTGTATCACACACAATCACAAAACAATGATAACAGATAACAAGTTGATACAACAACTCGGATAAAAAATAAAATATTCATCGAAGTTGTATGAAAAAAGTGAAAGTTATATAAGCTTATAATTTTGCTTTGTTTTAAAATGAATCGATGTTGGTTCCATATGTTTGAATTGAATATTACACCTTAGTTCTATATATTTTATTGCTTAAAAAGGAACACAACAAAACAAAAAATAAACTACAATTGCAAATGATTTGATAACTAACTAAGAAAAAACAAAAATAATCTTCAAAAAAGATGATGATAAAAAAATTGAATATGTCTGCCAGAAAAATGTTTTTATGAATTAAAAAATAAGAATAATTACAAATTAACATATAAACTTCAAACAGAAGTTTTCTCTTCTTTCCTCTAGTTTGGAAGAACGACCAACAACAACAAGGTAACCCTATCGCCAACTATCCGACTAGCTGAGCATGGCACCTAATTAAGTAATCATCACGTCTATATAATTTACATATGTATTATATATGCCCTCGTCAGCAAATGGGTATTTAAGGCCAAACTTGCATATATACGCTAAACATCTGAAAAAATAATAAAAAATGAAATAATAAAAAAAAGGTCAGGTGTTTGTTATTAAAATCAAAAATGGAATATCCTGACCACGTTCAAATGAACTTTTTTGATGGCACAACGCCATCTGGTTATTATTATTTTATTTTTCATTATTTTTTCACATGTTTAGCGTATATACGCAAGTTTGGCCTTAAATACTCATTTCTTGATTTCTCAGGAAACCTCTGAGACCAAAATATTTTTAGTAGTAGAGGTACAGTCTGCCCCACGCTGACGAGGGCCAACAGCCCGAAACGCGTTTGTGAATGGCTTTTCTTGATTTATCAATATTTGGGTTGGCCAAATATCAGGGAACAGGCTAAATCAATGTTTAATTGATTTCTGTTCCACTAGATGGCGCTCTGCCATCTAGAAAAGCTTATGTGAGCCTAGTCAGGATATTTATATATGTTATATAAAAAAAGAGATTTCTGTTGATTTGGCATAATTGAGGATTATGCTATGTCAATGCAGTCGTGGTTGAAATCTTGAAAGTATAATAAAATAGTAAATATCAAAAATAGGTTTAATTGAGCTTATGGAATATATAAAAAACATAATTTGATAAAAGTACTGCCTGGCTTAAAGCGTAAGAATAAAAAAACGAAAAACTTATTTACATAATGTACAAAAGGTTTGAGCCGGCCATCGGGAAACGGAAATATCTTTTTTTACGGGGCTGCTAACCAAAAAGAATGATTTTTGAGTCCCGATAGTAAGCCATCGAGAAACAACAACAATATCGTTTTATTAGGGGAAGTGTGACCTATGGCGTTCGATTTAGCAGAGTATTTGAATCTATGAAATATAATTTTGAATAAAATAATATTTTAATATAACAGTTCCACCCTGTGAAGAAAATAATATGGGTGCAGAGAAAGTGATAAAAAAAAATAGTTAAAAAAAAAGATCAAATCATTGCTAGAAAGAAAATAACGTGAGAGGTGATATTCACTTATCATATTGTTTTTTAATGTGGTAACCAATAGGCAGGAAAGTACAATAATTAAATGATAAAAATGTGTGTGGATAACAAAACAATTGGGAGAAAGTGAAAAAAATGTGATATTCACTTATCTTATTGGTTTTTGGATGGTAACCGATGTGATAAGTGTATATGACATTTTTATTTTTCACTTTCTCCCAATCGTTTTCTTATCACTCACATTTTATCATTTAATTATTGTACTTTCCTGTCTGTTAATGTTATATAAAAATATTATTTTATTTAAAATTATATTTTATAGATTCAAATACTCTGTTAAATCGACCGCCAGAGGTCACGCTTCCCCTATAAAAACTCATTGTTGTTGTTTCTCGATGGCCGGCTCAAACCTTTTGTACATTATGTAAATAAGTTTTTCTTTTTTTTTATTCTTACGCCTTAAGCCAGGCAGTACTTTTATCAAATTATGTTTTTAAATATTCCATAAGCACAATTAAAGCTATTTTTGATATTTACTATTTTATTATGCTTTCAAGATTTTAACCACGACTGCATTGACATAGCATAATCCTCAATTATTCATTTATGTAACATATATATATATGTCGTACCACAATCACTAGCAGTCACGGGGCCCAGTGGTTCCAGGCATCTATGGGTAACACAAAGGACGAGGCAGGTTGGTGCTACCTCATAGAGAGAGGTGAGTGACCAAAGACGCGGCAGGTGCGTCTGATCTGCACGAGTGGAAGTTATAATCTGTTGTTGTACGGTGGCTGGTCGTAAAACTCACTAACGACTTGTGGAAGTTCCCCGGGAGATCTCGACGAACTGGACCTCGTCTTGCCTGGGTGTGGGTGCTCACCTGGGTGTAGGTGACTCTTTTAAAATTTTATTGTCTTTTTTTTGTGATTACATGATGACCAAGCTGGCGTGTTGAATTCTTTCTACATTTTTGTGCTGTTAGACTATTTATCATTATGGTACATATGAAATTGCTGCGTATATTGAGAGAGACATATATTACTACATATACATGATTATATAGAATATATAATTAACGCGGGGGCGCTAAACTAACATGCCGTCGAAACGTTCTTTACAGTCATTGAAAGGCCTGGAAGCTACTGCAATTACTAATTGAAATTTTCAGGGTCACACAATCCTTACATAAGCTACGATCATTGCAAATCAAATTATCATTGCAATTCCAAAGTGATAACATCGAAATAAATCCTATCCCCATAGACAGCCGGCGGTGTGAAAGTTGTGGACAACATAATCCTTATATTAGCTGCGATCATTGCCAATATCATCTCTGCTTCCAAAGTGAATAATTCCTATCCCTGTAGTCAGTCAGCGGTGTGCAGGTTACTGGCCTTGGTGCCAGCTGGAGCCGCCTTCTTCTGGCTCTCCATTGCCATCCGGGTGGTGGAAGGTCTGGGCACGGCGTTCTTCACCACAGCCGCCTTCGCCACCATCGTCGCCGTCTACCCGGACCGCGTGGCCACCAGCTTCGTGAGTCCACGTCGTTCTTGAACCATTTCTTGGCAGAGCAGAGTCGAGGGGTGTAGGCGCACGTGGTGGCGTGAACATTTCTTGCCACATCGATGCTTCTTCTCCCCCAATTCTTATCTTCTAAATCTTCCTACTAACATTTTTATATTGACTCTCTCAGAATTTTACAAATAATTTTAATTTAAAATTTAATTTTAGAATATGTCTTTTTTAAAATAACATTTAATTCTTCGAATACTTACATAAAACTATGATATTACTGAATTATATATGAACTCATGGGGGGACAAAACTCGAGAAATGGAAAAATCTTTGATATCTTTGGTCCATTTTTTTAAAGGAGACAGAGGCTGTTCATACTTGGTTATCTCGTATGTCTTCAATAAAGGTAACTGTAATATCTTTCAGAGTTATTATCTGAATCCCGATATACATGTTAAAAGGTACAACTTCCTTAAGTTTTGTCCATGAGTGTATACACACTTGGTTATCTCGTGTGTCTTCAATAAAGGTCACTGTAATATCTTTCAGAGTTATTGTCTGAATCCTGATATGCATGCTAAAAGGTACAAGTTCCTTAAGTTTTGTCCATGAGTGTATACACACTTGGTTATCTCGTGTGTCTTCAATAAAGGTCACTGTAATATCTTTCAGAGTTATTATCTGAATCCCGATATACAACAACAACAACAAAACAACTTTATTAGGGCGTCTTGCCCTATACGGATTCGCCGTTGAATTACAAACAATATTAAACACAGGGGAAAAGGGAGAGATAAAGTATTTACAATTGAGGTATGGCAAACAGGGTGACTTTAAACATATATTACACATATATCATTAATGGGGAAGAGAAATAAAATGAATGATAAATACAAAAGTATAACATGAGAATATGAAGAACATTGAAAACAATATGAAAATTACATTAACAAAGGATAAGTGGAAAACATTTGGTGATTATAAGAAAAATAAAAGGCATTTGTGAAAAGGCAATAATCAGTAGGCAAAAGGTAATATATACAAAAAGGAAAATATGTAAATAAGAATGAACATGTAAATCTTTTTTCTTTTTAAAAAGTAATGGCAGGAATAAAGAATGGTCATTTTAAAGAAAAAGAATCAAGGTGGACAAAAACAAAAGTTAAAATTTACATATGTTGGTAATGATAAATTTACATAGTTAGGTGCGCTTTTAGATATAATTACATATGAATAAGGTAAAGTGCGTAAAAATACAAATCCTAAAAACAAAAACATTGTGAAATCAAATTAAATAAGAAAAGATCAAAATACTAAAAGTTTGGGAATTTAAATATAAGATTGCAATGTGAAGCTATAGGGTATTGTGGTTATTAGCGAAAAAAAATATATAGTGGAAATATGATTTAAAAAAAAAAAAAAAAAACTGTTTTAGCTATATCTTATTTCCATTAGTATTGACAACTTGGCCATTTACAGCTTCATAAACTACACCTTTTACAAAAAGTTTGTTATCTTTCAACTTTGATCGAGTGCCTTTTTCAAAAAGTTCTTTCCTTTTAGCAATAAGAATAAGCCGTTGATCTCTAATCTTTTTACTGTAGTCTTTGCTTATGTAAATTTTGCTATCTCTAAGTTTAGTCGTATTTTTGAATAATTTAATTCTGTCCTCATATTCAGACAATGAAATCAAAATAGGCGATTTATTAGCCTTTCCAAGTCTATGGCATTTAGTTATACTTATATTCTCTAGAATCAGCATTTTTTCTTTTATAATAGATTTAACTTTTTGAAGACTTTCAGCTGGTCCTTCATTCGCTTCTCCGTCAACTCCGTAGAAAACGAGATTTGGCTCCCGCAGCTTCATCTCCAGAAAGTCGGTCCTGGCTTCAATTTCCCTTAACTTAGTTACATTCTCAGAGACTTTCTCGTTCGTAGCAGCCGAGGTTTCCACACAAGTTGTTAACTTCATTTCAACTCCAAGAAGTCTCTGGTCCCACTCTATTATTCTTTTCTCGATGTTTGACAATCTCGTATCTATTCTCTCGCCAAGATTTCTGATCTCTGATGACATTTGGACGATCATTGTCTTCAACTCAGTATCAGCCGATTTCTTCCTTGTGGGGGTTGGCTCTGTTAACAAAGTTGTCTGCTTTTTGGGGCCAGGGTTAGGCTCAATACCACTGATCATTAGAAGTAACCAAATGACCTGGGTACAATAGCCACTGGATATGTTCAGTAGTAGTAGTATAGGAGTGCCAACACATCCAAATCCATCGTTTGATTTCCGATACATTCTCCGTTTACATTTAACAAACTCTTGTATTAGGTATTCTGGCCGTTTGAAACAAATTATGATATGGAGAACTAGCAACAAGTATGCAAATTTCGGAATTTTCATCTCGTCCTTACAACTGTTTTATTATTATTATCTTCTAAATAAGTTATAACTTAGCTTTCCCCTTTTTTTCAGTAATTATCCGCTTTAACTAAAAAAAAACATAAATTACTTACAAATTGTTCGGGAGCATTTTTCAGTGCGGCCGCTTGCCTTGGCCTCCTGGCGGCGAATCCCAATCCCGATATACATGTTAAAAGGTACAACTTCCTTAAGTTTTGTCCATGAGTGTATACACACTTGGTTATCTCGTGTGTCTTCAATAAAGGTCACTGTAATATCTTTCAGAGTTATTATCTGAATCCCGATATACATGTTAAAAGGTACAACTTCCTTAAGTTTTGTCCATGAGTGTATACACACTTGGTTATCTCGTGTGTCTTCAATAAAGGTCACTGTAATATCTTTCAGAGTTATTATCTGAATCCCGATATACATGTTAAAAGGTACAACTTCCTTAAGTTTTGTCCATGAGTGTATACACACTTGGTTATCTCGTGTGTCTTCAATAAAGGTCACTGTAATATCTTTCAGAGTTATTGTCTGAATCCTGATATGCATGCTAAAAGGTACAAGTTCCTTAAGTTTTGTCCATGAGTGTATACACACTTGGTTATCTCGTGTGTTTTCAATAAAGGTCACTGTAATATCTTTCAGAGTTATTGTCTGAATCCCTATATACATGCTAAAAGGTACAACTTCCTTACATTGTGTCCACGAGTGTAATTCTTGTAATCTCACAGACGGTGTGGTGTTAAGTCCATCCTGGAGACCGCCTGGGGCCTTGGCGTCATCGTGGGCCCCACGTTGGGAGGAGCTCTGTACCAGGTGGGTGCCACTCCAACAAATGGCTTCAGTCGGAGACACCCATCGGCGCCTGATGCAGCGGTGATGTCGTTTGACATTCATATTGTCAGGAATGGAAACATTAAGCAACGGATGTTTCTTTTACAAATAAATCAAACTTCTACACTCCTTACTGCGATGGAAAAATATTGGGAGGGCTTGACTCATCAGTGGTGAACCCTCCCAACGGTTTCGCCAATTTAATTTACCAGACCGCTTCTTTGCTCTAATACTGTATTGGATTATTCTGATTTTATATGCAACATTGAAGGGTGGAATCTCGCGGCAAGGACAGTAGAAGTTTGATTTATTTATATGTATAAAATAAACATTCGTGCCTTAATGTGTTCATTCTCGATATATAGATGGCGCTTTGTATTAATCCTATTGTCACCAAATTCGAGATGACACGCGTCGAGAAGGTCAGCCAGAAACAATGACCCATGTTACAATGTCAATTAGGACCAATGTTGGATGACAAGATGTATGTATCCAGCATACTGTAATGTATGTTCCAGGCTGGGGGCTTCATCCTGCCCTTCCAGGTGGTCGGTGGGCTGGTGCTGGTCTGTGCCGTCGTGGTCGGCTTCTGTCTCCCGCCCTCCGGTATACTTCCGTACATACATACACCTGCATGCATACACACATATATACACACATACATACACATAAATGCACGCATGCAAGCACACAAGCACATACATACTCACGCACACACAAGCACACGCATACATATGCACGCACAGGCACACACACGCATTTTTTGATTATCCACACAAAACTTCTTCAAAAATTGAAATTATATATATAAAATGTGGTTGTCAGAAATATCTACGAGTTTTTTCAAAATGCTTAAATATATTTATTATCTACTGTGGTAACTAAAAGGGAAATTTTGAAGATCATTTGTTGATAGGAAGTTTGTAAAAATATATGGCTACATTCCCCCAATCATTCCCCTGAGTGCCCCACTCAAACGTCGGGAACTAAATGAAAAGGCAATTTCACAACAGATGGCGATTTCACTGCGACCTCTGTCAACAACTCTAGGGTATTTTATTGATATCTTCAGTCATGTTATCAAGATGTCGTTGATGTTAGCAATATGGATGTGCCGCAGACCAAGGATCGAGCACGGAGACATCGTCAGGAAACATGTCCAAGTTCTGGAGGAACCCCGGCGTGGTGCTCTACGCCAGCCTGGTGTTTGTCACCTTTCTCATAATCGGCTTCAACCTCGCCACGCTGCAGCCTCACCTCGAGCAGGTAGCTTCATGTACTGGATATATACGTCTTGTTTGAGACACACGGGCCGGGGATTATAGATTCTTTATACTCGTATAACAGAACTATCGTACAAACTTTCGTGCAAGACGTTCTTCTACGGGTACAGAATCTGAAGAGCGACTTCCTCGAAAGCTTGTACGGTCGTTCTGTTATATAAAGAATCTGTATTCCCGGCCCGTGTATCTATTCTATAGCGAATGTGGAGATTGTGGTTGTGTCAAACGTCTTGTTTACTTGTATCGTCTAGATAAGTTATCTGACACAATGATTGTCGGTCCCACCTGCTCTATCCATGTTCAGGGCCATCCTGAGGGTTGTACGGGTATAAGATGAAATTTATTGCTGAGTCCACATCCCTCCAGTGCTACTGTTAAGGTTCCTTTGTCCTTAACGAATTAGTAGCCGGCGACACCCCAATGGTGCCGATAATGACTCAACCAAAAAAAAAAAAAGAAAAAAAAAAGCACTACTAAAATTACTACTCTCACACTTTTATTATACAAAAGTCAATATATACATTATCACAGAACAATACAATTAAATATTAATAAACAAAATAATATATTAGAAAACTCAACAGCTACCTTTACCCATTCTCTTCCAAATCTGGTAACTAACCGTTTAATACTATCGACTCAACACATTGAAAATAATATGATTGAGAGTTTATAATTTTTATTTTTATTTTGGTAGCATTATTTTTGTTATTTGATACTTTGAGGCTTTCTTGTGGCATCTCCCCATGAGATCGAAGCTCGGCTCGACCCTGTACATACTTAAGAAATAAAGTGCGAATGTTTATTTTAAAACCAAATGAAGAAAACTCTAAACTGTCCTTACTATGAAGAAAGTTTGTTTCATTTGTTTTAAAAAGTCACATCTGTGCTTTAATGTTTTAATATCTGTTTATTTTCTGTTTGTGAATTATGCGCCTGTTGTGTAACTTGGTTATAATATAATCAACTTGATTGTGTCTACTTTGATTTAAACGGCCTTTCATGCCTGTTTCAACCATATTCAATGTATCCATATATGTATAATATCGTCAATGTGTGAAGTGGAATCGACTGGAGATTGCTGGAATGGGTGAAAAAGAACGTCGAGAAATAGAGACGTGTGAGATGTAGTGAGATGTATGTACCTCTACAGACCTATAAGTTTATGTTCATAGGTTCTCTAAATGCCCCTAAGCTGCTCTTCATAGTAAAACCAATCCATTACAATAGTAGAACGGTCTGGAGATTAATTTGGCGAAACCGCTGAGAGGGTTCACCACTGAGATGAGCCAAACCCTCTCATTCAAATAACTTTATCATCGTAGTAAAGTCTGTTGAGATAATATTTGATATGTAAAAATAAACACATTGTGTGTTTGTGTGCCAAAATATAGTTTTACAAATTTTAACGAGAGACGGCAATTTTATTTTAAATTAGAAATTGTCAGTTGTACTTGCTCTAATACGGAGAGAGAGGATTTCACCGACGACAAGATAATTCTACAAAGTTGGGAGACCATACATTATGACCATGTTCCAGGGAGGAGGGTTCAAGAAGACCTTGTCTGGAGGAGAACTCTCTCAAGATGGGGGAACCTCCCTTTCTAAAAACATTTGTACCTATATAAATGACAAAGGCCTATAGCCTAAACGCGTTCGTGGTTGGCTTATATCGATTTATCAAGAAAATGAGATGGCCAAATATCAGGGAACAGACTAAATTAACGTTAAGTTGATTTCTGTTCCACGAGATGGAGCTCTGCCATCTAAAAAAGCACATGTGAGCGTGGTCAGAATATGTATTTTTTATATTTTAGAAAAATATTGATTATATTTTATGGACAGATTATTAATTTTTTGATGTTTATATGAGTCATATTTTGTTACTCTGGAAACTTCCCTCATTGCTTATCTTATAAATGTTGATTTTGTTATTACATTAAATACATTGCTGTCATCCTGAGGTTTGTCTTTACATTAAATACATTGCTGTGTCATCCTGAGGTTTGTCTTTCATAATTTTCTACGTTACAATATATAATGGATATATTTCTCTACATTTTATCTACCCTTTATTTACCCTTTTATTATATATTAACCTTTATTTCATCATATTTTTCTGTAAAAATTGTGTTTAAAATTGTCTCTTGTCGATGTTCCAGTTCCAACTACAGCCCGTGCTGCTCGGACTGGTGTTTGTGCTGAGCGGAGGGACGTACGCCCTGACCACGCCGGTGTTTGGCCGGCTCGCTGACAGCGGGGTAGGGACCGTCTCATCCCAGCTATCTGTCCACACGTCACCACATGTGCATATGTAGGTGAACGCCAGGGTGCTCTGTCTCGTGGGGATGTGCTTCCACTTCATCGCCCTCGTCTTCATCGGACCGCTTCCTTTCTTTCCCTTCCCCACGTACGCACCATCTCTCTAAACATTGTTCATCAACAATTAAACACGTAACAACAGTATAAGAAATTTAAACCATTGATGATTCTTTTTGAAAAAAAAAACAATTTTCTACTGCCCTAACTGCAATGATAAATTAATGGGAGGGTCTGGCCCAACAGCCCCAAAATCTAGATAGAATTCAATATGACCAGCTTGGCCATCGTGTAATCACAAACAAGAACATAAAATTTTATTGAGACAGCGTCAACCAAGGCAGGACAAGGTCCAATTCCGTCAAGTTTATGTCATTTCCTCCCGAAGAACATCCATAAGTCGTTAGTGAGTATTATGACCGCCGTAGGACACCGACAAACAGGCCGGTCAATGGCAGATAATCTCTCCCTCTCGTGTAGTTCAGACACCCTCTTGGACTTTGCCGCGTCTTCAGTGCTGGTCTCACTTCTAGCTGACATTCAACCTACCTCGTTCTTTGTGTTACCCATTGACGCCTGACCACGAGGCCCCATGACTGCTAGTGCCTGTGTTACGACATATATATTGAGACGTTACAGAAACAATTTTCAATTATACATAAACAAATGGCTTGTAAAAGAAAGCAGCAATAAATGAGTTTAGGTAAAATATCTATTTCATTAACAAACATTTCACTTTTAAAATAATAAACTTAAAAATTAAAGTTTTACAAAACTAAAATTAGCGTTTCAAAAATAAAAACGTGGCATTTGGCGCAGTCGACAGGATACGGAAAAAAGAAAATGGCGGAAAATCCAAACAACCGGTTGCAAAAATTCAACGGCTCGAAGTCGGCAATTAGGCCTGTGTCATGGATCAAATTATATGATTTTGAAAATAATTCTTTAAAAGAAGATGAAAAAATCAAAAATCTTATGTACTACTTGACAGATTCAGCACTTGAATGGTATGCAGACGAGATTATTTCAAATCCTGCAATAAAAAGATGGGAAGTTGTAAAGGAAAAGTTGATTCAAAGATTTGGTTCATACAACGCAAATCCAATTGTCTCAGCATCACATCGAAGATTAAAACGAGAAGAATCAATAGAAAATTATTTTCAAGATAAAATTCGCCTGTTAAATCAAACCCATCTAACGAAGGAGGAAAAAATTAATTTACTAACAGACGGACTTCCAAATGATTGGAAAGATTTAATTGTGGCTGCACAGCCAACTGACACCACGAAATGGTTCCATATCGCAGCTTCAATTGAACAAAATAGGGCTTCAATTCAGTTTAAGCCTAAAAACAAAATACATCTCGCGACAAAAAATAATGATAATAGAAAAAATGTTTGCCCATTCTGGTGTCCAATATGTTCGAAAAAGGGAATAAAAATTAAACATTGGGTCACAGATTGTGAGGATTATTATCCTAATTATAAAAAGGATAGGTCTAATCAAAACACTTCAGTGAAACAAGTATGCGGAGCCCCGGAATTGTTGAATGTAAGTACTTTGACAAATACCCCTACACAAGGAGCTTTCAAGCTTATCAACATAAGTGTTGAAGTAAATGGAATTCCTGCGCAAGCATTTGTGGATACTGGAGCAACAGTATCAATAATCAATTGGCGATTGTTCAAGCGAACCCGTCTTCAACTTCAACCAAATTCAGACATTCACATCAGCCAAGCGGATGGTGTTACCAGGACATGTGGAAGCCTTCAGACCAAGGTAAGAATAGATAAACTAATTAAACCTGTAACTCTCCATGTAATGAAGAACTTTAAATATCCACTCTTGATCGGATTAGATGTTGCATCTCTTTTTAATCTTTTAATAGATGTCAGAGACAAAACAATTTACACCAAATTTGATGGATTAAAAAATCCAATTCTTGTAAATCATCTAGAAGAGATAAGAGAACATGAATTAAAAAATTACTTGAACACAATAGGAATGTATTTTGTCAGCATGCCATTGATTTGGGTAAAGTAGCTATACAACATAAGATCATCACGAAAAGTGAACAACCAATTTCTCTTAGACCCTATCGTCATCCTCTAAAAGAATATGAAGAGATAGCTGAACAAGTTAAAGAACTTCTCGAACACAAGTTAATAAGAACTTCAGATTCTCCTTGGGCATTTCCTATTGTTATGGTTCCCAAGAAGGATGGAAATAAAAGGATGTGCATTGATTACAGACGTCTTAATGAGATCACACTGGATGACAGGCAACCCCTACCTCACATACAGGACATGTTTGATCGATTGCATGGATCCAGATTCTTCTCTACCCTTGATGTTGCATGGGGTTATTGGCAGATCGAAATGGACCCGCAATCTATTCAAAAAATTGCATTCGTCACAAACGATGGTCATTATGAGTTTTTAGTGATGCCCTTTGGTTTAAAAAATGCTGCTTCAACGTTTCAAAGGATAATCCAACATATTCTAGGTGAATTATTATGGAAAGGAACTTGCTCTTTCCAAGATGACATATTGGTGTACACGAAAACATGGCAAGAGCACATAGAGCTTCTTAGTAAAGTTTTTGACAAATTAAGACAGTACAACATGAAATTAAAATTGTCGAAATGTATTTTTGGAAGAACTGAAGTAAAATACCTCGGACATATCATCAGTCACAATCAATTAAAACCTGATCCAGGAAAAGTAAAATCTATTCAAGACTTTCCAAGACCTGATACTGTAAAGAAAGTTCGTCAGTTCATGGGATTGGCAAATTATTACAGAAAATTTGTGAAGGAATTTTCTAAAATTTCATTCCCCTTGGTTCGACTCACTCGGAAGAATCAGCCCTTCATCTGGAATGAGGAAGTAGAGGAGTCGTTTGCTAAACTTAAAATGGCACTATCTACAAAACCTGTCCTTGCTATTTACAACCCGGACTACCCCTCTAAAGTTTATACAGATGCCTCCAAATATGGAATTGGAGCAATCCTAACACAAATTGGTCCAGACAATGAGGAACATGTAATTGCTTATTACTCCAAAACACTGCAACCACACCAAGAAAATTATTCTGCTTATGAGATGGAATGCCTAGCCGTGATACAAGCAACTGATCACTTTCATGTATACATAGAAAACCAACCATTTGAAATCATCACTGATCATGCGGCGCTCCAATGGCTTTTCACCATGAAGAAACCGAAACCTAAGTATTTTAGATGGATTCTTAGTTTATCCTCGAAATCATGTAACATCGTTCATCGTTCTGGAAAGCAACAAACTCATGTTGACGCCTTATCAAGACTCCCAGTTGTTAACATTGCAACTCAAGAACTTCAAGAACACCAACAAAATTCAGATTTGAGTTTCTTGAAAAATTCTCACACTCACGACGGTGTGGTAATGATCAAACAAAAAGGAGTTTTTAAAGCAGTTGTCCCAAACTCGCTTACCAAAAAAATATTGGAAGAATATCACGATTCATTGAGTCACCCATCAATAACCAAAACATGCAAACTTATAACTCAATGTTATTGGTGGAAAGGAATAACAACTGATATCAAGAATTATGTTCGATCTTGTAAATCTTGTCAACTAGTGAAGGTCAGACATGAACCAACTTTAGGAGAAATGATCACTCCAACGTCAAATATCCAACCATTACAAATGATCGGTTGTGACACTATTGTACTGGGAACAGCAGCAGCTAACACAAAGCATAAATTCATTCAAGTTTTTGTTAATCACGCAACTCGTTATCTATGGGCATATCCCACAATAACAAACACTGCTCAAGCTGTCACTCAATGTCTTGATAAGATAATCAAATCTGTTAATTCGATCAATACTATCTTAACAGATAATGGCGAAAATTTTATATCAAAAGAGTTCAACAAATTTCTTTCTTTACAAGGAATTAAACACACATATACTTCGCCTTATCATCCTCAATGCAATGGCATTTGTGAGAAATTAAATGATACGATAATGACAAAACTGAGAATAGCTGTTCTAGAGAAACCTAGATGTAAATGGAGCTCATTGTTACCGCAAGTTGTCAAAAATTATAATTCCACACCACATGACGTGACTGGTTTTTCACCGCTTTTCTTAATGTATGGAATCGGTAATGTACCCGAATTTGCCGACCAAACTCCAATTACAATTGAAGAAGCCAGGAAGAAAGCTAGCCTGCGGACAGAACAAATTAGAAGTAAGTGGAAGATTAAACACGATAGCCATCACCCCAAGTATGTCTTTAAAGAAGGAGACTTAGTCATAAGAAAAATTGCCTTCAACGACCCTCGTCTCATCAAGACATCACCAAAATATGAAGGACCATTTGTCATTCAAAAAAAGATATCTGATGTAACCTACGATATCTCTCTGAAAGACCAAAAGCAAGCAAGACGCGTTCACATATCTCAACTTCGACCATTTATTACCCGAGAATAAATGCTTCAAGAAGGGGAATATGAGACGTTACAGAAACAATTTTCAATTATACATAAACAAATGGCTTGTAAAAGAAAGCAGCAATAAATGAGTTTAGGTAAAATATCTATTTCATTAACAAACATTTCACTTTTAAAATAATAAACTTTAAAATTAAAGTTTTACAAAACTAAAATTAGCGTTTCAAAAATAAAAACGTGGCAATATATATATATTAAGAGAGAGAGAGAAAATAAATAAAAATACATATTTATTAAATACAATAACATTACAGAGAAACTTCAAATATTCGTAAATTCTAAATGTATAATTTGAAGTCCATCTTCATTTTTCAAAAACGATATCAATAATAACAATGACACAACAATAAAAGATAAACAGCAGTTTAGGGAAATGGAAATTAAGGGACTGCCTTCCTACATTTGTAATAGCGGTAAAATTGAGTCACCCATCATGTCAACGACATAGCTCTATTATTAAATACGAAGGAGCCAATATATGAATAGAACAAGACGTATATACATGTAGAATATTCAGTTATTATTCCAGTAGTAGCAATAGAGAACTATACATTAGTTAAGTGACTGTCAGAGTATGACACTTGGTGTATGTGTGGTTCCAGGTTTCTCTGGTTGATTATTGTATCGCTCATCATCCACGGCCTGGGCATCAGCGGCGTACTGGTCAGTTCCTTCATCGGGTCACTCCAGGACACGCTGTGAGTGTAGTTCTGTGTGTTGGTATCGTGGGGACACTGAAGGACACGCTGTGAGTGTAGTTCTGTGTGTTGGTATCGTGGGGTCACTCCAGGACACGCTGTGAGTGTAGTTCTGTGTGTTGGTATCGTGGGGTCACTCCAGGACACGCTGTGAGTGTAGTTCTGTGTGTTGGTATCGTGGGGACACTGAAGGACACGCTGTGAGTGTAGTTCTGTGTGTTGGTATCGTGGGGACACTGAAGGACACGCTGTGAGTGTAGTTCTGTGTGTTGGTATCGTGGGGTCACTCCAGGACACGCTGTGAGTGTAGTTCTGTGTGTTGGTATCGTGGGGACACTGCAGGACACGCTGTGAGTGTAGTTCTGTGTGTTGGTATCGTGGGGACACTGCAGGACACGCTGTGAGTGTAGTTCTGTGTGTTGGTATCGTGGGGACACTGCAGGACACGCTGTGAGTGTAGTTCTGTGTGTTGGTATCGTGGGGTCACTCCAGGACACGTTGTGAGTGTAGTTCTGTGTGTTGGTATCGTGGGGACACTGCAGGACACGCTGTGAGTGTAGTTCTGTGTTTTGTTATCGTGGGGTCACTCCAGGACACGCTGTGAGTGAGGTTCTGCGTCTTAGTTTCACTCCAGGCCAGATGAGGGGAAAGCCAAGAACAATAGGAGACCACTTGGCCGATGTCTGTTTCTCTTATTTCCACCAGGTGATTCTTCAGAGTCAATGTTCCCTGTCCAGGTGTTCCAAGGCATCCTCGTACCTCCCCAGTTCTGCTGATTGCCAGTTTATACTCAAAGAAACGTCGGCAAGGATTTGCCAACAGCGGTAACAAACCATACCGAGGTTCACCGCACGGTGCGGCAATTCGACACCCGTCCAAAATAGATCTTAAAAAAAACCCAAAATGTCCACTACTTCGGATAAAAAGAACTATTAAGAATAAAAAAGGCATATCCTGAACCTGGAGCACATGTGCTTTTCAGAAGACAGAGCGCCATCTGGTAGAACAGAAATCAACTAAACATTGATTTAACCTGTTCCCTGATATTTGGCCAACCCAATTTCTTGATAAATCAAGAAAAGCCATCCACGAACGCGTTTCGCGCTTTTGTCACTCGTCAGCGTGGAGTAGGCGGTACCACTGCGACTATAAATATTTTTGATCCCAGAGGCTTCTTGAGAAACCAAGAAATGGGTATTTAAGGCCAAACTTGCATAAATACGCTTAACATGTGAAAAAAAATTAATATCAACACCTGACCTTTTTATTTTTCACATAAAGAACTATGTAATCGCCAAGACATTCCGGATAAGCAGTTTGCTCTAGGCGAAGCAGGAGTTGTCAAGGCTGAAGAAGGAAGCGCTGGTTTCGATTTGTTGAAGAGGAGGAGGAAATGAATGTGGTACACACCCACTCAGAGCGACAGAACTCGGACGATGGAGTCCGGCGGTGGCAGCTGAATGGACATCAGTAGTTGGATCAGGGAACTCTAGTCCAAAGTGTTGAAGTCAGACTCCTGGTCGGTGGGGATGAAAGCTAAAATGAATAAACTCTGGAAAAGGATACTGTTTCGGATACGATCACTGCCTCACTTACAAAGCTCGGAAAGCTTGCCGCATCCTGGATGTCTGGCCTTATCGAAATAGTTATGGCAGAGCTTGACTGTATCTTCTTGCCAGACTTATTCTTGTCTCCAACCGTATTGAAGCCTATTTGCTTCCTTAAAAGTGCCCACAACACCAGAAAGGCTACACTAATGATTCACAAACACCCGATTGTTACTGACACATACTTTTATTAAACTTTCACATCCTTATATACACAATTATATTTACAAATATGTAAATCTTCTGGCTGAATAAGCAAAAAAGAGAAATTTACATAACCGGCGGCTCCAGATACTCTTACATTAAGTCGAGAAAAAGGCATCTCATGATCTTGCAACTAAAAGTTGATAATGGCTTGCGCCATCTGTCGGAATAACTATCAACTAATTGTTCATTCTTAATTATTCCAGAATTGGCCAAACACTCTCTCTTAATGAATCAAGTAAAGTTAAGTGTGTACACATGGTTTATTCCGACAGATCCATCAGCAACTACCAGTTTCACAATCAGGAGATGTCTTTTTCTCGATTTATCCACCTGATCCCAGTACAATTTAACTTTTATACATAAATATAACACTAAGGATACAGATAGTATCAGACATACTTTAGCCACGTTTTAAAAGTTAAAAGAGAAAACGAAGATATAACGTGGTGAGTTTCTTTTTATTGAAAATACAAGCTTTCAAGCAAAACGCTTTTCTTCAGGTAATCCAAGAAAATGTGTGGAGAGGTATATACACCCAACTAAGTAAGATTTGAATATTGAAGCGGAATTGTCACGAACAAGCACGTATCAACACACCTAGAGAGCGAGCGAGAAATCCAGTTTAAAATAAGTTTAAAATAAATAAAATATATACATAAATCGGGAAAACACTTGAGGTTAAAATTCCTTATGCGGGATCCATGCTATTACAAAAAGCTATGTACTGCGGGGGTAGTTCAATTTTTCTATTGAGGCTCGGAATTTTATTGGAAACCAAAGCCTCCAGGACCAGTCGTTGATATTTTCCGCGTATGTTACTGTAAATACATTGGGTGTCTGTGAAATCAAATGAATGCTGTGTTTCTGCCATGTGCTGATAAATCTGGGAACAGCTGTCTTTGTTCATGATGTTTCTATTGTGTTCTTTAGTCCTGATTTCAATGGTTCTGCCAGTTTCACCAACATAATGTAGTTCGCAATTTGAGCATTTAATTTTGTACACTGCGTTAAAGGCGGATAGTGGGTCCTGCTTTTTAGGACTTTTTGTGATGGGATGCCGGAGTTTGAGTTCGACGGAAGGTGAATTACTAAAATACGTGCGAACACCGTATTTTCTCAAGAAACGGGCAATATCGACGTTGGTTTCGGAATACGGGAGAACGCAAGTCGATTTGTAAACGGTTGGGATTGCATATGTACGTTGTTGGTACGTATGGCGCCGGTTAAAATCTATAGGATAACCGAAAGACGAAAGGTTACGATAAACGTTATTTCTCTCGACCGTCCTAAAGATTTCTAGAGAACAATGAGTAGAGATCCTTTTTGTTAGTGTTTTGATAGTTGTGATCTTATGAGATGCAGGTGCATGAGAACCGTAATGAATATACGTGGGGTTAAATTCTGGTTTGTAGTATACCGTGGTTTCTATGCTGCTGCCAGTATTGATGACCAGCACATCCAGAAACGGGATGACACCATTCTTGTCCTGGTTTTGGGTGAACTTTAGGCATTCGTGATATGCGTTGAGGGCATCTGTGATGAGGGAGTTATTAGCGTTAGGATACATGTAAAATATGTCATCGACATATCTTACCCATAATTTAATTCCTAGGTCATCACGGTTCGTGATCCAGGAGTCAAGGCCAGACATTACGAGTTCAGCTGCTATGTTTGATAAAGGGCTACCCATGGGGGAACCTCTCTTCTGTGTGTAGGTAGTAATGACCGTCAAATTCAAGGGTGTTCATATTCAAGCATATTTGGAATAGGTCTGTGATGGTGCAACTGTGGGTATGGGGGAGATCGGAAGATGCCAGGAGTTTTCTGAGTTCTTTGATGATGAGGTCGTGGGGGAGACACAAAAAGAGGGATTTTACATCATACGTTCAGATGGAGTAGTTTTCTGAGTTATCTATTTCTTTTAATTTGTGGATAAAGTCGCTTGAGTCTTGAATAGAATGGGAGTTATATGTCTTGATCAACGGTTTTAGGACATCTGAAAGGTATCTAGCCAGGTGTACTGCAGGGGAAAGATGATATGCAACAATTGGTCTAAGGGGGATGTCCGGTTTGTGTACCTTCGGGAGGCCATAAATAAAAGGGGTGTTGGAGAGATTTGAAGTATAACTTTGAAATTGTGCGGAGGTGATTTGGTTGGTTCTTTACAGATAGTATGCTGTCGAGCACCCTAAGGTTGGGGGGGAGCGCTACTGTGTTTTGAAAGAAGGATATTCAAGCAGGCGCCTACAAGGCTCAGAACCTGGAACATAAGAATATGGTTCCCCCACGGCACGTAAGTCCGAACATGTTCTGATAGATGAAGGCCGATTTGGAGAGAACATATTATACAAGCCGTATGCTTGTCAAATATTTGATGATATTGTTACGGGTATTGGGCCTAGAAAATAACACAGTTACAAACTTCGTT
>CP092878.1:84347568-84382974 GCA_030710605.1 Cordylochernes scorpioides | reverse complement strand
GATCTAACGTTTGGTTTTTAATAATTTTTAATGTTCGAGGATATTGATTCGTTATCCAGATTTGAGTTTCATTATTTGTAACATTTATTAAGCTTCTTGCTAGTCGAAATCTATTTGTTTCATACATTTTCATGTTTTCCTCGATAACATATTCTCCATTCTCAGCTCCTATATATGCCTTGATCAATTTCATAGAAAGTTCCGATATGAAAGTATCTTCGGCACTTTTTATTTTCTTCTGTTGATATTTGCTTTCGCTACGATTATTTTTCATGTCATAATTAATTGTTTCACGCCGACAATTAATTTTTTCGTTCATTTTCTTAAGAAAATATCGTCCAAGTATAAATGCTCGTAAATGCGTCCTCATTATCGAAAATTGATGTGTAGTTTCTTCGTCATCAAATTTTATATACATAAAAAATGTTCCCTACGATATCCAATATTTTGCCATCGGGTCCAGGGCACATCTTATCGGAACAATTTATGTCAAGGCCTGTATCGAGGGCTGTCCTAAGGTCGACCACTGAAAGATCAGCACCTGTATCAATCAAAGCTTCACAAGATCCTATTTAATCCACCTGAATTTTCAATCTGTAATTGGGGTCCAATTTTTTAATGCTATTTATGGTCGACTCGCTTTGATTGACCGACTCAGGCGCAACCTTCAGTTTAAACCTTCCAAGACTGAATATTTATTCCATGTAGGAATGTTTGGACTATCGCAAACATCAGCAAACACACGAGGTCTTTGTTATTTTCTGTAACTTCATTCAATTGGATCTTCTCATCGACTTTTTCTTGTGTAATATTCGGGTCCTCTTCCACTACTCTTACAAACCTGACTCTGCAGGGCCGCGCTACGTGTCCTGGCTTGTTACAATTGAAACATATTGGTCTTCTCTCTTAATTATATTTGAATCTGGACTCCTTTTGTATGTTTTCCACGGGTAGGCCGGTTTTGGTTCAGGAGTGGGAGAGTAAGGTCGTCTAGGGGCAGAGACCTGGGACAGAGGCTTGTTCTGGTAGTACCTCGGAGCGGGGGCCTGGAGGTGTTCTGGTATGGTCTTCTGAACGACGGAGCGTTCTTCTATTTCTCCTGATGATGGGGACGAGGAGAGCGTGGTCCATTATATATAGCTTTTGATTTTTCTACACGTTCTTGGTAATTATTTTCAAACAAATCCAGCTTTTTACATAATTATAGAAGTTCGTTGGTATTTTTAGGAGGGTTTAGGTAGAGGGCAAAAGAGTATTCTTTCTTTAACCCTCCAATTACCCAATTTATTTTAGTCTCTTCTTCCATTTGGGGGTCGACCTTGTTGCACAGTACAAGGATATCCTCTGCAAACCTGATTGCAGATTCATTCTACTGTTTCATTCTGTTTAGCTTCATCTTCATTTCTTACTTGTTTGCGTTTGAGGCAAAATCCTGAATTAGACGGCTCTTGAAATTTCCCTGCTGGTGAAACTTATCTTGTGTAGGTTCAGCCAGGTTTTGGCGCTACCAATCATATTCATGGCAGCATAACGGGAAATAATGTAGTCTGCCCAATGGTACAGGAAGCCAATTTCTTCAAGGGACTCAATCCATGGGCGAGGGTCTTCTCTTCCATCGTACTTGGAGATGTCTATGTTGGGAGTCAAGACAACTGGGTCGGCACTTGCATCTCGACCAATTGTTGCACCAGGTTGCGGCTTGGCAAACTCTTCAACCTTGATTCTCTCCTGTGCCGGGTCTTGCATCTTACCAGAGCGTGTCTCAACCATCCTACAAATTTATATAAGGGAATAATGAGATAACTTTAAGTAGCCTCCAGAATAATGTATTTATTTCTCACCTCAAAGAGAGCAGTGAAGTCACACAGTGTACCAAAATACAAATGGTGATTTTATAATACATAAATCTGTTTATAATATATATATATATATATATATATATATATGTGGAAAAATAGTACAAATGTAATATTGTACAGGGATAAGGTGCATAAATTACGAAAAAGGCATCTACTTATCGTGCAACTGAAAGTTGCTGATGGCTTGCACCATCTTTCGGAATAAATATCAACTACTCTCGTTGATTTCTAATTATTTATCCGTGGTAGCTTTTCTTGATTAATCAAGAATGGGTAATTGGCCAATTCTGGAATAATTAGAAATCAACGAGAATAGTTGATATTTATTCCGATAGATGGCGCAAGCCATCAGCAACTTTCAGTTGCACGATAATGAGATGCCTTTTTCATATTATATATATATATTCTGTTTAATAAAATGAAAATAAATATAAAATATAAATTTGAATTTAAATCATATGAAAAATAATATATAACCAATTATTAATAAAATAGGTGCATTAACCATGATGCAACAATAGCGACTGTGACTGCACTACATGTCTACACAGGTAGAAATGACATTTACACCTATAAATGTGACAGAGGCCTGTTTGGTTACCTCTACTCACTGGTGGAATTGGACTTGTGCAAGAATCGAGGGCCATATTGGATCAAATTTTGTTCTATTGAGAAAAGTTCCCAATTTAAAATTCCCAGATGTTTTCAGTCAGTTACAATATTTGTCTGAAGGTCGTAAAAACGCGACAAACAATTCTTGGCAATTCCCCCCAATTTAAATAAAGATGTTGTTTTTAATTATGGTTGGCCGATTAGAAATTCTCCAAATTAGACGCCAAGAATAGCTACTAATTAATTTAATGATCCTTCCAATTTATTTTAAATATTTTGCCCATAATCTTCTTTGTTAAAGGAAATACATTTTAGAAAACCTAATTAGGCCTAATTCCCCTGTAACAGAGTAGATTTGTACTGACGGCTGAGAACTATCCTATTAGGCGACTTTCTCGAAGAAATTGAATAATTTATTCCCCTCTTGTGTGATGTTACTTTACACTGAGGAATATATAATCACTGTAAACTTTTGCAACGATAATGTCGCCTTCACGTAGGAAAAATAAATTATTGAATATTGAGGCTACATTGTAACAAAGTATTTATTATTTTATTAACAGAGTATTATTTTTATGTTTATATTTTGCTATACTCTGTACACTTTCCTCTTTTGCTTATCTTTTGTTTATCTCTCATAGTTTGTTCTTTCCTGAAATAAATTGTTGTCTCATCCCGAAGTTGGTCTTCCCTAATTTTCCACGTGGCAATATTTTCTCAAGAAAATTAATATGACTCCAAGTATTTGAAAAAATAAAAAAAATATTTTAGAAAGGAAAATTAAGAAAAAGGCATCTCCTTATCGTGCAACTGAAAGTTCTTGATGGCTTGCGCCATCTGTTGAAATACTATTTTTTCACAACAATTTAGAAAATTTTGAAAATAGAGCAATCCATTAATAAATATTTAATTAAAAGGCAAATATTGGATCAAAATATCATTTATTTTACCAATATTTCAGTTGGCTGAACGCCAACCTTTATCAAGGTGTTATAACATTTAAGATACATTAATATGTTATAATATCTTGATAAAGGTTGGCGTTAAGCCAACTGATGCCTATTGCTATTGCCTATTGCTAAGCCTATTGTTAAAATAAATAATATTTTAATCCAATATATTCCTTTAAATAAAAAAAAATGAAAATGTAATTCTGAAAATAAACTTCAAGATAAAATATGTTTTTAAAGTAACATACGTGTAAATGGAGGAATAGAACTTTGCGCCATCTATATTTGAAAAAAGGAAGTTATAGTAGCTAGTAATGCTATCTCTCAACTCGCCGAGGTGACCTGCTGGACATCGCGGGCCAGCTTCGGCTCGCCTGGCTGTAGGGAGTCCAGGCCTCACTGCCAACGGCTACTCCTGGCTGGCCCGCAGCCGGGCGTGGATGGCATCGCCGACGTCTGGCTCTCACCGAGAAGTCTCCTGAGTCTCTACAAGGCCGTCCCTCTATCGTCCTTGAGCTGGACCGCCGGGTTCTGAACCCCGCCAGCCTGAGGTCCCCGCGTCTTTGAGACGACCACAGGTTCCTGCGGCCGCCAGACCTGCTGGCTCCCGAGCACCGGCTACAGGGGGAGGTCAATTTTTGATAAATTATTGAAGAAACTTATTGCGGAGAACGTGTTTTTTTCCAATAGATTTTTCTACGAGATGGAATATAGTGGAGCCAGGCCTATGTCGCACTATACAAAGTCAGATAGGTAGATGGACTTGGAAGAACTCGTGCTCAAACCTGACTGGAAAGAAGTCGTAAAACAACGAGACAAGAGATGGCTAGCATACACGTCAACTCTGGGAGTGACCAAGAGAAGATACAAACCCCTTTCATAACGAATCTTCTTTCCACACTCTTACTAGGGAAGAACAAACGGCGATTTCAAGATTACGAACAGGACATCTTAAAATGCTCAAATTTAATGGTAAAATCAAAACATTCTCGAAATGCCCCAAATACAATTCTCAACCAGCCAGTCCTAAACATCTACAGAATTGTATCAAATCCTCCAAAAAAGACCTCTGGAAAAACTCCAGGATTATAATAGAAAAGCTGAAACAATGGAACCTAATGGAGATCGTTTAAAGGACTTGAGGAATAAACAACAGGAGTGACCAGGTGCTGGAGGGCCCCATCGTTGTACGCACCTTTGACATAATGTAGTCGGTGGACGAGTGGGTAAAACCCTCGACAGTCATGAACCGGGATCGAATCCCGCGTTGGACACTTTGTTTTATATGTGAATCACCTGTACATATTGTGGCGAAAAAATAATTTATGATTCAATTTAATTATTCAATGAAAATATTTGGAAACAGATTTATTATTTGTAAAATCATCTTTAAAATATTTCTTTGCTCGCTTGTTCAAGATTCCCTAGCTGTAGATAGTTTGGTTAATTTGTTAATATTTGTTGACTGGTCGTGGTGACGTCATCAATAAATACTTTCACACCTTCAGATATACAAAGACTTGATTTCTACGCTACAATAGTATTCATTGTACACATCATAAGCTAGGTTGCTCTTTTTAAGAGGCACCAAGTAAAGTCATTTTGGAACCAGAGCCCTTTGACACATTAGCTATGGCGTTTTTCATTGGCTCACCGAGCGATTGTTCACCCGGAGAAAGTGTCATTCTACAGCGCGGCTGAGCTGTGCGAACTGACGTTTGGAAGAATGCGTGGAAAGTGCCTTACATCGGATCGGGCACGGAGGGTGCGCTGGCTGCCATGGAGAGACAAGTGCCTAGTGTGATCTCAGTGCCCGAGGACTGGCGAAGGATCCCTGGTTGTTTTATTTTTTTTTTAATAATGATAGAGATGCCATAAATAGTTAAAATTTCCGCCAACAGATGGCGCGCTAATGCATCTTGTTTATAAGAATAATGTAGCGTAGTTTATTATTTACATAATTTTGAGTTTTAGATTATTTTTTAAATATATTTACATAGTTGGCTTTGTGTCATTTCTATATAAATGTGCGCGGCTACAATTCAAGGAGTAGACCGTTGTTACAGAGAATAAAATACGTTCACCTCTCCTCGCGTCAATTTTGCAACACGACAATATAAAGAGTAGCACCTTATCCTTTGAAAATACATTTTAAAATGAATTCTGGGTGATCACCCCAGTACAAACCGTAAAGTTGGTAAAAACGAATGAGCCACAACACCGCATGTTGCATTTCCTTGCCTGAAAACCAGCCTTGCACCAGCTTGGACGTCTTTTTGGTAAATTGGACCTATTTCATAACTTCCCTGGTAGGATGTTATGAAATAGAAGCCGTCCCTGTACTGATGAAGGTCAAAGTCCGAAACCATGGTATATAGGTTGTTGGCTTTGTCTGAATTTTCCAAAACTGGTGTTGTGGCTTATTCTTTATCATCAACTTGAAATTTTGTATTTTGGTATCAACTCAAAGTACATTTTGAAAATAGAGCTAACCATAAATAAAACTTTAATTAAAAAGACATATATTGGATCAAAATATCATTTATTTTACCAATATTTCAGTTGGCTGAACTCCAACCTTTATCAATCTTTAAAATGTTATAACACCTTGATAAAGGTTGTCGTTCAGCCAACTGAAATATTGGCAAAATAAATGATATTTTGATCCAATATATTGCTTTTTTAATTAAAAAGTACATTTTGTTTTAATGAGTTTTTAAAAGGAAAGTTGCCACTCTTGTTTTTTCTCGATTTTCAATTATTCCAGAATTGACCAAATACCCATTTTTGATTAATCAAGAAAAGCTAACCACATACGCGTTTCGGGCTGTTGGCCCTCATCAGCGTGGTGCAAGCTGTGTGTGGGTGGGTGGAACATGAATATCATTTTCCCGCAAAACTTTATGTCATACAAATATATATTGTCAGGAGGACAGAATTTCCTGGTATTCCCCCTTATCTGGACCGACCGGTCGGGGTAAACAGTGGCGTCACGTGGAAGGAGGATATATCTCAGTTCTCCCCTCTTGCTCTAACGGCTGGGTCGATTTGGCTCATGTAAATAGTAACTCTTATTTTATATTTAAAATCTCTCATATAACTCATTAAATAAATATTTAAAGTAATTCGAAGGCCTAGTTAATTATTTTTCATCGCGACAATTGTGGTGGAGACGCCGGGTAACGAGACAGTCACCAGACGAAGTCGTCGCCTTCAAGGATTGCAACCAGAGCTATCTACAGTGCTTGCATTTCCCGCTCGGAAGAAAATGGAAAGAGAAGAAAACCGACCATTCTGCCATCGGTGGAGAGATCCCACTGTCTTCTCGGGGGAACGTGGGGAAGATTCGCAGCGTTGGCTGAGCGACTTCCAGCGTGTGGCACGTTACAACAAGTGGGATGACTCCATGTGTCTGGCCAACGTCATCTTCTACCTCACTGGCACAGCGAAGTGCTGGTTCGAAAACTTCGAGGAAATCTTGAATTCGTGGGAGGAATTTAAGATAAAGTTTTGTGAAATATTTGGGAACAAGGAAGACACGGCTAGAAAAGCCGAGAACATTCTTCGAACTAGAGCGCAGACGAGTGGGGAAAACGTCGAGAGCTACATACAAGAAGTCCTCCTTCTTTGTAAACAGAGCAACCCCAGAATGTCGGAAGGAGAAAAGGTGAGCCACCTGATTAAAGGCGTAGCGGAGGAAGTGTATCAGGCACTTGTTGGGAAGGACATCAGCACGGTGGACCAATTTGTTGCGTTCTGCCGCCGATTCGAGGCATTCAAGAGGATGCGTGTTGCACCGCCCAGGTTCAACCGACTGCCCAATGTTACCACCATCTCGACCGCTGAACCTGAGAACCTAGAAGCCCTGATTAGAGGAATAGTAAGAGAGGAGGTGCAGAAGTTTATGGCTCCTCCTTCTACATTTGCCGCCCAGGATATCGACACTCCATCTCCCGACCTACGGGATGTCATCCGTAGTGAAATCCAGCAAACGTTGGCTCCTATCTCTGCCCCTCGTCAGCCCGAGAGCTTCCGCCCTCGGCGACAATACCTCCCCCAGAACGATCAAGGTTACCGACGAAGAACCGAAGGGCCACCAAATAATCAAAGGACTCAGTGGCGTACTGAAGATGACAGACCGATCTGCTTCCACTGTGGGCGCCCTGGCCACGTTGCACGTTATTGCAGAGACAGACGTCAAGCTTTTGCGGATGCCAGACTTGGAAGAGAAACAGTCGATTTCGGAAGACCAAGAACGGAAAATTACACCATGGGCGAATCAGGAAGCGAACTATCCCAAGGAAGATTTAGAAACCCGTCGCCATATCCCCACCGCGGAAGATTCCAAGCTCCCAGAAGAACCTCACAATCCCCTGCTCGCCGTCCCAGCCGCTCACCCAGTCGCCGCAGTGAGGAAAACTAGATGGCGCGCCCTCTGGAGGTGTGGCCGCCACAGACGAAAATCCTCCCTGCCGTATAGCCGCTACAATGGAAAAGAACTGGATATCTGTCAACATACAAGGACGAAATGTACAAGCTCTTGTGGACTCCGGCGCTGATTACTCAGTAATTTCTGAAGCTTTCAGACGTTCTATAAAGGCCCCAGTTTTTAAAGAAAATGGACCACTTCTAAGAGCCGCGGACAAGAAGCCTATCGTGACCCTTGGTAAGTGCTCTTTAGAAGTTCAAATCAAAGGACTCGATATTATTTTTGATTTTGTAGTAGCCGCTGAATGTAGCCACGATGTTATACTGGGCTGGGATTTCTTCAAAGCCACAGATGCCATTATAGATTGTGGGGAAAACAAATTGTATTTAAGCGAAGCTGAAAAATCCTACGAATGGAAAGACCTGAAACTTTGTGCTGCTATGGACTGTGTCATACCGCCGAAATCTTTTGGCAAGATTGTTGTCACCAGCCAGGATGTATTTGGCAGCAGAGATGTAGTCGTTACAGGTTCCAAACGCCTGCAGTTGGAAAAAGGACTTTTTATTCCCTCTTCCCTCGTTAGGTTCTTACATGGCAGAGCGGTGTTGTGGGTGACTAACAGTACTCACCAGTCTCAAGTGATACCTTCGGACACGAAGATAGGAACAATGCAAGATCTAGAAGTAGGGAGCATATCTAATCTTGACGCTTGTTCTGAAATAGCTGGAAAAGACGAAGTAACTTCCCCAGATGTGAGAGAATGTTTAATTTCAATGATTTCTACTGATTTGGAGGAAACAAAGAAAAACAGATTACTCACGTGCCTAAATGAGTTTTCTGATATATTCGACTTTGAGAAAAAGAGCTTCCCTGTCTCTGGCGAAATAAAACATAAAATCGATACGAGTGATTATCCGCCTGTCAGACAGCGTCCTTATAGAGTGTCTCCCGCCGAAAGACGTGTCATTCAGAGTGAAGTAGAGAAAATGATGGAGACTAAAATCATCCGGCCATCATCAAGTCCATGGGCCTCTCCCGTTATATTAGTGAGGAAGAAGGACGGCTCGTTGAGATTCTGTGTCGACTATCGTCGTCTAAATAAAATTACAAAGAAAGATGTTTACCCTCTCCCTCGTATCGATGACGCGCTGGACACCCTCTCTGGATCCAGGTACTTCTCCACTATGGATATGAGATCGGGTTACTGGCAAATCGAAGTAGACGATAAGGACCGGGAGAAAACGGCATTTATCACTCCAGATGGGCTTTATGAATTTAATGTAATGCCATTTGGTCTATGTAATGCACCAGCAACTTTCGAGCGAATGATAGACAACGTCCTACGGGGATTGAAATGGGACATGTGTTTATGCTACTTAGACGACATTGTAGTCTATGGATCGACCTTTAAAGAACATTTAACACGTTTATACAAAGTTTTGAGATGCATTCAGCAGGCCGGACTGTGCCTGAATTATAAAAAGTGTCATTTCGCCTCGAGACAAATAACTATCCTCGGGCACGTCGTTAATGAATTTGGAACGCAGCCAGACCCAGAAAAAGTGAAAGCCATTGTCCACTTTCCAAAACCCCGTAATATCAGTGAGACCAGAAGTTTTCTTGGGTTAAGTTCATACTATAGACGCTTCATCAAAAGTTATGCTAACAAGTCTCGACCCTTGAATAGCCTTTTAAAGAAAGATGAAAAATTCATTTGGGGCGAAGAACAAGATGAATCTTTCCGGATTCTCAAACAGGAATTGGGATCTTCGCCTGTGTTAGGACATTTCATAGAAGGTGCGGAAACTCATGTCCATACTGATGCAAGCGGCTATGGTTTAGGGGCAGTTCTTGTTCAAATCCAGAATGACGCGGAGAGACCTATAGCCTATGCCTCACGAACACTAACCAAAGCGGAAAAGAATTATTCCACTACAGAAAAAGAATGCCTCGCAGTTGTTTGGGCCCTTGGTAAATTCCGCCCGTACCTATATGGCAGACCCTTTACTGTGGTTACCGACTATCACTCGCTATGTTGGCTGGTAGGCTTGAAAGATCCATCCGGCCGCTTAGCTCGTTGGGCCCTCAAACTACAAGAATACGACATAAACATCGTTTACAAAAGCGGACGCAAGCATAAAGACGCTGACTGTTTGTCAAGAAGCCCCTTGGCTGACACCGCAGAGATAGAAGGGCACATTACTTCCATCCAAGACATTGCAGAAGAACAAAGTAAAGACCCTCATTTGGTTGGGATCCGTGAAAAACTTGCAAATGAAAATTTAAAAGGGTATCAGATGATTGGAGGCGTTCTCTATAAGAAAAATTACGACCCTGAGGGCAAACCATTGCTGCTAGTAGTCCCAAAACAAATGAGGCACGAAATTCTTAAAGATGTCCACGACACTCCAATGGCCGGTCATTTGGGATTTGCCAAAACCTATGACCGCGTTAGAAAGAGATTCTATTGGCCTGGACTTTATAGGACAGTTTCCCAATACATTGCTCATTGTAAAGAATGCCAGCGAAGGAAGGGCGTGCCTCAGAAACCTCCTGGACTACTAGTCCCAATACCTCCAACGACCTCGCCTTTTCAAAAGATAGGAATTGATTATCTGGGAAGATTTCCCATATCTCACACGGGAAATAGATGGATAATAGTCGCGACTGATTATCTCACCAGATTTGCGATAACAAAGGCCGCGGCAACAGCGGAGGCTACTGAATTAGCAACCTTCCTTATTGAAGACGTCATACTCAAGCACGGCGCTCCTCGGGAAATCATCACGGACAGAGGAAGAAATTTCATGTCTCAGACCATACGAGAAATAAATAATCTAAACGGAACAATTCACAGATTCACCACGGCATACCACCCTCAAACGAATGGTTTGACAGAAAGACTTAACAAGACCCTGACTGACATGATCTCGATGTATGTTGACGTTGATCAGAAAAATTGGGACAACATCCTACCATATGTGACCTTCGCCTACAATACCGCTCGACAAGAGACAACAGGATACAGCCCGTTCTTCCTCGTCCACGGCCGAGAAGTTGAAACACCGCTGGATTCTATACTGCCGTACCAGCCGGCAGGAACCGCAGAAGATTATGTGGGCCATCTTGTGACCAACGCTGAGGACGCACGAATGTTAGCCCGTCTCAACATCCTGCAGGCTCAGAGCAAAGACAAAGAACGCTACGACAAGAAGCATCAGGAGGTGACGTACAAGGAAGGTGATTTGGTGTGGGTGTTCACCCCAGTCCGTACCGTTGGCTTATCGGAGAAGTTATTGAAGAGATATTTCGGACCCTATCGAGTGATCAGAAAAATATCGAGTGTAAATTATCAAGTAGAAGGCGTGACGAATACTAGGAGAAGACGAAAAACCCAAGATATCGTCCATGTAGTGAGAATGAAGCCCTACCACGACCCTGAAGTCCAAGAACAGATTGCCCAAGGTCATGTGACCGACTAGTAAACAGCGGGACGCTGTTTCTCTTGTGGAGGGAGTGATGTCAGGAGGACAGAATTTCCTGGTATTCCCCCTTATCTGGACCGACCGGTCGGGGTAAACAGTGGCGTCACGTGGAAGGAGGATATATCTCAGTTCTCCCCTCTTGCTCTAACGGCTGGGTCGATTTGGCTCATGTAAATAGTAACTCTTATTTTATATTTAAAATCTCTCATATAACTCATTAAATAAATATTTAAAGTAATTCGAAGGCCTAGTTAATTATTTTTCATCGCGACAATATTAACAATAACGATAGTATATCCTGACCAGGAGCACATGTGCTTTACAGAAGGCAGAGCGCCATCTGGTGGAACAGTAATCAACAAAACATTGATTTAACCTGTTCCCTGATATTTGGCCAACCCAATTTCTTGATAAATCAAGAAAATTGATGGCGCTCTGCCATCTAAAAAGCACACGTACTCCTGGTCAGGATATGCCATCGTTATTTTTAATATCAATACCTGACCTTTTTAATTTTTCTATTGTTTTTCATATATATATGTTATAATAAAATATTTCATTTAAAATTATGTTATATTAAAGTATTATTTTATTTTAAAAATTATATATTTCATAGATAAATACTCTGTTTAAATCGACCGCCAGAGGTCACGCTTACCATATAAAATCTCATTGTTGTTCTTCCCCGTTGGTCGACTCAAACATTTGTAATTATGTAAATAGTATTTTGTTTTAATTATTCTTACGCCTTAAGCTAGGCAGTACTTACCCAAATTATGTTTTGTATATATTTCTTGGCTCAAATAAAGGAATCTATGATCAAGACTTTATATTTTTTATCAAGATTATTATTCAACCACGACTGCACCACCATAGCATAATCACCAAGATGATCAAAAAACAACAGAAATCTAATATCTTTTTTTTTTATTTATAATCGTAATATATATATATATATTTACCTTTTATTAAACCTTGTTACTGTCAACAATTTCACTGAAGAAATATTAACAAGCCTAGTACATGCTAAATTAGGTACAACTCTATCTCTAGATACAAAGCCAGATTTATTCAAATAAATTCGTATATTTGGAATTCCTCTAACACACAAAAATCTCTCCATTTCTAAGAGAAGAATTTTAATGGACTTTCCCATATTTCTACTATAAATGTGTTGAACCTCACACAGCGTAGTTTCTTTCTTATTCCCCGCGAATAAAATAGAAAGCGAGAGTGGAAATAACCAATTTATGCTTCATAAATATTCCAAGACTGAGGAGATTTCGGTGCGGCGACAAATTGCTGGAGATAATAACAAAACCTCCAGCCGCTATGCAAATCAAGCGAGGTGTAACAAGAAGGACCCGAGGCAGGCGAGTAATGCCATTTGCTGGGAGCCCTGCCGATCCGATTTGGCGCACTAATGATTGGTCTGCGCTAATTGGCAGCAATTAGAGAAGGTACTGGAAACACCTTAACGTCGTTATTCCGAGTTTATCTGTGGATTGGTAAATTTACATATTTGCATATATACACCTATACATATACTAGATCATTAGCTAGGCGGCAAAACTGCGCAAGAATAATTAAACCTAAAATGGATCGATACATAACAAAATGGAACTTACGCTCTCACGTTGCTGCAATTTACAGAATTCGGAGAACAAGCGTTACACCCCTATAATACAAGAATTTATTTTTCCCACACGAGCATTGCTCTCTTGCCTTATATAAATATATATAGACGTGTAATTGCCGAATACTTTTCGTAAGCCTTGTTATAAACCTTTGTTGTTAAAAATATAAATTCTTTTGGATTTTTAATATACACTCATGGACAAATGGTACGGAAGTGAAAAGTATTTGATGTCTCCGGTCGTTTGTATTATTATTTTATTTTTATTTTTGGAGACAGAGGCAATATTGTCCACACATTGGTTAACTCGTGTGTCTTCAATAAAGGTCACTGTAATATCTTTCAGAGTTATTGTCTGAATCCCGATATATACATGCTGAAAGATACAACTTTCATAAGTTTTGTCCATGAGTGTATACACACTTGGTTATCTCGTGTGTCTTCAATAAAGGTCACTGGAATATCTTCAGTTATTGTCTGAATCCCGATATATATGATGAAGGTACAACTTCCTTAAGTTTTGTCCATGAGTGTATACATACTTGGTTATCTCGTGTGTCTTTAATAAAGGTCACTGTAATATCTTTCAGAGTTATTGTCTGAATCCCGATATACATGCTAAAAGGTACAAATTCCTTAAGTTTTGTCCATGAGTGTATACACACTTGGTTATCTCGTGTGTCTTCAATAAAGGTCACTGTAATATCTTTCAGAGTTATTGTCTCAATCCCGATATATATTCTAAAAGGTACGATTTCCTTTTAATTAAGCTATATGTCCATTTTAAACATATTATATCCGTTTCAATGATAAATATTGTGTTAATGATAAATACATTGGGTGAACCTTCCTATTTATAAATTCAATTGCCATCTATATCCTAAAGTTTGTTCCATAAATGTAACTTGTCCGAAAATAGTCCAACCTATAACACAATCTTACCCCGCCCAGAAGTCCTCCTCTACGTGGAGGGCGGGAGAAGCAGCACAAGTAAGGGACTGTCCTGTAGTATGGTGTCGTGAGCCCCGAGCCACTACAGTAACCGTGAACAGGGAACTCTGAAATATGGCTGACTAACGGGGCAATGGAACCCTCCTTTCCATGGTGTGGACAAGACACCACCATCCCAACACAATCTTACAACAGTGGAACCAATTCCGAAAGGTCCAAACACAGAATTACAGAGACAAGATTCTTATCAAACATGGACAACCAATCCATTCTCCTGGCTGGGGGAATCACCGAGTGACGGCTGCAAGACAATCAACCATACAAATTATGGTTTCCGTTATCACAGGTTTGCAATTTCAACAAAGTATGAGGTTGTCCCAAAATTTTGTGAACATATTGTAACGTGGACGACAAGGCCAAGAGACCATAGTAAAGTTGAGGAAAGAGGGGTGGACTCTAGCTGACCCGCTTCCATGTGGCAGGCGCCAAAAACAGCATTCCTGTGTGGGGGAGGACAGAGTCTGGTTACATCTGTGGCAAGGAGATTGAGATTGAAACTGATTTATTATAACGTCCATATAAGATTATATAAGGTTAAATACATAAAATAAATAAATAAGATTAATAATGATAGATATGTGAATAAATAGATATAAATAGATAAAAAATAATTGATAAATATACATATATATATGTTCATAATAACAATATGGATTGCTCTATTTTCAACATATATATATATATATATATATACAAGGTCCTCATTGGTGGCGCCCACCGCGAGAAAGACTCCGCTACCGATGGACTGCGGCAAGGAGAAGACGTGGCGACTTGCCTCCAGGCGTGTGGATGATCCTACAAGGTGGTGCCAGGAGAGACTGACATCGGAGCGACCTACAAGGCGGTGTGGGCCAGGCTGCATGTGTATAGTGTGGAGCGGGACGTTTCACAAGAGTGACATCCACGGCACCAAGGATCCTTCTGACGGGGAGGCTGAAGGCAAGTCCCACTGTTGTATTCCTTCTGTTGAGTGAGCCATAATAAAGCGCTAACATTAGCTGCATCCCTTCGAACTCACATGTGTATCTTTGTGGCATCCTGAGGAGACAAAGTACACGAATAGAGTCTGGTTACGACGTAACAGTATTATGATTTATGTTTTGAAAGTAGAGCAATCCATAAATAAATCTTTAATTAAAAAGGCATATATTGGATCAAAATATCATTTATTTTACCAATATATCAGTTGGCTGAATGCCAACCTTTATCAAGGTATTATAACATATTAATGTGTGTCAACAATAAACGCAGCGCCACATAACGTCAATAGAATTAAGTTTTAAAAATATTTTTGCTTATATTCAACGGGTAAAAAATTTATATATTAAATATTATTATTTATATTTTGCAAGTGTTTACAAAATTTTGGGACAACCTTGTAATTCTTGGCTCGGCTGCTGATTGGCCACCATTGATATAGAACATCAGAGATTAAATCATTCTTCTATAAGAATTCTGTTATAATTTTACCGATATTACTTGTACCAAGGCTGTCCTAAAAGTTCGTAAACACTTGCAAGATATAAATCATAATATTTTAACGAACCTTTGGGAAAACCTTATACAAAAAAGACAACAGACGCCGCAATTCCTTTTATTTACTTAGTTAAATAAGCTTTCGGACAAGCCCTTCTTCATCAAGCTATAACTATAGAGTTAGCTGAAGAAAGGTTTGACAGAAAGCTTCGTTAACCAAGTAAATAAAAGGAATTACGGCGTCTTATGTCTTTTTTTGTAATATGATGGTTTTAACGAATCTTTCGTTAGAGAATTAACGGCAACAGTATCAAGAATCAGAACAGGACATTTTAAAGAAATGAAGATAAACCCAGACATGACTAGATCCTACAGGAACTGCAATCACTGTCACAACACCCAACTCACTCCGGACCATATAACTCGGCCATCCTTGCAGCCATCTATATGGCAGACATCAATCCAGAAGAGGACATCCATACGGACAAGGCACCTTTGTTGGCTGGTATTGTGATCAGGGTGCATGGACCGATCTCATCTGCTCCATGGATAAGACACCACCACCACCTCAGTTGGCCGGTATTGTGATCAGGGTGTATGAACAGATCTGATCTGCTCCATGGACAAGACACTACCACCAACGAGTATTTCTGAAACTGTAAGAGTTCCACGACCTGGTACTGTAACTACTGTGGTGGTGGAAGTTATCTGGATATATTTATGTAGCAAAGTATTTATTATTTTATTAACTGATTATCTATTTTTATACTTATATCTTTCTCTAGTTGGTAAACTTGCCTCGTTGTTTATCTTGTATTTTATCAATTATAGCTTGTTCTTGCCTTAAATAAATTGTCATGTCATCTTGAAGTTTGTCTTTTGAGGGATTGGAGAATCCAACCTTTTTGAACAACTTTGGTTGCGTACAGCACCTTGGTACTTTGATATAGTGAATTACGGTTTGTCTGATTGTTATTAATTTGATATAGTGTATTGTCTGATTGCTATATTCATTGTTGGGCTTAAATATCATACATTCTGGTTAGTAGCCCGTAAAACCATATTCTCTCGGAAGTTTGTCTTCCCTAATTTTCCACGTGGCAATACCACTTTGTCCAATATGCTCTTTTAGAATGGTTGCAAAGTTTTCCAACTATGTACTAAGTGTCAACCTGAAACCCCAAACCACATCAATGACTGTATTGGCTAATTCATTGTTGAGCTCTACTAATTCCCAGCAGACACCATTAACAAGCTCTACAACCTTGATACCATGATATGGGTGATTGAGTGGAGATAAGAAAGAAGAAGATTCTGCTTGTACACATTATTGACTGTATTGACTCATCCATTTATGAGCTCTACTCAGTATCCCCAGCAGACACCATCAACAAGCTCTACAAGCTTGATACTCTGATATGATATAGTGGAGATAAGAAAGAAGAAGAAGAGAATTCCCATCAAGGTTTTCAACGCAGTCTTCATACAGTTCTGTTTTAAAATAAAGATCATTATAAAAGGCCTCTCTCTATATTCATAGATTCTCCCTAATAACATTTTATTGAGACGGTATTAGTGTTTGAGAATGGGATCATCTTATATTAAAAATGATGTAATAGAATTAAGCCGGGTAAGCAATGACTCAAATGCAGTTTATTAATGTTGACGATTGGCTGAAGGATCCCCGGGGCGGCAAATTACCGCCGTCACGGATTCCACGCAGAATTAGGCAGCGCACCCAGCGGCGATTCCCCACGCTTCATTTTGGGCGCACGTGGCCCGCTACAATGGCGCCCCATAGTCTGACACGTGCAGCCCCTTTCAGTCAGCGTTTCAAATTATGTGATCGCGGAGCCATTTCATTTGGGGCGATTAGCGATGGAAATGTATTTCAATTAAGCTCTTAGCGAACTGCGGGCGCTTTGTTGTAGGGCCAATAGACTGAGTAGCCTGGTGTAGCTACATGAGCGAGGAGAACCCTTCATGGCGGCTGTTGGGACGTGGTGGTGCCTGGTAGGGAATTGATCGAAGCTTTCAGTTGAAACGTTCACTTTCAGATCATAAATAAGTTTTACTGGCTCCCTTAATTTATTTTTGCAAAACCTAGCTTGTGATATTATTTTCATTTGAGAATTCCACAGCCTGTATAAATTGATGATACATACACTAATTGAAAAAACTTAGTAAAGTGAACGTCTTTTATATCACCTGTAAATATGATAATGATGACAAACTTATGCAAATATCGATCCTTTGTCTCATTTGTTGAGTTGGGAACTCATCCAGGAATAAGTTTATTAAGACCCACCGGTGTTCTGTTCTTTAAAATGAGACAAAGGCAATTTTGATCACATTTGGTTATCTTGTATGTCTTCCATAAAGGTCACTGTAATATCTTTCAGAGTTATTGTCTGAATCCCGATATACATGCTAAAAGGTACAACTTCCTTAAGTTTTGTCCATGAGTGTATTTCTACAAAAATATAGTTTATTGCCATCACATTTCTTGTTCAAAAGGTCTGATTCACAAACTCACGAGTGGATAGAAATTTCTCCAAGAAGATATGCATGATTAGCTCCGTCAAGATATTAGAAGATATCAATACATGTTTCATTCAAGATAAAAACTTGTCAATAAACTTATTTCTGGATTATTCTTATTCCTAACTCAATAAATCATACGAGGGATCGATATTTGCATATGTTTGTCATCATTAACCTATTTAAATATCTTGAATCTTGAGGTTCTTCTATTGGAGGAGGAATAAAAGAGAGAAGCTCTAACAGTATTGAAGGTTCTTAAAAACTAAGAAAGACTTCGCTCAGAAGAGATTTTTTATTTTCTCAACGTTTTGAGACAAATATTTTGTCCTCGCCAGGGAAAAAAATCAGGAAAGATTTTTGTCGGAACGTTGAGAAAATAAAAATATCTTCTGAGCGAAGTGCTTCTTAATTTTAAGAACTATGAATGTTGGCCAGGCAACCTCTATCTTCAGCGGTATTAAAAATATTTATTAAAGTGTTTGAACTTGGGCTCTATCTATGGATACTACCATGGGTCTTTGAGAAACCTATTTGGCCGAGTACAGGAGTCTTGGAACAGATTAATAATCTAAGGCAAAACATTAATAGAGCTGAGAAATTGAAGCAAATACTATATTCAAAATTCGAAACTATTTTAAAGGCGTAAGATTCTTTTTGAAATTAAACAATTTCTACTGCCTTTACTGCAATGGAAATAGAAATTGTTTAATTTCAAAAATAATCTTACGCGTTTAAAATAGTTTCGAATTTTGATAACAGATGGCGCGCTAGTGCATCATAAAAATATTATATTCAGTTACGGATATGTTAAAATATTACATTACTACAGACATTCCTCTGGTCTTCAGTAGACAATGAACATTCATTTCAGTCGTCGTTTGAATTAATTGACCAGCCATCATATTTAAAATAGAAAGCAAGCTGGATCTATACGATGGTATACATGGTTTATTGAACAAGACATTCATTTTATATAATACAATACACTGCGGTCTGTAATTGTAAAACGACACTTGAAGTTACACCGCATGAGTTTCTTTTCAACGACAAATTAAAATTTTATATCAAGGTGAAATATCGACTATTTCTAACCTTTTTGGATGACGTATGAAAGGATGAATTATGAAGAGCAATGACGAAAGGAAATTTTTATTTTAAGGAGAAATAACGATTATTTCTAACCTTAGGGATGAAGTATGAAAGGATGAATTGTGAAGAGTAATGATAAACGGAAAATTAAAAGTGTTCAGGGATGGTAATCAAACCCACAGTGTTCCCCTTATCGGGCAGATGCCATGTCCACTAGGCATAATGTACTTGTATTGTTTTCAAAAACCTTTTGCAATAACGCGGTGAAATGAATTCCTGTTTTGGAATTCATGAAGTTTATCTAGTAACCGACATTATGGAGACAATTCAGTTAAGAAACACATAAACTATTTGGAGGTGCTTGGTCAGTTGAGTTTGTCATTATTTAACATTTCGTGTTATACTAGTCTACTGGATAAAGGTCTGTTGTTGTTTTTGTTTCTTATCCCCTTGTGTAAAGATTACATGAATTCCATGAGTTCATGTTCCTCGAGCTGTTTTATGATAAGAAGCGGCCTCTCCCAAAGGTCCTGTTTAGTGCATCTAATGCAAGTCAAAATGTGTTCTGGAGCTAGGTCCCAAAGGTCTGTTGTTTTGTAATGCTCATTCATGTTGATTTACTCATTTTTCTAATGTTTTCTCTGTTTTTCCAATATTCACTTACAATTGTAATTTGCTAGGCAAGATTCATTCCACATACCGATTTTAATACCTACAAACTAATTGCAATCCTCCAAAAAATATCTCTGGGAAAACCCCAGGACTATAATAGAATAGCTGAGATAATGGAACCTAATGGAGATTGTTTAAACGACTTGAGAAATAAGCAACAACAACAACTCACACTAATTCGCAAAGTAACACACAAGAAGGAATAGAAGAACTATGTAAATAGAGAACCAGTCTACAATTTAGTTCGAACATAGCTGCAGGAGATGGCTTTTAACTATTAAACAACCTACCATGTCTATGTTTGAACCAGTAGTTATTAACACTTCTCAACAAATAAATAAATCTCAGAATTAAAAGTTGATTTTAAACAGGCATGTTCCTTCATGGACCAAATGGAAAGTCACAATCCCGATATATGTTAGAAGGTACGACTTTCTATCTTTTATTTCCATGAGTGTGTTTAGTTAACTCAGGCACCAAAGTATCCAAATATCTAGTTAAAAACCTCATTTGAACAGATGCATCAGAGACGCGATGCGCGAGTGCGCGTTCCAGCGGCTTCCCAGTCTCAGCCGTTTTAAAAGCCAACCTATTTGTGTTAGAATTATATTAATTCTGCCAAGTTTTCAAATAGCACAGAGCGTCGAAATGTTCTTGGAGTCAACGTTTGACGATTACGATATAAAAATAATTCGAAGTTGTTTGTAGGCTACAAACTATCAAGGTTCAGACAATATACACTCTTGGACAAAATATAAGGAAGATTCATATTTTGATATCGCTGGTAGTCGGTTTTTTAAGGAGACAGAGGCTGTTCATACTTTGTTATCTCGTGTGTCTTCAAGTGTAATATCTCTTAGAGTTATTGTCTGAATCCTGATATACATGGTAAAAGGTACAACTTCCTCAAGTTTTGTCCATGAGTGTATACACATTTGGTTATCTCATGTGTCTTCAATAAAGGTCACTGTAATATCTTCAGAGTTAGTGTATGAATCCCGATATACATGCTAAAAGGTACAACTTCCCTAAATTTTGTCCATGAGTGTATACACACTTGGTTATCTCGTATGTCTTCAATAAAGGTGTCTGTAATATATTTTAGAGTTATTGTCTGAATCCTGATATACATGGTAAAAGGTACAACTTCCCTAAGTTTTGTCCATGAGTGTATATGTGGGATATTAATTTGGGATTAATTGAAGCTTCTAGGAATGTTGTGTTTGATTATATCAAATGATAAATCGGGGTGACATCGATGGGGACAATTTGGTGAGAGCTATTAACAATTGTGGGAATTGGACAAACACAGGAAGTGATACTGTAATTTGATGGAGAAATAGAACACACCGTTTATTTCAGACAATCCTGTATCGAATCCTGCTTTGAGCGAGTTTTCCTCTTCCAATAGCCCCTGATTCAGGTCTCAATCGAACTCTACCAGTGATTATAAGTAACCAATCAGGCTTATGAAATATTTTAAGTGCATATGTCGAATTGCTTTATATATATGTAGATATGTAAGAGGCACCTTTCCATTTATTTGTACATCAGAGCGATGGCACTGTGCACCACCCCAATAAAAAACCTTTCTAGTGATGATAAAAATGAGACACAATAACAGTTCTAGCAAATTCAAACATAGCGCCAACAACCTTTATAGCATGGTGTCAAAGTATGGCTCCCATATGGTGGCTTCGATTTAATAACAACCTACGAGAGGGGTTATGGAATTGGTCGAATTTACCAAACATAGGTAGATATGTGTTTACAGTAAGAGCAGTCTCTAACTACCTAGCATGATTATCATAGGATAAGTTGTGAAAATGCTAAGATTGATTCAGTGAAAACATAAGTGGTGACGAAGTGTGTGTCTCAGATAGATGTCTGTGTCGGCACAAGAATTGTGTGTACTACGTTTTGTCCAGATAACTTCCAATTATCAGAATGAGATGTGATTGGTATTATACCACAGATGTATTGACCCAACATGGTAATGGACATTTAATAGCCAAGATCAACACGTCCGCGGGTCACGGCGAGGTCCTAATGTCTGAATGGCGTGTAACTTGGACCGTTAATTCAATCAGGGGAATTTATGAAGCGTGGGAAAGCCGCCCCCCTCCCTCAGTCCCCCGGGTCGATACTGGGGGAGCTGTACGACCTGTTGGGCTGTCGGTTGACAATTCCACGTACACTTGATGTCGTGTGGGTTGGTTCCTTCAGTCAGTGTAGATATATGAATATATATATATATATATATTTAAAATAAAGAAGGCATCTCCTGACCAGGAGCACATGTGCTTTACAGAAGGATTCTTGATAAATCAAGAAATTGGGTTGGCCAAATATCAGGGAACAGGCTAAATCAATGTTTAGTTGATTTCTGTTCCACCAGATGGCGCTCTGCCTTCTGTAAAGTAGATGTGCTTCTGGTCAGGATATGTCATTTTTATTTATTTTTAATATATATATATATATATTAGTAAATTAAATTTTATTGCCCTCTATCGTTAAAATTTTACACAAATAAATTTACTGGCAAAAGAAACGCATTGCCAGTAAATTTATTTGTGTAAAATTTTATATATATATATATGTTATGAATAAATTTGTTATTGTTAGATAAAGGGTTGATAAGACAAAGGATCGATAAGATAAAGGGTTGAGGTACAGTCGTGATAAAAAAAAGATAATTATTTACCGTCAAGTAGCTTTTATTTTCAATTACTTGAGGAAAGATTACACATTAGTTATTTTCACATTATATAGAATTTATAAAGTTAATCCTATATTAGTGATTTAAAAGGATTGATATATTAACTACGCATATTTACAACATATATATATATTGCTACGTCGTACTTAGACTCTGTTCGTGTTCTTTGTCTAATCAGGATATCACAAAGATACACAGGTGAGTTCGAAGGGATGCAGCAAAAGTTATCGCTTTATTATACATGGCACTGAGAAGAAGGAATACAATTAGTAGGACTTGCCTTCAATTTCCTTGCCAGAAGGATCCTTGGCGCGGTTGATGTCACTCAAGTGTTCCGCTCCACACTGTACAAGTCCAGTCTCGACTACACCGTCTTGTAGGATCATCCACACGCCCGGAGACCACTTCCTTGACCCCCACACTGGAATGCCGTTTTTGGCGCCTCACACATGGCAGCTGGAGTCCACCCCCCCAACTTTACTCTGGAATCTTGACTTCTCGGATAGCTTGTCATACATTTTACAATATATATATATATATATATATATATATATATATATGAAAAAACAATAGAAAAAAATAAAAGATAAGTGGGTCAGGTGTAGATATTAAAAAGCACATGTGCTTGTGGTCAGGAGATGCCTTCTTTATTTTTAATATATATATATATATATACATATAAAGGTTTTATAATATTTTTTCAATGGAAGTTATAGAAATTCTGATTTGATTTGAGAGTATAATGTCAGTATAGCAAGCTATTACTGAACGAATAAGTAGAATTAAATATAATTTATATGAAAGATTATATTTCATATAAATTATATTTTATTCTACCTATATATAATACTGGAAAGACTGAACAAATTGGGGAGCAAAACTCAAAACTCTCAGAACAACATATACTACCTTAATAAGGCCAATAATGGAATATGCGACACCTGTCTGGGCTCCCTCAAGCTCATCACTAAAAGGAGGACTAGACAGTGTTCAAGCAAAAGCGGCCAAAATAATCCCTAGTGCTGTTTCATCCAACAACAATGAGAAAATTCAGATAGAATGTGGTCTAGACCTATTCGAAATCAGAAGACAATTAAAAACAATAAAATTCACCAATAGCTTGAAAAGTGAAAAAAACTAACACATATCTCATAGAAGCTATTTAAACTGGACACAAAAATAAAGTCTCAAAAGATCTTCAACACTTCAGTACGACAACAATATTAGAAAGGGAATAAATATGAAACACAATGACTTTCAAATTCGAGAATAACCAATATTTCCTATCCCATTGCCATAATATGTAATCATCAATCTTAACCTGAATCTACCCTGCAATAAAAAAGAGAACAAAAACATACCTAAAAAGAAAGGACTTGACACAATTGGTTTATATGATCAGAGAAATTATTTATTAGCATACACAGATGGATCATCAGACCTTACCCTGAGTAATGGAGGGGCCGGAATTAACATAATACTGCAAGATGGAACAAACATCAAAATCAAAGAAAGAGAAGGAAAGATTTCGTCAAACTTCACTTGTGAACTGACAGCTATCTGGAAAGCTCTAGATTTATGCCTTAACCAACCATCCCTGCATCAAGCAGAAGGAATTATAATATACAGCGACTTCATATCCGCTCTAGAAGCAATTCAAAAGGGCAATACTAGAGTCACGCAGAAAATACTCATTACTTACCCAACTGGAACCATTGGAGAAGAACTGCATTCTACAATGGATTCTTGCCCATGTTGGGATCGGGGGTAATGAAATGGCAGATGAATTGGCAAAGGAAGCCAGAAGGTTGAGCCAAAGGAATGAACAAATGTCAGTATTTGACGCTGATACTTTGGCAAAATACAAGATAATCAAACAAAAAATAAGAAAAGATCAAATATGAGAAATAAACTCTGAGAAAAAAACTGACAAAAACTCTAAGAAGACTTAGAACAAAACACTATAAAGGAATGACAATACATCCAGATGGTACAATAAACTATAGGACATGCAACAACTGTCCTGGTATGGAACTAACACCTACCCACATATTCTCATGCCCAGCAATGGCCGCAGCCTTGCAGAAATTTGACATGGACCCAGAGCAGCAGCTTTACACACCCAAGATAGAGGACATTGCTGTGATAGAGATGTATGGAGACATCTGAGGCTCTTCATTGGACACGACACTAACAACAACTGGTAAGACCAGACTGAGGGGAAGTGTTTCTTTTTATTATTATTATCCCATTGTATAGTTATACAAGGTCATGGTGACTATATTCATGGATCAAATTCACAATCTTGGTAGGGTTGGAATATAGGTCCTGTCTTGATTAGTCCAGAAGTCTCCATGATGGGGAGCTGCTGTCATTGGTTGGTTATCCAGGGGGTTCCATGTGACAGTCAGACTTTGTCCCCCGGAAGTGTTTCTTTTATTCAGTAACAAACTTCCAGACTCGTCTGTTCTTAAAGTGTACATAGAATTAGAACTATATGTAGATTTCTTATAGGTGTAACTGCTCTAGTTTAAACCATTTTCTCGTTTATATTGAGGCCTTAGTATACACCAATACCTCGCTTTGCGTTTTTTTCGAAGTTGCGTCGCTGCTTAATTTTTACTGATTTTCACTGTGCGTCGTTAGATTTTCGAAGTTGCCTTGTTTTGGATTCGAGTCTTTAATTTTTTTTTTTTTGAATTTTTTTGCTAAAATATGGCAACACCTTTGTTTTTGATTGCGCCATGCCATCAAAATTTTATTTTCACTTTGCGTCGTTTCAATTTGAGTCGTGTTTTTTTGGAACGTAACCCCGACGCAAAGCGAGGTATGGGTGTAGTTTAGTACTTTATATTCCGACTTCAGACAACCCTCTACCCATGATCCATCCATGCATACAACTATAAATATCCTTAATTTAATTATGTATAATACATTGTTGAATGCAATGACGTTTGATCAAGGTCTTTGGTTTATATAAATTATACAAGACCGCAGTCACCGTTCGGAGGAGATTGATAGAATCGCTGAATGTTGTGGTCCATTTGGATGAGGAAAGAGAAGACTAGAACGCGGCTGATTCCACACTCGTCTGTTCAGTGATACGCTAACCTTGACATATGCACGAAGGAACGTGTTGCCATTGGACATGCGTCGGACCTGGAGGCTGTTGTTGGGTGCTGCGCTGACTGGAGTATAGGAGCTCCATCTATGCTTCCTTCCTGTGGTGAATCTGTATAAGACCGGTGGTCTTAATAAAGCTGTGTTGTTGTATAATACATTGTTGCATAATCCTTTTTTCACTTATACTAATCTAAATTTCTGCCAATACTACTAATTATTGTTCTTTTCAAGGAACTGCTTGTTCTTGATGGCTTGCATACGAGTATAACCTTTTCCCCAAGACCTTTCTTTCTTCTTTCCCCCTATTTGATTCATTGTAAATACCATTGCTGATTATTGTTACTATTACTGTTATTCCTGTATATACCCTCTTCTACTCGGAAAATCTGTATAAGACCAAAAGGTCTTAATAAAGCTTGTTGTTGTTTGGTATACTTTCTTATAGTTTTAAATACACAGTTCAAAAATAAAGTTAAAGAACCATCTTTTTATTACACAGTGGGGTAGAGAAGCAAACTATATGAAATGACAATCTGAATTAATAAGAATTGGGAAAATCTTTTATTCGAGCTGGCACAACGGATTTAGCAAAAGAAACGAGATATTAATTAATAACCAAAGTTGATTTTAATTAGTTCATCTAAAAATTCTCACTTTATTTAATTATCTAATCTACTCTTTTTCGAATTTAATTAAAATTTTAATTAAGAACAATAAGTTAATACCATAAAAGAAGGAAAAAGACAGTCCCCATTAAAATAATATAAAAACTCCCAACTTATTTGCTGTCTTTTTCTTTCTCTATTTATTTAGTTAAAATGGGAGAGGCGGTTTGAAGGAGGAAAAAATTTTAAAATGCTCCAATCACTGACAAAATTGACGATATAATTAAAAGAGAAAAATCTAATATGAAAATATAAGATTATTTTAAATTCAAACTATTTGATAATTATATTATAAATATCAAAAATTCTGAAATGTTTGGGAAAAAAAAATCTTTTCGCGAGCAGCGACATTGCCGCTAGGGAAACTTAATTAATCAAGATAAAATTTACCTAAGGAAAAAAACCTCTCGGAAAAAAAAGTAAAAAAGTTATTTTTATGGGATCTAATGAAGGTTTTAGAGAACAGGGACGTTAATTGCAATTTTCAGAAGTCGGCGTAATTTGGTCTGGGAATCCGTAATTATGTTATCACCAGCTGTTTGCCCGGAGTCTGGCGAATTATTAACTTTGCTCTCGGAGCGTAATCAAGATAAATTGCTTCTTTCAGCTTAATTAGTGGCAAATTATTTCCCATTTGGCGGTCTTAATCAGTGTTTGGGCAAACACGTAGAGTCCTTTATTTTCAACTCCCCTTTTTAAATAAGGTCTAAATCTAATTAACATAATTCTATATCTCATATTTTAGTGGTCGGCCATATTTATGTGGCTGGGAGATTCCATGGGATGATAGAATATTTTAAAACATATTTACATATGAGGCACTAGCCTGCCATCTGTTATTAGAAATTGAAACAATTTGACACGTATGACGTGTAAACAATTTTCTACTTCCTGACTGCAATGGTAAACTAATGGGAGGGCCCCTTGTTCATCAGTGGTGAACCCTCCTCAACGATTTCACCAGTTTAATCTACCATACTTTTCTAAGAGTTTAGCTTCAGTATCAGTACAAAAGTAAAACAGCCCAATGCTACAGCGGTATGGTAGATTAAACTGGCGAAACCGTTGGAAGGGTTCTCCATTGATGAGCCAGGCCCTCCAATTAAGATATCATTGCAGTAAGGACAGTAGAAATATATATTTTTTAAGAATCATACGGATCAAATATTTTGAATTTCTTATATGTAGCAGAAAGTGACAACTCTTCCTTTAAATATGCATTAAATCAATGTATATTTATTTAATCATTCCAGAACCAAACGTAATCGTGATAATAAAGAATAAGCCACAACACCAGTTTAGACAAATTCAGACAAAACCAACAACCTATATACCATGGTTTCTGGCTTTGGTCCTCTTCAATACAGGGATGGCTTCAATTCCGTAACAACCTATGAGGGGAGCAATAAAAATATGTTAATACATAGTTAGAAATCTTGCCGGGAGGAAATCATATAAAGGCATAGGTCAACTCTCCCGTCAAAATAAGCGTCAAAGCTAGACGTCATCTGTAGACCGTCTCCGCAAACTAGCGAACTCAGGTCGGTGACAAAGACACAACACAAACTTTGGCAAACTAAGATGCATCCATCTGGAAACCATGGTTTCGGGCTAATGACTCTCGTCAGCCTAGGGCGGACTTTATTCCATGAGATTTATTACATAGTGTTAGTCACGATACACTTTAACCTTTCTCAATAATCTATTCAACGACACGCTGTCGTAGTTCCCAAAGAAATCCATTTTTATATTGCTTACTGCTTTATACCATTTTATTTTATTTTTTTTTGCTTATCCCTAGTACACGTGGTACAGGCCATGATAATCATGGTGGGTAGTTAGCGACTGCTTTTTACTGTAAGCGCACCACATGTCTACACATGTGAAAGCAGTTCGACTTTGCATTTACAAATGTGCCAGAGCCCCGTTTGGTTACTTGGTTACTTGCACTCGCTGGTGGGGTTGGACTTTTGCAAGAATCGGGGGGCCATTGAAACATTTTTTTTAAACAGAAAAAAGTGTTCAATGCGGGAATCGAACCCGGGTCGTAGCGGTCGAAAACCAAACGGTTTAACCAGCCTTCCACCGACCCCCCCACCATTGAATTCAAATAATAAAATCGCTCTCCTTGAGAAGTCAATAGCGGGCAGCCGGAGCGCCGAAATGAACACTAAGGATGAGGAAAGTATGTCGTAATGAAGGTTGTGAAAAAATGGCACATTGGATCGCAGCGTTTGAGCGTATCTTTTCCAAAAAGATCACAAAATTGTAATTCGAACAATTACTGCTTCTGGGATTTTTGAGTCGAAGAACAATGTTTGAATGTTTCACATTAAAGGCTTCGGTCAACATTGTCATTTTCAAGCTTTTGTCCTCTTCCACGACTGTCAGAAGTGCTGTGACGTCGAAATTCGATGGTCGACCATCTTCAATTGCGAGGTTTGTATTGACCTATTTGAACTTTTTGAACATTCTTCTCAGCTTGGAATTTTCTGATTGTTCCTTCGCCAAAATGTTTTCTCAGATCGCGAAATGATTATGCTGCATTTCTACCTTACACAAAATGGCTAAGCATAATGTGATGAATATATATTCATGAACAAAACTTAAGGAAGTTGTACCTTTTAACATGTATATCGGGATTCAGACAATAACTGTGAAAGATATTACAGTGACCTTTATTGAAGACACACGAGATAACACCAAGTGTAAACAAAATTGTCTCTGTGTCTCTTCAAAGAAAAATACAACCGTCGACATTATAATTTCCAGTTCTTCAAGTTTTGTCCATGAGTGTAATCGGGTGGACTTCCCCAGGATATAAAATGAGAGAGAGCTGGAAGGAGTCACAGTTCCAGTCAAAACAGATGACCGGTGACAATAAAGACTTTCTACTTAAGTTTTGGCTATGAGTGTATTATTTTTGTGGTATGTATTTACATTATGTGAAATGATATTATTTTCTTAAAAACAAACAAAACCTTAATTTTATTTTTCAAAAATTTGCGCTAAAAAGTTTCAATAATTCTCCATCGAACCAATAACTAGATCTAAGAGAGGGGACTGCGGTCTACATGGCCTGGCCAGTTTGTCTCGAGGACCACGCCATCACCATCTCCTCAGTGGCGAAGTACGCGATCTACGTATTCTTCGTAGATCACGAAATACGTGGTGTCGCTGAAGACCCGCTGGTGATTCTCCACCAAACTCTGCAGCGGTGGCTGAGGCGCCATATTCATTGTACATAGTATCATGAATATATATATATATCCTGTCGACTATTGTTATATAAAAAAAAGAGATTTTCTGTTGATTTTTGATCATCTTTAGGATTATACTATGTTAATGCAGTCGTGGTTAAAAATCTTAAAAGAATAATAATAAAAAATAGTTTTGATCAGAGATCGCTTTAATTGAACTAAAGGAATACATAAAAAAACATAATTTTATTAAAGTACTGCCTGGCTTAAGGCGTAAGAATAAAAAATGAAAAACTTATTTACATAATGTACAAAAGATTTGAGCCGGCCATCGGGGAAACAACAACAATGATTTTATATAGGGGAAGAGTGACCTATGGCGGTCGATTTAGCAGAGTACTTGTATTTTATGAAATATGATTTTAAATAAAATAATATTTTTATATAACATAAATAAATATAGTTATCTTTTTAAAATAATGCAGACTGTACTTTTGTATGTATTGAGAAGATATCAATAAAATATTTATATTATCAATTGTCTATAAAACTTGGTATTCTCGATAACGCAGGTTCAAGGCAGGTGAGGCCACGTCGATAACTGTCCAGTCTGGACTCATCAATCGCTATTGAAACGGTTATTACTAAACAAGATAATCGGCGGTCCACGTGAAATATTGATGGGGTTACCTGGCACGCCCTAATGGCGCCTGCACAAGGGGCTGCCCACCACCGCGGAGTAATTGGCCGAGGTCCAATATTACCTCGACGAGCAATTACCATTTGTCACTCCTTGACGTCCCACCGTCATTTGCTGACTTCCGGTTAGTCGTCGATGGACCAAATGATCTAATAGAATTAGCTCGTTCAGCCGACTCCTTCATCTTTCTCAAACTTAGCCATATAATTACTGAATTCTTTATTGTTCTATTTTAGATATAAAGTGAATATTTCTTGTTTAATTCTCCATATAAAATTAAAATATGGTGTAATTATGTATCTTAAAATATTGTGGCGAAAAAATCATTTATTATTTAATTTAATTATTCAATGAAAATATTTGGAAACAGATTTATTATTTGTAAAATCATCATTTAGTTGCCTAGCTTGCTTGCTCGATTTTCTCTAGCTGTAGATAGTGTTGATGATTTGTTAATATTTGTCGACTGGTCGTGGTGATGTCATCAATAAATACTTTCACATCTCCAGATATACAAAGACCTGATTTCTACGATACAATATGAATATGATAGCTGACCAGGTTAATAACCATCTTCAATATGGAGTTGGACTTTTGTAAGCATCGGGGCGTATTGATCCATATATTTTTTAGAAAAAAAAAATCAAATGAAGAGAATCCGATTTCTGGTCGTTTCTGTCGAAAATGAACGATTTATATAGATCTTACATCGAACTCCTGCAAGTTCCTATGTTGTTGTCGTGTCTAATGAAGAGCCTCAGATGTCTCCATACATCTCCATCACATCAATGTTCTCTATCTTGGGTTGTAAAACTACTATTCTGGGTCCATGTCAATTTTCTGCAAAGCTGCGACCATTGCCGGGCATGAGAATATGTGGGTAGGTGTAAGTTCCACACCAGGACAATTGTTGCATGCCCTATAGGTTCTTGTGTCATCTGGATGTATTGTCATTCCTTTATAGTGTTTTGTTCTGAGTCTTGTTATAGTTTTTGCCATTTTTCTCTCAGAGTTTATTTCGCATATTTGATCTTTTCTTATTTTTTGTTTAATTATCTTGTATTTTGCCAAAGCATCAGCGGCAAATATTGACATTTGTACTTTCCTTTGGCTTAACTTTCTGGTTTCCTTTGCCAATTCAACTGACATTTCATTATCCTCGATCCCAACATGGGCAGTAATCCTTGGTAGAATGCAGTTCTTCTCCAATGGTTCCAGTGGAATGGAACCAGCAAGATCCTATGTTACACCTATTTTAATTCTAAGAATCTATACATTAAACTCTTTCACAATGGGTTTCTTTCATTTGAAATTTTAAAGGCTTAGATTTATCGTTTATCAATTCTCTTCAACGGTCTATTCCTCCAAAGTAAAACCAACAAACTTGGGTTTTATGTGAAGTTATCTTTATATTTACCAAGTTTGCTGGTTTTACTGTAGAGAAATTAGCCGTTGAAGAACATTCAGACTGAAATATATCTTTTTTAAATGTAAAATAAAAAATACTCATTGCAGAAGTTTATTTTATAGACTCATAATACCTTCAAAAGATTGGTTGTGGTTCTTCCATATGTTCTAATGGCAAATTAGTAAAAAACAAACAAATGCATTAGCTCTTCCCAAATTCTGGAAAACAACACAGACAATAGACACAACACAGTTGATGGATCCAACTTGAACAAAGGTCGATGTTAATCTTCACTTTCTGTAGATAACTGCTATGTTTACTTCTGTATCTGGGAGAATCCTGTATGGGACGTGTGTCCTCAATAAAGGATTTTTGTTGCCGCTATACACAGTGTAAAGTGCTTTCCTTGCTCCCAAGGATTGATTTGATCAAGAAAATTCTATGATACACATGATTTTGTAAGAGCTCGACTCTAGGATGTGTGTGTTTTTTTTTTATTGTAGCAAAGTATTTATCATATTTTATATACAGATTATTATGTCTCGGTATTTATATTATTTATTTTTTGCTACTCTGGAAACTTCCTATTTGTCTTCTATTGTATTTTATAAATTTTAGTTTGTCTTTGCTTTAATAAAATTACTGTGTCATCCTGAAGTTTGTCTTACCTAATTTTCTATGTGGCAATATCTTTAAAATTAATTTTAATCTGCGATAAAATAAGGAAATCTATATGGAATTCATAATCTCTGCTTATCTTGGAGCGAACATCTTATAGATATTCTCCGATATTTCGACAGTTACTGGAAACCAGTGGCTCCTAGCTGAAGAGGTCGGAGAACATCGTCAACATATCGGAAGATGGCCATGAAATATTTGATTAAAAATAATATGATCATCATTACATTTTTTTTATCTCTTGTGATTTAATTTAAAAACTTCAAAAACTAATTTCAGAATTGTTGGGCGGTAGCGGATGAGACCCCAGCAGCGATAGCTAGGAATCCACTTCCTTTGTCTATAAGTCTGGTTAGTACTTTATGTTGTGGTTTGGCAGAGATTGTATCTAGATAGGTCAGACCAGCTGACAATTGTTGCGTTGTTGACCTGATGTACTGGAAGAAAACATCCGAGAAGTCTTTTTAACGTTTATTTACAAACTAATGCTTTGGAGGAAAAGCACTTTCTAACTAAAAATTATTGTCTTAAATAATCTAAAAAAACAAAAGTATCAAATTCAACGATAGAAAAGTATGAAAAATAATTATACATGAAAGTTATTAAAAATGAATAGGTTGTAAAAAGTTACAATTAAATCCATAAGAGATAGACAGTAAGTTAAAATATGACTTGTAAATAAAAGACTCCAGCTGTGCACCAACAATATTTCCATTGAAATAGAACCGTTCGATCCTTTATAAAACCTTCTGACTACAGGACCAACGTCAACCACTAGGTGAATCTCCTAACGCTAATCGATTGGAGCACAGACTCAAAGAACTGGACCGATTCCATGACTGACTACATACACCTTTATTTGTCCAGCTGGCTGTTTTTATAGAATTATAATTTTACATATTTGCCTAAAGTATCAAAATTTGCATAATAGGCCTGAACAATTGTATTTCTGAATTTTATATTAATATTATATATTTTTTTTACTTTGAATTATAGTGTTCTGACGTTTGATCTCTTCATGCTGTAATGACAAGTTTTAGCTACAGCATGGAGCGACACTCTCTCTGATCGCATCGACAAAACTAAAGTAAGTAGAAAGTTTTTGATGTCACCTGTTGTCTATTTGTTTTGAAGGAGACAGAGTTAATTTTGTACATACCGTTAACTCGTGTGTCTTCAATAAAGGTCACTGTAATATCTTACAGAGTTATTGTCTGAATCCCGATATACGTGCTGAAAGGTACAACTTCCTTAAGTTTTGTCCATGAGTGTAATGTGATGATGAAGTGTTGACTCTCGCTATACTGTGTTGACCGAGAGGAACAGTCAGGATAAGGAGTTTTCCAGTACCTCTCTGCACCTTGGAAGACCTTTAAAAGTTCTCACAAAGTACAGGCAGTCGTGGTCGAGGCAGAGTGGAAAGCTTGGGGATGTCCACACAAAAACGAAGACACAGTTGCACTAAGAAAGTTCCGTAACAGATAAAAGTTGAGCTAGGAACGAAAGATGGAGAGATAGAAGATTTCTTACTGGTCTACATGATGGATGAGATGGACCTGGGGTACAACCGACGAGGGCTCACGCAGATGGCGAAGTGAATGTATTTTTAGGTTAAAACGGGGGCTTTATATACCTTTTCTGAGAAAGGAAGTTTTGCATTTCACCAGATGTGAAGAGTGTGGATCGTCTGGTGACATTCTAAACTGGCGCCGTCCTGACAGCTTTCAATCTATCTTTAGATGTTGTTTGTGACTTCCATCTATCTCGAATTTAGACGTTTTTGACCAATTGCGTTAGCTCAACTCTTAATCTATTACAGAGTTTTATTTATTTATCCTCAGTTTGTACAAAGTACATTACATATGATGATGTAATGACACATGTCAATCATGCGTATAATACTTTACAGATGTGTTTCTATTATAAAACATGAAAATCTTGTTATAAGTTATATACAATATGGGGTTGTTGGTTAAAATTACCATATATTCACACTTGGTTATCTCGTATGTCTTCAATAAAGGTCACTGTAATATCTTTCATAGTAATTTTCTGAATCCCGATATACATGATAAAAGGTACAACTTCCTTAAGTTTTATCCATGAGTGTATACACACTTGGTTATATCGTGTGTCTTCAATAAAGGTCACTGTAATACAGTCGAACTTGGATAATTCGAACCCCAAGGGACCATAAAAAAATTCGAATTATCCAAAAATTCGAATTAAAAACGTAAATTTAATTTATAGGGAATTCTAGGGACCAAGATAAATATTCGAATTAAAGAGGTTTTCGAATTAAAGAAGTTCGAATTATCCAAGTTCTACTGTATCTTACAGAGATATTCTCTTAATCCCGATATACATACTGAAAGGTACAACTTCCTTAAGTTTTGTCCATGAGTGTATACACACTTGGTTATCTCTTGTGTCTTCAATAAAGGTCACTGTAATATCTTACAGAGTTATTGTCTGAATCCCGATATAAATGCTGAAAGGTACAACTTCCTTAAGTTTTGTCCATGAGTGTATACACACTTGGTTATCTCTTGTGTCTTCAATAAAGGTCACTGTAATATCTTTCAAAGTTATTGTCTCAATCCCGATATACATGCTGAAAGGTATACTTGTAACTATGTGTAACTTCCTTTTGTCCGTGAGTGTATTTCTATTCTATGGTATTTGGTACGGGATCTAAGCAACTTCCAAGGAAGAACTGCCATCACCTTCTTAGAAAGGCTATTCCTGACGGAATCCTTTATTTTATTCTTAATTCAAATAAATCGATTCAATTACGATATATATTTAAAGTTTAATTATAATCGAAATGTACTACACACACACTGATTGGTCAATTAATTGCGTACACATAATTAACGCCGGGATGATTCTAGTTAATTAGATGTGGCCAAACACAGCCTCTCTAGGAGAATCCCGACTATACATATATGACAATAATAACTTCATTTTAAGGAAATGAAAGGAATTTTCAAGGAATGAAACTAAAATCACGACTATGTTTCAAATTAAACAAGCTTTCTATTGATAAAAAGACATCTCCTGATCGTACAACTGAACGTTTCTGATGGCTTGTTCCATCTGTCGGAATAAATATCAACAAAACATCGATTTTTAAATTATTTTAGAATT
>CP092878.1:84336436-84347468 GCA_030710605.1 Cordylochernes scorpioides | reverse complement strand
TTGGAAGTAGTCCGGCGAAAATAAATGTTATGAGGGAAAGAGATCAAGATGTTAAAAACGAACCTCAATTACAAATGAACAAGAATCTTTCATCAAAGGAAAAGAAGAAGTTGAAGCAAGTGTTGGAAAAGTACGCAGATTTGTTTTCATCAGGATTAGGGAGAACCAACTTGACTAAACATAGAATTGATACAGAATTTGCGATGCCAATTAAACATAAGCCATATCGAGTGAGCGCTAAAGAGCGAGACATTATAAAAGATCAAATTGATGAAATGCTTAAAGAAGGTATAATTAGACCATCTTCAAGCCCTTGGTCTTTTCCCGTTGTATTAGTTAAGAAACGAGATGGAAATTTTAGATTTTGTGTGGAATACAGGAAAATGAAGGATGTGAATCCAATCCCCAGAATGGATGAAGTAATGGTTGAAGTAAACTCTCCAAGGATCCAAATGTTTTTCAGGAGAGAGACAAAGAAAAGACAGCCTCCACTACAACCCATGGCCTATATGAGTTCAACGTGATGCCTTTCGGACTATGCAACGCCCCCACCACCTTTGAAAGAAACATGGAAAATGTGCTTGGCAATCTGAGATGGAAAATTTGTCTCTGCTATCTAGATTATGTAATTATATATAGCTCGGATTTTCCAACGCACCTAAAAAGACTTGAAGCTGTTCTTAGATGCTTTCGTAATTCTAATTCAAAATTGAATGATAAAAATGCAAAGTTGCTTTCGAAGAACTAGAGATTCTCGGCCATTTAACGAGCCAACATGGTATAAAACCCGCTAAAAACTATCAAAGCTTTGACGGGAGAGGTGACCCTTGTCTCTTTAGATTAATATCAAAGCTGTTAGTGAATTTCCCCAGCCCAAAAAGGTCAAAAAAGTGCAATCATTTTTAGGAATGTGTTCATATTACAGAAAATTCATCAAGGATTTCTCGAATATTTCTGACCTATTAACCAGTCTCATTAAAAAGAATATACCTTTTACCTGGACAGAGAAGCAAGAAGAAGCATTCCAAACTCTGAAAAAAAGTTGATAATTTCACCGATATTGGGCCATTTCGACCCAAATGCACCTACTTACATTCACACGGACGCATCTAACATCGGCCTAGGTGCACCACTGGTTCAAAATATCGATGGGGAAGAGAGGGTGATTTCATATTTGAGTCGAACTCTAAGCAAACCCGAGCAGAATTATTCGACCACAGAAAAAGAATGCTTAGCCGTTGTGTGGTCGAGGTCTAAATTAAGGCCCTTCCTATATGGAACACACTTCAAAATAATAACTGACCATCACGCATTATGCTGGCTTAAGACCCGATTGGTCGATTGGCAAGATGGGCACTGAAGATCCAGGAATACCATTTTGAAATAATACATAAATCCAGGAAAAAGCATTTGGATGCGGATGGTTTGTCTAGAGGACCCTTACCGGAAGCAGATTGAGATGAAGAGTACGAAAGGTTATTTTTTAATCAAATAATGGCCGATTAAGATGAGTTTATTGAAAATTTTAAGAAAGGTCTTATTGTAAGTAAAAACCATTATGCATAACTTTAAAGAGGAAGATGGTTATCTCTATAAGAAAAACCCAAACCCGGAAGGTAGAGCATGATTGCTTGTGGTTCCAAAGAAGAGAAGTGAATACATTATGAGATAATATCACGACCATATGTTGTATGGCCATCTAGGTGTCGCCAGAACTATATACCGAATAAAGAACAAACACTATTGGCCTTCCATAGTGAGAGATGTTTCAGAATTCGTGAAGACATGCCACCTTTGTCAAAGTTGAAAAGGCTCAAATCACTTACCAACTGGGCTACTACAAACTCTTCCCCCTGCCAACTATCCTTTTGAGAGAATAGGAATTGACTTTGTTGGCCGTTTGCCATCTACGAAGAATAGGAAAAATGGATAATCGTGCTGACGGACTATTACACCACGTATTCAGAAACAAAGGCACGAACTCTCTATCCACGTTGTCACAGGTCGGTGGAGATGAATGCCAGCGGCGACTTATTGAAGGCCAGTGCCACCTCGATAGACACGTATGCGATGTTCCAGGAGGAACATCTTCCCGGAACAGTTTTTCCGGCACGATGGCTGGTAGGTGGAGGCGAAGATGTCCAGAAGAATGCCGCTGACGATTCTGTAGTCCGCCGAGGTAAAGATATGGGCCGGTAACAGCCCGGACCACCGTGCGCTTAAGGAACGAGGCAAATTATGTTTCTCTTCGAGGATTCAGGCAGAGCCCCGCTAAGTTTGGATTCGAGGATGACTCGATGTATAGTTCCTCCTCCGAAGTCGCGATGCCCTTGACGAGTTCGCAGGGCACGCTATTCAAACCAGCCTCTCTCCCTTGTGGCAAACGGCTGATGGCAGCTTCCATCTCCCTCAAGGAGATATCTGCTCGATGAAGCGGGTCACTGTCCTCCATGATGATGCCCTTCGTAGCTGCTTATAGGAACCCAGCGATGGCCTCCGGGCTGCCGGCAAAGCTGTAGAAGCACCCTCTGAAGGAGTTGAAGACAGTGCGCCTCAGGCTCTCTCCCTCGACGGGGTTCCCCTGGGTGTCGAAGACGGTCGCTGGTTCAAAACGATGTAGTCGGACGCGGAGCTCCAGAAGGGATGTCTCCGATCTTCAGAGAAGCCTCGCCAAGAAGAAACTCAACTCTCTCTATGACAGGCGCTGATCGAAGCAGCGCGGAGATGGATGGCTCAGGCGGTGAAGGGGGATTCCCCACTTAGAGAAGAATGGCACGGTGGTCCTAACAGCGGTACTTAAGGATCCAGTAACGGGTGACGCATCCGGAGAGCCTTGATGGTATTAAGACTTGGTTTAAACGGGCAGCGTTTACCCGGCTCTTGTAACTGGCCGCACTCGTAGGCAGGTGCGCGGCATCGAAGATGGTGGCGGTGACGACGAGGACGGCCCGGTCCAGGAGTTCACGGCTTCAGACCTCCTATAACTTGGAGACTTCTCGGAGATGTTGAAGTCGCCGTGGGCCCACGCATCCTCCCTGATGGCTTCCTCTGCGATGACCAGCAGTTGGAGATGCCGTTGTTCAGGACTGTGAGACGGGTAGCAGTTTATGACGCGGGTCTCCATAGTTCGGATGTTGATGCTGGCGATGGCGATCGTGCCTGGCCATAGGACGCGCTCGGCGCCCCGATGACGGCGAGGCCGGATCCCTGGGTGTCGACCTCGGCGCGAAGACGGCGCTGTAACCCAGGCAGAGGTTGCGGACGTTGTTCAGAGCCAGCACGTTCGTCTCCTGTACGAACGCGACATAAACTGTGTGCGGCTTCTAGAAGCATCACGACTCCACACTCCTAGCGCGAATGGCAAAACCACGCACATTGAGGCACGCAATGTGGAAGCTCATTGCGTGATCATTTTTTCTGCAGCTCGGATTTTAGTGAGCCGCTTGTTGAGGGTGCAGGCTTTATCCTCTACACGGTGGATGATTTTCCCGATGAGGCTGACCATCTTCTCGGGATTCTGGTCAGATATAAATTTGATCATGGCGCGTTAGGAGAAAATTGCCTGTACAATCCTTTCCCTTTCCAAACCCGCTGTCTAAGTGAACTTGAACAGGATGTCAGGGTGCTGCTTAATGAACCATTTCAGCTGTTTGAGTGCTTAATATCCAGTTGAATATTTCTCCTGGTTGTCTAGAGGAGTGGCTTATTACTGCACCTGGCCCCCAGGGGGCAGGGGTGTGAAAAGAGCCGCGGTGTTGGGCAGGTCTGCTGTACTTGGTGAGACTTCCCTGCTGCCTATGGTCCGTGAGGCCACCTTGAAAATGGCCGTAGTGTCACAATGATGCCTTTGATGACGATAGGAAGATTTCCTATAATGATCTTCTCAGCCCTCTTCCTGTATGGGATAGGAGGGTACTGCCGATGGTGAGACCCTCCTCGACCAGGCGTTCTTATTTCTCAGTTATGCACAGTCCCACCAGAACATGGCCGAACATCTTCATAAGCTGGTAAACTGAATATTTTACTAGAATTTGCCAAAGCGCCTTCACGTACTGGACTGGGGGAAGTCCGGGCTCCACTCGACAAAGCAGCATTGGTTGAATGTTGCCGAACCTGCCCGACTGACCCAACTATTCGGACAACAATGATGTCGTCAACAACGTTTAAAAGGTGCCATAACTTAATACCCCCAAAATAATGTTATACTATGTAGGGAGAGGTATTATTTCTTGTCAATTATGTGATCTGAGATATGGACACGAATTGAGGAAGGATGTCCGATTACAAGGACTTTGCTTCAACTTCAGCAGAACGTCGAACAGATCCTGAAAACATTCGCTGGAGCGGACTGTCTGGACAGTGAGATGTCCAGCAAAGAATGGTCAGTGTACCTAGCTTCGTTCAACGACAAGTTTTCATATATTCTGAATACGTCTGGCTTACAACGGAATCATCATCCTAAACTTCCACTCAAGTTCAAGATGGATTCAACTTTCAATTGTCCATGACAGCAGTTGGAACAATGTCTTCTGTAAATGTATCATTCTCCAAGTGCGGTCAACGGTGGGTGGGATCGACACTCAACTTTGGAATATCGGTAGGAGGTATGTATTGACCAATCCTCCTTTTTATCTCTTTGACTGAATAACCAGTAATTCTGAATCCATTCCCAGATAATAACTTGGATAGACTTGAAATATTTCCTTGTGAGAACCAATACGAGGAAAGCCTCCGAGAGATAACATCCTGGAGAAAGAATAGAATCTATATAAGATTTTGTCTAAAATAGAATTTCGCTGCTCAATGCCACCTCTGAGCTAAACAAATAATTAAATCTGATTGATTAATGATCATAATTCTGATTGGTTCATTGAAGTCACGTGATAGCAGAGAACCAATCAACCTTTCAATGCCACCTCTGAACTAAACAAACAATGGAATCTGATTAATTAATGACCATAATTCTGATTGGCTCATTGAGGTCACGTGATAGCAGAGAACCAATCAGCGAGTGAGTAAACAGGACACCACCAGTGCACAAACAATTACATAGAAACCAATTATAGCGTATATGTTCCAAACAAAGTTCCAACAGCAGATTGATACTTCCCATCTAAACCCCCATCGCCATCAAAGTAGCAGTCGCCTCACTAACTACGTCTCACAAATCCCACTCGAGATTACCGAGCAGAAAACAAACCTTCGTCAAAACACACAAACATTATTTCTTTAAAATAAAATTCAGGGGAGAAGGATAAAAAATAAGCTTAGAGATAAGTAATCTTATCAACAAAGAGATAGGTACAAGACAAAAAATTAGGGAAAACAAGTTACAAGGTAATTGGACTGTAAAAATAATTAGATGTGTAGAGACAACTAATAGGCTTACAGGAGTAGTTGGTTTAAAGCTAATTATGCGAACTAACAAGCGTCCGTCTAACAAGGCCCTAATTGGTGGATTACAAAAACCAGGCAAATTTTAATAAACAGACTGACATCCCGCTCCTAATCCCCATTAGGCAGTCTTGTTTCTTTGATTGCCGTCGCTCCTTTCTTTATGGACTTAAGGCTGAGTTTGACAGAGTCCTCTCACTCTAATTAACTTTAATAATGATTTAGGTAATTAACGGAGCTTTTAATGATTGCTAAATGACTTGTTTCAATTCTGTTTGTAAAATTGTATATATATATTGTTAGAGATCTCTAAAGTTATTTGACATATTGTGAAGTGTGTTTCAGTGAGAAATTGATACATTTCTTTGGAGATGTTTAGTTTATGTTCGAGTATTCGGAAAATGTGATATATTGTTTCAAATATAGATTTAGTAAACACTGCATGATGCATTAGCGCGCCATCTGTTATCAAAATTCGAAAATATTATAGACGTGTATGATTCTTTTTAAAAAATAAACAATTTATACTGCCCTTACTGCAATGGAAAAATTAATGGGAGGGCCTGGCTCATCAGTGGTGAACCCTCCCAGCGGTTTAAACTGGCGAAACCGCTGGGAGGGTTCACCACTGATGAGCCAGGCCCTGCCATTAATTGTACCATTGCAGTAAGGGTAGTATAAATTGTTTAATTTGTAAAAATAATCATACGCGTCTATAATAGTTTCGAATTTTGACTACACATACGTGTACGAAAAGAGAAACCTCTCCCTTTAAAAATGCATTAAAACAATTTTTACTCCTCACCCCAGTACAGAACTCTATGATGGCGGTAAAGAATAAGCCACAACATCAGTTTAAGAAAATTCAGACAAAATCCAACAACCTATATACCATGGTTTCGGGCTAAAGGCCTTCATCAGTACAGAGACGGCTTCGATTTCATAACATCCTTCGAGAGAAATTATAAAATAGATCGAATTTGTCAAAAAAAAATGTGTTTAAACTGATGAAATCACAGAGCTGATTTCAGTCCAGAATACGACAATATAAATTTAAGGAAGGATTATATTCATGTACGAAAATTGTGGTATATGCCATCATTACGTTCTGTATTGAGGTAATGATCAATATGTATTGTTCTAACGCAATTTTAAAGGGAGAGGTGCCTCTTTTGATGCATATATGTATTTGTGTTTTATCCAGTGCAAAATTTTATTCGAATAGGACCAATTTCTCCATTTGGTGAAGATGAAAAAGATTTAAGTAAGCTTGGTGAACCATCCCAGCGATTCAGCCAAATCCATTCACCAGATGGCTATAGAACTTCTTCATTCTATTTATACAGTATTGGTTTAATGATTTATTCTTGGTGATGTTTTTATCAAAACTATGAAAATTAGTATCTGTAATTGTAGATAATACTTAAATGTTTTTGTCTTGAGCCACAGCTCTTCTGTATTAAAAGACAAGATAAGAAACTCAGAAGCATATTTAGGCGCCAATGGAAACATTAGATTCTCTGTTTGCTGAGTATGGAACTGTTCAATTTGTAGATGGAAATGTTGATCTATAATTGATACAAAATTTCCATCTATATTTTAGCCATAGATTTGGCCTAGCCACTTTGCCAGCTAAACACCTCTTTGGCAGATTGTCAAGATTCCATTAGATCCCGTGTGGATCTCATGGAATAAAGTCCACCCTAGACTGACGAGGGCCATTAGCCCGAAACCATGGTCTCTAGGTGGACGCTTTTCAGTTTTCCAAAGCTGGTGTTGTGGCTTTGTCACCAAACCGAGGCCGCTAGTTGCGGCGACGGTCAATAGATGGCGTCTGGTTTTAGACGTCTATTTTGACGAGAGAGGCGACCCTTGTCTCTTTAGATGTTCAATTTGTGTTTATTATAAAGGAATTTCAACCAAATATCACCAAGAATAAACTTTCAATTAGAGACGGTTTCACCAATGTTTCATATATAAGCCGTCCGATACAGTATTGGAGCTCTAAGAGTGGTCTGGTAGATTAAATTTGGCGAAACCTCTGGGAGGGTTCCCCACTGATGAGCCAAGCCCTCCCAATATTTTTCACGCAATAAGGACAGTATAAGTGTGTTTCATTTGGTTTTAAAATAAACACATTCGTGTTTCATGGTTCTATTTCTTATGTATAAAGGGCGCGTTATGGTATTGTGCTTGAAAAGGATAAAGTTCATGTTCTCAAGCCGGTCTATATAAAGGAATGCAAGAACTGTAGCAGGCACCTTTATGAAAAGTACCTGGCAGGTGAAAATGGAAGCAAATTCTTACACTAGACGAGGCCTACCTCAATGATAGCATCCAACCCCGCGTATTCACTCCGAAACCTCTCCAATAAACATTCTCAGAACTGATCAAGCAATGCAAGGAAAGTTTCCCAAAGGACTTCATGATCGTTGCAGGTTCCTGCTATAATGGAGAAAAAACCTTCCAATTTTGAAGATAGACCCTTAAATATGAAGATAATTTCACCAATCTATCAAAGACTGGTCTTAAGCCTAATATTCGAACACGAGATCTCTCTTTTGCATCTAAGTAACTCAAAATCCAAGTAGTGCACCAGGATAAAGCCACGAGTCATACCTCAACACTTCAATAACTGAACAGAAACATTGATGAAACCGACATTTCGTTCATCCCTTTTAAGCACATCCATGCCAAATCTTCAGATTTGACCCCATGTATGTTTGTGTTTTTGTTTTGCTGAATCTAGAAAAACGGAGAAGCTGGACCGTCTCTGAAAAGTCGTAAAGGACTGTTGGGAATGCCTTGAATCAAAATATTTCAAAAAGAAATCTTAAGTCCTGGAAACATCAAGGCAGAGCTGTTGCCAAGCGTCAAGGATAAGTTTAAAGAGACACTTGCAAATAAATATTTATAATACACTAAATTGTTCTTTTAAAAAGGGAACACCCCTGTACATGCCGCGCTAGTTGTATAATCAAAACAAAACAGATAAAATTAATCATTAAAATTGAAACGTGGGTTTTTGGATCAAACACATCGATAATTTAAGAAAAAAGGCATTTCCTGATCGCGAAACTAAAAGTTTCTGATAGCCTGCGCCATCTATTGGAATCAATATCAACTGATCGTTGATTTTTAATTGATTTCAATCAATAATTAATTGATATTCATTCCGATAGATGGCGCAAGCTATCCGAAACCTTTAGTTTCACGATCAGGAAATGCGTTTTTTCTCAATTGATCTATCTGATTCAAGTATAAATTCACTTTTGTGCTATTTTCACATCGGTAATTGCTGTAGGTTTTTCTTATTTTTTCTTGTTGTGAGTTCAGCGCCAGGGTATTCTGAATCATAGAACATCACAGAGACATTTATTACGACGCTCCAGCAGTCGACGTTTGGCCGAGGAGCGGAGTGGACTCTTCCATCTGGACGGTGTCAGTCCGGCAACATCGCTCCCAGAGGATGTAGGCCGTCAACATCACCACCTGCCTCACACGGCTGCCTCTAGCACGAGATCACCTCTACATATAATATGAAAAATATCTGGTGTTTATATATTAAAAACAAAGAAATACAGATTCTGACCTCTCACATGATCATTTTAGATGGCAAAGCGCCTTCAAGTGGAACAGAAATCAATTGACACAAAGCAATAAAGCGCCATCTATACATATAAAATGAAAGTATTTAAAAGCACGAATGTTTCTTTTATACATAATACAAACTTCTACTGTCCTTACTGCGATGAAAAAATATATTGGGAGGGCTTGGCTCATCAGTGGTGAACCCTCCCAGCGGTTTCGCCAATTTAATCCACCAGACCGCTTCTCAGAGCTCTAATACTGTATTGGACGATTGTGCCTATATATTCAGCATTGAAGGGTGGAGTTTCAGAAATGGTTTTCAAGAAAACTATAGACATAAGCTTATAGGATAGTAGAATTACAATCAAATATTTGCAACGAGCAATGCTCTTCCGCAAACAATAAAGACAAGGCCAGTTAGACATAAATTAGCACAAAGCAATAATGCGCCATCTATATATATCAATAAACTCAACAAGCTACACCCAGCTAGCCCTACCGTGACTGCAGCTACCCCGGCCATATCCAGGCTGGCCACTCGGTATCCCTGCCGCTCTAGGAGGAACCCGCCCAACGTCGGCCCCACGAAGGACCTGCGCCCCGGTGTTATCCCCTGGTTCACTCCTCAGTGAGGACTCACCCACCCCAGAGACTGGGAAGTCGTGAAGAGCGAGGACACCAGTCCGTGGGTGCCGAGGTCATCCGGGAACCCCCGGCGTCTGCGGCAAAGACAAGGTACCTCACCTCCATACTTAATCCAATATAGCTTGTTATGAAATAATGTTATTCTATCAAATATTATTTGACAAACATAAGTAGTATAAGCTTATGAGTCAGGTAGAAAAATTGTTGTTTATTTGTATTTGATTAGCGAACTAATCTCCAAGGTCTTCTGGTTGGACCATGCGGCCAAGTTGGTACATAATGTGAGTCCATAGGTCATACAAGGAGTATTCCAGGAGTTAGTTGTGTGAAGATGCTCTCTGCGTGCTTTATCCGTGTCTGGTGATCTCCTCGCAAACCTGTGTAACCCCGGTCCGCTCCTTTTCAACGCTGCAATAAAATATAAATACTGTGTTTTTATACATAAAACTGATCGTGAGTTTTTTTATTTACGTCCTCTTTTTTGTTGTTGTGTTGTTGTACTCCTGAGAGTACGCTTTCTGAGTATTAAGTTACTTTTACTTTAGGTCCTAGTAAATTGTACTTTGTGTATTAACCCGTAAAAGTTAACTTTGTCAAATTGTATAGCTTATGCTGGATGTGGGGTGAGGTAGGATGCGATAACTGATGCAGTGATTGCTATGATAGTTGGTTCCTGATATCATATCTCTGGACTGGCAAGATAAAGGAGAAGCTAGGCCGGGGATTTGGACAAGAAGGTAAAAATGATTCACGGTTATTGGCTGACGTTCCCCTGACTACCAATGACGTTACAGTAGAGATCCAATAGGCGGATCCCGGCATAACCAACTTTAGATATTTAGAAAAAAAAAGACAAAAATTTTATATTTGAAATATCCGTTTATATAACGTTGTAGTATTTCTAACAGACACTTCCCCGGGCGTGACCAAATAAATTCTTATAATGAATAAACTCGTCGCGGAAAACTTTGATTCCTTCTTCAAAATAAATTATTATCTCTGTAGTTTTGCTACTATTTGAATTTATTTTACAAGAAAAGTAAAGCAACTCTAATTTTAAAAATATTTAGAGTTCTCGTTGACCAAAGTTGACGCCATCTCTTCACCTTCCTTTTAAATCGCTTTTAAAACATACAATTGCTATTCACGTTGGTAAAATGTATAATATTGCCGCGTGTTGCCCCATGGTCTTTTATACGACAAAGCCGCTTCTTCCGCCGTGGATCACCAGCCGTGTCGCCCCCCCCCCCCCCTTTCCCCCCTCTGCAGCTCTTGGATCCCATAACACGTTCTATCACTTCTAGTTTTCATAACAACGAAGTTACTCGAACGCAGCCGTCGTCTGACTCGTGCCACGCTGACCCGAGGGAATCGGTTAAAGTCTTGAAGCACGCCATCTGTT
>CP092878.1:84081420-84336336 GCA_030710605.1 Cordylochernes scorpioides | reverse complement strand
GTGATGGCCACTAACATATCATATTGGAGAATATTTGCCATATAGTTGCCAAAAGAAACTCAACAAACACTTGATGGATGCTAACAACTGAACAATATTATTTAACTTCTATTTTTTATTTAGATAGCAAGAAACAAGAATCTCCTGATCTGATGGCTTGCACAATGTTACAATCTCCAGTACTGTCCACTACCCATTCTGTCATTTTCCAATAAGGACCAACTTTTGTTGAGGCATACTACACCTGGGAGATGGTAGCACCAGGGTATTCCCACAATTTAAACTTACTTTGTGAGCAGGTTTCCACTTCTTTCCTTTGATTTAAGGAAGTCTTGGGTGGCTCTGATTCAACCTCCTTCTCCTTTTCTTTGGCTTTCAATTTCCGTGCCTGGAGGCTCTTGTAGTAGTCCCTTTTCTGGGCAGGCTCCCAGCCCTGGGTCTTGGAGAATATGGTGGATTGCGAATGAGCCTTTCTCTTCTCTGGACAGACATCCGGTTCACATGGAAGACACTTGTCGGAATATTCAATGGGATTCACAAAAGTAGTTAATCATTTTTCAGACACCTCCAACAATGGACACTTTCTCAATTCATCATTTATTAATTTTATATATAATAGACATTGACCCTGGCAAAAATTCCCAAAAGTAAAAATTAATTGATGAAAAAATGTAAAAATACCTACAGAGCCGTTGAGGTAAATATAAAAATTGTTTATTAACTGCCCTTTAGAGGTTGTTGAGTGCATACTTGCCAATAGAACATGTAGTTCATACCATCACAAGACATATAGACACTTTCAAACAAGCAAGAACATGAGCCGGGAACAAGAAGAGCAGTGATCCTTGAGTCCCTTTGTGCTGGAAAAATGCTAAAGGAGATAATTGAGTGGTTTGGGTAAAGTTTACAAAATTTCAAAAAGGTTTCAAGAAGCAGACCAACCAGATGAAGTATTCTCTGAGCAGGCAAGCCACAGCAAATGATCGGATACAAAAAGAACATCAGATTTTGTTGTTACATTGAAAGGTAATATTGGGGCGGATCCTGGATGCAGCATGACTAAGTTGGCAAAGGACATGGGGTCAACAATCAGTTTGGTGGTGCACAAAGACCTTGGCTGCAGATCCTTTGTTTTACGGAACCAGCAATTGTTGATGGAAAGAGACAAAGCTGACTGAAAACTGCAATGTCAGATTTGTTGAATGATATTAAACATGGCAGTGCTGGCTACCTGAAGTTCTTTCCGGATGAAAAGAATTTCATCCAGTACAGAAAAGTTAATGGGTAAAATGACAGGTGGATATGTCAAGATACTTCAGAAGTGGCCACAGTTATGCACATCAAATTCCCAGCAGCGGTCCTTGGGGTTATCAGCAGTGAAGTTATGCCACCTCATTTCTCTGAAGAAGGCCTCATAATCAACACCGATGGATTCATTCATGTCTTGGAGATGGTATTCAAGTCCTGGATGGACATGGTGGCTACCGGAAGAGATTACAGCAGGACTCAGCGCCAGCCCACAAGTAGAGAAAATCCCAAGCGTGACTTCATGGTAATGTGCCCTACTACTGGACAGATGCCTTGTGGTCACCCTACAGTCCAGACTGCAATCCTCTTAATTACTACTTTATGGGCGTAGTTGAGAAAAAGGTTATCGCAATATTCCACAATCCCAAGGATGCGCAGAGAGCCACCATTACTGAGGTGGTGACCAATGTGGATAGGAAGAAGGTGAAACATGCATTCGCTCGGTTCCAGTCATGGCTTGAGCAAGTGGTGGAAGCTAACAGACATTGACAGACATTGAGTGAGAGAACTATTTATAACAATTTAAGTCAAAAGGCAATCCATCAATTAAGTTATATAAAAGGGCATACTTGGATCTGTAAAGAAAAAAACAATTTTTTCTCAAAATATTTCGAGAGATTGCTTTCTCTCCCTCTGTGCAATAAATTGATAAAGAGGGAGCAATCTCTCGAAATATTCTGAGAAAAAAATTTTTTTTTTCTTTACAGATCCAAGTATGCCCTTTTATATAAACATATGTGGCGACCACACTTTGCTTCAGTGAGCGCGAACTGGGACAAAGCTTCACTACACACACGGGCAGGGTGACGGCCTCGGCAACCGTGAGCGTCAACCTGACTACGCATGCATGAGAATCCGGAACACTCTGGCCACTGGCGTGGTAAACAAGAAGGCTTGATCCCAACGGCCATTACTTCTTTTCTCTTTATATGTTTCTGGCTTTAAATAAATTATAATTTTATCAGCGGCCTTTCCACAAGCCACACCAACACGCACGCAACCATCCCACACATATTTCTATAAAATGATAACTACAACCTAACTATGTATTCCTTACTTCCTTGGTTTTTTCTGGTGGCCTATATTTATTCATTTGTTTGTCCTCTCTTATTAGAGATATATATTTTTTTAAATATTTTTTCTCAATTTGTATAATAGTTAATATATAAAAAATAATATTTTTATATCTTCATAAAAATATGTAAAATAATATCCGATTATATTTAACTCGTGTTCTATTGGCGTATCATTATACCATGTTTTCTCCTGTAGAAGGGCGTCCGTGCCCGAAAGCTAGAGAACAATAAAATGTTTTTGAAGAAGACACTCTTCCCTGGAGGAATGATTGATTCTGCTCAATCCTACACATATATTTATACCGGTGTAATGAGGCAGATAGGAGCCACAGAATACCTTCCAGGACCTGGTGGACATCTTCCTCCTCATCATCGTCCCAGCACTCCTCTCCCTGCCAGTCCTGGACGGCCGTAGGGGGGCGGCTGGAGTAGTCGTAGTTCTCCACGGGGGGAGCTGCCTCAGCTCCTATGGCTTGTTCAACTGGAACACACAGTCCACCATTGGGAACCATCTATGTGATATGGCACAGTTTGGATTATAGATTACAAGACCAAATCCCAATAAATAAATGGTGTGTGACATTTCAGTACAACACCAGAATGACAATTTATGTTATGGGAAGAAAAAACTAAAATTTATAACAAAATACAAGAGAGAAGCCAAGATGGAACTATACCAAGTAACAAAATATCAAAATTCATATAATCTATTAATAAAATAATAATAACAAGGTAATAGGACCAAATATCACTTCTTAGGTTCAATGAAGTCTATCAAAAATAAAAATACACAATTTAGATCATAGCTTAGAACTATAAGGTAATAAGACACAATACAATTTGAATTTGATCTTATTACCTTGTAGTTCTAATCTATAATCCAAATTGTGCTTTAACAAAATAATAAATAATTTTCGACAATTAATAGCCATCCTGAAGATAGAGGTTGCCTGGCCGGCATTCATATTTCTATGAAAAATAGAAACTTGGGCCAGTTAGAGTTTTTTATTTTCTCAACGTTTCGACAAAAATCCTTTGTCTTCATCAGAATAAGTAAATAAAATAAAGCATTTGGCAAGGCGTTAAAAATTGTTCTGAGGTTGCAAGGGCGTTCTCACGTGATTTTTCGAATTCAGCCCAACATCTAAAGCACGAGTGAAAAACAAATATTAAACTCGTCAAAGACTATTGGAAATAAATAAATATATAATAATAAAATTATAATCAAATAAATAAATAAAGTAATATAATGATAATAAAGATTACCTATTATTTTATAAATTTCTAATTATTATGTACAATTTATATCTAGCTTTTAACTAGCTTAAAATTAAAAAATGAAACATATTGTTGCGGAAAGATTTTTGTTGAAACGTTGAGAAAATAAACTCTAACTGGCCGAAGTGTCTATTTTTTATATAAATATATAGCCATGTTTTTGTTACACCAGGGTTAAAACAAGTGGGACATAAAACTTTAGAAGTAATGGTCATAAACCAAGTTCATCTCTGCCTTTACAATTTAACAACAATATGTAATCCAGGTCTCTTCTAACTGTTTTTTATTTCTCAAGCATCCAGGCCAATATGTCCTTCAACAGGAGACCTGGCTCTGGATTGCTTGTTGATCTGGTTAAATAAACCAAGTTGCTGCTATAATTGAGGTTCTTCACAATTCATTTCAAGATGCAGCAGGGGCTGTGTTTCTTACAACATTAAAAGCTTAGAACAAAAATGGTGTCATCCTATTTGAAAATGACGATTGTTATTCTACCTAAACTCCAGAACACCAAAAGAATAAATGCACATGGCGTCTGTTCCTCATGTCAGAGGCGGCAATTTCTTTTGGAGCTAAGTCGGCCTGGTACTGAGTAGGTGTTCTCAGTCTTATTGACAAAGGCAGATGCATTTTACTTCACCCAATCATGATAGTTGTCAAACACCATCAAAAGTCTCAAGCTCTACAAGCTTGATACCCTAATATGTTTGAGTGGAGATAAGAAAGAAGAAGAAAAGAATAAATCATTTTCCATAGAGAACACATATAGTACAAGGGGCCATGAAAACTATAGTTGGTGGAGAGAAAGTTTGCAACTATTTTATGATTTGTAGAAAAAGGCTCCAATTTTAGGGTTGATATAACAAAAAAATGAGAACTTGAGATTAACTTTGAATAAAACCAGGAAACCTAAAATATATCGACCATACAGATGAAAAGAATTTCAAATAACATTTAGATAAATTTGTAATGTGTTGCATACGTGTTTAGAAAGAGGTTAAAATGTGTGCAATGGGAAACAAAGTTCTGCAATGTTTCTTTGTTTGGAACTTCCATCAGATCAGAGTCGATGGGCATGTTACTGGCAAGGGTGTCCCATTGGCAGAGATTGTTCGATAAGTCTTTCACAAATTTTGATATTTATTTAAAGAAATTCCATAGCAATTTCTGTAAGCAAACACCTCTAGACAAAGAACAGTTTCCATAGCCAAAATGACCATTTCAACAATTAGCTGCTCACGGGTATATAAGAGGACATCTAAAGGAGAATCTGGAATTACGTGGCGTCCTTTATAGAGGTAGTTCTACTGTGCATTGGAAGAGGATATTTAGATGCAAGTTTTCTATAAACAACATAAAGGTGTTTAAAGAGAGCCAGAAATTTAAACTAGTAGTTAGGGTCCTATATATATATTGTAACATGGATGACAAGGCCAAGATTCCAGAGTAAAGTTGGAGAAAGAGAGGTGTACTCCAGCTGGAGAGGACAACGGACAGTCTGGTCACATCTGTGGCAAGTAGAAGACTTGGGGAGTTGTCTCCGGGTGTGTGGATGATCCTACAAGAAGACGGTGCCAGGAGAGCCTGACATCGGAGCGACCTACAAGACGGTGTAGTCCAGACTGGACGTGTACAGTGTGGAGCGGAACACAAGAGTGACATCCACAGCGCCAAGGATCCTTCTGAAGTGTAAGTTGAAGGCAAGTCCCACTTATTGTATTCCTTCTGTTCAGTGAGAGATATAATAAAGCGATAACTTTTGCTGTATCCCTTCAAACTCACGTGTGTGTCTTTGTGGCATCCTGATTAGACAAAGAACATGAACAGCGTTTGGGTACGACATATAATATATCTGTTGTGATCGAATGGAAGGGTGTAACCGTTATGCATGCAATCCAAGAATTAGTTCCAGTCAATTGAGCAGCGCACCCGCGACGTGCCGTAGCATTTGACCACGATGTCTGCCATGTTTATTTTAGTACAGTTTTTTAGATGGATGAATTTGCATATTTACATTTTAACACAAGCTTAACATATTTACATACTTATTTTGGCTAAAAGAAATTATACATCTTGGATATTAAGCAAATTATGATATATATATGACATACCATAGAGAACCTCTTCACTCACCCAGAAACCGGTCTATGGTAGCCCGGTTTGTGCAACGTTCCAGGTGAAGCTTGTAGTCCTCCTCCTTCACATAGTGCTGGGCGTTGAAGGGACAGCGCTTGTAATCTGGGTGTTGCTGCAAAGTCAACGCTTTTTTAGAGTTTGGATTTTATATCTATAAAAGGTAAGTGGTTTGAAAAAAAAAATTTTAACAAAATTTTATTGTTGAAACTTTTGAAATTTGGATTATAGATTAGAAACACAAGGTAATGAAACCAAATTTAAATAAATAGTATGACATTTTGGTAACAAAACTGTTACCAAAACACACACTATTTATTTGTGTTTGGTCTCATTACCTTGTGTTCATAAGTCCATGTTTTATTAAAATTAATTGTATTTTACCTATTAAAACAAAAAGAAAATGGCCAGGTAAATTAGATTCAACTTCAAGGTCACAAAATGAAGACAACAAAGCTACTCAATTTGTCTTTACTAGACTGTAAAATCTCCACGAGAGGACACTCCCGTCAGAAGACATCTCTACAGCGAACAGTTTTCATTACAAAAACAACAAAAATCTTTATTAAGACCTTTAGTCTTATACAGATTCTCCAAGCAGAATGTAGGATACATGCAGGAAAAAAAGTAATAGTGCCTTAATGGTAATACAGTTAAACCTATCTATAGCGCCCCCTCTAAATAGCGCCTCCCTCTCTATAGCGCCTGATTTTAAATACGTAGTACGATACGATTTACATTAAAAGTGACCTGTCTATAGCACCCCTTCTCTATAGCACCCTATTTTGGTGAGTTCCAAGAGGGGGCGTTATAGACAGGTTCAACTCTATGATATTTATATATAGGAAAAATTATAAAAAGACCATCAAGCTAATAAACAATTTTCATTAAAAGATTACCATGTTACCCCAAATTGGTTGCTCTCTAGTAAGAGGACATTCTGTCTAAAGGTTGTCCTGTAAGAACTTACTTTTTGGCATTTAATGATGTGGTTCCCAAGCCGCTTCTGTAGCACCTGGTGGTGGCAGTCAAACGGACAAGTCACCAATCTGTCCGCATCCAGCTCCGGGTCAAAGTTGCTCACTGCACACCATATCCCAGTCAACTTCCACACCTCCGCTTCTACTTTTTATAACACCAGCCATTTTTCTAAGACTGGCTCATAATGAACTTAAAATTCTAATTAATCATTTTTAAAACAATTTTTATCATATTTCAGCTCACAAATCACGATTTCAAAAAAAAAAATAAATTTAACAAGCATTTTTTGCTGCATGTTTTATAACTTTTTACACAAATAAAAGAAAATAAGACCCAATCCAAATAATTTATTAGTGTGTGACGTTTCTGTAACAGCATTGTCACCATCATAAATTATTTGGATTAGGTCTTAATTTCTTTTATTATAATCTATAATCCAAATAGTGCTTTATCAACTTTTTACATGGGGGTCGTTTGGTTTTCGACCACTACGACCCGGGTTCGATTCCCGCATTGGACACTTATTTCTGTTTAAAAAAAAAAATGCTCCAATGGCCCCCAATTCTTGCAAAAGTCCAACCCCACCAGCAAGTGCAAGTAACCAAACGGTGCTCTGGCACATTTGTAAGTGCAAAGTCAAACTGCTTTTCACATCTGTAGACATGTGGTACGCTTACAGTAAAAGCAGTCGCTAACTACCCACCATGATTATGGCCTGTACCAAATGTACTAGGGATAAGCAAAAAAAAAAAAAACGTTTTACACATTATACTGAAGAAAAATATCAGACCTCCAGGGAAGAGTATCTTTTTAAAAACATTTTTATTCTCTAGCTTTCAGGCACAAACGTCCTTCTACAGGAGAAAACCTGATATAGAAACTTTTCCCTGGAGGTCTGTGATATTTTTACTTAATATTGATACATGGGATTGTTTTATTGAATTGCCAACACATTGTACTTTTTATTAAATACAATATCACACACACACAAAATCCTGTATTAGGGACTTGCCCCATACAGATTCTCCCAATTGGGTAAGGTAATAATTATGTTATTTACATAGAAATTGAACTGGCTTTACTCTTCATCTCAAAGTCATTCACTTGTTGACTGGTCCTTACATAATGATGATCTAAAATATTTATAGTAAGCTATTGCCTTAGATTTGTTTGCTGATATTTTTGAAAGCTATACGTAGGGTGAAATGTTGGTACATTTAATTTGTTGATTTGGCACAATTTGGATTATAGATTATAAACACAAGGTAATAAGACCAAATTCAAATAAATAAATAGTGTGTGACGTTTCGGTAACAGCGTTGTTACCAAAATGTCACACACTATTTATTTATTTGGATTTGGTCTTATTACCTTGTGTTTATTAAAAAAAATTAAGAAAGGTGTTCTAAAAATATAATCTATTACTCGAAAAATGCCATTATCAAAGTGTTTCAAAGTGAAACAATGTGGGCAAAATTTCAGAAAATGTTAAAATAATAAAATCTGTAAATTTTCTATAGAAGGCTATTAAAAATTGCTACCTAGAGGAATCGACCCCAACTTTTGTCACAGCTAAGTGTTAGCATGCCCTTTCAGAAGTGTTCTATATCTAGCTAGTTACACCTAGGCAAAAAACACATCCAGATAAATGGGCCCATGATGAAACAAAAATTATTTTTTATGCCATAAACTATGGTGATTTTAAAGCCAGCAATAGTTTGCATGACAGGTTCAAAAATCAATGAAGACTTCAGAGAATAAGTAAAAACTAGAAATAGAAGAAGAAATACTTATTAACTTTATTTGGGCAATGTTTGAAGAATGCTTTCAAGCAACAAGGTACCTGGTACTATTGTTCCATCATAGGTTTACTAAACGGGTGACCCGGGCTTCGACCCGAGATTGACCCGTGTGCATATCTACCCGAGTGATATATATTTAGATAAGATTTTTTTAAATAATTGTTTGTTATTAACATTATCTATTTGTTTGCATCAGCATAATTTAATCTAATCTTTGATAGAGGGCGCTGTTCGTGAGCTAAGTAGAATAATTTGAATATATAGTTTTAATAATTGATTTATATATTTTTTAAAATAGCCTATCGTCTTCCCCGTATTTTTTTACCTATGTATGGAAATTTTGGTTTGAATTTGTGAACTACTGCGAATTTGTATACCGGACAAACAAAACAAACAAACATACATACATACATACATACATCGACCGTGCGGCCACGCGTCGCGCGAGTTCCGTAATTTTCGCCTCTGGCGAGCAAAAGAATGTCGCTGGAAGCGACGAGTTTAGTATGGGCTGGAAGCCCTCATCGTGCTGAGCATGAGCCTGGAAACCTCGGCTCTGACAATCAAGCGGTTGCGGAGTTATCCGCGGAAACCCATTTTCAGGAAGAAAATTCGAGAATAGCCAACGCAAGCGGCAACTATGCAAACCTGCCTATTGACAGAAAGCATGCAAATTTCGCCGCGGCTTGTGTCGCTGACATCACGCCATCAACGAGCGGCGCCTTGACTGTTGCGACGAACTGGGCCGAACAAATGGAGGCCTCAGAAACAGATGAAGATGGATTCACCGTGGTCAAACACAAGCGAAGACGCAGGGAGTCGCCGAGCCGCCCTGTCGAACAGTGCTCCAGCGGTGTCGCGACCTCCAGAAGAACTGGCCCAACCCCGCGAAGACGGCCACCTGCGGGTGGAGCTACGGGGGTCCAGATGATCAGGGCTACCCGGGCCGACATCGCCGACGCCAGAGCACGCCAGCGCTCTTCGAGAGAGGACAACTGCGTCTTCGTCGAGCACTGCCCGGACTTCGGGTCCACCCACTACCTGCAGGCGGTGGAAGAACTGGTCGGAGGAGCCGGGAACGTCCTCCAAGTGATGAAAATGGATGGCCACATGCTGGTCGGCCTGTCCACCAAGGCCCTGGCGGAGCGACTTATAAGAGACGGTCTTGATATTGGCCACACCCACCTCAGGGCCTTCCCCTTCAAGAAAAGGGCGGAGAGGATCACCGTCCGAAACTTGCCGTTCTTCGTGGACGACGCCGCCGTCATCGAGGCCCTCAAGCCCTACGGTGACGTGACCTCCATCGTCCCCATCCGGCTGAGAGCCGGAAGGTATACCTTCACGGATGGACGACGCAATGCATTCATCCTCCTTAAGGAGGGCATTGCCTTGGAAAAGATCCCGACCCGCGTCATCATCCGAAACAAGGGTAACGTCCTGTCAGCCTTCATCTCTTATGGAGTCAAGTGCTCCAGATGCGGCCGGCAGGGTCACCGTATGGCCAACTGCCCCATCATTCCTGGGAGAGCCTCCAACAACGCCCAGCCACAGCCGGCACCCCTTCCATCTGGTGCATCGTCCACCGAGTCCCGGCAGCTGAACCGCCCAACACCAACGGCTCCAGCTCCGTCACCAAAGCGCCCTGCGCCACAGACATCAGCTCCCGGCACTTCTGCCGCCCTGCCTGCGAGAACATCCTCAGACGCCGTGGCTCCTTCTTCTGAGCCCATGGAGATTGCAGCCGAAGTGCTGGCGCCGCCCACCTCCAACAGCGCCCCACAGGCAGTGAAACCAATGGAGGCACCTGAGGCTCCCGCGGACCTTCGCCCTCCGGCCTCCCAGCCCGCCGGAGTAGTGCCTCAAGCCCAGCCAGCCTCCATCGCCCCTCCTGGTCCTCTGCATGCACACAGGACCCCTGTGCCGCCCTCCCCGTCGTCATCAGGGCGTAAGACGAGACCCGACCTTGAGGCCTACCTCAAGAGAAATCCCGGTGTCTCATTTGCTGAGACGAACGCCCTTGGTCTTGGGCGGGAGGAGGTCCTGGACATCCTCTCCTCGAAGACCAGGGCCCACAAGCGCGGTCAACATCTAACCCTTCCGCAGAGCAATGCTCTTGCCGGCCTAATATACCAAATCCTCGACCTAAGGCCCGGAGGAGATAGTAATATTTATAAGGTCCTGCGACAGGTCTTGTCAGAGCTGAGGACCGCCCCTACCGCAGTGCCTTCAACACCCCCACTGCCTGCGCCTCGGCCTGCCGGGCCAACACCACCCGTTCCCCACGAGGAAGAAACAACACCGACCGCGATGAGACCTTCGCCCCCACGATAGAGGATGATATGATCGTTGAAATTTTCACTAAACTGGATCACACAACCTCCCTGAGGCCCATATATGAAGCAGGAATCAATCCGGTTGTACTCAGGAACGCTGTTTTATACCCCGAGTACGGAAAGCCCCTCATGGCGAAACTCACAACTGCGTTGAGGAAGGTCCTCGCTGAGTTTCTCAGCGCCGCCTTAGAACTGGCTCAGAACTACCATCCCGACGTTGGCTCCGATATGGCAAGGCTTTGGAGGACATGCCTCAACTCCTGACGATTGTTAATTGTTAATTTTTTTCTTCCCTCACTTCTGGTTGAGTGTTTGCTTTGACTGACAGTCAATAAATTGTTTTCATTGTCATTGTCATACATACATAAGTAGTAGGGAGTACCTCCTCAAGTCTCTCAGATCTAGACCCAGACACAAAGCCACTCTCGCCGAGTTTCTCGGCACTGTCGCCGAACATGCTCACGATGACCACCCCTTAATTCAAAGGGGAATATACGAGCTCAGGCTGGTTTTGCGCTCCTAACAGAATCAAGATTATTGTAAATTTTTGTAGTTTCTCCCATTGACTTTGGGTGTAATCATTGACTAAAAGTCAATAAAATTATTTAATTGTCAATTGTCATACATACATACATACATACATACATACATACATACATACATACAAACATTGATTTTTATATATATAGATATCATCAAGTTCACATTTGCCATAGTGAGAGTTGAAATCACTTTCTGAAATTAAGCTTAGTCACTACAAGTCGGAAACTTTGCCTTTGCCGGTCCCAAGCCCGGATGAAAAAAGAGAAGGGGGAGCAGTAACAAGCTTGCTAAAAAACCTGGGCTCAGCTGGCCTGGCTGATAGTACCCTGTAAGGGCTCCAAGGATACAGGATGAGTCTGTACTCCATGTTAAGAGTGGCTGCACACATGGCATCTGTTCCTCATTTCAGAGGCGGCCATTTCTTTTGGAGCTAAGTCGGCCTGCTACTGAGTAGTGCTTCCAGTCTTAATGACAAACACATTCTACTTCACCCAGGCATGATCACCCCCCACTACCTGTGTTAAATTTCATGAATTTTTAATCTATAGCATACTGGGAACCACTCTGGTGTTCCAATAATGTTTTGTGCAAACCTTTCTTCATAACCTTCAATTCTAAAGGCTCTCGCTGACAATAGGATAGTGATCTGAACAAGTACACCAAACTGACCTAGGCATACAAGGTAATAAGACCATATCCAAATAAATAGTGTGTGACATTTCAGTAACAATGTTGTTACCATCAGACAGAAGACTAAATGGTTTTATTCATTCTTTCAGTCTTTTGTCTGATGATGGTAACAACGCTGTTACCGAAACTATCACTTTGTTTGGATTTAGTCTTATTGATCGATTTAAATATTCTGGGTATAAATTACATAATGCAACAGCTTTCTGGAAATAAAAGAGTTTATTTTAATTTTATTAATACAACCTCGAGCTTTCTGGTATTTCTGCCTTTATAGATGGTGTGTTATTGCTTAGTATTATATTGTTAGTCATTGTTTCCAGAGTAAGGTTCCCAATGTAAGTGTTCCTCTTTGTCTGGAGGAGAACTCTCTCAAGTTGGGGAAACCTTCCTTACTGAAGACATTTGTACACATACACAACTATATTTATTCCCCTACATTTTATCTACCCTTTATTTACTCCTTTATTATATATTATCCTTTATTTAAAAACAAAAGATCCAGGCTCACATGAGCATCTAGATGACAGAGGGCCATCTAGTGGAGCAAAAATAAACTAAAAGTTTATTTAACTTGCTCCGTGATATTTGACCAACCCAATCAAGAAAAGTCAACCACATACGCCTTTCGGGCTGTTGGCTCTCGTCAGCATGGTGCAGACTGTACCTCTATGACCAAAATTTGGTACCAGAGGCTTCCTGAGAAATCAAGAATCCTTTATTTGATTTTAATTTTTCTTTCTGTAACACACCACACACACAATGGATTATAAGAAGCATTTTTTTTTGTCTCTTGTCCCAGGTCTGGACTTCAAGTCTAGACCAGATCCTGAAGGCCTCTTTATCACCTCGATGACCACAGCTGGTATAGATGTCTGTTCGACAATGCCCGATGGGATGTGTTCTGGGCTCGCTGGAGAATCCTGACATTTGGTGCAATTCGGAAAGGTTTTGGATCCCCTTGTGAAAATCATTGGACGTAGATGGCCTGTTATATGAATCAATGTATAAGAATGTATAGAAAGAAGGATAAGAATCAATAAAATGTCTCCTGCTGGTTCAATCAACAAGACCACCATCATGGTGACAAACCTTCCAACCACTTCCCAATACATCTTCCACAACAATGGATTCTATAAATACCTTTCAATATTGTAGCATAGTTTATTTATGACAATTTACATTGTTTAACTTTTTGTTAGATAAGGCACAATTTGGACCAAATCTAAATAAATAAATAGTGTGTGATGTTTCGGTAACAGTGTTGTTACCGAAACATCACACACTATTTATTTATTTGGATTTGGTCTTCATTCAGCACTTTTGTCTGAAGATGGTAACAACACTGTTACCGAAACATCACACACTATTTATTTATTTGGTCTTCATTCAGCACTTTTGTCTGAAGATGGTAACAACACTGTTACCGAAACATCACACACTATTTATTTAGTTGGTCTTCATTCAGCACTTTTGTCTGAAGATGGTAACAACACTGTTACCGAAACATCACACACTATTTATTTAGTTGGTCTTCATTCAGCACTTTTGTCTGAAGATGGTAACAACACTGTTACCGAAACATCACACACTATTTATTTATTTGGTCTTCATTCAGCACTTTTGTCTGAAGATGGCAACAACACTGTTACCGAAACATCACACACTATTTATTTAGTTGGTCTTCATTCAGCACTTTTGTCTGAAGATGGTAACAACACTGTTACCGAAACATCACACACTATTTATTTATTTGGTCTTCATTCAGCACTTTTGTCTGAAGATGGTAACAACGCTGTTACCGAAACATCACACACTATTTGGATTTGGTCTTATTACCTTGAGATTTTGCTAGGTTTATTTTAATAGATTGGAATGGATTGTCATATAAATTTGGGAATCTTTAATTTAAAGGTAGACTGACAGAGCACAATTTATTTTATAGATTATAGCTACAAGAAAATATGACCTAATCTAAATAGTGTGCGATGTTTCGGTAACAGCGTTGTTACAATCATCAAGCAAAAGAATATGCTGTGATATTTTTAATTTAATTTATTCTTTAGTCTGATGATGGTGACAATGAAACGTCATCACACATTATTAATTTATTTGGATTAGGTCTTGTAGCTCTAGGGCTGTTTGCTGGTAGGGAAGAACTCTACTTCTCTCTCCTGTTTTTTCTCTTAACACAACAAGTGTCCTTTACGTAGAGGTGTCCTCTTACTGGAGAGTTGTTATATACAGTAGAACTACCTCCCTGTAAAGGACAACACCTAATTGCAGAGCCAAACTGTCCTTTAGGGAGAAGTGTCCTCTTTCTGAAGAGTTGGTAAATAGTAAAAATGGTAATTTTGCGAATGAAAACTGTCCTTTGTAGAGAGGTGTCCGCTAATGGGAATGTCTTATCATGGAGGCTCTACTGTATATGAAAATGACAAATTTAGGATTTAATCATTAAGAGATGACCAGCATTGACCTTGTTGTCATCCCTGGAACATTGGTCATGTCGACTTCCCCGAATGCTGTAGCATTTGTATCAATATTTAGTCCGTAAGCCTCCATGATGCTGCTGTCGTAGGTTGGTTATCCACCACATGACAGTCTGACTTAACTATTGTATAATTACATAATGAGATACAAGGTAAATATAACCTAATCCAAATAAATAGTGTGACATTTCGGTAACAGTGTTGCTACCATCATCAGACAAAAGAATTTAGCTCTATCATTTTTGATAGACTTCAATGGACCTAAGAAGTTATTCTTCCTATGAGCTGAAGAAAATGAATTAGATTCTTTTGTCTGATGATGGTAACAATGCTGTTACCAAAACGTTACACACAAATTATTTGGATCTTGTATCTATAATCCAAATTGTGCCTTATCATATTTTAGATAATAAAGTAAAGGTCCAAGGATGAGTATCTTTTATTAAACATTTTCCAAGCTTTCAGGATAACTCCCTTCTACAGTAAAATTGATACAAATTATCATATACAATGGGATAATTTTGAAAAAATCATTAAGAGGTGGTGTTTATGTAAATTGTTGATCATCCTTTAATTATACACAATCTAAACATTTTCTGAAATAGTGAACTGGTCTGTGACATCGGCTAGAGTAAACCATACTTACCATTGGATGAGTGGGTAACACCCTCCATTCCCAACATCCATGAACCGGGATTGAATCCCGCGTTAACATTTTGTTTAATATGTGAATAACCTTCACATATTTATTGTTGCAATTATTATAAACTAGGTTACTAAAACAAGGTAATAAGACTAAATCCAAATGAATAAATAGTGTGTGATGTTTCGGTAACAGCGTTGTCACCATATTCAGACAAAAGTACTTGAAGGCATGTTGAATATGCCCACTTCCGCCTGAGAGGACCTACGTCACCACTACGTCATGGCCAGCCAATCACCGAGCTGCCCAGCGGGCAGTCCCTCCTCCCTCCCCCTTTTTAGTCATAATAAAGATAACTTTCCTGTTGTTCGCGTTGCCTCCGCGTGCTTCTATATATCCACTTCAATCGGCAGATGTAGTGGGATAATTGACTACTTCCTTATACTATTACATCATCTAGTCCAGCTTCAACTTATAGCCCAACATCTGGTAGCAGAGCGTGGTTAATTCGAGACACCACGTGCAAGATGACCTCGACGATGATCAACACGCCCCTCGAGAAACTCAATGACCAGAACTACAGAAGCTGGAAGTATAATACGAAGATGATGCTAATCGAAAGAGAACTCTGGAAGTATGTTACGGAGCCAACACCCGATGAAGAAGCCTCAAGAACAATCTTCAACATGAAGCAAGAAAAGGCGTTGGCTATGATAGCACTGACGATCTCACAGAGCCAACAGATTCATATAATGGACTGTACCACTGCACGAGAAGCATGGGATACCTTGGAACAAGTATACGAACCCAAGTCAAGGTCAAGAATCCTCCAACTGAAGAAGCAGTTCATCTCCATAAGATTCGAAGAACAAGAGACGATGACGAACTATTTGGGGAGACTGAAGATCTGTTCGGATCACTTAAGAGAGGCAGGCGCAGAAATGCAGGATCAAGACCTCGCCTATTCAATGCTTGCTGGCCTACCGGAGTCATACAACGGAATCATCATGACCTTCAGCAACGTAGAAGACAAGGAATTCACCTCTAGCAAGGTAAAACATGTGCTGCTAGCAGAATACGAGAGACGGATGGCCCGACGTGGGAATAACACAAATGAAGCTTTGCAGTTCGGGACAACGACCAGGAAGGAAGACAAGAAGAAGAAAAATTTCACCTGCTACAAGTGCGGCAAGGAAGGACATATCGCGAGATCATGCAGAGGAAAGGCTAAAACTCCAACTCCAAATTTCCAACCACCGAGATGTAGCACTCACGAGATAGCGGGAAGCGAAATGCTAACAGCCCTATCCTGCGCCATCCCTGACAACTCTTGGGTGATCGACAGCGGCGCGACTCACCACGTGTGTAACAAAAGGGAGTGGTTCACCAACTTCCAAGGAATAACGTCGGATCCGATCCTAACAGCGAGCGGGACTACACGAGCGGAAGGATGCGGCGACATCAAGTTCAAGGCCTATGTGGGTAAGCACCACGTTGACCTAAAACTATGTAATGTGCTGTATGTCCCTAATGTGCGACGAAACCTATTGTCAGTCTCGAGCATGGAAAATAAGGGCAAGATAGTTAATTTTGCGAACAGAAGAGCTCAAGTTTTCGATTCGGAGAACCGAATTGTTGCAATAGCACATGATGAAAATGGATTATATGTCATGAAGGGTAGAGTCATTTTACCAAACGCTGAGTTGTTTAACAGTCAAAAGAGTTCACAAAAACAAACATTAGAACTATGGCATCAGAGGTTCTGTCATGTAAACAATGACGCAATTGAGAGAATGGCAAAGGGGGAATTAGTTAAGGGGTTAGAGATCTCCTCGATGGATCGAAGTCTGTGTGATGATTGTTGTGTAGCAAAGTCCACGAAAGAGCCACACAAACCCATTAGGAATATAAGATCTAAAAGGCCGTTAGAATTAGTTCACACTGATATTTGTGGTCCAATGCCTGTTAGATCTATTGGAGGAAGCGCATATTTTCTAACATTCATTGATGATTATTCTAGAAAGATAACCCTGTTTTGCCTTTGTTGGCGTGTTAAGGCTGTCTGCCCTAGGCGCCCTTAGATTCAGATGTCGAGGGACCAGTCTCCCCTGTGGAGACAATTTAAATTGTAATGGAGGTCAAACAAGACACCGTAGACCAGCCTCACTTTCACACTCAACAACCTTTATTCATCCAAAATTTTCCCTTTTATACTAAATAAATTTACATATATTTCATATATTACACAAACAAAAAGAGACAGTAAATTTACATAATACCTACAATTTAGGTGCGTCTGATATTTGCCTAAAACGAATCTTATACAAAAACAAATAATAAATTTACACAATGTACATACAATTTACATGACACAAATAAAAACAAAGTGAACAACTCTAATCCTGAACATATTTCCCCCCGATTTCGGGACGAAATCCATTTTCAGCCCTGAGGTCCAATTTGGCCTCTGTCCTCTTGGCAGCTTTCTCTTGCCCAGGATGCGGTTCAGGTGGCAGCTCTTGCCCAATCTGTGGTTCAGGTGGCAGCTCTTGCCCAATCTGTGGTTCAGGTGGCAGCTCTTGCCCAGGATGTGTTTCAGGTGCCTGCTGTTGCCCCTTATCAGCACAGCGTAGGTTGGTGCCGTTGTCGCTGAAGATCTCCAACGGTAGTCCCCTTCGACAGATCATTCTCCGTATCGCCATTATACAACTGTCTGTTGTGAGGCTGTGGGCCACTTCTAAATGAATGGCCCGTGTCGTCATGCAGGTGAAGAGAACACCATATCTCTTCTCATGGCGGTGCCCAACGGAGACCTCCATAGGACCAAAATAGTCCATTCCTACAATAGAAAAGCTCCGTTGTTGAGGTTCCACACGGCATCCCGGGCGTGCAGCCATCATTGGTGTAGAAGGTTTGGCTCGTCTTATTCTGCATAGAGGACATTCACTCCAACATCGTCTGATTGCCACTCTCAAATTTGGTATCCAAAACAGCTGGCGTATCTCGTTCCGTACAGTTTCTTGTCCCTGGTGTAGCGCCAAAACATGGTAATGATGAATAATTAACTTTGTCAAATAATGCCTTGGGTCCAGAATTATAGGGGTTCTCAATTTTGCCATTTGGACATTGGCCAGCCTAGAGTTCATAAGAAGTACGCCATCATCATCCAAAACCGGTGAGAGCTGGAACAGCTTGCTATTCCTCAACACTGGTAGGCCGCTTTCCAACATAGCCATCTCTTCCGGATAGGAGTCCCATTGTGACTTGCGAAAAAGTAACCTTTTAGCTTTCTCCATCAGCGCCACATTATCCGGAATTTCGACTGCTTTCCGCTTGTATTTTATCTTCCCTATGAATTTCATAACTTGCATAGTTGCGCGAACTGCCACCATGTATTTGGAAAAGTGTTCTATCACCGGAACTGGAATGGCTGGAACTTCCACAGTGACCCCCATAAATTCCTTCTTTAGCTCCAGGTCACTATGGCTCTCATCAATAGGCATTTCGAACTCTGGCAGAGTCGTACCTCTCAAAAATTCCGGACCACGCCACCATCTGCTTTCGCTCGATAAGTCAGTCTTCCCTTCTCTGGTAGCATCATCAGCAACGTTCATTTTTGTTGGCACCCACATCCAGTCCTTGACATCGGTCAGTTCATGTATAGCTCCAACTCTATTCCCCACAAACTGTTGAAATCGTCCAGATTCAGACCTAATCCATTTTAACACCGTCTGCGAGTCACTCCAATATCTAACTCTTTCCAGCCTGATGTCCATCTCTTTCATGATGAAGTTTCCCATTCTGGAAGCAATCAAGGCAGCCTGTAGTTCCAATCTCGGAATTGAGAAAGACTTCAACGGAGTAACTTTTCCCCTCGACATCACCAGGCTTACCTCCACGCCATCAGGTCCAATAGTCCTCAGGTAAGCGGCGGCAATCATAGCAGCTTCGGATGCATCAGCCATAACATGAAGCTCCACGCTTCTACTATTCATGTACATATGTGCATAGCACCTCGGGATATGTATTTCAGCTATCCTGGGTAAATCGGCTATCCATTTCAGCCATTTTTTCCATAGTTCCGTTGGTATTTCGTCATCCCATCCTATCCCGGATTTCCAAACATGTTGGAGTAAGATTCTCGCTTTCATAGTGTAGTGCAAAATGAAGCCGAGTGGATCAAAGATCAGCATCACAAGTCTGAGCATCTCTCGCTTGGTTGGTCAGTTCTTCCCATTGGCAATTCCCTCTCCTGCTCTATTCAAATTCAGTTGGAAGGTGAAAGCGTCCGCTTTTGGATCCCAGCACAGCCCCAGCACACGCTCTGTCTGTATGGCGGACCATTCTGAAATGTCCCTGGGAGCCACATCGGCGTCTAAATTCAGCTTTCTCTGGAGCTCTGGAGAATTAGTAATCCATTTTCCGATGATAAACCCACCGCGCCTATGAACCCTTGTCACCTCCCTAATCAGTCTTTCGGCCTTTTGGACATCATCACAGCAACCCAAGTAGTCGTCCATATAGTGATCCTCCACTATTGCCTTAGCAGCAGCCGGATACTCCACTTCAAATTCCATAGCGTTGCGGTTTTGACATACTGGGCACAGTAGGGGGAACAAACGGAACCGAACATCATTACTTCAAGTTGGTACACATCAGGGGGCTTCGTCTTGTCACTCCTCCATAGAAACCTCTGGGCAGCACAATCATCCTGCCTGATTTTCACCTGATGGAACATTTCAGTTATGTCCCCGGTGAAAGCAATAGCTTTTCTTCTGAATTTAAGCAGCACTCCGGGAAGCGACACCAGCAAGTCAGGCCCAGTCAGCAGGAACGAGTTCAGGGAGAGACCATTACATTTGCTTGAAGCATCAAACACTATTCTCATTTTTCCGAGTTTGTTGGGGTGAAAGGTGGGGAAATGCGGCTGAAACCACTGCCTTCCCGTCTTCACGTTTCTCTCCTCCTTACTCAGAATCCGAGCGTATCCCATTCTCGAATAATGATCGATCTTCTCCTGATATTCCACTTTCAGCAAGGGGTCTCGTTCTAGTCGCCTTTCTACTCCTATAAGACGGTTGAATGCAACACTGTAGTCATCAGGTAGCCTCATATCCCCCTCGTTCACCTTCCACAGCAGACCAGTTTCCCATCTGTCTCCAACTCGTCGAGTGAGTTCATTCATCTTCTGCTCCGCTAGAAGGTCCTGTTTTGAACGAGGTAACAGCCCCCTAACCCCAATGCTTTCAATTTTGAAATTCTCCTTCACCAGATCATGAAGAAAGTCCTCGTCAGATACCGCAAAGGTAGAGAAAGAAATCTCCCCATTTCCGCTTACATTGCCTGTTGGACCGTGTACCAACCACCCTAGATGGGTTTTTGTCAAAATAGGAGAGTCGCCAGTTCCCTCGATGATTTCTCTCGCCGCCGTCAGCCCAATGTGGGGTTGACCGATTAGTAATCTCGGTTTTACATTACCCATATCTGGTATTTTTACTGCGTTTAGGTGATTCCACTTTTCGCACAGCTCATCATATCTGTACGGCTGAGCAGGAAGACAGAGATTTCGTACAGTTCGTACATTATTCAGGCTGAATCTATGCCTATCCTCTACGGGGCCGACCTCACAAGAAACACGTCGGGAAGTGAAATCTTCCTGCATTCTCCCGTCTGTCCATTTGAGCCGCAGGGGGTCAGTCCTTCCCCGTAGTCCGAGTTGATTCGCCAAATCCGCATCCATCATCGTCACGGAAGAGCATTCATCAAAAATCGCACATTCCTTCCTTGACTTTCCATCCTTTCCATACAGTTGGATCATAATAACCCGCAGTATGACGGATCGCGAGCTTCCATTCAACAGTCCACTTATTTCTGCTGGGGTTCTGGTGTCGGTCGACGAGGTTGCCACTGGTCTTTCCTTCTTACTGTGCAGAAGGGGATGATGGCTCCGCTCACATCCACCCGCACCACACACCTTCTTTTGGCGGCAGGTTTTTATGCCATGTCCCTTTCGCAAACAGGAAATGCACAACTTCTTCTCCTTGACCAACCTCCATCGGTCATCGATGTCACTTGACCTAAATAGATGGCAATTCCGAATGCAATGACCGGCCTCGTGACACGCCGCGCATTTCCCGGGAGAACCTGACTCAACCGCCGTCATAACGCTATGATGCCCACTGTCCCTCTCACGGCCTTTTTTGGAGTCCGGGATGGTCACCATGCTGACTGCTGCAGCTTTTATATTCATCCACTTAGAAAGGTCTTCCAATGTGACCTCTCCTGCACCCCCTCGCATCAACACGTATTCTCCCCACTGTAACCGCAGCGCATCTGGCAGTTTGTCTACTAACTCCTTCTTCAATTGAGGATTTTGCAGGTGGCTCGGGGTGTCCAGCGCCTTCACCGTTGTCACCAGGTTATTTATAGCGTTGGCGTAATCCAAGATCAAAGACAATCGACCCTCTTTCGGCGATGGGGTCTTCTTGGCCATTTCAATTAAGGCCTGTATCACGTACTCAGGCTGTCCGTACCGCTGCTCCAACACCTGTTTTACCACCTCAGAATTGGCCGGGACAATCATGAGAGCACGCACTGACCTTCTTGCATCTCCCTGCACCGCTCTCTCCAGCCTTGCCATGTTCTGAGCTGGAGAATACCCACAGTCCTTGGTCGATTGCCGATAGTGCTGGATGAACACCGGCCAATCAAGGGGGTTCCCTGAAAATACAGGCAACTGTCCTCCCGAACCCTGACTCGCCATCAATCTCTCCGTGTTTAGGCCCTGCTGTTTGAAAGCCTCTACCAACGTCATTGCCAATTCGTTGGCACCAGAAGTAGGCTCTGGATCGTTCGCGCAGCGACCAGGCTGCGTTGCGGGACGAAATACAGGGGCAGTCTGCGACAGCAATGGCTCTTCTTTCGGCCTTGTCTCCCGTTCCGCCACGTATTTCTCATCATTCTCGGCTTTGGTGTCTTCAGGGACATCGTCGTCGCTGCTAAGGCACTGGGAGTCATCCTCTATCAGGCTCCTTCGCAGCTCCAATTCCCGCTGCTGCAGCGAGTTGACCCGAAGCTTCCCTTTTTCTTGGTCAATTCTCAGCTTCACCATCTGAAGCTCCATTCGCTTCCTTAAACGATCTGATCGGCTTGAAGCAGCTGACCGTCCACCTGTTCCAGGTTTTGTTCCAGTATCCTTTCCCAACTTCCCGTAAGTTTCCACGAAGCTGGGTCCATCTGGAACATCATCCGTTGTCCTGGCCGAGTCTATTCCCTCCCCAGTCAGCTCTGTTGTGGCCATGGGAATTGTTCTCTGAGGCTCTGCGTCCGGATGTCCTACTGGCCCGATTCTAAAGTTTTTTCTAGTACTCCTCCTGATACGAGGAGTTCCCTCCAGATCCGTTGACTGCGTCTCCTTAGCGCTTCTATTCGGCCTCGAGGGACCACTTGGTAGCGCGTTAAGGCTGTCTGCCCTAGGCGCCCTTAGATTCAGATGTCGAGGGACCAGTCTCCCCTGTGGAGACAATTTAAATTGTAATGGAGGTCAAACAAGACACCGTAGACCAGCCTCACTTTCACACTCAACAACCTTTATTCATCCAAAATTTTCCCTTTTATACTAACTAAATTTACATATATTTCATATATTACACAAACAAAAAGAGACAGTAAATTTACATAATACCTACAATTTAGGTGCGTCTGATATTTGCCTAAAACGAATCTTATACAAAAACAAATAATAAATTTACACAATGTACATACAATTTGCATGACACAAATAAAAACAAAGTGAACAACTCTAATCCTGAACAGCCTTAAACATAAAAACGAAGTGCTGAAACACTTCGACTCGTATCTCGCTAGGGCTGAGAGAGAAACCGGACATAAGCTAAAAGTGCTAAGATCCGACAATGGACTCGAATATTGCAACCATGAATTTAAAACTAGGCTAGAGCAACTTGGCATCAAACACGAGCTAATGAACACATACTCGCCACCTATGAACGGCGTTGCAGAAAGGGCTAATCGCGTGTTGTTGGACATAACCCGATCTTGTTTACATAGCGCCGAACTCCCTCAGAGATTCTGGGCAGAGGCAGTAAACACTGCAGCTTATATAAGAAACAAGTGCTACAATAGCGCCCTAGGAGATAAAATACCCGATGAACTTTGGTCATCAAGAAAACTGAGTGTTCGCCACTTAAAAGCTTTCGGGTGCTTAGCATATAGCCATATCCCCACAGAAAGGCGAAAGAAACTGGACAATCGAGCAAATAGGTGCATTCTTGTTGGTTATTCTTCCCAGACCAAAGGCTATCGTCTTTGGTGTCCAGAAACTCAACACGTAATCCAAACGAAGCATGTCAAATTTGACGAATCCAAGATAGGACTGAAGTGGACTAAGGTTGAGGATGAACCTAAAAAAAACAACCATATTTGGATAGAACCCGATAACCAGCTTGAAGGAGATATAGATCTAAAACCTGAAGCGGAAAGAGAACGTAATGATGATACGAGTGATCAGGATTTAGTGGGGGTAAACAACGACGACATTGTTCAAACTAGGCCTAAAAGAATTGTACGAAACCCTTATGGACGTGCTGGAAAGCCAAAAGCAGAACTGCATTTCCTAGATATCATCGAACCCACAACTTTCGAACAAGCCATAAACAGCAAAGAGGCACCGTACTGGAGAAGGGCCATGAAGGATGAATTGAGAAGTCTTGAGGATAGAAATACATGGACGTTGTCCGACCTACCACTTGGCAAGCGCCCAATTAGCAGTAGATGGGTATTTAAAATAAAGACTAACTCAAAAGGGGACGTTGAAAGATTTAAAGCGCGATTAGTTGCGAGAGGTTTTTCTCAAAAACGAAACGTTGACTTTTTTGAGACATATTCGCCAGTAATAAATTTTTCGGTCATCAGAATGATCTTTGCATTGACGATAAATAAAAATTGGTACAATCGACACCTCGACGTCGACAATGCATATCTGTACGGCGAACTGAATGAAGAAATCTATATGAGCCCACCAGATGGATCTAACGACAAGAAATGTGAGGGCAAAGTTCTTAAACTAAACCGTCCAATATATGGTTTACGTCAGTCCGGTCTCGAATGGTACTGCACACTAGATAAAGCTCTTGAAGATATTGGATTTCGTCATTTAGCCGCTTGTAATTGTTTATACACTTTTGAAGATAAGGCGGTTATCGCCGTATATGTCGACGATCTAGCTTTGTTCGCGGAAAGCGAGGACATTCTGACAAATATTGAGGAAAAGATTAGAGAAAAATTTAAGATAAAGAACTTAGGACCCATCAAATATTTCTTAGGTGTAGAAATAAGTTATCCAGATGAAAACACAATAATCCTCTCACAAGGAAAATACACCATGTCGATCCTCGAACGATTTAATATGATGGAATGTAGGGGCGTTTCTACTCCATTAGATAACTCCATCCCGATTACAAAGAAAGACTGTCCAACAACTGATAAGGAAAAGGATGAGATAAAACACGTCCCTTACAGAGAACTTATAGGGTCTCTGCTATATCTTGCAAACTCATCGAGACCTGATATGACGTTTGCCGTAACTAAATTAGCACAATTGAGCATTCTGCAGTGCAACATAAATGGATTGTGCTCAACAGCAACAAAAATAAAATTAGAAGAAATAATGGAAATAGCTGAAAAACAAAAGATACAAATTATAGCCCTACAGGAAACCAAATTAAATGAAAAGTACAATCTCAAATATAAAAACTACAATATCCTCAGAAAAGACAGAAATAAAGAAGGGGGTGGCCTTGCATTTTTAATCAAGAATTTGTACTATGAAGACATAGCTATTAATATTCCAAACACATCAGACCTCGAAGCCCAAGGTATCAAAGTCTACCTCAATCAAAACAAAACCATCAACATATTCAATATGTATCACCCACCAAACAATAAACTTATTGACGATGGAACAATGGCTCAATTTCTTACAGACAACACTATTATTGTAGGTGACCTTAATGCCAAACATCAACTATGGGGATGTTCCACGCCAAACCCAAGAGGCAAAATACTTTCAAACTTATTTGACGACAATGCCTTCATGTGCTTAAATGATGGGAATCCTACCCACCATTCCTACAGTTATAATACCACACAAGCCCTTGATATAAGTTTCTCCAGTCCTGACATTTTCCACAAATGCAAATGGCAAATATTAAAAAGTATTGGAAGTGATCATTTGCCTATTTTGATAGAAATTAGCACCAAGACCAAAACCAGCTCAATTAAAGAAAAATTCTGGAACTTCAAAAAGGCTAATTGGAATCTTTACCAGCAAAACACCAATGAAGACTTTAAAAAAGCACCCACTAGAATAAAAGATATGGAGCAAAATTGGATATCTTTCAAAAACACCATTATTAAAGCAGCCAAAGTTTCAATACCAAGAGGTAATATTAAGAAATGGATTCCAAATTATACACACCAGGCAAAAGATATTCAAACACTTATAACTAAAAGAAATGAACTACAAAAAAAGTACACCCAAAACCAAACAAATTGTAGAACTGAACTGAACATTGTGAATGCAAAAATAAAAAGATTATACGTAAATATGAAAAGGGAAAAATGGAAACAAACTTGTGAAAACCTGAACCCAAGAAACCCAAATACAAAACTTTGGCATTTGGCAAAACAAATTGACAGAGCCCAGCCACAAACTGAAAACACAAATATGATTAAGAATATAGATGGTACCCCAGCAACTAATGACAAAAATGCTGCTAATCTTTTAGGTAATTCATATCAAATAAGTAGTAAAATCAAATTTGAAATAAAAGATAAGAAAGTTGAAAAAAAGGCCCGCAAGATTATCCATGACTGTAAAAACGTCACTAGCACTCATAATATTTTCCATGAAAAAATCAATATGAAAGAGCTAGATTATGCATTAGAAAACACTGACCTGAACAAGACTCCTGGGCCAGATGGAATCCATGGCCAAATGATATCAAACTTGGGCAAAAATGGCAAAGAAAAACTTCTTGATATTTTCAATAACTCCTGGAAAACTGGAAAATTGCCTCAAGACTGGAAAATTGCAACAATAATTCCTATTAAAAAACTTGACAAATCTGCTGATGACCCAAAAAACTACCGACCTATCTCCCTCACAAGTATTTGCTGCAAATTAATGGAAAAAATTATACTCAGACGACTTACCTACCACCTTGACACAAGAAATCTCTTACCAGAAGAACAATATGGATTTAGGAAAGGACATGGGACAATAGACCAACTCTTATTTTTCACACAAAAGGTAAAAGATGCACAAAACAGAAAACCAACTAACCACACAATAGCTGCTTTTTTAGACCTTACACAAGCTTTTGATAAGGTATGGAAAAACAAGTTAATTACAAAATTATACAAACATTTCAAAATTGATGGAAAAGCTATCACTTGGATAAATGATTTCCTTAAAAATAGATACATCAGGGTCAAATATAATGGCACTCTATCTAAAACCTTCAAATTGTACCAAGGATTACCACAAGGATCAGTCCTTAGCCCAACTCTCTTCACCCTATTTATTGCAGGCATAGAAGAAAAAATTTCACATAAAACCAATATTGGACTTTTCGCTAATGACATTATTCTATGGAGCGGCAATACTAACTGGAAAAAAAGCTGAAAGAGATTTGAACAAGACTCTTTTCCACCTAGAAAAATTTGCTAATAAACATAAATTAGAATTTAACCCCCAAAAATCTGAAACCTGTCTTTTTACTACTGATAAGAAACTATACAAAATAAGACCAAAAATTATTCTGAAAGAACAACAATTGCAATATAATAAACATCCTAAATATCTTGGCTACACTCTGGATCCAGAAATTAACTCCAGTAAACATATTGAAGAAGTTATTAGAAAAGGAAGAGACCGACTAAAAATCCTGAAATATATTTCAGGAAGAGAGTGGGGAGCCGATGCAACCACACTAAATTTAACTTACACATCTCTAATTAGACCTATCCTGGAATATGGATATCAAATCTATGGTACAGCATCTGAAACAAATCTAAAATCACTGGAAAGGATACAACTAAGTGCAGCTAGAATTATTACAGGTCTTCGAAATACCTGCCCTAATGATATTGTACTTTACGAGGCAGACATTATGCCCTTAAAGGATAGAAGAAGCTACAATCTGCCAAAATATATAAACAAAATCAAGAGTTATGGAAACAAACACAGAACTTCCAAGTACATACTTAATTGGGAATCCAATTTAAGACTCAAAAAAGAACACCTGGCCAAAAGAAATGAATTTTTAAAATATAAAGTGGAAAAAAATTATTTAGCAGAAAAAATTTCTCCATGCAAACCACTACAAAATGTTATTTTTAATGCCACTTTAAATGAACCCACCAACAAACAATACCAAAATCCAGAATACTTAAAACAATTATCATTAGAAATAATTAATAACATTCCTAAAAATGCAATAACTATCTATACCGATGGTAGCAGAGACGAGCTAGAACACACTGGCAGTGGCTGTCTCATCAAAACCACAAATGGCATTGAGAAAATGAACAGAAGATGAAACCCAGATGAAACCCAGATTTTTGCTCAGTCTTCAGATCAGAAAAACAAGTTAATTACAAAATTATACAAACATTTCAAAATTGATGGAAAAGCTATCACTTGGATAAATGATTTCCTTAAAAATAGATACATCAGGGTCAAATATAATGGCACTCTATCTAAAACCTTCAAATTGTACCAAGGATTACCACAAGGATCAGTCCTTAGCCCAACTCTCTTCACCCTATTTATTGCAGGCATAGAAGAAAAAATTTCACATAAAACCAATATTGGACTTTTCGCTAATGACATTATTCTATGGAGCGGCAATACTAACTGGAAAAAAGCTGAAAGAGATTTGAACAAGACTCTTTTCCACCTAGAAAAATTTGCTAATAAACATAAATTAGAATTTAACCCCCAAAAATCTGAAACCTGTCTTTTTACTACTGATAAGAAACTATACAAAATAAGACCAAAAATTATTCTGAAAGAACAACAATTGCAATATAATAAACATCCTAAATATCTTGGCTACACTCTGGATCCAGAAATTAACTCCAGTAAACATATTGAAGAAGTTATTAGAAAAGGAAGAGACCGACTAAAAATCCTGAAATATATTTCAGGAAGAGAGTGGGGAGCCGATGCAACCACACTAAATTTAACTTACACATCTCTAATTAGACCTATCCTGGAATATGGATATCAAATCTATGGTACAGCATCTGAAACAAATCTAAAATCACTGGAAAGGATACAACTAAGTGCAGCTAGAATTATTACAGGTCTTCGAAATACCTGCCCTAATGATATTGTACTTTACGAGGCAGACATTATGCCCTTAAAGGATAGAAGAAGCTACAATCTGCCAAAATATATAAACAAAATCAAGAGTTATGGAAACAAACACAGAACTTCCAAGTACATACTTAATTGGGAATCCAATTTAAGACTCAAAAAAGAACACCTGGCCAAAAGAAATGAATTTTTAAAATATAAAGTGGAAAAAAATTATTTAGCAGAAAAAATTTCTCCATGCAAACCACTACAAAATGTTATTTTTAATGCCACTTTAAATGAACCCACCAACAAACAATACCAAAATCCAGAATACTTAAAACAATTATCATTAGAAATAATTAATAACATTCCTAAAAATGCAATAACTATCTATACCGATGGTAGCAGAGACGAGCTAGAACACACTGGCAGTGGCTGTCTCATCAAAACCACAAATGGCATTGAGAAAATGAACAGAAGATGAAACCCAGATGAAACCCAGATTTTTGCTCAGTCTTCAGATCAGAAAAACAAGTTAATTACAAAATTATACAAACATTTCAAAATTGATGGAAAAGCTATCACTTGGATAAATGATTTCCTTAAAAATAGATACATCAGGGTCAAATATAATGGCACTCTATCTAAAACCTTCAAATTGTACCAAGGATTACCACAAGGATCAGTCCTTAGCCCAACTCTCTTCACCCTATTTATTGCAGGCATAGAAGAAAAAATTTCACATAAAACCAATATTGGACTTTTCGCTAATGACATTATTCTATGGAGCGGCAATACTAACTGGAAAAAAGCTGAAAGAGATTTGAACAAGACTCTTTTCCACCTAGAAAAATTTGCTAATAAACATAAATTAGAATTTAACCCCCAAAAATCTGAAACCTGTCTTTTTACTACTGATAAGAAACTATACAAAATAAGACCAAAAATTATTCTGAAAGAACAACAATTGCAATATAATAAACATCCTAAATATCTTGGCTACACTCTGGATCCAGAAATTAACTCCAGTAAACATATTGAAGAAGTTATTAGAAAAGGAAGAGACCGACTAAAAATCCTGAAATATATTTCAGGAAGAGAGTGGGGAGCCGATGCAACCACACTAAATTTAACTTACACATCTCTAATTAGACCTATCCTGGAATATGGATATCAAATCTATGGTACAGCATCTGAAACAAATCTAAAATCACTGGAAAGGATACAACTAAGTGCAGCTAGAATTATTACAGGTCTTCGAAATACCTGCCCTAATGATATTGTACTTTACGAGGCAGACATTATGCCCTTAAAGGATAGAAGAAGCTACAATCTGCCAAAATATATAAACAAAATCAAGAGTTATGGAAACAAACACAGAACTTCCAAGTACATACTTAATTGGGAATCCAATTTAAGACTCAAAAAAGAACACCTGGCCAAAAGAAATGAATTTTTAAAATATAAAGTGGAAAAAAATTATTTAGCAGAAAAAATTTCTCCATGCAAACCACTACAAAATGTTATTTTTAATGCCACTTTAAATGAACCCACCAACAAACAATACCAAAATCCAGAATACTTAAAACAATTATCATTAGAAATAATTAATAACATTCCTAAAAATGCAATAACTATCTATACCGATGGTAGCAGAGACGAGCTAGAACACACTGGCAGTGGCTGTCTCATCAAAACCACAAATGGCATTGAGAAAATGAACAGAAGATGAAACCCAGATGAAACCCAGATTTTTGCTCAGTCTTCAGATCAGAACTTATAGCCATCTATGAAGCCTTAAAATCCATCAGAAATACTAATTATCAAGATATCTGGATTCTTACTGATAGTAGAAGTGCCATACAACACTTGAGTCACACAGGGGAACTCAGAGACAAAGTAAGCAGGAACATAATTGGTTATCTCCAAAAACTCTCAAAAACCTCAAAAATTCACCTTCAATGGATACCCTCACACGTTGGCATTGAAGGCAATGAAGCTGCTGATGTGCTAGCGAAAAAAGGCACAAAAGAACCCTTGCCACAGAAAAATAAACTTACTTTTAAAGAAATAGAAACAATAGCCAAAACAAAAATAAACAAAAACTGGAGGATCCCACCTAAGCACAGTTGGTACAGTGGAGTGAACCCAGGAGGAGCTCTGAACATCAGAAATAGACAGCATCAAACAACACTAACAAGATTTAGAACAGGCCATCTCAAGCCATTGAAGATAGAAAATAATAACAAAATTTATCCCACTTGCCCAAAATGTAGTTTGGTACCTGCAGCTCCAGAACACATTTTGGCTTGCATTAGATGCACTAAACAGGACCTTTGGGAGAGGCCGCTGCTCATCATAAAACAGCTCGAGGAGCATGAACTCATGGAATTCGTGTAATCTTTACACAAGGGGATAAGAAACAACAACAACAAATTAGCACAATTCTGTAGTAACCCAGGCGAACGACACTGGCAAGCTGCTAAACATATACTAAGATATCTTCAAGCTACTAAGAATGTTTCACTCATCTATAAAATAGGGTCTGATGATATACTAGCATTTAGCGACTCAGATTGGGCTAATGACATAGATGATAGACGATCAACTAGCGGGTCAGCTGTTACTATTAATGGTGGTTTAGTGTCATGGAGATCTAAAAAGCAAAATTGCGTATCATTATCTACAATGGAGTCTGAATACATTGCTCTCGCCCAGACCACTAAGGAAATATTGTGGATGGCACAAATATTAGAGAATTTGAAATGCCTGACTAACGCCTCACGCCCAATAACAATATTCTGTGATAATAGAGCTGCCATTGAGTTTTCTAAAAACAACATAGAAAACAATAGGTCGAAGCACATTGACATACGGTATCATTATATAAGAGAAAAGGTCAACAGTGGAGACATCCATGTGAATTACATCTCTACCAACGACAACCTGGCCGACATCTTCACCAAGGGCCTCAAAAGGACTGCACATCAGAATGCTTGTGCAGCTATGAATTGTCTGGATACTGGCATACTACCCGACATATCCAAAGTGGGGGAATGAAGGCATGTTGTATATGCCCACTTCCGCCTGAGAGGACCTACGTCACCACTACGTCACGGCCAGCCAATCACCGAGCTGCCCAGCGGGCAGTCCCTCCTCCCTCCCCCTTTTTAGTCATAATAAAGATAACTTTCCTGTTGTTCGCGTCGCCTCCGCGTGCTTCTATATATCCACTTCAATCGGCAGATGTAGTGGGATAATTGACTACTTCCTTATACTATTACATCATCTAGTCCAGCTTCAACTTATAGCCCAACAGTACTGAATGAGAAATTTTACCACAGCATACTTTTGTCTGAAGATGGTAACAACGCTGTTACCGAAACGTCACACACTATTTATTTATTTGGATTTGGTCTTATTACCTCGTTTTATAATCTATAATCCAAATTGTGCCTTATCAAACTAGGTTGCTCTTTTTGAGCGGTACCTAGTAAAGTGATTTTGGAACTAGATAGTAAACCAAAAGGCTGCCCCTTTAGCATTCCCTATAACTGAGGTTTTAGCTGGAGTTGATCTGTTTAATACAAAAATGTAAAAAACAGCAGCAGCTAAGAAACACAAATGCCATTGACACCATTCTAACTAATAAATGCTTTCATCGTCTGATCAGGAACAAGCTTTTTTCATTGACAAGCAGGTGGAAGTTGAGGGCAGTGAGATAAACACAGGGCAACTCAGCTTCCATATTGCCAAAAGATCTACCTGCATATTGCCATAAGATCTAACTGCATCTGTATAGAAAGTGAATATCGGCTGCTTCTTTATCTCATGCTGATGTATGAAGCTTGTCCTCCCAATATTTGGCTGAATGTCAAAATGTCATTACACTACTTGTTTTCTGAATTAACAAAGTCATATCAGGAAGAGAGAAAATGTATTCATATATGTAAATATATTAAAAATATATAAATACAAATAATCTAAAATATGTTTAAAAGGGTATTAACAAATATTCAGGGTATCTTAAAAGGTAAAGAACATCGCCTATCTATGGGCAACAAAAAACTAAAAATGTATACTAGTACATCCACACTATAAGTACTGTATTTCCGACTTTTCGCTTACAATAGTTGATGACTATTTTCTCATTACATTGTTGTTTTATGTATATTTTATTAACCTAGTTTAAAGAAGCGTATTTTGTCTTACCAAACCTAAGACCATTAGAAATTTCGCAGAAACTAAGTGCTTTAAATAAGGTGATGAGAGAAAAAATGCAAATCATTAAGATAGTATTTTAAATATTTATCTATTATATAATAAATATATTGTTTATATTTTTTAACACTACTACTTACTTTTAAAAAGTCTAGACAAGATGAATCAAACGCTTTCCAAAAAAAAAACGGTGAATAAAATTAAACTTTTTTTTTTTTAAACACGTTAAAAATCCAGGTATAAGGTAAAATGAGTGCGACCAAAATCGCAAAAGAGCTGTCAAAAAAGTGTGGTCGAAATGTTAAATACGAAACCGAGAAAATGTATATACTCTGTGAATATTTAAAAATGAATATTTATTGATTGTGTTTTCCCTTAAATTTTCAATTTTATAGACATTGAGAAAATAATTATATTATTTATGTTGAATTGAATTCTTAATAAATATATAGAATATTCTCTTTAATTAAAGCGAATTTTATAATACTCAATAATTAAGCTTATTGCGAAAGGTTTTCTTTTTTTTATCTCTTTAGAATAATTCAACCTTACTTTAATTCAAGCAACTATAATTCAACATTTTTAAAACCCCAATCAGATTATCCACTTAAATTTAGCCTGCTATAATTTCACAACCATTAAAATGTTGACAACAAAATGTCTTAGAAAAACGTAAATATTAACTATTATGAATTAGTAACCTTCTTGGCTGACTATAAATCTAAGCCGCCTTTATTTGAACCGAAAATTCTGATCCCATGAAATCTTAATTTGAAGAATTTGTACAGTGTTATTACTATATATAGGTTTTTAACTTTTAATTAGCCAATTTTAATTTATATTTAGACATTTTTCATTTTAATTTAGACACATGGACTTTTCTATAAAAAATTAAAATGAAAAATGTCTATATTAAAATGAAAAATGTCTAAATTGATATGAAAAATGTCTAAATTAAAATTGAAAATGTCTAAATAAAAATGAAAGTGTCTAAATTAAAATGAAAAATGTCTAAATATAAATTAAAATTGTCTACTTAAAAGTTAAAAACCTATATCTTATTTTGAAATTCATTTATCAATTTTACCACAAATTATTGATGCGTTGTGCTAAATGCGATTATATTTTTATTCACTAATTTTAAATTATCATTTATGGCTTTTTGTATTTGATGTAACTTAGAAATTAAGAAAGACATGAGGATGACAAAGAAATTTATTCAAATAAAAAAAAATTAATAAATAAAAGAACGCTCAAGGAATCCAAGTTAACTCAAAAGAGCCAGAGGAGGCAAATTCGGCTGAATAACAAAATATTGTAAATAATAATATTCATAAATAATATTTTCAGATATACAACTAAAAGTCCAAAACAAAGGAGGAGCAAGTTTCTTTTATTATAGCCATAAAACTCGATTTTCAAACCTCACAGTTCTTCTACATTTTTCATTTTTTTCCCCATCATGTCAGGATTTTTTTTCAAAATCGATCTATATAAATAAAAATAGAAATAAGGGTCTGTTTGTGCGCGTTTGTCCCTTATATACTCCTACAATATGTGACCAATCTTAATTAAAATTTCACAGGTTATAGAACTATATTTTTAAAGAGCCGCATTATAGTTTTAAAAAATCCCAAAAAATGTGAGAGTAGAATTTGATTTTGTGTCTATTGTCTGGTTGAAGGAAATGTATTAAGCCTGCGGCTTGTATCTCCTAGAGTGAGGGGGGGGGGGGGAGAATCGTTATGCCGAGGAGAGGAGAACCCCTGTGAGATTTATACGGCCCTGTGCTAGGAAGCGGTGAATGGCGCTCCATGCAGTAGCTGAAACTTCGTTGCAGAGATTTAGCCAAACTTTATTCTTGACTTTCTGGATTTATACTTTGAATCGTTTTTGACATGATCGATAGAGGCCACGAAAGAAATTCCGAATTGAGCTCTGGATGCTCTGCGAGCAGCGAGGAAGGGATAGAACAAGTTTTCTCAGGCCACTAAGTTCGGGAGTCCACCAGGGTTTAAAGGTTTGGGACTGTTGGAGCGTCTCCGCATGGAGGCGTCACAGACACCTTGAAGGGCATGAAGGGCAAGACTAATCTGTGAATCTCTTCAGGAGTAGACGCCTCTTGGAGAAGGCAGGCGACTTGGTGAGTGATGATTCATGGAAGGAGGTGATGTGTATCGTTTACATGAGGATCCAACCCATGTGTTATTATAGATTTATCTCCCTCTATCTCCTGTCAAAATCAACGCTAAATTATGCGCCATCTATTGACCGTCTTCGTAAAATAGCGGCCTCAGGTTGGTAATAAAGCCACAACACAAGCTTTGGCAAACTGCAAAGCGTCCATCTGGACGCTAAATTTCTATTTAGTCGTCACCATATCTAGGAAAAATAGATGTAATGAGGATGTATGAGGTCCGTGAACTCCAACTCCCCACCAGATGTTAATTAACATGGGCTTTCAGTGAACTTGACGCCAGTGTGATATCAATAGAGAAAGAGAGACGTCCATTAAAAACATGTGAACTGCATTGATGGGCCTAAGATGTGTAGGTCGTTTAGGCGGGCACAAAGTCTTCAAGATTTTCGCTACGTGAGACTCAAGTTTGGCATTGATACCCCAAGCAAGGGAAGTGGGCATTGACGTCCATTTTCGAGATAAAAGAAAACAGAAACCTGCTGTTGATGAACTCAATGTAAGAAAAAGTCATCAGCATCGCTTTGTCCATGCCAATACGTCGAAGTCATTGAGATAAGACAAATAGTAATTGATGTGATTGCCGCGTCTGAAGAATCAATTGTAAGCGCTTGTAGATCAGAACGTGGTACAATACCTGAAGGAATATACAAACCAGGGGTATAGAAGGTTTGAAAACCAGTCGAGGGCCAGTGGAAAGTCGATTTGCTTCTGCAAGATTTGCAAGCTCTAAGATAACAGAAGGAGAACTGTGGGCATTAGCCTGCATCATTCTTAACGGTCTAAACATTATTTCAGACTGCGTTATTTTTACCTTAATCAATAGGCATGTGGAGGATATGGCCAGGTGGTTGATGACATCACCAGTTCTTTTACTGCCGTGGTAGCAGTCTCGGCTGTGCGCTGTTTGCCTTCGTGCTCGGAAGAGCTACATCTGCAGAAAGTAGGTGTGGCTGCAATGTAGTTGAGAGCTCTGTGCCCAAATCCACAGCAGTGAAAACACTACTACAAGGTGTGGCTCCTCTCAACCTGAGTATCAGACCAGCTATAGGAATACGCCCGTGTTGGCCCAGGGTTTGCTCCACTTTGCCACCCACTTCGCAGACTGTAGCTGCGCCCTGGATATTGTTTCTAGAGCCCTGGCCACCTTGATGCAGTGTTAACCAGGGAGGGTTTGGATGGCGTAGTTAGAAGAGAGCTCCGCACATATCCTAATCCGAGGCCTCATTGTCTACTCTGAAGAGACAATACCTAGGTAGAATGGTAGGACCCTCGAGGCAAGTTAGATTTGAGGGAAGTAATGAGAGTTTTGAAGGTAAACTCTTCAGTACTTGTTTACAGTACAACTTTGTCAACCGACTTGGTTGAAGCCACAACTTCTCTGGAAGCTGCGAACGTTGGGTGGATTTTTTTAATCTTCCCGAGACTCTCCCGTGGGTTGTTATCTGTGGATCTGACCATCACGTTCGATCCAAAGGTTGGGAAATATTAACAAAAGAAGGCTTCACTGCGTTATTGTGGCCGCTGGTTTCTTAAGCAGCTTAGCTTCAGTTGCACCAACGGGGGGGGGGGGGGGGGGGGGGGGGGTTGGGGGGTGGGGGGGGGGGGGTGGGGGGGGGGGGGGGGGGGGGGGGGGGGGGGGGGGGGGGGGGGGGGGGTGGGGGGGGGGGGGGGGGGGGGGGGGTGGGGGGGGGGGGGTGGGGGGGTGGGGGGGGGTGGGGGTGGGTGGTTGGGGGTGTGGGGGGGGTGTGGTGGGTGGGGGGGGCGGGGGGGGGGTAAGAAAGGAGGATAAGCTGGGAGTGTATAAACTGGAGACTGGGAACGTCCTAGACTCACTCCCTAAAGCCATATTCCAGAGCAATTCTGTATTTTGAGTTAAGCGTCAAAAAATATCTCTGATTGCCACTGCTTCATTGTAGTTGTTGCCAGTTTAGGTCCTCCATTGCAGAGTCAAAGGTCTGACAGACAAAGTTAAAACAAATGTGAAACTGTTCAATTTAAAAATGTGTACAGAATATAGAAGTGATTCGTCATCTTGCCAACACCATTTGTTGTAGGATGGCTGGTAGTCTTGTGCCACCGCCTTCATCTTGGCATTCTCTACCTGGGGGGACGTTCTGTGGACTAGAATAAATTTAAATATATATAAAAATATATTAAAACCAAACTGGTTAAAAGGTTCAAGAATCAGTATAAAAATTAATTATATTACATATTTTAAAATTATTTTTAATAATAAACAAAAATATAGCTTATAAGCTTATCGGAAACGTGTGTTTTCAAAAATACTGTTTCCAGCTCTGATTTTAGAGGTTTATAACACGCTATATTCAATGAAGTAATAGTTTAGATCGTTGGGACCTTTGTACGCTCTAGGAGTCCAGCACAGTTAGCAACAGTACACTAATGGACAGAACTTAAGGAAGTGGAAAGTCGCCGGTAGTAGGAGACAGATTTTGTTCACACACTTGGTTATCTCGTGTGTCTTCAATAAAGGTCACTGTAATATCTTTCAGAGTTATTGTCTGAATCCCGATATACATGATAAAAGGTACAACTTCCTTAAGTTTTGTCCATGAGTGTAGGTCTCGAAACCAGCGCCCCTCGCGGTATCTGATAGAAATTACTCACAAAAATATATTTTAAATACACAAAGCGTCTAAGTTTGAGGACGGATGTTGGCTTTAACCATTTTTTTTAATAATGTAATTTAAAATATCCATATTTTTTAAAATGTAGGCTCTTACATATCTAAGATTCATCATTTAAGTATAACATTAGGTGATGGATATAAATTCATCAAAATATATTTTTTGATATATTAAGTCTATTTTTATAGTCAGCATATATACACATATATCTAATTTATAGTCATATATATATATATAGTAATTTAAACCAACAACCTTATATTCTATATAATATAACAAGATTTTCATGTTGTATAATAAACACTTCTGTAAATAATTATACGCATGATTGACATGTGTCATTACATCATTATATGTAATGTACTTTGTACGAACTGAGGATAAATAAATAAAACTCTGTAATAGATTAAGAGTTGAGCTAAAGATCGAGATATAGAAGACCCACAACTTTAAAAATGAGGCCTAGAAGATAGGGTGTTGCCAGTGTACAATGACATCTCTTCCGATCCACGCCCTTGTTGCATCCGCTGAAATCCAATATTTCCTGTCGGCAACGATATATAAAACTGTCAATTCGCGAGAGTAAATAGTCACTTCACCATCAGCAGGAGCCCTCGTCAGATGTCCCCAAGGTCTATCTCATCGAACATGTAGACCAGTAAAAAACTTGTTCTTAACCATCTCCATCTTTCTCTCCTAGCTCGACTTTTATCTGTTCACGGAACTCTCCTACTACAACTGTGTCTCTTCGTTTTTTTATGTGTAAATTCCCAAGTCTTCCACTCTGCCTCGACCACGACTGCCTGTACTCTGTGAGAACTGTTAAAGGTCTTCAAAGGTGCAGAGAGGTACTGGAAAACTCTCCACGCCCTGACTGTCCCTCTCGGTTACTACAGGTTTGACCCTCTCGGTTACCACATATATATATATATTGCTACACCAGGTTGTTACTTAGTGGGTTCCCTGCTAATGATTGTTTCTTCACGCTTATTAATTAGCTTCCCCGAGCGAGTTTCCACATTTTATCCACAAATAAAAATATGAAAATAATAAAACATTTACCGTGCAAAACTAGTTTATCTATTTTTTTTTTGAAGGATTAAATCTCTGGTCCAGAGATAACTCCTGCCAACAGTTCCCTTTCCCCCAACGATAAATAATCAAGATATAAATAATAACAATAATACAAAAGATATGTAACTATAGTAAATATATATTAATGTGAAAAAAAAAAAACAATCAAAAAATAAAAAACATAAAATAGGTCAGGTGTTGATATTAAAAACAAAAGAAGCATTTCCTGACCAGGCTCACATGAGCTTTTCTAGATGGTAGAGCGCCATCAACGCGTTTGTGGTTGACTTTTCTTGATTTATCAAGAAATTGGGTTGGCTAAATATCACGGGGTAAGTTAAATAAACGTCTAGTTTATTTTTGCTCCACTAGATGGCGCTCTACCATCTATAAATGATCATGTGAGCCTGGTCAGGATATACCTCTTTTGTTTTTAATATATATTAGTAGATAATGGGTGCAGAGAGAGGGCGACCTGTTATAGCCCTACTTTGTTAAAAAAATATACAAACACATTTTCGACACCTTAAAATATAGTATTTTTCTAATATAATTTAAAATTTATTTACTCCTTCTTTTATTATAAATTTAATTCCCATCTTGTTGGACACCAGCGCCGCCACTCAAGTATAACACGTGACCGGAAGGATGACGTCGGCCCCCCCCCTTCTACTGACTGTAAAAGTTTAGCCTAACGACGCTGTTGTTTGTTTACCTTCTACGGAGGATGTAACCTCTTTGTTTCCTCTCTTTCCCTTTTTAATCTTTATATAACCTATGCTTTAATAAATTAGTTAGTGCAAGGCTCTTGTCCTAAGTGTAACCAAGTACCTTGTCTACACCCCTACAAGACATCTATCTTTAAAATTTTGTACAAATAAATATACTGATAATATATTTCTTTAAATATTATCTCTACAGACCTTACTGCAATGATATAAGTTATTGAATGAGAGGGTTTGGCTCTCAATAATGTCATCAAATATTATCTCTACAGACCTTACTGCAATGATATGTTATTGAATGAGAGGGCTTGGCTCATCAATAGTGCACTACTGATGATAAACACAACTGAATCTGTAGTTAAATCTTTCTTTTATACAATTTTCTTTCATATTATAGATATAACACTACTTCCATATTTCTGTTCAGTAATAGCTTGTTATACTGGCACTATACCTTCATTTCGATATCAATTTATTCCAAGGTTTTCTTTAATCATTATAAAACTCCTATATATATCATATTTAACCTATAATATATATAAATATTATATAAACTTGTTTTGAAAATAGAGCCATCCATAAATCTTCAATTAAAAAGGCATATTGGATCAAAATATCATTTATTTTACCCATATTTCAGTTGGCTGAACGCCAACCTTTATCAAGGTGTTATAAATTTTATAACAATATATAACACCTTGTTAAAAATTGGCGTTCAGACAACTGAAATATTGGTAAAATAAATGATATTTTGATCCAATATATGCCTTTTTAATTAAAAAAATATATATACACTTGTAAAACCTATATATATTATTAGATAAATTTAAAATATCAAAGATTATTTCGAATAAAGGGAGGGACGCATCTTTCAAACACGACGCCACAAAATTTACTCCAATATTTATTAAACCTTTAAATATTTATTAAAATTTAAGACACACGCATCTTAAAGTTTAATAAATATTTATGGGCGTAAGGTACTTTTTGAAGCAATTATTTTAAAGGATATAATAAAGAAATTTTCTCTAATGTAAAACTTGAAATTCTTATTATTAATAAATATTCGATATTATTTATCGTTGTTTATATTATACCATTAAGTGTCTTTATTAAAATGAAAAATGTATTAAAGATAGAAAACCGTGTTAAATAAAAACAACATCAATAGAAAACAATTAAATTATTAAAATTAAAAACGTCTTTAATGAATTATAAATGTTTGTAAAGAAATGACAAAATGTCCTTATAGAAATGAAAATGTTTTTTTTTTTTATTAAAAAAATCTAAACTAGAAGAATGACTCGGATAACGCCTCCGACACTGGAATTTCACCCTATATGTATCGTTTGATAGATTTTCAGTACTGTATCCCAACACTGTTTTAAATCCCGCTGTCCCACAATAGTAGCCATTTCAATAAGTTATTTACATATTTCCCTCGACGTGTTCCAGTTAGTACCTTCCTCCTATGGAACAAACGGTTATGGTGGCTGTAGATTTTGCTTTGTACACTCATGGACAAAACTTAAGGAAATTCCATATTTTGATGTCGCTTGTCGTCAATTTTTTTCAAGAAGACAGAAGATGTTCACACTTGATTATCTGGTGTGTCTTCAATAAAGGTCACGGTAATATCTTTCAGAGTTATTGTCTGAATCCCGATATACATGCTAAAAGGTACAACTTCCTTAAGTTTTGTCCATGAGTGTATACACACTTGGTTATCTCGTGTGTCTTCAATAAAGGTCACGGTAATATCTTTCAGAGTTATTGTCTGAATCCCGATATACATGCTAAAAGGTACAACTTCCTTAAGCTTTGTCCATGAGTGTATACACACTTGGTTATCTCGTGTGTCTTCAATAAAGGTCACGGTAATATCTTTCAGAGTTATTGTCTGAATCCCGATATACATGCTAAAAGGTACAACTTCCTTAAGTTTTGTCCATGAGTGTATACAGACTTGGTTATCTCGTGTGTCTTCAATAAAGGTCACTGTATTATCTTTCAGAGTTATTGTCTGAATCCCGATATACGTGCTGAAAGGCACAACTTCCTTAAGTTCTGTCTCCACCAGTGTATACTTCTTTAAATCGGCTCAGTTATACATAAAAATATATATAATATATGTAGTAATCCCGAGTAAGCCGACGTGGAATGTACTGGGCAGTCGTGGTCGTGGGTGTGTGATGGGATTCCCGCACGGGGACAGCAAGAGACAGAGGCAGGTCTAGATGGTAGCTCCAAGAGGTAGAGGTAGACCACGGACGAAGGCAGTCGAACCACGGGCGCAGCGGATGCCCTAAACCTACTTGCGGATGGAAGGGGGGGGTGAGAGATCCGACCGACCGTATAACGGTGTCAATCTGAAAACAACTACCTTGTCTCTTTTCTGGGCCCTTTTATATTGGATTCCCGCATATGGCGGTGATTCCTGATTGGCTACTGTAATCACGCCACTTTCTGGCCGTCGCCTTGTCGCCGTCTGGTCTACCTTTGCCTCTTTGTTTATTTGTTACATCCATTTCCACAAGGTCTATACATATTTTTATATAGATATGGGGTTATAATAAATACCAGAAGAAGGTTGTGAACTATCTAACTCAAAATATACTACAGAATGTGCCCCCGTTGATGAAGGTTTGATTGGGGGAATGATATGTAATGAATGATGACCTAACAAACCTATTATAAAAAATAAAAGAAATAATTTGTATACAAATTAGTTAAAATTATTATTAAGCTACAAGTTAAAAAGAGAAAGATGTTGTAATGGTGGTGTATCAATGAAATAAAAATCAAGGTTATAAAAATAGTTTATTGTTTGAACGTATAATGTGACGCTAAGGTTGAAAAAGGGAAAGGGGGTATCTGAGCATGTTTCTGCAAAGTAGTATCCCAAGCATTCTGCAATGCAATGCGAACTTGTTTAAGTGAGGCATTGTTTTCATTAACAGAAGGCCTAAGATATTCCGTCTGCATCATTAGCTCGGACAGTGAAAAGAGGTGGGAAGATTGATGGATGTAAAAGGGAGAGGTAGAGGTAAGAGGGATCCCTGTTGTCCATAATGATTGTGCCCGGTTGAATTATGAAAAAAAGTGAAAGTTTGAAAAAATGGTGAATTGAAATGATGAGTCGGGCGATGAGAAAAAAAAAAATAAAAAGATCGCGCCGAATATCCTGAACTCACTATTGGGAATGGTATAGCGAGGAAGGATTGTTCCAGTCGGATTAATCAATGAAAAAAAATGTTCGGCGAACTGGAATCCCTTGGAAGGTAGTTGGAGGATTGAAGGATGCGGAAAAGGAGAGGTGGATGTAAGAGATTTATTGCTGTCAATTTTGATTGTGTCCAACTTGAGTGGTGAAAAGAAAAAGCTGAAAAATGAAAAAATGATGATCCGGACGATGAGAGAAAAAAAAAAAAGATCGCGCTGGATATCCTGAACTCACTATTGGGAATGGTATAGAGAGGAAGGATTGTTCCAGTCGGATTAATCAATGAAAAAAAATGCTGACGAACAATAATCTCTTGGTGGGTGTAAAAGGTTGGGAGGAAAGGTTCATGGGATAGAGTTAGAGGTTGTAAGGGAAGCGTCAAAAATAACATTTTGAAAATCAATTAAGAAAAATAAAATGATAAATGTTTTATCTGTTTAAGAAATATTATAAATATTGTTAGGTGTAGGTTTTTTAAAATGGTGCCTAAAATAGTTGAAGTTGTAAAATTCTAAGTCTAAACATGATGAAAAAAAGAAAATAAAAATATTAAAGGTAATAATATATAAAGGGTTGATTGGTAGTTGATGGCATTAATGTTGATGGTTAATAAACAAAATGATATTATCGATTAATAGTGAAATGTTTTATCTACATCTGTAAGTTAAAAAACAAAGTCCAACTCCACAAAACTAGTAAAACTGTAAGTCTATTTACACATAAATGAGAGAAAAATTAAAAGAAAACAAAAATATTCGTTCCTGAAAAAAGGGAACATATTTACACACAATGTCTATGTGTAGGTGCAAGATTATTGATGTCTTGCTAATTTGGCCTACGGGGAGGCAATGTGGCCCTATGTTGCTTTGGTCCGGTCTGAGAAGTTGGTCTTTGCCAGATCTTCCCGATTATATTATGTGAGACCAGACGGGGAGCGATCTTGATCCCTAAAATGATGTCATTGTAGTGGAAGATAGGACTTTAGGTACATGTAGTATGTAGTGCATGTCTTAGGCGCTAAAGAGATTGCAGAGCGTTTTATGCAGTTGGTCTGAAAAATTTCTAGGTGAGCCTACCCAAACGCCGGCCTGTTACGTTTGGGGAACATCATTTAAAATATTAACTTAACAGATCTTTTCTCCATGTAACATTACGTTACATATGGGGAAATGAGAGGCGACAAATTTGACAAAAAAAAAAAAAAGAAAAAGAAAAGTTAAAACCTCTTTGATTCCTTACAAGGGAGCCGGTAATGTAGTGTATGTTCGTATTTAATTGTACCCAAAAGCCCTATAATTGAATGATTGGGAGGCAAGAGTGTTGAAGTAGGAAGGAATATCTCTGCTAATGGTGGATACAAAGGTCATTCCACCCCTTTAGAAGTAGGGAAGGAGAGACGAAGTAGAGAAAGAAAAAAAGAAAAAAAACTAGGGGGGAGTTCAGTGTGTCCTTGAGCTGGGATGAAGATTGGAATATTGTCGTGGCGATGGACGCCATTTTGAGGATTTAATTGTCCTTTTAGGAGGCCAAGATGGCGTCTCCTTTGGTCTCATGTACAGAATCGATTTTAGAGATGATGGGGACCTAATTTTTAAACGGGGTTGACAAAACGATAAACTATCTTATAACATTATAAAAATAAGATTTGCTATAAAAGAATTAATTAATTAACTAGTGTATAAATAAATGTGTTATGATCATGCGAAATATGTGAATGGAATATGGGATATGCGAGAGGAATTAAAATTGATGTGAACAATGTAGAAAAGTGCGAAATCAAAATGTATGTTTGAACAGGCAACAATCTAACGGGCAGGCGCCAAAGTGGCGCGAGAAAGTGAACACCGCGGTGGCGGGCGTTGTGTTTTGTTTTGGGAGGACGGTAATATAATAGCTATTTATGTAACATGGATTGTTTGCCACTCAGTGGCGCCTGTGTACCAAATGTTTTTCTAGTCGAGTTAATATTGCGAATACTTTTATCAATAGATCAGGATATATGAGGGACGCTTTCTGTGTAGGGCCTGAGTGTAATTATTATGTTAGACGTAGTGTTAATTTTGACGGGGGAATGTTTAAAGTGGGAACATCAAATTTGTTTCAGAAAATATGTGTTGATAGTTATGCAATAGGAGATTAAATTGGGTCGGAAAATCAGGTTGAGACAATTTAGTTCGAGCATCAGTTAGCTGGCAATTAGGGTTAACAAGGTTTGTGGGAGATAAAAAATAACAGGACATTTTTCTGAAAAGGAATAATTATTTGCGGTTAGTGCATGTGCTGATTGGTTTTGCTAAATTTACATTTTGGCAGAAACGCTTTTAGATATTAACACAGTAAATAAGCAATGGAGTTCAAAATGCAAATTTTTAAAATAATAACATTAAGTAATAAAGTTAAATGAGAAAAATATCAAAATATTAAAAGTTAGGGAATTTAAACACAAAAAAGATGGAAATGTGAAGCCATAAGGTATTGCGATCATATCGAAAATATAGTGGAAATATGATTTTTTAAAATGTTAAAGATAGTTTAATAAAATATTGAAGATGTGATAAAATAGGTACATTGATTTTGTTGTTGTCCTCTTGGCCGACTGTTTTACATATGGTATTTAGAATTTATAGTTGTAAATGATTAAACCTAATTGCAAATTTTCAAAAGTAAACTATGGAATGTGAGATATATTTTAGGTACAAATTACGCAGAGTAAAATAATGTTTAAAAGGATTAAAGGGGTGGTGCAATTTAAAAGGTAAAACAACTATGGCAAAATTGATATTTAAAATTATTTGGGAAAAAGGGCTATAACTAAGAAAATAGGCATTCTATATTATATGCGAAAACTAAAATGTAGGAAAGTGGGAGCATGGAAGACAGGTAGATAGATATAAAGTACCTTGGAAAGGATGATTCCGGCTTGAGTTGCTGGATGAAGTTGCTTGCTGCGTAGGATCCGTCGAAAGGGGAGATGAGGGCCTCCTCCGCACGAGACACGGCTAGTCCCCGAATGGCGTCTGTTAGGCGGCTTACTAGGTCTTCGCAGTGGGGCTGCATGTTGGTGAGGGCATCCGCGACGTATTCGTCTCCGACCTCCGTCATCCTCTGCATGCTGCTGTCCTCAGTTATCCTGTCGACTTTAACGCGTTCTGTAGTAATCCCGAGTAAGCCGACGTGGAATGTACTGGGCAGTCGTGGTCGTGGGTGCGTGATGGGATTCCCGCACGGGGACAGCAAGAGACAGAGGCAGGTCTAGATGGTAGCTCCAAGAGGTAGAGGTAGACCACGGACGAAGGCAGTCGAACCACGGGCGCCGCGGATGCCCTAAACCTACTTGCTGATGGAAGGGGGGGGGGGGGGGGGGGGGGGGTGAGAGATCCGACCGACCGTATAACGGCGTCAATATGAAAACAACTACCTTGTCTCTTTTCTGGGCCCTTTATATTGGATTCCCGCATATGGCGGTGATTCCTGATTGGCTACTGTAATTACGCCACTTTCTGGCCGTCGCCTTGTCGCCGTCTGGTCTACCTTTGCCTCTTTGTTTATTTGTCACTTCCATTGTTACAAGGTCGATACATATTTTCATATAAATATGGGGTTATAATAAATATCAGAAGAAGGTTGTGAACTATCTAACTCAAAATATACTACATATATATGATCACGCTCGCACCTAAAAAACTGTTTTATTAATAACACGTTTGATGTATTTTTTAGATGTCAAAATTAGTGATTTTCGAATGTCATTTTCTAAGTTACGAAATATCGAAATGAATATTCAGCGGGTAAAATTGAGAGAACATTCTATGTTACAATATTCAGAGCTAGAAATAATAAGAAATAAAAATGGCTTCCGAGGATAAGTTTTTTGCTTTATTTTATATTCTCTCAACTTTCGGGTATTGTCTTCTTCTTTCTTATCTCCACTCAATCATATCAGGGTATCAAGCTTGTAGAACTTGAGATTGATGTCTGCTGGGGATAATTTGAGTTCATCAATGGATGAGCCAATGCAGTCAATGATATGGTTTTTGACAATCATCATGACTGGGTGAAGTAGAAACCGTTTACCTTTGTCATTAAGACTGGGAGCACTACTCAGTGACAGGCCGACTTAGCTCCAAAAGAAATGGCCGCCTCTGACATGAGGAAGAGACACCATATACAGCCGCTCCTAACATGGAGTACAAACTCATCCTGTATCCCTGAAGCCCTTACAGGGTACTATCAGCCGGGCCAGCTGAGTCCAGGTTTTTAGCGAGCTTGCTATTGCTCCCTCTCCTTCTTTATTTTCCGGGTTTGCGACCGGTAAAGGCAGAGTTAATTAAGTATTGGGGTATTGAGGGTGCCAAGGCGGTATTGTAAGCTACAGGAGTATAGGAAACATTATTTGTCATTCATAGAAGGGTTTATAATCCCCGAAAGCTTGAGAGAATATAAAATAAAGCAAGAAACTTAATCCTCGGAAGCCGTTTTTTAATTTATATTATTTAAATATTATTATATTCATATTCATTTTTAACTAAATTAATGAATAAGATATAAAAGGATTAATTCAACTTTATTATTCGAAATACAAAAGGTAACAACAATCCGTTCGATACGCGCGCGTATCGTGAAGTCACTCAAGAAGCGACGGGCAAACAATCTATGGCTTTCTCTCCTTTCTTTTCTTCTTTTATATTACACGGTAGACTACAATATATATTTCAGATGATTGTATTATCCGAGTATTCACAGCTATAAATCTAACAGATTGTCCATAGCTCTACAATGTCTTCCCTGGTCACACTAAGTGAGTGAAGAGAACAGGACTGAGTTCAGCTCCAGCCCTTGATTCCCCATGACGTCTTCTTAACCAGCGTTGCTAAACTTTTATGGCATTCAGACTGATAAACTCTATGAAAATATTTATGACTAGGTGTTTTTAATTTTGATAAAAAAATTATTATATTAAATAACTATTGTGAATAAAATATTTCTTATATTTTAAATCTAATCAATATCCTAAAATTGAAGCATTAACGCGAGAAAAAAATTGATTTGGCTTAGTTTGTGAAAGGTAAGTAAAATAATAAAGGATTTTCACAATGAGTATTTTTTTTCTTGCTAGAAATCGAAGCTTCCAAGCGAAAAAGGCGAACATTCATTTGTCCCTTCCGAAAAATGATTATGGCTTGAAAGCTAGAATTTCTAATGAAAAAAATGAAACTCATTGTGACAAAAATCCTTATATAATTTTAAGTAAAATAAATTTCTTAAATATTTTTCTATATACACTCATGGACAAAACTTAAGGAAGTTATAATTTTTAGCATGTATATCGGTATTCAGACAATAACTCTCAAAGGTATTACAGTGGCCTTTATTGAAGACACACGAGATAACCAAGTGTGTATACACTAATGGACAAAACTTAAGGAAGTTGTACCTTTTAGCATGTATATCGGGATTCAGACAATAACTCTGAAAGATATTTCAGTGACCTTTATTGAAGACACGAGATAACCAAGTGTGTATACACTCATGGACAAAACTCAAGGAAGTTGTACCTTTTACGCCTGTATATCGGGATTCAGACAATAACTCTGAAAGATATTACAGTGACCTTTAGTGAAGACACACGAGATAACCAAGTGTGTATACACTCATGGACAAAACTTAAGGAAGTTGTACCTTTTAGCATGTATATCGGGATTCAGACAATAACTCTGAAAGGTATTACAGTGGCCTTTATTGAAGACACACGAGATAACCAAGTGTGTATACACTAATTGACAAAACTAAAGGAAGTTGTACCTTTTAGCATGTATATCGGGATTCAGACAATAACTCTGAAAGATATTTCAGTGAGCTTTATTGAAGACACGAGATAACCAAGTGTGTATACACTCATGGACAAAACTCAAGGAAGTTGTACCTTTTACGCCTGTATATCGGGATTCAGACAATAACTCTGAAAGATATTACAGTGACCTTTAGTGAAGACACACGAGATAACCAAGTGTGTATACACTCATGGACAAAACTTAAGGAAGTTGTACCTTTTAGCATGTATATCGGGATTCAGACAATAACTCTGAAAGGTATTACAGTGACCTTTAGTGAAGACACACGAGATAACCAAATGTGTATACACTCATGGCAAAACTTAAGGAAGTTGTTCCTTTTAGCGTGTATATTGGGATTCAGACAATAACTCTGAAAGATATTTCAGTGACCTTTATTGAAGACACGAGATAACCAAGTGTGTATACACTCATGGACAAAACTTAAGGAAGTTGTACCTTTTAGCATGTATATCGGGATTCAGACAATAACTCTGAAAGTATTACAGTGACCTTTAGTGAAGACACACGAGATAACCAAGTAAGAACAAAATTGCTTCTGTCTCCTTCAAAAAAAAAAAAAAAAAAAATAGACGACGGGCGGCGAGATCAAATTATGAAACTTCCTCAAGTTTTGTCCATGAGTGTTTTTGAAATGAGATAACAACGAAGACAGGTAGAAATCCTCGAAGAAGATTTAAGATACGGAACTATATTTAAAAGTTGAAAAAATTGATGCAATTGACTCTGTCTTTAATTATATAATACCAAGCTGCACTTTGTATTGGTGTTGATTTATTTATGAGATTGGAACAAGGGGAAGATAAGGAAGGCTTATCTCGGCGATAAGTCAGTCCAAAATGTCCAAGCGGCGGGAGAAGCTGACGCTGGTGTTCGTGACCCTCGGCAACCTCTTCGTCGCCACGTCCTACTCCCTCCAGGCTCCTTTCTTTCCCCAGGAGGTGAGTGGCTCGCTCATCATGATCAGGCTTCACACTGATCCACAATATTGGAGGATAATCTTTATTGATCCGTATTCAAAATACTCTTTCACCAGAATAATCACCCAAGATAGAGGACATTTCAACTGCTGTGATAGAATGCATGGAGAAATCTGAAGCTCTTAATTGGACACGACAACAACAAAGAATTGACATGGACCCAGAGCAGCAGATTTACACACTAAAGATAGAGGACATTGCTGTGATAGAGATGTACGGAGACATCTGTTCATTGGACACAACAACAACAACAACAGTAAATTGACATGGACCCAGAACAGCAGCTTTACACACCCAAGATAGAGAACATTGCTGTGATAGAGATGTATGGAGACATCTGAGGCTCTTCATTTGACACGACAATAACAGAAAATTGACATGGACCCAGAGCAGCAGGTTTAAACACCCAAGATAGAGGACATTGCTGTGATAGATAGGAACGGAGACATCTGTTCATTGGACACGACAACAACAACAGTAAATTGACATGGACCCAAAACTTTACACACCTAAGATAGAGGACATTGCTGTGATAGAGATGTACGGAGACATCTGTCCATTGGACACGACAACAACAACAGTAAATTGACATGGACCCAGAGCAGCAGGTTCACGCACCCAAGATAGAAGACATTGCTGTGATAGAGATGTATGGAGACATCTGTTCATTGGACACGACAATGACCTGAATAATCAAACAGATATTTTTAAAATTAAAAACTGGCAGCTTTTAAATTCAAAGCATTCCCAAAGTTTTTCAAGTTAAAACTTACATAAGCTTCTTCTCGACCCGTGAAAGATCGTTTGGCTCGCTAATTTTCCGTCATTTTAATATATTCTACCGATATTTTATATTCCATTAAGCGGAGGTATCTCTAGTAAACAGAACACTCAGCGCCATCTCTATGTCGAATGTGGAATTATTTAGCGCGCTAATCTCTCAAATTTTATTTATTATTCAACAAGACGCGATATTGAAGTATTCGCGCCTATTACAGAGAAAAACAAAACAACAAACAAATTGAAACTAAGAATTAAATATTCATAAATTCACATGTATCAATCGACAGAGTTCATAAAATGTATATAGACAAAGTGGCTGATGTAAGAGAGTTAAATCATTTAGATCAGGGAACAATCGATGTCTCACTTCTGTAAAGTTCGGACAGTCATTGATAATATAGAACGTGTTCCTAATATTAGTGAATTGAAGAGAAAAATATTTGGGAAAACTTGGCTCATCAACAATCGGCTTCTTTCATAGTATATATGTATTGTTAGCTTGATGTTAAACTTCTAGTTCTCCTGCTGAAGGCCGTGTTGCTCTCCCAGCGCCATCTGTCGCACTGTCTGACTGTGTCAACGTTGCAGGCCACAAAGAAAGGACTGACGCCCACCCAGTTTGGATTTGTCTTCGGCGTCTTCCAGCTCACCGTCTTCATCTTCTCTCCCATCGCCGGCAAAGCAGTAAGTCTCCAAGCCAGGAACTGGGAGAAGCTAATATATATATATATATATGGATTTATAAACAACAGAACAAAATAAAATTTATGATGATGAGATGTATATAAATGATTATTATTGAGTCAAGTTATCCCAGTTAATAGATTTGACTTAGACGTTTAACATTTATATGGCTGAAAAGGTGTATCATGGAGTCATTGGTATTCCCATATTTAAAATCGTTATTGCTTTCTCTTATCTAGCAATATTCAACTAAGACATCTACTGTTTATCCAGATCGTGGCTTTGAAGGCCAAAGTTATGCTGAACACGGGCATAGTGCTGGTCGGGTTTGCCAATATACTTTTCGGGTAAGTTGCTCGGATTCACCCAAGTAAGTTTCTATCCTCATCGTCCATTCATAGTTCGGTGTCTTCAATATACCTTTAGAGAAAGGTTTTACATCACCAAACACCACCAGCACTTATATCTTTTCAATATCCAAAACCCTATTATTATTATAGTTGATTATTCTATATTGCCATGTGTGTGTGTGTGTGGAAAATTAGGGAAGACCAACTTCGAAATGAGACAGCAATTTATTTCAGGCAAGAAAAAAAGGAAGTGTACAGAGTAGCAAAATATAAACATAAAAATGATACTCTGCTAATAAAATAATAAATACTTTGTTTCATAGCTCCTTCCCTATGGGAGCTGTGACCCACAACTTGCAATTATTGTAGTTACTGACATGGATCTGACGTGTTTCTGCCAAGGATTCCATCGAAGTCTTGGAACTTTGTTCCTAGTACCTTTGTGTCCTTTTTCTTGCGGCGTGAAGAGCGGCTTTGTCGTCGTATTCGTCGTCTATAGGGACATCGTCATCTTGGAAGGAAGTCTTGGCTTTGACACGGCGGTGGAATCCTGGAGTCAGTCTCTGAAAATGTAGATCACAGCACCCATGGCTTCAAGGTCTTCTCGGCTATCTTCAGTTTGTCTTCCCTAATATACCCAGCATCTCCACCAAAATGCCACGTGGAAAATTAGGGAAGACCAACTTCGGGATGAGACAGCAATTTATTTCAGGCATGAACAAACTATGAATGATAAACAAAAGATAAGCAAAGAGGGAAGTGTACAGAGTATAGTAAAATATAAACATAAAAATAATACTCTGTTAATAAAATAATAAATACTTCGTTACGATATAAATGCACATCATAACATTTTCTAATTTATTTCTATTCAAATTTATGAATCAATGAAACGACGTTATAGACTCAGCATTCTATGCACCATAGATGTGACTATCTCCTGGATATTATAATTCAGATAATTCAACAGATTTCTGGAGATTCTTTTCATTTTATTAGTGAATTCTGAAACTTTCGGGCATTTCCTGGATGCGGACACACAGGTATCACCAGACACAGAGAACGTCTCCACACAACTCACTCCCGCAAGTCCTCACAATACCACCATCATTGTGTACATAACCCGGACTGCTGGAGCCACGTACGAGAGTCACCAACTGTCTGTCTTCTGACTTTTTGTCTATTTGTTGACTTTCAACTGATGCCGCCAGGAATTTATGCTTTTGGGAAGTTTCTTCAATGTGCTGATGTTAAATAGAATTTCAGTCTGGAATCTTTGAAGACGGTAGGATGAACCTCTCGCATTACCCATGAACACCCTTTATATACAAACATGGCCACATCTGTCCAATGAGAAGGCGTGATATTCAGTTCGCTAATAAAATATTGTCGCGAAGAAAATATTTAAATAGGCTTCCGAATTACTTTAAATATTCATTCAATTAGTTATAGGAAAGATTTTAAGTATAAAGTTACTATGTATACATAAAACCCAGCAGTTAGAACAAGAGGGGAGAACTGAGTTTTTCCTCCTTCCACGTGGCGCCACTGTTTTCCTCGACCTGTCGGTCCAGTCCAGATAAGAGGGAATACTCTGTCCTCCTGACAATAAAAATAAACAACATTCTTTCTACAAAATTGATAAACCTAAACTGCTTATGTTTGTCAAAGAGTTTGGCAAAACCAGACCCAAATGTAGAGGGGTCGTCAATCATAATTTCTCCTTCTTTGTATTTTATGGACCCCGTAGGTGATGATCCCAAGTTTGCAGCTCCTACCAACATGGTCTCTCTCCGCGCACCAACCTATATATATATATACATTGGTGTTCAATATAATTTATATAATACAACTTCTGTCAAAATATATAGTATATATATATGGTGACCTCCCTTAGGTTGATTATGTATATATATTGAGACGTTACAAAAACAATTTTTAATTGTACATAATTTCCTTTAAAATGTTATTTTAATTTTTCATGTGTTTATTTTCATTTTTATTTTCCATTCATTAAAAGTCAATGATGTACATACTAAATTAGTAAAAACTCAATAAAAACGATATGTAAAAATATACATAAACAAATGGCTTGTAAAAGAAAGCAGCAATAAATGAGTTTAGGCAAAATGTCTATTTCATTAACAAACATTTCACTTTTAAAATAATAAACTTTAAAAATAAAGTTTTACTAAACTAAAATTAGCGTTTTAAAAATAAAAACGTGGCATTTGGCGCAGTCGAAAAGGATACGGAAAAAAAAATGGCGGAAAATCCAAACAACCGGTTGCAAAAGTTCAACGGCTCGAAGTCGGCAATTAGGCCTGAGTCATGGATCAAATTATATGATTTTGAAAATAATTCTTTAAAAGAAGATGAAAAAATCAAAAATCTTATGTACTACTTGACAGATTCAGCACTTGAATGGTATGCAGACGAGATTATTTCAAATCCTGCAATAAAAAGATGGGAAGTTGTAAAGGAAAAGTTGATTCAAAGATTTGGTTCATACAACGCAAACCCAATTGTCTCAGCATCACATCGAAGATTAAAACGAGAAGAATCAATAGAAAATTATTTTCAAGATAAAATTCGCCTGTTAAATCAAACCCATCTAACGAAGGAGGAAAAAATTAATTTATTAACAGACGGACTTCCAAATGATTGGAAAGATTTAATTGTGGCTGCACAGCCAACTGACGCCACAAAATGGTTTCATATCGCAGCTTCAATTGAACAAAATAGGGCTTCAATTCAATTTAAGCCTAAAAACAAAATACATCTCGCGACAAAAAATAATGATAATAGAAAAAATGTTTGCCCATTCTGGTGTCCAATATGTTCGAAAAAGGGAATAAAAATTAAACATTGGGTCACAGATTGTGAGGATTATGATCCTAATTATAAAAAGGATAGGCCTAATCAAAACACTTCAGTGAAACAAGTATGCGGAGCCCCGGAATTGTTGAATGTAAGTACTTTGACAAATACCCCTACACAAGGAGCTTTCAAGCTTATCAACATAAGTGTTGAAGTAAATGGAATTCCTGCGCAAGCATTTGTGGATACTGGAGCAACAGTATCAATAATCAATTGGCGATTGTTCAAGCGAACCCGTCTTCAACTTCAACCAAATTCAGACATTCACATCAGCCAAGCGGATGGTGTTACCAGGACATGTGGAAGCCTTCAGACCAAGGTAAGAATAGATAAACTAATTAAACCTGTAACTATCCATGTAATGAAGAACTTTAAATATCCACTCTTGATCGGATTAGATGTTGCATCTCTTTTTAATCTTTTAATAGATGTCAGAGACAAAACAATTTACACCAAATTTGATGGATTACAAAATCCAATTCTTGTAAATCATCTAGAAGAGATAAGAGAACATGAATTAAAAGAATTACTTGAACACAATAGGAATGTATTTTCTCAGCATGCTATTGATTTGGGAAAAGTAGCTATACAACATAAGATCATCACGAAAAGTGAACAACCAATTTCTCTTAGACCCTATCGTCGTCCTCTAAAAGAATATGAAGAGATAGCTGAACAAGTTAAAGAACTTCTCGAACACAAGTTAATAAGAATTTCAGATTCTCCTTGGGCATTTCCTGTTGTTATGGTTCCCAAGAAGGATGGAAATAAAAGGATGTGCATTGATTACAGACGTCTTAATGAGATCACGCTGGATGACAGGCAACCCCTACCTCACATACAGGACATGTTTGATCGATTGCATGGATCCAGATTCTTCTCTACCCTTGATGTTGCATGGGGTTATTGGCAGATCGAAATGGACCCGCAATCTATTCAAAAAACTGCATTCGTCACAAACGATGGTCATTATGAGTTTTTAGTGATGCCCTTTGGTTTAAAAAATGCTGCTTCAACGTTTCAAAGGATAATCCAACATATTCTAGGTGAATTATTATGGAAAGGAACTTGCTCTTTCCAAGATGACATATTGGTGTACACGAAAACATGGCAAGAGCACATAGAGCTTCTTGGTAAAGTTTTTGACAAATTAAGACAGTACAACATGAAATTAAAATTGTCGAAATGTATTTTTGGAAGAACTGAAGTAAAATACCTCGGACATATCATCAGTCACAATCAATTAAAACCTGATCCAGGAAAAGTAAAATCTATTCAAGACTTTCCAAGACCTGATACTGTAAAGAAAGTTCGTCAGTTCATGGGATTGGCAAATTATTACAGAAAATTTGTGAAGGACTTTTCTAAAATTTCATTCCCCTTGGTTCGACTCACTCGGAAGAATCAGCCCTTCATCTGGAATGAGGAAGTAGAGGAGTCATTCGCTAAACTTAAAATGGCACTATCTACAACACCTGTCCTTGCTATTTACAACCCGGACTACCCCTCTAAAGTTTATACAGATGCCTCCAAATATGGAATTGGAGCAATCCTAACACAAATTGGTCCAGACAATGAGGAACATGTAATTGCTTATTACTCCAAAACACTGCAACCACACCAAGAGAATTATTCTGCTTATGAGATGGAATGCCTAGCCGTAATACAAGCAACTGATCACTTTCATGTATACATAGAAAACCAACCATTTGAAATCATCACTGATCATGCGGCGCTCCAATGGCTTTTCACCATGAAGAAACCGAAACCTAAGTATTTTAGATGGATTCTTAGTTTATCCTCGAAATCATGTAACATCGTTCATCGTTCTGGAAAGCAACAAACTCATGTTGACGCCTTATCAAGACTCCCAGTTGTTAACATTGCAACTCAAGAACTTCAAGAACACCAACAAAATTCAGATTTGAGTTTCTTGAAAAATTCCCACACTCACGACGGTGTGGTAATGATCAAACAAAAAGGAATTTTTAAAGCAGTTGTCCCAAACTCGCTTACCAAAAAAATATTGGAAGAATATCACGATTCATTGAGTCACCCATCAATAACCAAAACATGCAAACTTATAACTCAATGTTATTGGTGGAAAGGAATAACAACTGATATCAAGAATTATGTTCGATCTTGTAAATCTTGTCAACTAGTGAAGGTCAGACATGAACCAACTTTAGGAGAAATGATCACTCCAACGTCAAATATCCAACCATTACAAATGATCGGTTGTGACACTATTGTACTGGGAACAGCAGCAGCTAACACAAAGCATAAATTCATTCAAGTTTTTGTTGATCACGCAACTCGTTATCTATGGGCATATCCCACAATAACAAACACTGCTCAAGCTGTCACTCAATGTCTTGATAAGATAATCAAATCTGTTAATTCGATCAATACTATCTTAACAGATAATGGCAAAAATTTTATATCAAAAGAGTTCAACAAATTTCTTTCTTTACAAGGAATTAAACACACATATACTTCGCCTTATCATCCTCAGTGCAATGGCATTTGTGAGAAATTAAATGATACGATAATGACAAAACTGAGAATAGCTGTTCTGGAGAAACCTAGATGTAAATGGAGCTCATTGTTACCGCAAGTTGTCAAAAATTATAATTCCACACCACATGACGTGACTGGTTTTTCACCGCTTTTCTTAATGTATGGAATCGGTAATGTACCCGAATTTGCCGACCAAACTCCAATTACAATTGAAGAAGCCAGGAAGAAAGCTAGCCTGCGGACAGAACAAATTAGAAGTAAGTGGAAGATTAAACACGATAGCCATCACCCCAAGTATGTCTTTAAAGAAGGAGACTTAGTCATAAGAAAAATTGCCTTCAACGACCCTCGTCTCATCAAGACATCACCAAAATATGAAGGACCATTTGTCATTCAAAAAAAGATATCTGATGTAACCTACGATATCTCTCTGAAAGACCAAAAGCAAGCAAGACGCGTTCACATATCTCAACTTCGACCATTTATTACCCGAGAATAAATGCTTCAAGAAGGGGAATATGAGACGTTACAAAAACAATTTTTAATTGTACATAATTTCCTTTAAAATGTTATTTTAATTTTTCATGTGTTTATTTTCATTTTTATTTTCCATTCATTAAAAGTCAATGATGTACATACTAAATTAGTAAAAACTCAATAAAAACGATATGTAAAAATATACATAAACAAATGGCTTGTAAAAGAAAGCAGCAATAAATGAGTTTAGGCAAAATGTCTATTTCATTAACAAACATTTCACTTTTAAAATAATAAACTTTAAAAATAAAGTTTTACTAAACTAAAATTAGCGTTTTAAAAATAAAAACGTGGCAATATATTTCAACCTAAGGTAAATATATGTCATAATATTAAGAGATATGTAAATAAAGATGACCTGTGTGGGAGTATGAGGAAAGGAAAGATAAAATAGCCGGGTCAAAACAACCCTTGGTCACCAGATGTCAGCTTTATAACCCGTCTTACTTCCCTCCTCTCTGGGGATAATTTGTTCAACTCAAAGCAGTTTTAAATCACCCGGATTTGATGATCAGGAGACAGTTTGCACCGAGGTGCTCTTGACACCAGTTGTTCCCAGGGTGGTCCTCGGACTTTATCTCTTCCTCCCCGATCTACTTTTAACAGGTTTTGTTTCTGGATCCTGTCTCTTGTGTGTGCTTACCACTCGCCACACAACTACCTCGACTGCTTCACAAATCTCTCACCACATATATATTATACTAGACGGGTGACCCGGGCTTCGCCCCGGGATTGACCCGAGGGCGCTGTTCGTAAGCTAAGTAGAATAATTTGATTATATAATTTCAATAATTGATTTATATATTTTTAAATAGCCTATCGTCTTCCCCGTATTTTTTTACCTATGTATGGAAATTTTGGTTTGAATTAGTGAACTACTGCGAATTTGTATACCGGACATACAAACAAACAAACATACAAACAAACAAACATACAAACATTATATACAAACAATATATATATTTCAAATAATATATAAACAATATTATGGTTTTATTAACAAAAAAGGCGCATAAATCACGATGCGACAATATTTATACATAATAAAAACCATATAGAAAAAATTATTTAATGAAAACACACAACACAGACAGCTTACAAGCTTGGGCTGTGAACATGTTGAAAGAATTAAAAATGGCCAAATTTCCGGGAAAACAATCCTATCACCACAGAACTCACAGATAGAACTAACTTATTTCTCTCCCCTTGTGTTGTTTGGTGTTGACAATTGACACATGTCGTAGCCGTTCAATCATTCGCTACCATGTGGGGAGACACGTCCTGATTCTACACCTAACAATGCATAATCGTTATTTATATCTCATTATGGAAAAAAGGCATCTCCTTATAGTGAAAGTTGCTGATGGCTTGCGCCATCTATCGGAATAAACATTAACTATTCGTTGATTTTAATTATCACAGAATTGGTCAAATACCTATTCTTGATTAATCAAGAAAAGCTAACCACGAACGCGTTTCGGGCTGTTGGCCCTCGTCAGCGTGGTGCAAGCTGTACCTCAACGACCAAAAAACTGGTCAATCAAGCATCCTGAAAAATCATTAAACGGGTAGTTAAGGTTATTCATATCTCATTATGTATAATTAAATATATATATATATATATGTTATATTAAAATATTATTTTATTTAAAATTATACTTTATAGATTCAAATACTCTGTTAGATCGACCACCAGAGGTCACGCTTTCCTTTTATAAATCTGTTGTTGTTGTTGTTTCCCGATGGCCGGCTCAAACCTTTTGTAAATATGTAAATAAGTTTTTCATTTTTTGATTCTTACGCCTTAAGCCAGGCAGTACTTTTATCAAATTATGTTTTTTTTTATATATTCTTTCAGTTCAATTAAAGCAATCTCTGATCAAAACTATTTTTATTATTATACTTTTAAAGATTTTTTGTCACGACTGCATTATCATAGCATAATCCTCAAAATAATCAAAAATAAACAGAAATATATTTTTATATAACATATAAATTTGTCTTTATTTCTCAATTAAACACCGAGTCGGTCATTGGAAACGTAGTTTTGTGAAAACTTCTGGAAATTTAATATTTACAAAAGTTGTTACTAAATGAAAGGGATATTCATCATCGGCCGGACCTGAAGTCCTGGATCTTTCCAGTAGGTATCGAGGACCACGCCATCTCCTCAGTGGAGAAATACGCCATCTACGTATTCTTCGTAGATCGCGAAATACGTGGTGTCGCTGGAGATCCACTGGTGATTCTCCATCAAACTCTGCAGCGCTGGCAGAGGCGTCATGTTCATTGTACATAGTGTATATAATGCATATTATCTTTTTTTAAACAGTGCAGACTGTGCACTTCGAATGTATTGACAAGATGTCAATAAAATTATTTTAATTGTCAATTGAAAGGTATATTTGTAATGTATGTAAAAATGTAATTTATATGTATTGCTACTGTCCTAAAAGCTTATGTCCATAGTTTGATAAAATACCATAAGTTTCCATTCTTCAGTGTAGCAGTATCATCCAATACATTATTAGAACGCTAAAAAGCGGTCTGGTAGATTAAACGAATCCACCAGAACAACTGTTATTTTGCTGGAGAATGATTAAATATTTTATTGTTGGCCAGCTCTAAATTTTTTGAAGTACAATTTTATATTTTAAATATTCTATAAATATAATTTTTTATTTCCCAAAACGATCATTTTTAGATGTAAATTCAGCCGAATATTGATCAGCTACCTACAATTGTGGGAAACGGATAAAGTGTAGGAGATAATATCAGAAGATAAAATGTATCACACACAATCACAAAACAATGATAACAGATTACAAGTTGATACAACAACTCGGATAAAAATAAAATATTCATCGAAGTTGTATGAAAAAAGTGAAAGTTATATAAGCTTATGATTTTGCTTTGTTTTAAAAATGAATCGTTGTTGGTTCCATATGTTTGGATTGAATATTACACCTCAGTTCTATATATTTTATTGCTTAAAAAGGAACACAACAAAACAAAAAAGAAACTACAATTGCAAATGATTTGATAACTAAGAAAAAATAAAAATAATGTCCAAAAAAGATTATGATAAAAATTGAATATGTCTGCCAGCAAAATGTTTTTATGAATTAAAAAATAATAATAATTACAAATTAACATATAAACTTCAAACAGAAGTTTTCTCTTCTTTCCTCTAGTTTGGAAGAACGACCAACAACAACAAGGTAACCCTATCGCCAACTATCCGACTAGCTGAGCATGGCACCTAATTAAGTAATCATCACGTCTATATAATTTACATATGTATTATATATGCCCTCGTCAGCGTGGTGCAAGCTGTACCTCTACGACCTATTTTAGTCCCAAAGGCTTCCTGAGAAATCAAGAAATGGGTATTTAAGGCCAAACTTGCATATATACGCTAAACATCTGAAAAAATAATAAAAAAATAAATAATAAAAAAAGGTCAGGTGTTTGTTATTAAAATCAAAAAAGGAATATCCTGACCACGTTCAAATAAACTTTTTTGATGGCAGAGCGCCATCTGGTTATTATTATATTATTATTTTTCACATATTCAGCGTATATACACACGCAAATTTGTCCTTAAATACCCATTTCTTGAATTCTCGGGAAGCCTCTTAGTCCAAAATATTTTTGTCCGTAGAGGTACAGCTTGCACCACGCTGGCGAGGGCCAACAGCCCGAAACGTGTTCGTGGTTGACTTTTTTGATTTATCAAGAAAATGGGCTGGCCAAATATCAGGGAACAAGCTAAATCAATGTTTAGTTGATTTCTGTTCCACTAGATGGCGCTCTGCCATCTAAAAAAGCTTATATGAGCCTGGTCAGGATATGTCTTTTTTTATTATTTTGATATATATATGTTACGATGAACTACCACTGATGAGCCAGGCCCTCCCTTTGATTTTTCCATTGCAGTAAGGACAGTAGAAATTGTTTTTTTTTAAAAGAATATTACGCCTCTAAAATAGTTTTGTAATATATATATGTTATATAAAAAAATAGATTTCTGTTGATTTGGCATAATTGAGGATTATGCTATGTCAATGCAGTCGTGGTTAAAATCTTGAAAGCATAATAAAATAGTAAATATCAAAAATAGTTTTAATTGTGCTTATGGAATATATAAAAACATAATTTGACAAAAGTACTGCCTGGCTTAAGGCGTAAGAATAAAAAAACGAAAAACTTATTTACATAATATACAAAAGATATGAGCCGGCCATCGGGAAACGGAAATATCTTTATTTACGGGGCTGCTAACCAGAATGAATGATTTTTGATCCCAACGGGAGAAAAGCCATCGAGAAACAACAGCAATGAGGTTTTATAGGGGAAGCGTGACCTATGGCGTTCGATTTAGCAGAGTATTTGAATCTATGAAATATAATTTTGAATAAAATAATATTTTAATATAACAGTTCCACCCTGTGAAGAAAATAATATGGGTACAGAGAAAAGTGATTAAAAAAATATATAGTTAAAAAAAAAAGATCAAATCATTGCTAGAAAGAAAATAACGTGAGAGGTGTGATATTCATTTATCATATTGGTTTTTTATATGGTAACCAATAGATAGGAAAGTACAATAATTAAATGATAAAAATGTGAGTGATAACAAAACAATTGGGAGAAAGTGAAAAATGTGATATTCACTTATCTTATTGGCTTTTGGATGGTAACCGATGTGATAAGTGAATATGACATTTTTATTTTTCACTTTCTCCCAATTGTTTTGTTATCACTCACATTTTTATCATTTAATTATTGTACTTTCCTGTCTATTAATGTTATATAAAAATATTATTTCATTTAAAATTATATTTCATAGATTCAAATATTCTGTTAAATCGACCGCCAGAGGTCACGTTTCCCCTATAAAAACTCATTGTTGTTGTTTCTCGTTGTTTATGCCTTAAAAAGCTTGACCAAAGCTTGTAGAAGGCGAAACAATTGTCGTTGTTGTTTCTCGATTGCGACGGCGCGGGCTGCTCGAGAAATCGACTTACGCAGCGACCGATTTGAACGCGCTATGCAATCTATGGTGTACTTTTCTGTGGTTGGTTGTCTTAGTACTGGTACCTTCACCAGTAATCTTATCTAAAACTTTTATATATTCATTTTTACAAAAAGAAAATCTATCTTTTCCCATCAGTTGCTGAATCATTACCGCTTTATCTAATATTCTTATTTAAACAACAGCTGTCTTTCTTTTATCTTCCCTGGCCTGGGGAATCTAACCTTTTTGAACAGCCTTGGTTGCGTGCAGCACCTTGGTACTTTGATATAGTGCATTGCGGCTTGTCTGCCTGCTACACCTTTTGGGCTTAAAAATCATACACTTTAATCATTGAGGTATGTCTGCTCTCCACGGTCACCCCTGAGCTCAACACTATTGAACCCGTCTCTGCCACCCCCTGAACTCCGCGGATCACCACCTGCCCCCCCTGATCCTCCTCTACATCCTGGTTCTCCTGGCCTCACTTGGCGATGATCCCCTGGCCACCCATCCCCAGGCCCCTCCAACTGTGCTTTATCTATATTCCGCTTTATGTGTCCATCGGGGTTCAAAAATCATTCATTTTGGTTAGCAGCCCCGTAAAATAAAGATATTTTCTCTTTCTCGATGGCCGGCTCAAACCTTTTGTACATTATGTAAATAAGTTTTTCTTTTTTTTTTTATTCTTACGCCTTAAGCCAGGCAGTACTTTTATCAAATTATGTTTTTATATATTCCATAACCTCAATTAAAGCTATTTTTGATCTTTACTATTTTATTATGCTTTCAAGATTTTAACCACGACTGCGTTGACATAGCATAATCCTCAATTATGCAAAATCAACAGAAATCTCTTTTTTATATAACATATATACATGTCGTACCACAAGCACTAGCAGTCACGGGGCCCAGTGGTTCCAGGCATCTATGGGTAACACAAAGGACGAGGCAGGTTGGTGCTACCTCATAGAGAGAGGACAGTGACCAAAGACGCGGCAGGTGCGTCTGATCTGCACGAGTGAAAGATATAATCTGTTGTTGACCGGCGGCTGGTCGTAAAACTCACTAACGACTTGTGGAAGTTCCCCGGGAGATCTCGACGAACTGGACCTCGTCTTGCCTAGGTGTAGGTGACTCTTTTAAAATCTTATTGTCTTTTTTGTGATTACATGATGATCAAGCTGGCGTGTTGAATTCATCTACATTTTGTGCTGTTAGACTATTTATCATTATGGTACATGTGAGATTGTTGCGTATATTGACATATATATTACTACATATATATATATGGTAATTTAAAACAACAACCTCATATTGTGTAGATAACTTATAACAAGATTGCCATGTTGTATATAGAAACACATCTATAAATAATTATGCGCATGATTAATCTGTGTCATAGCATCGCCATATGTAATGTACTTTGTACAAAGTGGATAAATAAATAAAATCTGTAATAGATTTAAGAGTTGAGCTAAAGCAGAGATCGAGCATAGTATTGCCAAAACAACAAAGTCTAAAGATGGAAGTCATAAATCAGGTCGATTTACAATTCCCACAAACAAGGCCACCCACACTGTCACATGTGGTGGAATGCAGAGACCCCTCTCACACCTGGACATGCCAAGGCCCCCCTTTCTCAGAAACGCCCCTGTCACATAAGGTCGCCCCGTCTTTAACCTATAAATACATCACCTTACAGTGACTTGACAGTTCAGTACAGTTCAGTTCAGTTTAGTTTAGTTCACCCTTAGTGCAAGCCGCGTCGGTCGTATGTTATGTCGATCTCATCCAACATGTAGTTAGGAAGAACTCGTCTATCTCCATCTTGCGCTTCTAGCTCAGCTTTTATCTGTTAACGGAACTTTCTTAGTGCAACTGTGTCTTCGTTTTTTGTGTATGGATATCCCCAAGCTTTTCCACTCTGCCTCGACCACGACTGCCTGTATTTTGTGAGAACTTTTAAAGGTCTTCCAAGGTGCAGAGAGGTACTGGAAAACTCTACACAAGGCTTACCAGAACTTCAACTTATTTCAGTAGTCGACATCAAACTCAACAAATCATTACATTAGTCGACAGAATCCCTCATCACAGATAAGTCGACAGGACCAATATTATTTCAGTAGTCGACAGGATTCTGCAAGAGTCAACAGTAACTTCATCTCTTATTTCAGTAGTCGACAGGAACTCAACTCATTACATGAGCCGACAGGATTCTTCTACAAGTCGACAACAACCAAACATTCAACAAATTATTTCATAAACTTATGTGAAAAACAATACAATTACTATACTGTATATAGTATATTGTACTGGGATAAGGTGCATAAATTATGAAAAAGGCATCTCCTTATCTTGCAACTGAAAGTTGCTGATGGCTTGCGCCATCTATCGGAATAAATATCAACTATTCTCGTTGATTTCTAATTATTCCAGAATTGGCCAACTGGCGCAAGCCATCAGCAACTTTCAGTTGCACGATAAGGAGATGCCTTTTTCTTAATAAATACTTATAGAGAACTAGCGGATGTACCCGGCTTCGCCCGTGTTTTACCCGAGTAAAGGTTTGTTTAACGAATCTCTCGATAAAGTGAACATTTTTTTCCCGGTCCCTTGAAAAATACTCGATAAGTTGAATAAAATCAATATTAATCGGTACCCGAGTAAAGGTCTGTCTAACGAACATTTGTTAAAACAATTCTCTATAAACTTATAAAAAGAAATAGATATATTTTGATAATTTGAAACTGATAAAGTGATCATTTTTTCCCGGTCCCCGTGTGCCGTGTCATTCTGAATTTTGTCTTTCCTAATTTTCTACATTACAAAATAATCGTTTTATCTAGTGAACATTTTTTCCCGGTCCCTTGAAAAATACTCGATAAGGTTGAATAAATTCATGGTCGTTTATGGAAGATGGACGAAGTTCCCGGAGGTCATCTTGGGCAAGCTCCCGCGAGGCTTTTTTTCTTGTCTACTTGGCATAGCTGTGTCACCAACTCTGCCCTGATTGGTCGGTGGGTACTTGGACTGTCGGCCGGCGGCCGGGCGAATCCATTCTCTCACGGGGTGGGGCAGACCCAAGGTCATCAGGAGCAGCAAACCTAAGCCTATCTCCGTCTCAATGGCTTGCGAGTTAAAGCTACAAATCTGCAAATAACTCTAAGGATATTAAAGATATTCAAGATATTATTTTTCGTAAACTTTTCCGGGGATATGCCTAATAATATCCCAAATTTTCACGGCGATTGGATGTATGGTTTTTGAATCCATAGAGGACACACACACACACACACACGCGAGCGAGCGGCCACGCTTTTTCGAGCTCCGTCGTTTTCGCCTCTGGCGTGCGTGTTGATGGCGGATGGTATGTCGAACTTGGTACCAAAAGATGGCCCAGGCTCTGCTGACCAAGTGCCTGAAAGGCCCAGCAACCTGTCGCAAGCGGGCGAGAAATTAGCCCCGAAAAACGGAAATTTGAAGAATTTCAATGAAAATTCTTCAGAATCTGAAAACTATGCAAATTCGCCGGCAGGCGACATGCATGCAAATCCGGCCGCCGCGCGTGGTGACGTCACGGCTCCGAAAACTGCTGCTGCTACCAGCGCAACTCCAGCTAGCCCGGCCTCGCTCAACTGGGCCGACAGCGAGATGGCGGAGGTCGACGCCAACGAGGATTTTACCGTTGTGAAGAGCAAGAAACGGCGCCGCACTTCAACAACGCCGGAGCACGTCGCCAAGCAGCCTAGCAGGCCTGCTGAGAAGCCCAGCTCCCAGCAGCTGAAGCGGCCAACAGGGCCGAGAACAGTGCCGCCTAAGGAGATCAAGGCGACACGCGCCAACATCGCCGACGCCAAGGCGAGGCAGGCCTCAACCAACCACGAGAATTACATCTTCGTGGAGCTGTGCCCTGACATCCCGGACTACTCCTACCTCCGGGCAATCGGCGACCTGGTCGGAGGGCCCAAAAACATCGCCCACTTTGGCAGGATGAACGGCCACTACATCGTGGGCCTCGCGAGCAAGAACCTTGCGAGCCGTTTGGTGGAGGAGGGCCTGAACATCGAGGGAACACTCCTCAAGGTCTTCCCCTTCCGCAAGAGGGCCGAAAGGATCATCATGGCCAATCTCCCCGGCTTTGTAGAGGACGCCACCATCGTGCAGGCTCTGAGTCGATACGGAGACATCACCTCCATCGCCCCCATCATGATCAAAATGGGGGAGTTCGCCTTCAGCGACGGCCGCCGGGAGGCGTTCATCCTGCTCCACCAGGGCGTAAGGCTGGAGACCCTGCCCGCCCGACTGACCATCCAGTCCAAGGGAGACACCCTATCTGCCTTCCTCTCCTTCGGAATTAAATGTTCCAAATGCGGAAGGCAGGGCCACCGCAGAGCTAGCTGCCCATCGCTCGCCAGGCAAGGGAACGGCAGCCCCAGGCAAGCAGCGTCTCCCATCGGCGCAAGGCCTCCCCACCTCCTCCTCCTCCTCCTCAGCAGCCAAGGAAGCCGGCACCGGCGCCCGCAACACCGGCGTCCCCTGTCCAACCGGCGAAAACATCAACAGAGTCTCCGGCGATCCCCTCGGCGTCCCATCCTGCCGAACCGATGGATCTCGCCCAGCCCGCCCATGCCGCCCTCCCTGCTCCCCTGGCTGTCCCGAGGCCCCTCGAGCCTCGCATCTCTCCGCTCGACCACGAGATGTCGGTGGAGAAGCTGACCTCACCTCCCTCCACGCCTGCCCGGGGAAAGGCCGCACTCGAACAGCTGCTGGAGCACCTCGGGAAGTCCCCTAACATCTCCATCGACTGGGACAAGTTGCCCGACCTAAACCGCGAGGAGGCTCAGAAGCTCCTCACCTCAGAGACCACCATGAAGAGGAGAGCGTCCACGCTGACCCCGGCACAGGTCAAAGCCCTCAACAAGCTGCACGATACCATCAAGCCCTTGTGCCCAGACTCCAACTCCACAATCCGCAAGACCCTCCAAAAGACCAGGAAGGTGCTGCGTGAAGGATCGTCCCAATGAGTTACCGCGTCGCCACCATCAACGCGCGAGGGCTCGCCACTCGGAGGAGGAGCCTTGCCCTTTGTCATCTCCTCAGGCAACATCACGTGGACATCGCGTTTGTCCAGGAGACAAACGCATTTCATCTGGGCAGCGGCCAAGACCTCTGCCTCGGCTACAGTGCTGTTGTGTTGGCCCATCCCGTAGCCATCTCGGGATCCGGACTCGCCTGCGTCTTCGGACCAGGCGTAGCCGTGCTACATCAACGCATCCTGTGGCCGGGCCACATCGCCTTGGCAACCATAGATGTCCGCGGCGAGGAGATGACGGCCATCGCCGTTCATCTGGCGCATGAACCCCGGGAGAGAAACCGGCAACTGGAGCTCCTGGCGGCGACAGCGGCACAGGAGGAGGAGGGAGCCTGCTGGATCATAGGCGATTTTAACATCAGGGATCGGGGCCCCTCGTCATCATCATCATCGGATGCCCTCGCCGCTCTTCTGGACCTGGCCGCGCTGGTCGACGTGGCCACCCAGTTCGACGCCGCCCACCTGCCCACCAGAGTCGCCATGCACGGCGACCAAGTCGAATCGAACCGCCTGGACCGGATCCTCGTCCCTGCTGGAGTCCTGGATCGCGCGTCCATCTACGCGACCAGCCACTACCACCTCTCGGACCACCGCCTCGTGCTGCTCCAGGTGGGCCCGCCCACCACCGCCGTCTCCTCCCCCACCCAGCCTCGCTTGGCCGCGATGCTCCGCTCGGGCCTTGCGCTCGAACATCTGGCTGGCTACATCCGGGAGTTGGAGGAAGACACAGCGCACGATGACGACGACGGGACCTTCTGGGATAGGTGGACCTCCATCAAGGCGGGGCTGCTGGCGGAGGCCAGATCCCTGCACGACCCGCGCCACGCTACCAGCGACAGCTACGTCTACAGGGCGAGACGTTACATCGCGGCGCAGCTCGAGGCCTCCTCCATCCGGGCAGACTACCCATCGCTGCCGGACCTGGCACGCGCCATCCGCCTCCGTCGCCCGGTCAGCGTCATCAGGGACGAGGAGGACAACGTCATCGAGGGCCCAGAGCTTCGGCGGAGGGCGTTCGCGACCTTCCAGCCCCGCTTCGCCCGTCCCACCAGCGATCCAGCTGCGGGAGCTGCCTTCATCGCCAGCAGCGCGCCCACCACCACCCGCGAGCTGAGTGAGGAGGACCCGCTCCACCGGCCAGACATCAGCCCTAGCGAGATAGCCCACGCCATCGAGCACCTCCCTCGCGGAAAGGCCCCCGGCTGGGACGGCTTGCCGTGCGAGCTCCTCGTCGCCTTCAACGAGGACTTCTTCGCGGAAGCTCTGGCCCGGGTGTTCGCGGCTTCACGGCTCCGCGGTGCACTACCTCCGTCGACGCGGCGCAGCTCCATCTGCCTCGTGCCCAAGGCCCGCGGAGGTCGCGGCCTTGATGGCTACAGGCCTGTCGCGCTGCCCTCGGCCGACTACAGGGTCCTGGCCGCCATCCTTCACCGGCGCCTCAAGCCCCACCTGCGGACCCTGGTGCCGGAATGCCAAACATACGCCGTCCCCGGGAGGTCCCCGTCATGGAACATCGCCATGGTGACGGACGCCGTCGAGGAGGCCACCGCCCTGGGCTCGCCGCTGGCCGTCATGGGCGTAGACCTGGAGTCCGCGTTTGACTCGCTAGACCGCGGCTTCTTGGAGTCCCTGCTAACGTCCCTCCGCCTCCCGCCAGCCTTCAGGGCCTGGATCAACATCCTATACGCCGGGGCGGACGCCACCATCCGGGCAGGAGGCTTCTACACCACTGCCTTCCCCCTCCTCAACGGCCTAAGACAGGGTTGCGCCGTGAGTGCCGCACTCTTCAGCATCGCCACGGGGCCGCTGCTACGTCGCCTGGAGTTGACCCTCGGCGTGGGCAATGTCATCGCTTACGCCGACGACATCGTCCTCCTATTTCATCGCGACGGAGACTTCGAACGGGTGGCGACCGTCTTCGAAGAATACAAGCAGGCCTCCGGAGTTGGCGTGAACCTCCGGAAGAGCGCTGGCCTCTGGTGCGGCGCCTGGCGCAACCGCGGCGACTCCCCTCTCGGCGCCTCCTGGTCGACCACCTCCATCAGGATCCTCGGGCTCGACATCGCCCCCAGGAGCACCGTCGCCCACCGGGAGCAGCATCTCCTGGCCCTCCTGGAGACTGCATGCCGCAAATGGACGCCCTTCACCCGCGGCCTCTCCCTCGTCGGGCGAGCAAGAGCGGCGAACACGCTGGTGGGCTCTGTCATCCAGCACCACCTGCATGGATACCTACCATCACCCCCGACCATCGCCAAGCTGCAGGCCCGACTGGCGAGATTCGTCTGGGGACAGGACCACACGGCGTGGCTTCCCGCCGATGTCATGGCGAGGCCAGTTGCCATCGGAGGCCTCGGCCTCCTCGACCTCGCGACCCAGCTCCAGCTCGCCTGCCTCAAGGGGGTGCAGGTCGCGCTCCGCGGGGGCAGAAATGCCTTCAGCTGGCTGGTCGGCGGCAACAGCGGGGAAGCCTGGATCCACCCTCCACCGGACGGCACCCGTCTCCAGCCCCGCCGTCTCCGGTTGCTGAAGCTATGGGAGGAGGCCTCCAACATCCTGGGCCTCAACCACCGGGCGGTCCCCACGGCTCAGCTGCTGGACCTCCCCATCATCGGCGGCTGCCGGTTCCTCCGCCCTCCCGACCTCCTGGCCCCCGCCCGCTGGAGCGGAGCCCGAGTCCGGGACCTCATCGAGGAGGAACACCTCATCGCCCGCCCTACGCGCTCGGCCCTGGCTGACGCCGCGGCCCTGGGCGCCTTCTGTCGGAGGCTGACCTCCGAGAACGCCGTGGGCTTCGGGGCGGAGTCCACGCCTTCATCCAGTTCCCTTGCTGCGGCCGTGGTGCTGCGTGGGACGGCTACGCCGTTCCTCAACGGCCTCACGACGCGCTCGGCCCGACGGGCCCTGGATCGTCCGCGCCTCGCCGCCACGCCCATCTCCAGATTCCTGGCGAGATGGACGCCCACCATCAATCCACCATCCAGGATCGACTGGGCCTCGCTGCGGCGCTGCGCCTATTCGGGTCACGAGGCCGACGCAGCTCTCAAGCTAGCCCTCCACGCCCTGCCCCATCCGGCCCATCCTGCCTCGGTCGGCCCCTCCTGTCCTGCCTGCGGGTCCATCGACCGCTCCCTCGGCCACCGTTACTGGTGCTGCCGCTCCATCAGGCCTCTCATCAGAGAGGCCTTCAACATCATAGGGCGGCCCCCTGACCTGCAGGCTTGGATCTTCGGCGGGTCCGGCCTTGAGGACGACGCCCTTTCCATCCTGGCATCGGCAAAGTTGCGAATTTATCGCTACTTTGTACAGGTTGGGCTCGGAGAAGCAGTGGAAGACCCGCTCATCGCCTGGTCTAGGACCCTCCAGCGCCGAGGTTTTCTTCCTCCATCTCCCATCACCATCTTGTAAAATATGTTTCATATATGTACATATTTTCTCTTCTTTTTCTCTTCCTATGATTGAAAATGTATAATATTGTCTAAGATGACAATAAATATTTTTTAATTGTCAAAAATTGTCACACACACACACACACTCGGGCGTGCGGCCACGCTTTCGCGAGCTCCGCCGTTTTCGCCTTTTGAGTGCGTGTAAAGGGCGCTTAGTCTGGCAAGTGTGATATTGGCAGAAAGCCCAGGATGTGCTGAAAAAGTGCCTGAAAGGCCCAGCATCCTGCTACCAACAGGCGAGGAAATATCGCCAAAAGAAATAAATATGAAGAAAACTAAAGAAATTTCTTCTGAAAACCAAAAATATGCAAATTCGCCGGCAGGCGACATGCATGTAAATCCGGCCGCCGCGCGTGGTGACGTCACGGCGCCGAAGACTGCTGCTACGACCAGCGTAACTCCAGCCAGCCCGGCCTCGCTCAACTGGGCCGACAGCGAGATGGCGGAGGTGGACGCCAACGAAGGCTACACAGTCGTGAAGAGAAAGAAAAGGCGCCTCGTCTCACCGTCACCTGACCACGCCTCTAAACAGCCAAGCAGGCTTGCTGAGAAGCGCAGCTCCCAGCAGCAGAAGCGACCAACAGGGCCGAGGTCAATGCCGCCCCAGGAAATCAAGGCGACACGCGCCAACATCGCCGACGCCAAGGCGAGGCAGACCTCTACCAACCACGAGAACTACGTCTTCGTGGAGCTGTGCCCAGACATCCCGGACTACTCCTACCTCCGGGCAATTGGCCACCTGCTCGGAGGGCCAGGGAAAATAAGCCAGTTCAACAGGATGAACGGCCACTATGTCGTGGGCCTCGCGAGCAAAGACCATGCGAGCCGTCTGGTGGAGGTGGGCCTGGACATCGAGGGCACCCACCTGAAGGTCTTCCCCTTCCGAAAAAGGGCAGAACGCATTACCATCGCAAATCTGCCCGGCTTCGTCGAGGACAGCGCCATCGTGGAGCCCCTGCGCAACTTCGGCACCGTGACCTCCATCGCCCCCATCATGATCAAGATGGGGGAATACACCTTCAACGACGGCCGCCGGGAGGCGTTCATCCTGCTCCGCGAGGGCGTGAGGCTGGAGTCGCTGCCCACCCGTCTGACCATTAAGTCCAAGGGAGACACCCTGTCAGCCTTCCTCTCCTTTGGCATCAAGTGTTCCAAGTGCGGTAAGCAGGGCCACCGCAGAGCCAACTGCCCAGCGCTCGCCAGGCAAGGGAACGGCAGCCCCAGGCAAGCAGCGTCTCACACCGACGCAAGGCCTCGCCCCCCTCCTCCTCCTCCTCCTCCTCAGCAACCAAGGAAGCCGGCACTTGCGCCCGCAACACCGGCGTCCCCTGTCCAACCGGCGAAGACATCAACCGAGGCTCCAGCGATCCCCTCGGCGCCCCATCCTGCCGAACCGAAGGATCTTGCCCAGCCCGCCCCTGTCGCCCTCCCTGCTCCTCTGGCTGCCCCGCGGCCCCCCGAGCCTGAGACCTTTCCGCTCGACATTGAGATGTCGGAGGAGGAGCTGACCTCAACTCCCTCCGCGTCTCCCCGGGGCAAACCCGCATTCGTCCAGCTGCAGGAGCACCTCAAGCAGTTCCCCAACCTCTCCATCGACTGGGACCGGCTGCCCGGTATAGACCGCGAGGACGCACAGCGGCTACTCACCTCTAAAGGAAAAATGGAGAAGCGAGTGGCCTCGCTGTCAAAAGCACAGGTCGCCGCCCTCGACCAGGTGGCCGAAACCATCAAGGCCTCGATCCCAGACTCCAACCACACCATCCGCAAGACCCTCCAGAAGACCAAGGGGGTGCTGCATAAGGGACGGCAACAATGAGCTACCGCGTCGCCACCATCAACGCGCGAGGGCTCGCCACTCGGAGGAGGAGCCTTGCCCTTTGTCATCTCCTCAGGCAACATCACGTGGACATCGCGTTTGTCCAGGAGACAAACGCATTTCATCTGGGCAGCGGCCAAGACCTCTGCCTCGGCTACAGTGCTGTTGTGTTGGCCCATCCCGTAGCCATCTCGGGATCCGGACTCGCCTGCGTCTTCGGACCAGGCGTAGCCGTGCTACATCAACGCATCCTGTGGCCGGGCCACATCGCCTTGGCAACCATAGATGTCCGCGGCGAGGAGATGACGGCCATCGCCGTTCATCTGGCGCATGAACCCCGGGAGAGAAACCGGCAACTGGAGCTCCTGGCGGCGACAGCGGCACAGGAGGAGGAGGGAGCCTGCTGGATCATCGGCGATTTTAACATCAGGGATCGGGGCCCCTCGTCATCATCATCATCGGATGCCCTCGCCGCTCTTCTGGACCTGGCCGCGCTGGTCGACGTGGCCACCCAGTTCGACGCCGCCCACCTGCCCACCAGAGTCGCCATGCACGGCGACCAAGTCGAATCGAACCGCCTGGACCGGATCCTCGTCCCTGCTGGAGTCCTGGATCGCGCGTCCATCTACGCGACCAGCCACTACCACCTCTCGGACCACCGCCTCGTGCTGCTCCAGGTGGGCCCGCCCACCACCGCCGTCTCCTCCCCCACCCAGCCTCGCTTGGCCGCGATGCTCCGCTCGGGCCTTGCTCTCGAACATCTGGCTGGCTACATCCGGGAGTTGGAGGAAGACACAGCGCACGATGACGACGACGGGACCTTCTGGGATAGGTGGACCTCCATCAAGGCGGGGCTGCTGGCGGAGGCCAGATCCCTGCACGACCCGCGCCACGCTGCCAGCGACAGCTACGTCTACAGGGCGAGACGTTACATCGCGGCGCAGCTCGAGGCCTCCTCCATCCGGGCCGACTACCCATCGCTGCCGGACCTAGCACGCGCCATCCGCCTCCGACGCCCGTTCAGCGTCATCAGGGACGAGCAGGACAACATCATCGAGGGCCCCGAGCTTCGGCGGAGGGCGTTCGCGACCTTCCAGCCCCGCTTCGCCCGTCCCACCAGCGATCCAGCTGCGGGAGCTGCCTTCATCGCCAGCAGCGCGCCCACCACCACCCGCGAGCTGAGTGAGGAGGACCCGCTCCACCGGCCGGACATCAGCCCCAGCGAGATCGCCAACGCCATCGAGCACCTCCCTCGCGGAAAGGCCCCCGGCTGGGACGGCTTGCCGTGCGAGCTCCTCATCGCCTTCAGCGAGGACTTCTTCGCGGAAGCTCTGGCCCGGGTGTTCGCGGCATCACGGCTCCGAGGTGCCCTGCCTCCGTCGACGCGGCGCAGCTCCATCTGCCTCGTGCCCAAGGCCCGCGGAGGTCGCGGCCTTGACGGCTACAGGCCCGTCGCGCTGCCCTCGGCCGACTACAGGGTCCTGGCCGCCATCCTTCACCGGCGCCTCAAGCCCCACCTGCGGACCCTTGTGCCGGAATGCCAGACTTACGCCGTCCCCGGGAGGTCCCCGTCATGGAACATCGCCATGGTGACGGACGCCGTCGAGGAGGCCACCGCCCTGGGCTCGCCGCTGGCCGTCATGGGCGTAGACCTGGAGTCCGCGTTTGACTCGCTAGACCGCGGCTTCTTGGAGTCCCTGCTAACGTCCCTCCGCCTCCCGCCAGCCTTCAGGGCCTGGATCAACATCCTATACGCCGGGGCGGACGCCACCATCCGGGCAGGAGGCTTCTACACCACCGCCTTCCCCCTCCTCAACGGCCTAAGACAGGGTTGCGCCGTGAGTGCCGCACTCTTCAGCATCGCCACGGGGCCGCTGCTACGTCGCCTGGAGTTGACCCTCGGCGTGGGCAATGTCATCGCTTACGCCGACGACATCGTCCTCCTATTTCATCGCGACGGAGACTTCGAACGGGTGGCGACCGTCTTCGAAGAATACAAGCAGGCCTCCGGAGTTGGCGTGAACCTCCGGAAGAGCGCTGGCCTCTGGTGCGGCGCCTGGCGCAACCGCGGCGACTCCCCTCTCGGCGCCTCCTGGTCGACCACCTCCATCAGGATCCTCGGGCTCGACATCGCCCCCAGGAGCACCGTCGCCCACCGGGAGCAGCATCTCCTGGCCCTCCTGGAGACTGCATGCCGCAAATGGACGCCCTTCACCCGCGGCCTCTCCCTCGTCGGGCGAGCAAGAGCGGCGAACACGCTGGTGGGCTCTGTCATCCAGCACCACCTGCATGGATACCTACCATCACCCCCGACCATCGCCAAGCTGCAGGCCCGACTGGCGAGATTCGTCTGGGGACAGGACCACACGGCGTGGCTTCCCGCCGATGTCATGGCGAGGCCAGTTGCCATCGGAGGCCTCGGCCTCCTCGACCTGGCGACCCAGCTCCAGCTAGCCTGCCTCAAGGGGGTGCAAGCCGCGCTCCGCGGGGGCAGAAATGCCTTCAGCTGGCTGGTAGAAAGCGGTGAGGCCTGGATCCACCCTCCACCGGACGGCACCCGTCTCCAGCCCCGCCGTCTCCGGCTGCTGAAGCTGTGGGAGGAGGCCTCTAACATCCTGGGCCTCAACCATCGGGCGGTCCCCACGGCTCAGCTACTGGACCTCAACATCATCGGCGGCTGCCGGTTCCTCCGCCCTCCCGACCTCCTGTCCCCCGCCCGTTGGAGCGGAGTCCGAGTTCGGGACCTCATCGAGGAGGAACACCTCATCGCCCGCCCTACGCGCTCGGCCCTGGCTGACGCCGCGGCCCTGGGCGCCTTCTGTCGGAGGCTGACCTCCGAGAACGCCGTGGGCTTCGGGGCGGAGTCTGCACCCTCATCTAGCTCTTTAGCTGCGGCCGTGGTGCTGCGGGGGACGGCTACGCCGTTCCTCAATGGTCTCACGACCCGCTCGGCCCGACGGGCCCTGGATCGTCCGCGCCTCGCCGCCACGCCCATCTCCAGATTCCTGGCGAGATGGACGCCCACCATCAATCCACCATCCAGGATCGACTGGGCCTCGCTGCGGCGCTGCGCCTATTCGGGTCACGAGGCCGACGCAGCTCTCAAGCTAGCCCTCCACGCCCTGCCCCATCCGGCCCATCCTGCCTCGGTCGGCCCCTCCTGTCCTGCCTGCGGGTCCATCGACCGCTCCCTCGGCCACCGTTACTGGTGCTGCCGCTCCATCAGGCCGCTCATCAGAGAGGCCTTCAACATCATAGGGCGGCCCCCTGACCTGCAGGCTTGGATCTTCGGCGGGTCCGGCCTTGAGGACGACGCCCTTTCCATCCTGGCATCGGCAAAGTTGCGAATTTATCGCTACTTTGTACAGGTTGGGCTCGGAGAAGCAGTGGAAGACCCGCTCATCGCCTTGGTCTAGGACCCTCCAGCGCCGAGGTTTTCTTCCTCCATCTCCCATCACCATCTTGTAAAATATGTTTCATATATGTACATATTTTCTCTTCTCTTCTCATCTTCTTTTTTCTTTTTCTCTCCCTATGATTGAAAATGTATAATATTGTCTAAGATGACAATAAATATTTTTTAATTGTCAATTGTCACACACACACACACACACACACACACAGGCGTGCGGCCACGCTTTCGCGAGCTCCGCCGTTTTCGCCTTTTGAGTGCGTGTAAAGGGCGCTTAGTCTGGCAAGTGTGATATTGGCAGAAAGCCCAGGATGTGCTGAAAAAGTGCCTGAAAGGCCCAGCATCCTGCTACCAACAGGCGAGGAATTATCGCCAAAAGACATAAACATGAAGAAAATAATTGAAATTTCTTCTGAAAATCAAAAGTATGCAAATTCGCCGGCAGGCGACTTGCATGTAAATCCGGCCGCCGCGCGTGGTGACGTCACGGCTCCGAAGACTGCTGCTACGACCAGCGCTACTCTAGCCAGCCCGGCCTCGCTCAACTGGGCCGACAGCGAGATGGCGGAGGCGGACGCTGACGAAGGCTACACCGTCGTGAAGAGAAAGAAAAGGCGCCTTGTTTCACCGTCAGCCTGACCACGCCGCTAAGCAGCCAAGCAGGCCTGCTGAGAAGCGCGGCTCCCAGCAGCAGAAGCGACCTACAGGGCCGAGGTCAATGCCGCCCCAGGAAATCAAGGCGACGCGCGCCAACATCGCCGACGCCAAGGCGAGGCAGAACTCTACCAACCACGAGAACTACATCTTCGTGGAGCTGTGCCCTGACATCCCGGACTACTACTACCTCCAGGCAATAGGCAACCTGGTCGGAGGGCCAAGGAAAATAACCCAATTCAACAGGATGAACGGCCACTACGTCGTGGGCCTCGCGGGCAAGGACCTTGCGAGCCGTCTGGTGGAGGTGGGCCTGGACATCGAGGGCACCCACCTGAAGGTCTTCCCCTACCGAAAAAGGGCAGAGCGCATCATCATCGCTAATCTGCCCGGTTTTGTCGAGGACAGCGCCATCGTGGAGCCCCTGCGCAACTTCGGCACCGTGACCTCCATCGCCCCCATCATGATCAAGATGGGGGAATACACCTTCAACGACGGCCGCCGGGAGGCGTTCATCCTGCTCCGCGAGGGCGTGAGGCTGGAGTCGCTGCCCACCCGTCTGACCATTAAGTCCAAGGGAGACACCCTGTCAGCCTTCCTCTCCTTTGGCATCAAGTGTTCCAAGTGCGGCAAGCACGGCCACCGCAGAGCCAACTGCCCAGCGCTCGCCAGGCAAGGGAACGGCAGCCCCAGGCAAGCAGCGTCTCCCACCGACGCAAGGCCTCGCCCCCCTCCTCCTCCTCCTCAGCAACCAAGGAAGCCGGCACCTGCGCCCGCAACACCGGCGTCCCCTGTCCAACCGGCGAAGTCTTCAACTGAGGCTCCAGTGACCCCCTCGGCACACCATCCTGCCGAACCGAGGGATCTTGCCCAGCCCGCCCCTGTCGCCCTCCCTGCTCCTCTGACTGCCCCGCGGCCCCCCGAGCCCGAGACCTTTCCGCTCGACATTGAGATGTCGGAGGAGGAGCTAACCTCAACTCCCTCCGCGTCTCCCCGGGGAAAACCCGCATTCGTCCAGCTGCAGGAGCACCTCAAGCAGTTCCCCAACCTCTCCATCGACTGGGACGGGCTGCCCGGTATAGACCGCGAGGACGCACAGCGGCTACTCACCTCTAAAGGAAAAATGGAGAAGCGAGCGCCCTCGCTGTCAAAAGCACAGGTCGCCGCCCTCGACCAGGTGGCCGAAACCATCAAGGCCTCGATCCCAGACTCCAACCACACCATCCGCAAGACCCTCCAGAAGACCAAGGGGGCGATGCATAAGGGACGGCAACAATGAGCTACCGCGTCGCCACCATCAACGCGCGAGGGCTCGCCACTCGGAGGAGGAGCCTTGCCCTTTGTCATCTCCTCAGGCAACATCACGTGGACATCGCGTTTGTCCAGGAGACAAACGCATTTCATCTGGGCAGCGGCCAAGACCTCTGCCTCGGCTACAGTGCTGTTGTGTTGGCCCATCCCGTAGCCATCTCGGGATCCGGACTCGCCTGCGTCTTCGGACCAGGCGTAGCCGTGCTACATCAACGCATCCTGTGGCCGGGCCACATCGCCTTGGCAACCATAGATGTCCGCGGCGAGGAGATGACGGCCATCGCCGTTCATCTGGCGCATGAACCCCGGGAGAGAAACCGGCAACTGGAGCTCCTGGCGGCGACAGCGGCACAGGAGGAGGAGGGAGCCTGCTGGATCATCGGCGATTTTAACATCAGGGATCGGGGCCCCTCGTCATCATCATCGGATGCCCTCGCCGCTCTTCTGGACCTGGCCGCGCTGGTCGACGTGGCCACCCAGTTCGACGCCGCCCACCTGCCCACCAGAGTCGCCATGCACGGCGACCAAGTCGAATCGAACCGCCTGGACCGGATCCTCGTCCCTGCTGGAGTCCTGGATCGCGCGTCCATCTACGCGACCAGCCACTACCACCTCTCGGACCACCGCCTCGTGCTGCTCCAGGTGGGCCCGCCCACCACCGCCGTCTCCTCCCCCACCCAGCCTCGCTTGGCCGCGATGCTCCGCTCGGGCCTTGCTCTCGAACATCTGGCTGGCTACATCCGGGAGTTGGAGGAAGACACAGCGCACGATGACGACGACGGGACCTTCTGGGATAGGTGGACCTCCATCAAGGCGGGGCTGCTGGCGGAGGCCAGATCCCTGCACGACCCGCGCCACGCTGCCAGCGACAGCTACGTCTACAGGGCGAGACGTTACATCGCGGCGCAGCTCGAGGCCTCCTCCATCCGGGCCGACTACCCATCGCTGCCGGACCTAGCACGCGCCATCCGCCTCCGACGCCCGTTCAGCGTCATCAGGGACGAGCAGGACAACATCATCGAGGGCCCCGAACTTCGGCGGAGGGCGTTCGCGACCTTCCAGCCCCGCTTCGCCCGTCCCACCAGCGATCCAGCTGCGGGAGCTGCCTTCATCGCCAGCAGCGCGCCCACCACCACCCGCGAGCTGAGTGAGGAGGACCCGCTCCACCGGCCGGACATCAGCCCCAGCGAGATCGCCAACGCCATCGAGCACCTCCCTCGCGGAAAGGCCCCCGGCTGGGACGGCTTGCCGTGCGAGCTCCTCGTCGCCTTCAGCGAGGACTTCTTCGCGGAAGCTCTGGCCCGGGTGTTCGCGGCATCACGGCTCCGCGGTGCCCTGCCTCCGTCGACGCGGCGCAGCTCCATCTGCCTCGTGCCCAAGGCCCGCGGAGTTCGCGGCCTTGACGGCTACAGGCCCGTCGCGCTGCCCTCGGCCGACTACAGGGTCCTGGCCGCCATCCTTCACCGGCGCCTCAAGCCCCACCTGCGGACCCTTGTGCCGGAATGCCAGACTTACGCCGTCCCCGGGAGGTCCCCGTCATGGAACATCGCCATGGTGACGGACGCCGTCGAGGAGGCCACCGCCCTGGGCTCGCCGCTGGCCGTCATGGGCGTAGACCTGGAGTCCGCGTTTGACTCGCTAGACCGCGGCTTCTTGGAGTCCCTGCTAACGTCCCTCCGCCTCCCGCCAGCCTTCAGGGCCTGGATCAACATCCTATACGCCGGGGCGGACGCCACCATCCGGGCAGGAGGCTTCTACACCACCGCCTTCCCCCTCCTCAACGGCCTAAGACAGGGTTGCGCCGTGAGTGCCGCACTCTTCAGCATCGCCACGGGGCCGCTGCTACGTCGCCTGGAGTTGACCCTCGGCGTGGGCAATGTCATCGCTTACGCCGACGACATCGTCCTCCTATTTCATCGCGACGGAGACTTCGAACGGGTGGCGACCGTCTTCGAAGAATACAAGCAGGCCTCTGGAGTTGGCGTGAACCTCCGGAAGAGCGCTGGCCTCTGGTGCGGCGCCTGGCGCAACCGCGGCGACTCCCCTCTCGGCGCCTCCTGGTCGACCACCTCCATCAGGATCCTCGGGCTCGACATCGCCCCCAGGAGCACCGTCGCCCACCGGGAGCAGCATCTCCTGGCCCTCCTGGAGACTGCATGCCGCAAATGGACGCCCTTCACCCGCGGCCTCTCCCTCGTCGGGCGAGCAAGAGCGGCGAACACGCTGGTGGGCTCTGTCATCCAGCACCACCTGCATGGATACCTACCATCACCCCCGACCATCGCCAAGCTGCAGGCCCGACTGGCGAGATTCGTCTGGGGACAGGACCACACGGCGTGGCTTCCCGCCGATGTCATGGCGAGGCCAGTTGCCATCGGAGGCCTCGGCCTCCTCGACCTGGCGACCCAGCTCCAGCTAGCCTGCCTCAAGGGGGTGCAAGCCGCGCTCCGCGGGGGCAGAAATGCCTTCAGCTGGCTGGTCGGCGGCAACAGCGGGGAAGCCTGGATCCACCCTCCACTGGACGGCACCCGTCTCCAGCCCCGCCGTCTCCGGTTGCTGAAGCTATGGGAGGAGGCCTCCAACATCCTGGGCCTCAACCACCGGGCGGTCCCCACGGCTCAGCTGCTGGACCTCCCCATCATCGGCGGCTGCCGGTTCCTCCGCCCTCCCGACCTCCTGGCCCCCGCCCGCTGGAGCGGAGCCCGAGTCCGGGACCTCATCGAGGAGGAACACCTTATCGCCCGCCCTACGCGCTCGGCCCTGGCTGACGCCGCGGCCCTGGGCGCCTTCTGTCGGAGGCTGACCTCCGAGAACGCCGTGGGCTTCGGGGCGGAGTCCACGCCTTCATCCAGTTCCCTTGCTGCGGCCGTGGTGCTGCGTGGGACGGCTACGCCGTTCCTCAACGGCCTCACGACGCGCTCGGCCCGACGGGCCCTGGATCGTCCGCGCCTTGCCGCCACGCCCATCTCCAGATTCCTGGCGAGATGGACGCCCACCATCAATCCACCATCCAGGATCGACTGGGCCTCGCTGCGGCGCTGCGCCTATTCGGGTCACGAGGCCGACGCAGCTCTCAAGCTAGCCCTCCACGCCCTGCCCCATCCGGCCCATCCTGCCTCGGTCGGCCCCTCCTGTCCTGCCTGCGGGTCCATCGACCGCTCCCTCGGCCACCGTTACTGGTGCTGCCACTCCATCAGGCCTCTCATCAGAGAGGCCTTCAACATCATAGGGCGGCCCCCTGACCTGCAGGCTTGGATCTTCGGCGGGTCCGGCCTTGAGGACGACGCCCTTTCCATCCTGGCATCGGCAAAGTTGCGAATCTATCGCTACTTTGTCCAGGTTGGGCTCGGAGAAGCGGTGGAGGACCCGCTCATCGCCTGGTCCAGGACCCTCCAGCGTCGAGGTTTCCTTCCATCATCTCCCATCATCATCTTGTAGTTTCATATATGTATATATTTTCTTTCTCTCTTTCTCTATTTATATATTTTCTCTCTCTACTTTATTGTTTGAAAATATGTAATATTGTCTAGATGACAATAAATATTTTTTAATTGTCAATTGTCACACACACACACACACACACACACACACTCGGGCGTGCGGCCACGCTTTCGCGAGCTCCGCCGTTTTCGCCTTTTGAGTGCGTGTAAAGGGCGCTTAGTCTGGCAAGTGTGATATTGGCAGAAAGCCCAGGATGTGCTGAAAAAGTGCCTGAAAGGCCCAGCATCCTGCTACCAACAGGCGAGGAAATATCGCCAAAAGAAATAAATATGAAGAAAACTAAAGAAATTTCTTCTGAAAACCAAAAGTATGCAAATTCGCCGGCAGGCGACATGCATGTAAATCCGGCCGCCGCGCGTGGTGACGTCACGGCGCCGAAGACTGCTGCTACGACCAGCGTAACTCCAGCCAGCCCGGCCTCGCTCAACTGGGCCGACAGCGAGATGGCGGAGGTGGACGCCAACGAAGGCTACACAGTCGTGAAGAGAAAGAAAAGGCGCCTCGTCTCACCGTCACCTGACCACGCCTCTAAACAGCCAAGCAGGCTTGCTGAGAAGCGCAGCTCCCAGCAGCAGAAGCGGCCAACAGGGCCGAGGTCAATGCCGCCCCAGGAAATCAAGGCGACACGCGCCAACATCGCCGACGCCAAGGCGAGGCAGACCTCTACCAACCACGAGAACTACGTCTTCGTGGAGCTGTGCCCAGACATCCCGGACTACTCCTACCTCCGGGCAATTGGCCACCTGCTCGGAGGGCCAGGGAAAATAAGCCAGTTCAACAGGATGAACGGCCACTATGTCGTGGGCCTCGCGAGCAAAGACCATGCGAGCCGTCTGGTGGAGGTGGGCCTGGACATCGAGGGCACCCACCTGAAGGTCTTCCCCTTCCGAAAAAGGGCAGAACGCATTACCATCGCAAATCTGCCCGGCTTCGTCGAGGACAGCGCCATCGTGGAGCCCCTGCGCAACTTCGGCTCCGTGACCTCCATCGCCCCCATCATGATCAAGATGGGGGAATACACCTTCAACGACGGCCGCCGGGAGGCGTTCATCCTGCTCCGCGAGGGCGTGAGGCTGGAGTCGCTGCCCACCCGTCTGACCATTAAGTCCAAGGGAGACACCCTGTCAGCCTTCCTCTCCTTTGGCATCAAGTGTTCCAAGTGCGGCAAGCAGGGCCACCGCAGAGCCAACTGCCCAGCGCTCGCCAGGCAAGGGAACGGCAGCCCCAGGCAAGCAGCGTCTCACACCGACGCAAGGCCTCGCCCCCCTCCTCCTCCTCCTCCTCCTCAGCAACCAAGGAAGCCGGCACCTGCGCCCGCAACACCGGCGTCCCCTGTCCAACCGGCGAAGACATCAACCGAGGCTCCAGCGATCCCCTCGGCGCCCCATCCTGCCGAACCGAAGGATCTTGCCCAGCCCGCCCCTGTCGCCCTCCCTGCTCCTCTGGCTGCCCCGCGGCCCCCCGAGCCTGAGACCTTTCCGCTCGACATTGAGATGTCGGAGGAGGAGCTGACCTCAACTCCCTCCGCGTCTCCCCGGGGCAAACCCGCATTCGTCCAGCTGCAGGAGCACCTCAAGCAGTTCCCCAACCTCTCCATCGACTGGGACGGGCTGCCCGGTATAGACCGCCAGGACGCACAGCGGCTACTCACCTCTAAAGGAAAAATGGAGAAGCGAGCGCCCTCGCTGTCAAAAGCACAGGTCGCCGCCCTCGACCAGGTGGCCGAAACCATCAAGGCCTCGATCCCAGACTCCAACCACACCATCCGCAAGACCCTCCAGAAGACCAAGGGGGCGATGCATAAGGGACGGCAACAATGAGCTACCGCGTCGCCACCATCAACGCGCGAGGGCTCGCCACTCGGAGGAGGAGCCTTGCCCTTTGTCATCTCCTCAGGCAACATCAGGTGGACATCGCGTTTGTCCAGGAGACAAACGCATTTCATCTGGGCAGCGGCCAAGACCTCTGCCTCGGCTACAGTGCTGTTGTGTTGGCCCATCCCGTAGCCATCTCGGGATCCGGACTCGCCTGCGTCTTCGGACCAGGCGTAGCCGTGCTACATCAACGCATCCTGTGGCCGGGCCACATCGCCTTGGCAACCATAGATGTCCGCGGCGAGGAGATGACGGCCATCGCCGTTCATCTGGCGCATGAACCCCGGGAGAGAAACCGGCAACTGGAGCTCCTGGCGGCGACAGCGGCACAGGAGGAGGAGGGAGCCTGCTGGATCATCGGCGATTTTAACATCAGGGATCGGGGCCCCTCGTCATCATCATCATCGGATGCCCTCGCCGCTCTTCTGGACCTGGCCGCGCTGGTCGACGTGGCCACCCAGTTCGACGCCGCCCACCTGCCCACCAGAGTCGCCATGCACGGCGACCAAGTCGAATCAAACCGCCTGGACCGGATCCTCGTCCCTGCTGGAGTCCTGGATCGCACGTCCATCTACGCGACCAGCCACTACCACCTCTCGGACCACCGCCTCGTGCTGCTCCAGGTGGGCCCGCCCACCACCGCCGTCTCCTCCCCCACCCAGCCTCGCTTGGCCGCGATGCTCCGCTCGGGCCTTGCTCTCGAACATCTGGCTGGCTACATCCGGGAGTTGGAGGAAGACACAGCGCACGATGACGACGACGGGACCTTCTGGGATAGGTGGACCTCCATCAAGGCGGGGCTGCTGGCGGAGGCCAGATCCCTGCACGACCCGCGCCACGCTGCCAGCGACAGCTACGTCTACAGGGCGAGACGTTACATCGCGGCGCAGCTCGAGGCCTCCTCCATCCGGGCCGACTACCCATCGCTGCCGGACCTAGCACGCGCCATCCGCCTCCGACGCCCGTTCAGTGTCATCAGGGACGAGCAGGACAACATCATCGAGGGCCCCGAGCTTCGGCGGAGGGCGTTCGCGACCTTCCAGCCCCGCTTCGCCCGTCCCACCAGCGATCCAGCTGCGGGAGCTGCCTTCATCGCCAGCAGCGCGCCCACCACCACCCGCGAGCTGAGTGAGGAGGACCCGCTCCACCGGCCGGACATCAGCCCCAGCGAGATCGCCAACGCCATCGAGCACCTCCCTCGCGGAAAGGCCCCCGGCTGGGACGGCTTGCCGTGCGAGCTCCTCATCGCCTTCAGCGAGGACTTCTTCGCGGAAGCTCTGGCCCGGGTGTTCGCGGCATCACGGCTCCGAGGTGCCCTGCCTCCGTCGACGCGGCGCAGCTCCATCTGCCTCGTGCCCAAGGCCCGCGGAGGTCGCGGCCTTGACGGCTACAGGCCCGTCGCGCTGCCCTCGGCCGACTACAGGGTCCTGGCCGCCATCCTTCACCGGCGCCTCAAGCCCCACCTGCGGACCCTTGTGCCGGAATGCCAGACTTACGCCGTCCCCGGGAGGTCCCCGTCATGGAACATCGCCATGGTGACGGACGCCGTCGAGGAGGCCACCGCCCTGGGCTCGCCGCTGGCCGTCATGGGCGTAGACCTGGAGTCCGCGTTTGACTCGCTAGACCGCGGCTTCTTGGAGTCCCTGCTAACGTCCCTCCGCCTCCCACCAGCCTTCAGGGCCTGGATCAACATCCTATACGCCGGGGCGGACGCCACCATCCGGGCAGGAGGCTTCTACACCACCGCCTTCCCCCTCCTCAACGGCCTAAGACAGGGTTGTGCCGTGAGTGCCGCACTCTTCAGCATCGCCACGGGGCCGCTGCTACGTCGCCTGGAGTTGACCCTCGGCGTGGGCAATGTCATCGCTTACGCCGACGACATCGTCCTCCTATTTCATCGCGACGGTGACTTCGTACGGGTAGCGACCGTCTTCGAAGAATACAAGCAGGCCTCCGGAGTTGGCGTGAACCTCCGGAAGAGCGCTGGCCTCTGGTGCGGCGCCTGGCGCAACCGCGGCGACTCCCCTCTCGGCGCCTCCTGGTCGACCACCTCCATCAGGGTCCTCGGGCTCGACATCGCCCCCAGGAGCACCGTCGCCCACCGGGAGCAGCATCTCCTGGCCCTCCTGGAGACTGCATGCCGCAAATGGACGCCCTTCACCCGCGGCCTCTCCCTCGTCGGGCGAGCAAGAGCGGCGAACACGCTGGTGGGCTCTGTCATCCAGCACCACCTGCATGGCTACCTACCATCACCCCCGACCATCGCCAAGCTGCAGGCCCGACTGGCGAGATTCGTCTGGGGACAGGACCACACGGCGTGGCTTCCCGCCGATGTCATGGCGAGGCCAGTTGCCATCGGAGGCCTCGGCCTCCTCGACCTCGCGACCCAGCTCCAGCTCGCCTGCCTCAAGGGGGTGCAGGTCGCGCTCCGCGGGGGCAGAAATGCCTTCAGCTGGCTGGTCAGCAGCAACAGCGGGGAAGCCTGGATCCACCCTCCACCGGACGGCACCCGACTCCAGCCCCGCCGTCTCCGGTTGCTGAAGCTATGGGAGGAGGCCTCCAACATCCTGGGCCTCAACCACCGGGCGGTCCCCACGGCTCAGCTGCTGGACCTCCCCATCATCGGCGGCTGCCGGTTCCTCCGCCCTCCCGACCTCCTGGCCCCCGCCCGCTGGAGCGGAGCCCGAATCCGGGACCTCATCGAGGAGGAACACCTCATCGCCCGCCCTACGCGCTCGGCCCTGACTGACGCCGCGGCCCTGAGCGCCTTCTGTCGGAGGCTGACCTCCGAGAACGCCGTGGGCTTCGGGGCGGAGTCTGCACCCTCATCTAGCTCTCTAGCTGCGGCCGTGGTGCTGCGAGGGACGGCTACGCCGTTCCTCAACGGCCTCACGACCCGCTCGGCCCGACGGGCCCTGGATCGTCCGCGCCTCGCCGCCACGCCCATCTCCAGATTCCTGGCGAGATGGACGCCCACCATCAATCCACCATCCAGGATCGACTGGGCCTCGCTGCGGCGCTGCGCCTATTCGGGTCACGAGGCCGACGCAGCTCTCAAGCTAGCCCTCCACGCCCTGCCCCATCCGGCCCATCCTGCCTCGGTCGGCCCCTCCTGTCCTGCCTGCGGGTCCATCGACCGCTCCCTCGGCCACCGTTACTGGTGCTGCCACTCCATCAGGCCTCTCATCAGAGAGGCCTTCAACATCATAGGGCGGCCCCCTGACCTGCAGGCTTGGATCTTCGGCGGGTCCGGCCTTGAGGACGACGCCCTTTCCATCCTGGCATCGGCAAAGTTGCGAATCTATCGCTACTTTGTCCAGGTTGGGCTCGGAGAAGCGGTGGAGGACCCGCTCATCGCCTGGTCCAGGACCCTCCAGCGTCGAGGTTTTCTTCCATCATCTCCCATCATCATCTTGTAGTTTCATATATGTATATATTTTCTTTCTCTCTCTCTCTATTTATATATTTTCTCTCTCTACTTTATTGTTTGAAAATATGTAATATTGTCTAGATGACAATAAATATTTTTTTAATTGTCAATTGTCACACACACACACACACACACACACACACACACACACACACACACACACACACACACACACACACACACACACACACACACACACACACACACACACACACACACACACACACACACACACACACACACACACACACACACACACACACACACACAGACAGACATTCAATTTTATATATATAGATATATAATTAACTCCAAATTAACATGCCGTCGAGACGTTCTTTACAGTCAATGAAAGGCCTGGAAGCTACTGCAATTCTTTACTAATACAAAGTTGCAGGGTCACATAATCCTTAGACAAGCTGCGATAATTGCCAATATCGGCTCTGCTTCCAAAGTGAATACATCAAAATGAATCCCATCCCTGTAGATAGCCGGAAATGTGTAAGTTACGGACAAAATGCTCCTTACATAAGATGCGATCATTGCCAATAGCATCTCTGCTTCCAAAGTGAATACTTCCGATCCCTGTAGTCAGTCAGCGGTGTACAGGCTACTGGCCTTGGTGCCAGCTGGAGCCGCCTTCTTCTGGCTCTCCATTGCCATCCGGGTGGTGGAAGGTCTGGGCACGGCGTTCTTCACCACAGCCGCCTTCGCCACCATCGTCGCCGTCTACCCTGACCGTGTGGCCACCAGCTTCGTGAGTTCTCGTCGTTCTTGTCAGAGCTGAGTCGAGGGGTGTAGGCGCACGTGGTGGCGTTAACATTTCTTGCCACATCGATACTTCTTCTCCCCCAATTATCTTCTAAATCTTCCTATTAACATTTCTATATTGACCCCCTTAGCATTACAAATAATTTTAATTTAAAATTTGATATAATATATGTGTTTGAAAAAAAAATGAACATTTAATTCTTCGAAAGTTAAATACCACTCTATGATACTATTTAATTATCGATGTACTCATGGGGGGGGGACAAACCTTAAGGAAGTGGAAAATCTTTTATATCTCCAGTCCATACTTGGTTATCTCGTGTGTCTTCAATAAAGGTCACTGTAATATCTTTCAGAGTTATTGTCTGAATCCCGATATACATGCTAAAAGGTACAATTTCCATAAGTTTTGCCCATGAGTGTATGACACTTGGTTATCTCGTGTTTCAATAAAGTTCACTGTAATATCTTTCAGAGTTATTATCTGAATCCCGATATACATGCTAAAAGGTACAACTTCCTTACATTGTGTCCACGAGTGTAATTATTGTAATCTCACAGACGGTGTGGTGTTAAGTCCATCCTGGAGACCGCCTGGGGCCTGGGCGTCATCGTGGGCCCCACGTTGGGAGGAGCTCTGTACCAGGTGGGTGCCACTCCAACAATTGTTTTCAGTCGGAGACACCCATCGGCGCCTGATGCAGCGGTGATGTCGTTTGACATTCATATTGTCAGGAATGGAAACATTAAGGCACGGATGTTTCTTTTACAAAAAATCAAACTTCTACACTCCTTACTGCGATGGAAAAATATTGGGAGGGCTTGACTCATCAGTGGTGAACCCTCCCAACGGTTTCGCCAATTTAATTTACCAGACCGCTTCTTTGCTCTAATACTGTATTGGATTATTCTGCTTTTATATGCTACACTGAAGGGTGGAATCTCGCAGTAAGGGCAGTAGAAGTTTGATTTATATGTATAAAAGAAACATTCGTGCCTTAATGTGTTCATTCTCGATATATAGATGGCGCTTTGTATTAATTCTATTGTCACCAAATTCGAGATGACAAGCGTCGAGAAGGTCAGCCAGAAACAGTGCCCCATGTTACAATTAGAATTGATACCAATGTTGGATGACAAGCTGTATGTATCCAGCATACTGTAATGTATGTTCCAGGCTGGGGGCTTCATCCTGCCCTTCCAGGTGGTCGGTGGGCTGGTGCTGGTCTGTGCCGTCGTGGTCGGCTTCTGTCTCCCGCCCTCCGGTATACTTCTGTACATACATACATATATACACACGCATGCATACACACACATATATATACACACATACATACACATAAATGCACGCATGCAAGCACACAAGCACATACATACTCACGCACACACAAGCACACGCATACATATGCACACACACACACGCAATTTTTGATTATCCACACAAAACCTCTTCAAAAATTGAAATTATAAATATAAAATGTGGTTGTCAGAAATATTAACGAGTTTTTTCAAATGCTTAAATCTATTTATTATCTACTGTGGTAACTAAAAGGGAAATTTTGAAGATCATTTGTTGATCGGAAGATTGTAAAAATATATGGCTACATTCCCCCAATCACTCCCCTGAGTGACGGCGAATCACTGAAACGTCGGGGACTAAATGAAAGGACAATTTCACAACACCTGGCGATTTCACTGCGACCTCTGTCAACAACACTAGGATCTTTTATTGATCTCTTCAGTCATGTTATCAAGATGTCGTTGATGTTAGCAATATGGATGTGCCGCAGACCAAGGATCGAGCACGGAGACATCGTCAGGAAACATGTCCAAGTTCTGGAGGAACCCCGGCGTGGTGCTCTACGCCAGCCTGGTGTTTGTCACCTTTCTCATAATCGGCTTCAACCTCGCCACGCTGCAGCCCCACCTCGAGCAGGTAGCTTCATGTACTGGATTCTTGTTCACACGCGAATACAGATTCTTTATATAACAGAACGAATGTACAAGATTTCGTGCAAGACGTTCTTCTACGGGTACAGAATCTGAAGAGCGACTTGCCAGAAAGCTTGTAAGATTATTAAAATATACAAGTATCAGAGTCATAATCAACAATCAATCAACAATTCTGTCACCGTTTGTGAATGGAATAAATACCCAAATATGGCCATTTTTTTATAAGAATTTGACAGGTTCTGGGCAAAAATAGTTGTTTTTTTTTTTTTAGTCAGAAAATGATTATGGCAATATTGCTGTATCATATTTGATTTTCAGATACAAAATTATATCCGGAAAAATTCCAAAAAGCAGAGACCACGGGTGAAGCCAGTTCATTTTTAGTATACAGGAACAAAATTCTAACAGAAAAACATTCATTCGAGCAGAAGACACAAAGCCAGATCATCTCTTTATAAAAATATCGCTTCTCAGACACAAAGTTTGGAGCGGGACGTTTCACAAGAATGACATCCACGGCGCTAATTTATAATTGTAACGAATAGTATTTGAATAAAAGCATTTAATCGGGTAAAACCTGGGCGTTGCCCGGGTCATTCGGCTAGTCCTCTTATATAAAGAAGCTCATCTCCCCGACCCGTGTATCTATTCTACAGCCAATGTGGAGATTGTGGTTGTGTCTAACATCTTGTTTACTTGTATCGTCTAGATAAGTTATCTGACACAATGATTGTCGGTTCCACTCCCTGCCTCAACCTGCTCTATCCATGTTCAGGGCCATCCCGAGGGTTGTACGAGTATAAGATGAAATTTGTTTCTGAGTCTTCATTCCTCCAATGCTACCTTTACCCCATTCTCTTCCAAATCTTGCAACTAACCGTTTAATACTATCGACTCAACACATTGAAAATAATATCATTGGCAGCTATAAAAATTTCGTTACAATATATAACTGTATATATTTTTTATATTAAAAAGGCATTTTTTGGATCAAAATATCATTTTTTAACCAATATTTCAGTTGGCTGAACGCCAACCATTATCAAGGTTAGACACTTTAAATTGTTATAACACCTTGATAAAGTTTGGCGTTCAGCCAACTGAAATATTGATAAAATAAATGATATTTTGATCCAATATATGTCTTTTCAATTAAAGATTTATTTATGGATTGCTCTATTTTCAAAATAACTGTATATATTTTCTCAATTTTTAACTAATCTTTATTTACCCCTTTATTATATATTACCCTTTATTTTATCATATTTTTCTGTGAAAATAGTGTTTAAAACTGTCACTTGGCGATGTTCCAGTTCCAACTACAGCCCGTGCTGCTCGGACTGGTGTTTGTGCTGAGCGGAGGGACGTACGCCCTGACCACGCCTGTGTTTGGCCGGCTCGCTGACAGTGGGGTAGGGACCGTCTCACCCCAGCTATCTGTCCACACGTCACCACATGTGCATATGTAGGTGAACGCCAGGGTGCTCTGTCTCGTGGGGATGTGCTTCCACTTCATCGCCCTCGTCTTCATCGGACCGCTTCCATTCTTCCCCTTCCCCACGTACGTATCATCTATCAACAATGTTCATCAACAATTAAACACGTAACAACAGTATAAGAAATTTAAACTATTGATGATTCTTTTTGAAAAAAAAAACAATTTTCTACTGCCCTAACTGCAATGATAAATTAATGGGAGGGTCTGGCCCAACAGCCCCAAAATGTGGATAAAATTCAACACGCCCAGCTTGGATATCATGTAATCACAAACATGATAATAAATTTTTATTGAGACAGCGTCAACCAAGGCTGGACAAGGTCCAATTCCGTCAATATTGAGTCATTTCCTCCCAGGAAACATCCATAAGTCGTTAGTGAGTTTATGACCGCCGTCGGACACCGACAAACAGGCCGGTCAATGGCAGATCATCTCTCGCTCTCGTACAGATCACATCGCCTTGGACCTTGCCGCGTCTTCAGTGCTGGTCTCCTTCTAGGTGACATTCAACCTGCTTCGTCCTTTGTGTTACCCATTGACGCCTGACCACGAGGCCCCATGACTGCTAGTGCTTGTGTTACGACATATATACATATTAAAAATAAAGAAGGCATTTTCTGACCACGAGCACATGTACTTTTTAGATGGCAGAGCGCCATCTAGTGGAGCAAAAATAAACTAAACGTTTATTTAGCTTGCTCCGTGATATTTGGCCAACCCAATTTATTGACAAATCAAGAAAAGCCATCCACGAACGTGTTTCGCGCTGTTGGCGCTCGTCAGCGTGGAGTAGGCTGTAACCACTGCGACCAAAAATATTTTTGGTCCCAGAGGCTTCTTGAGAAATCAAGAAATGGGTATTTAAGGCCAAATTTGCGCAAATACGCTTAACACATGAAAAAAACATAGAAAAAAAAAGATAAGTGGGTCAGGTGGAGATCTCGGCTAGACCGAAAGCGACTTCTAGCTGGCTTATCCACAGCTCAACGTCGTTGGGCCAGAATGGTGGTGCATGGAAAGCCAATCTTGATATTTGGGAGGGTGCCGTGGATGTTGGCCCTTCCGGATGTTCCGTAGTTGCGTCTTGCATTCTGGGGCTGTTGAAAGTTTCGTGGATGAAATAATAATAATAGAAAAAAAAAATTAGAAGTGTGATTAAAATAACTTTTGCATCATGTCCGGCTTACCAATTTTGTAGGATGGTTGTTGCGTGATGTGTGGTGTGGCTTGTGGAAAGGCCGCTGATAAAATTATAATTAAAATTAATTTATTTAAAGCCAGAAATATATAAAGAGAAAAGAAGTAACGGTTGAAATAACGGCCGTTGGAGCAAGCCTTGTTGTTTACCGCGCGCGTGGCCAGAGAAAGTGTCGGAAGACGCCCCACGCGCATGCGTAGTCAGGTTGACGCTCGCGGTTGCCGAGGCCGTCCACTGCCCGTGTGTGTAGTGGAGCTTTGTCCCAGTTCGCGCTCGCTGAAGCAAAGTGTGGTCGCCACATATATATTGAGAGAGAGAGAGAGAGAAAGAGAGAATAAAAAAAAAAAGATAGTTATTTATTAAATACAATAACATCACACAGAGAAAGTTCAAATATTCGTCAATTCTAAATGTCTAATTTAAAGTCCATCTCCATTTTTCAAAAACGATACCAATTATACCAATGAAACAACAATATAAAATAAACATCAGGGTAGAGGCCTGAAAATTAAGGGACTGACTGCCTTCCTTCATTTGTAATGGCGGCAAAATTGAGCCGCCAATCATGTCAACATATTATTAAATACGAAGGAGCCAATATATGAATAGAACAAGACGTATATACATGTAGAATATTCATTTGTTATTCCAGTAGTAGCAATAGAGAACTATACATTAGTTAAGTGACTGTCAGAGTATGACACTTGGTGTGTGTGTGGTTCCAGGTTTCTCTGGTTGATTATTGTGTCGCTCATCATCCACGGCCTGGGCATCAGCGGCGTACTGGTCAGTTCCTTCATCGGGTCACTCCAGGACACGCTGTGAGTGTGGTTCTGTGTGTTGGTATCGTGGGGTCACTCCAGGACACGCTGTGAGTGTAGTTCTGTGTGCTGGGGGTCACTCCAGGACACGCTGTGAGTGTAGTTCTGTGTGCTGGGGGTCACTCCAGGACACGCTGTGAGTGTAGTTCTGTGTGCTGGGGGTTACTCCAGGACACGCTGTGAGTGTAGTTCTGTGTTTTGTTATCGTGGGGTCACTCCAGGACACGCTGTGAGTCTAGTCCTGTGTGTTGGTATCGTGGGGTCACTCCAGGCCAGATGAGGGGAAAGCCAAGAACAATAGGAGACCACTTGGCCGATGGCTGTTTCTCTTATTTCCATCAGGTGATTCTTCAGAGCCAATGTTCCCTGTCCAGGTGTCCCAACACATCCTCGTACCTCCCCAGTTCTGCTGATTGACAGCTTATAATCAACGAAACGTCGGCAAGGATTTGCCAACAGCGGCAACAAACCATACCGAGGTTCACCGCACGGTGTGGTAATCCGACACCCGTCCAAAATAGATCTTAAAACCCCCAAAATGTCCACTACTTCGGATAAAAAGAACTATTAAAAATAAAAAAGGCATATCCTGAACCTGGAGCACATGTGCTTTTCAGAAGACAGAGCGCCATCTGGTAGAACAGAAATCAATTAAACATTGATTTAACCTGTTCCCTTATATTTGGCCAACCCAATTTCTTGATAAATCAAGAAAAGCCATCCACGAAAGCGTTTCGCGCTGTTGGCGCTCGTCAGCGTGGAGTAGGCTGTACCACTGCGACTATAAATATTTTTGGTCCCAGTGGCTTCTTGAGAAACCAAGAAATGGGTATTTAAGGCCAAACTTGCATAAATACGCTTAACATGTGAAAAAAAAAAATTAATATCAACACCTGACCTTTTTATTTTTCACATAAAGAACTATGTAATCGCCAAAACATTCCGGACGAGCAGTTTGCTCTAGCCGAAGCAGGAGTTGTCAAGGCTGAAGAAGGAAGCGCTGGTTTCAATTTGTTGAAGAGGAGGAGGAAATGAATGTGGTACACACCCTCTCAGAGCGACAGAACTCGGACGATGAAGGTCGGCGGTGGCAGCTGAATGGACATCAGTAGTTGGATCAGGGAACTCTAGTCCAAAGTGTTGAAGTCAGACTCCTGGTCGGTGGGGATGAAAGCTAAAATGAATAAACTCTGGAAAAGGATACTGTTTCGGATACGATCACTGCCTCACTTACAAAGCTCGGAAAGCTTGCCGCATCCTGGATGTCTGGCCTTATCGAAATAGTTATGGCAGAGCTTGACTGTTTCTTCTTGCCAGACTTATTCTTGTCTCCAACCGTATTGAAGCCTATTTGCTTCCTTAAAAGTGCCCACAACACCAGAAAGGCTACACTAATGATTCACAAACACCCGATTGTTACTGACACATACTTTTATTAAACTTTCACATCCTTATATACACAATTATATTTACAAATATGTAAATCTTCTGGCTGAATAAGCAAAAAAGAGAAATTTACATAACCGGCGGCTCCAGATACTCTTACATTAAGTCGAGAAAAAGGCATCTCATGATCTTGCAACTAAAAGTTGAAAATGGCTTGCGCCATCTGTCGGAATAACTATCAACTAATTGTTCATTCTTAATTATTCCAGAATTGGCCAAACACTCTCTCTTAACGAATCAAGTAAAGTTAAGTGTGTACGCATGGTTTATTCCGACAGATCCATCAGCAACTACCAGTTTCACAATCAGGAAATGCATTTTTCTCGATTTATCCTCCTGATCCCAGTACAATTTAACTTTTATACATAAATCTCACACTAAGGATACAGATAGTATGCTGTCGAACACCCTAAGGTTGGGGGGGAGCGTTCCTGTGTTTTGAAAGAAGGATATTCAAGCAAACGCCTACAAGGCTTAGAACCTGGAACATAAGAACATGGTTCCCCACGGCACGTTAGTCCGAACATGTTCTGATAGATGAAGGCCGATTTGGACAGAACATATTATACAAGCCGTCTGTATGAGCTTGTCAAATATTTGATGATATTGTTACGGGTATTGGCCTAAAAATTAACACAGTTACAACCTCCGTTAACAGATGGTGCGTTTCAAAACTTTAACCGATTTCCTCGGGTCAGCGTGGCACAAATCACATGACGGCTGCGCTCGAGAAACTGTCGTTGTTCTGAAAACTAGAAGCGATAGAACGTGTTGTGGGATCCAAGAGCTGCCGAGGGGAGGCAACACGGCTGGTGATCCACGGCGGAAGAAGCGGCGGTGTCGCATAAAAGACCATGGGGCAACACGCGGCAATATTATACATTTTACCAACGTGAATAGCAATTGTATATTTTAAAAGCGATTAAAAAGGAAGGTGAAGAGATGGCGTCAACTTTGGTCAACGAGAACTCTAAATATTTTGACGTGACAACGTCTTAAATTAGGTTGCGGCTGGGAGTCACTTATGAAAAAGTGTAACGCCCGGTAACGTTACGATGAGTCACCGAACGAGAGTGCTGCGCGCGCCGCGCTAGAGAATTAGGCGCATTGAATCGGCGCATGCTTGTCTCTGTCTTTGTCTTTCTCGAACGTTCTTGGCGTTGGAAAAACAAGAAAGCGTCATAATACAAGTTCACACGTGTGGTTAAAGTATCGTCAGCTGTGTCTGTAGTGAAAATGTGGAGTGCTTAGATTCGTCATTTACAACAACTACAACAATAAAGGTAAATAATTGTACACTGATATTTCATTATCGTAAACTATGATTGATTGATTAATTGTTAGATTGACACAAAAGTTGAGAAACTGAGTTTATAGGTTATGTCATACTATTGATAAATGTTGATAGTGTTAAGTAAATTATTAGTTTAAAATTAATTAATTAATTAATTATTATTTTACAAATTTTAAATAGTTTCAAATTTATTTAGCAAAAATTTGAACCTTCGATCTGAATAAATGTTTTGATTTTCGAATTGATTCTTTAAAATTACAAATATTAAGAAAAAGTGGCAGATATAAGAAAACTTTATTTAAACTGTGTTGAGCAAGAATTTTAACATCTAATTTAAGTAAATGTTTTAATTTTCAACTTCATCATTTACAATTACAAATTTTATTTAATTTCAAATTTATTTAGCAAAAATTTGAACCTTCGATCTGAATAAGTGTTTTGATTTTCAAATACCAACGCGGCTGGTGGAGTGGCGATCTATCGTAAATTATCATCGACATCTACGGCGGAAGTGTTCCAAGTTGCGATTACAGACGTAACTCGTGTCATTAAAACCAAGGGTGACATGTGCATGACTGAAGTTACTTGCTTCGCCGCTAATACTAGCTTCAAGTTTATACTCGGTGCTGTATATATTCATCCAGGAGCTAGTATGCAGGATATTGGAATGTTACTATGGCAAGGACTCGGTCCGTACATTCACAACAGCCAGTACGTGCCACCGTTCGTGCAAGTTGATTCTAGTATACCGATTCTTCTGTGTGGTGATTTTAACAAAAACGTAAAGCCTGACAACTCGTTTCTTAATTTCATGAAAAATACGTATAATCTTGATTGCGTATCAAACGCTTCTAAGTCAACTACGTTAAAAGGAACAACTATCGACTTGACTTTCGCAAGACACATTACAGCAGAAACACTTCCTTTCATTTCATATTTCTCCTATCATCGTCCAATCCTCAACAAAATCACTCAAATAGGAATTAGTTAAGTTTAAGTTTACATGTACAATGTTTTAGTAAACAAAATATATTTCTATAGTTAAAATTTGTGCAATTCTTATTTTCATTCAATTCCTTGTTCCTATTGTGCAATTTAATTATATTCATATCAATAAATATTCTACCGTTGTCACGTAAAATCTTCGCCCGTAAAACCGACTTTACAGGCAACCATTGTTTTTTTTTAAATTAGAGTTGCTTTACTTTTCTTGTAAAATAAATTCAAATAGTAGCAACACTACAGAGATAAGGATTTATTTTGAAGAAGGAATCAAAGTTTTCGACGACGAGTTTATTCATTATAAGAATTTATTTGCTCACGCCCGGGGAAGTACCTGTTAGAAATACTTCAACCTTATATAAACCAAGATTTCAAATATAACATTTTTGTCTTGGTTGGTTATGCCCGGTTATGCAGTTGGTTATGCCCGGATCCGCCGATGGATCTATACTGTCGAGACCTGTGACGTCATCGGCAGTCAGGAGAAAGCCAGCCAATGACTGTGAATCATTTTTACCGTTTTGTACAAATCCCCGGCCTAGCTTCTTTATCGTTCCTACCCAGAAATGGTGTGTTGGAACAACTATTATATCAATCACTGCATCAGTTATCGCATCCTACCTCACCCCACATCCAGCATAAGTTATACATTTTGACGAAGGCTACTTTTACGGGTTAATACACAAAGTACAATTCACTAGGGCCTAAAGTAAAAGTAACTTAACACTCAGAAAGCGTACTCTCAGGAGTACAACAACACAACAACAAAAAAGAGGACGTTAATAAAAAAATTATGATTAGTTTCATAAATAAAGAACAGTACTTATATTTTATTGCAGCGTTGAAAAGGAGCGGACCGGAGTTACACAGGTTTGCGAGGAGATCACCAGACACGAACACAGAGAACGTCTCCACACAACTAACTCCTGGAATACTCCCGTATGACCTATGGACCCACATTATGTAACAACATGGCCGCATGGTCCAATCACAAGACATTGGAGATTAGTTCGCTAATCAAATAAAAATAAACAACAATATTTCTACCTGAGACTCATAAACTTATACTACTTATGTTTGTCAAATAATATTTGATAGAATAACATTACTTCTGAACATGCTATAAGTATGGAAGTGAGGTATCTTGTCTTTGCCGCAGACGCCGGGGGTTCCCGGATGACCTCGGCACCCACGGACTGGTGTCTTCGCTCTTCACGACGTCCCAGTCTCTGGGGTGGGTGAGTCCTCACTGAGGAGTGAACCAGGGATTAACACCGGGGCGCAGGTCCTTCGTGGGGCCGACGTTGGGCGGGTTCCTCCTGGAGCGTCAAGGCTACCGGATGGCCAGTCTGGATATGGCCGGGGTGGCTGCAGTCACGGTAGGGCTAGCTGGGTGCTGCTTGTTGAGTTTATTGAGATTTTTATATGTATAGATGGCGCGTTATTGCTTTGTGTTAATTTATGCCTAACTGGCCTTGTCTTTATTGTTTCCGACAGAGCATTGCTCGATGCTAATATTTGAATGTAATTCTAATGTCCTATAAGCTTATGTCCATAGTTCTCTTGAAAACCATTTCTGAAACTCCACCCTTCAATGCTGCATATATAAGCAGAATCGTCCAATACAGTATTAGATCTCTGAGAAGCGGTCTGGTGGATTAAATTGGCGAAACCGCTGGGAGGGTTCACCACTGATGAGCCAAGCCCTCCCAATATATTTTTTTCATCGCAGTAAGGACAGTAGAAGTTTGTACTATGTATGGAAGAAACATTCGTGCTTTTAAATACTTTCATTTTATATGTATAGATGGCGCGTTATTGCTTTGTGTTAATTGATTTCTGTTCCACTAAAAGGCGCTTTGCCATCTAAAATGATCATGTGAGCGGGCAGGATCTGTATTTCTTTGTTTTTAATATATAAACACCAGATATTTTTCATATAATATGTACAGGTGATCTCGTGCTAGAGGCAGCCGTGTGAGGCAGGTGGTGATGTTGACGGCCTACATCCTCTGGGAGCGATGTTGCCGGACTGACACCGTCCAGATGGAAGAGTCCACTCCGCTCCTCGGCCAAACGTCGACTGCTGGAGCGTCGTAATAAATGTGATGTTCTAGGATGTTTCTATGATTGAGAATACCCTGGCGCTGAACTCACAACAAGAAGAAATAAGAAAAATCTACAGTAATTATCGATGTAAAAATAGCACAAAAGTGAATTTATACTTGGATCAGATAGATCAATTGAGAAAAAAGGCATTTCCTGATCGTGAAACTAAAAGTTTCGGATAGCTTGCGCCATCTGTCGGAATAAATATCAATTAATCGTTAATTAAAATTAATTAAAAAATCAACGATCAGTTGATATTGATTCCAATAGATGGCGCAGGCTATCAGAAACTTCTAGTTGCACGATTAGGAAATGCCTTTTTTCTTAAATTATCGATGTGTTTGATCCAAAAACCCACGTTTCAATTTTATTGATTAATTTTATCTGTTTTGTTTTGATTATGCAACTAGCGCGGCATATACAGTGGGTGTTCCCTTTTTAAAAGAACAATTTAGTGTATTATAAATATTTATTTGCAAGTGTCTCTTCAAGCTTATCCTTGACGCTTGGCAACAGCTCTGCCTCGATGTTCCCAGGACTTAAGGTTTCTTCTTGAAATATTTTGATTCAAGGCATTCCCAACAGTCTTTTACGACTTTTCAGAGACGGTCCAGCTTCTCCGTTTTTCTAGATTCAGCAAAACAAAAACACAAACATACATGGGGTCAAATCTGAAGATTTGGCATGGATGTGCTTAAAAGGGATGAACGAAATGTCGGTTTCATCAATGTTTCTGTTCAGTTATTGAAGTGTTGAGGTATGACTCGTGGCTTTATCCTGGTGCACTACTTGGATTTTGAGTTACTTAGATGCAAAAATAGATCTCGTGGTCGAATATTAGGCTTAAGACCAGTCTTTGATAGATTGGTGAAATTATCTTCATATTTAAGGGTCTATCTTCAAAATTGGAAGGTTTTATCTCCATTATAGCAGGAACCTGCAACAATCATGAAGTCCTTTGGGAAACTTTCCTTGCAATGCTTGATCAGTTCTGAAAATGTTTATTGGAGAGTTTTCAGAGTAAATACGCGGGGTTGGATGCTATCATTGAGGTAGGCCTCGCCTAGTGTAAGAATTTGCTTCCATTTTCACCTGCCAGATACTTTTCATAAAGGTGCCTGCTGCAGTTCTTGCATTCCTTAATATAGACCGGCTTGAGAACATGAACTTTATCATTTTCAAGCACAAGACAATAACGCGCCATTTGTACATAAGAAATAAAACCATAAAGCACGAATGTGTTTCTTTTAAAACCAAGTAAAACACACTTCTGCTGATCTTACTGCGTGAAAAATATTGGGAGGGCTTGGCTCATCAGTGGTGAACCCTTCCAGCGGTTTCTCCAATTTAAACCGCTGGGAGGGTTCACCACTGATGAGTCAGGCCCTCCCATTAATTTTTCCATTGCAGTAAGGGCAGTATAAATTGTTTATTTTTTAAAAAGAATCATACACGTCTATAATAGTTTCGAATTTTGATAACAGATGGCGCGCTAATGCATCATGCAGTGTTTACTAAATCTATATTTGAAACAATATATCACATTTTCCGAATACTCGAACATAAACTAAACATCGCCAAAGAAATGTATCAATTTCTCACTGAAACACACTTCACTATATGTCAAATAACTTTAGAGATCTCTAACAATATATACAATTTTACAAACAGAATTGAAACAAGTCATTTAGCAATCATTAAAAGCTCCGTTAATTACCTAAATCATTATTAAAGTTAATTAGAGTGAGAGGACTCTGTCAAACTCAGCCTTAAGTCCATAAAGAAAAGAGCGACGGCAATCAAAGAAACAAGACTGCCTAATGGGGATTAGGAGCGGGATGTCAGTCTGTTTATTAAAATTTGCCTGGTTTTTGTAATCCACCAATTAGGGCCTTGTTAGACGGACGCTTGTTAGTTCGCATAATTAGCTTTAAACCAACTACTCCTGTAAGCCTATTAGTTGTCTCTACACATCTAATTATTTTTACAGTCCAATTACCTTGTAACTTGTTTTCCCTAATTTTTTGTCTTGTACCTATCTCTTTGTTGATAAGATTACTTATCTCTAAGCTTATTTTTTATCCTTCTCCCCTGAATTTTATTTTAAAGAAATAATGTTTGTGTGTTTTGACGAAGGTTTGTTTTTCTGCTCGGTAATCTCGAGTGGGATTTGTGAGACGTAGTTAGTGAGGCGACTGCTACTTTGATGGCGATGGGGGTTTAGATGGGAAGTATCAATCTGTTGTTGGAACTTTGTTTGGAGCATATACGCTGTAATTGGTTTCTATGTAATTGTTTGCTCACTGGTGGTGTCCTGTTTATTCACTCACTGATTGGTTCTCTGCTATCACGTGACCTCAATGAGCCAATCAGAATTATGATCATTAATCAATCAGCTTACATTGTTTGTTTAGCTCAGAGGTGGCATTGAGAGCAGCGAAATTCTATTTTAGACAAAATCTTATATAGATTCGATTCTTTCTCCAGGATGTTCTCACTCGGAGGCTTTCCTCGTATCAGTTCTCATAAGGAAATATATCCAGTCTATCCAAGATAGAATCTGGCAATGGATTCAGAATGTTGGAAGAATAAGCATTCTACTGGTTAGTCAGTCAAAGAGATAAAAAAAGAAGGATTGGTCAATACATACCTCCATACCGATATTCCAAGTAGAGCGTCGATCCCATCGCACCGTTGGCCGCACTTGGAGAATGATACATTTACAGAAGACATTGTTCTGACTGTAGTCATGGACAATTGAAAGTTTGCTCCATCTTGAACTTGAGTGGAAGTTTAGGATGATGATTCCATTGTAAGCCAGACCTCACGTATTCGGAATATCTGAAAGTTTGTCGTTGAACGAAGCTAGGTACACTGACCATTCTTTGCTGGACATCTCACTGTCCAGACGGTCCGCTCCAGCGAGTGTTTTCAGGAGCTGTTCGACGTTCTGCTGAAGTTGAAGCAAAGTCCTTGTAATCGGACATCCTTCCTCAATTCGTTCCATATCTCAGATCATATAATTGACAAGAAATAATACCTCTCTCTGTATAGCATAACATTATATTGGGTATTAAGCTATGGCATCTTTTCAACGTTGTTGACGACATCATTGTTGTCCGAATAGTTGGGTCAGTCGGACAGGTTCGGCAACATTCGACCAATGTTGCTTTGTCGAGTGGAGCCCGGACTTCCCCCAGTCCAGTACGTGAAGGCGCTTTGGCAAATTCTAGTAAAATATTCAGTTTACCAGCTTATGAAGATGTTCGGACATGTTCTGGTGGGACTGTGCATCACTGAGAAATAAGAACGCCTGGTTGAGGAGGGCTTCACCATCGGCAGTACCCTCCTGTCCCATACAGGAAGATGCCCGAGAAGATCATTATAGGAAATCTTCCTATTGCCGTCAAAGGCATCATTGTGACACTACGACCATTTTCAAGGAGGCCTTACGGACCACAGGCAGCAGGGAAGTCTCACCAAGTACAGCAGACCTGCCCAACACCGCGGCTCTTTTCACACCCCTGCCCCCTGGGGGCCAGGTGCAGTAATAAGTCACTCCTCTAGACAACCAGGAAGAATATTCAACTGGGACAAAGTCTAAAGCCCTCAAACAGCTGAAATGGTTCCTTAAGCAGCACCCTGACACCCTGTTCAAGGTCACTTAGACAGCGGGTTTGGAAAGGGAAAGGATTGTACAGGCAATCTTCTCCTGACGCGCCATGATCAAATTTATATCTGGCCAGAATCCCGAGAAGATGGTCAGCCTCATCGGGAAAATCATCCACCGTGTAGAGGATAAAGCCTGCACCCTCAACAAGCGGCTCACTAAAATCCGAGCTGCAGCAAAAATGATCGCGCAATGAGCTTCCACATTGCGTGCCTCAATGTGCGTGGTTTTGCCATTCGCGCTAGGAGTGTGGAGTCGTGCTGCTTCTAGAAGCCGCACACAGTTGATGTCGCGTTCGTACAGGAAACGAACGTGCTGGCTCTGAACAACGTCCGCAACCTCTGCCTGGGCTACAGCGCCGTCTTCGCACCGAGGTCGACACCCAGGGGATCCGGCCTCGTCGTCATCGGGGCTCCGAGCGCGTCCTGTGGCCAGACAAGATCGCCATCGCCAGCATCAACATCCGAGCTCTTGAGACCCGCGTCAACAACTGCTACCCGTCTCACATTTATGAACAATGGCATCTCCAACTGCAGGTCATCGCAGAGGAAGCCATCAGGGTGGATGCGTGGGCCCACGGCAACTTCAACATCTCCGAGAAGTCTCCAAGTGATAGGGGGTCTGAAGTCGTGAACTCCTGGACCGAACCGTCGGTAACCGTCGTCACCGCCACCATCTTCGATGCCGCGCACCGAGGGCGGCCAGTTACAAGAGCCGGGTAAACGCTGCCCGTTTGGACCAAGTCCTAATACCATCAAGGCTCTCCGGATGCGTCACCCGTTACTGGATCCTTAAGTACCGCTGTTAGGACCACCGTGCCATCCTTCTCTAAGTGGGGAATCCCCCTTCACCGCCTGCGCCATCCATCTCCGCGCTGCTTCGATCAGCGCCTGTCATAGAGAGAGTTGAGTTTCTTCTTAGCGAGGCTTCTCTGAAGATCGGAGACATCCCTTCTGGAGATCCGCGTCCGACTACATCGTTTTGAACCAGCGACCGTCTTCGACGCCCAGGGGAACCCCGTCGAGGGAGAGAGCCTGAGGCGCACTGTCTTCAACTCCTTCAGAGGGTTTTCTACAGCTTTGCCTGCAGCCCGGAGACCATCGCTGGGTTCCTACAAGCAGCTACGAAGGGCATCATCATGGAGGACAGTGACCCGCTTCATCGAGCAGATATCTCCTTGAGGGAGATGGAAGCTGCCATCAGCCGTCTGCCACAAGGGAAAGATGCTGGTTCGAATAGCGTGCCCTGCGAGCTCGTCAAGGGCATCGCGACTTCTTCGGAGGGGCTATACATCGAGTCATCCTCGAATCCAAACTTAGCGGGGCTCTGCCTGAATCCTCGAAAGAAACATAATTTGCCTCGTCCCTTAAGCGCACTGTGGTCCGGGCTGTTACCGGCCCATATCTTTACCTCGGCGGACTACAGAATCGTCAGCGGCATTCTTCTGGACATCTTCGCCTCCACCTATCAGCCATCGTGTCGGAAAACTGTTCCGGGAAGATGTTCCTCCTGGAACATCGCATACGTGTCTATCGAGGTGGCACTAGCCTTCAATAAGTCGCCGCTGGCATTCATCTCCTGTGACAACGTGGATAGATAGTTCGTGCCTTTGTTTCTGAATACCTGGTGTAATAGTCCGTCAGCACGATTATCCATTTCTTCCTATTCTTCGTAGATGGCGCAAATGACCAACAAAGTCAATTCCAATATTATAACCTCTGTGAAATCTTTAGGACAAAATAATAAAGCCTCCGAGGTTGTGTTTCTTTTTTAAAACGTTTAATAAAGCTCAAGCTTTCGGGTATGGTGGCCCTTCTACAGGAGCAACGCAAATCCAACGCAAATTGCGTTGCTCCTGTAGAAGGGCCACCATACCCGAAAGCTTGAGCTTTATTAAACGTTTTAAAAAAGAAACACAACCTCGGAGGCTTTATTATTTTGTCCTAAAGTCAATTCCTATTATCTTAAAAGGATAGTTAGCTGGGGGAATAGGTTGTAGTAGTCCAGTAGGTAAGTGATTTGAGCCTTTTCAACTTTGACAAAGGTGGCATGTCTTCACGAATTCTGAAACATCTCTCACTATGGAAGGCCAATAGTATTTGATCTTTATTCGGTATATAGTTCTGGCGACACCTAGATGGCCATACAACATATGGTCGTGATATTATCTCATAATGTATTCACTTCTCTTCTTTGGAACCACAAGCAATCATGCTCTACCTTCCGGGTTTGGGGTTTTCTTATAGAGATAACCATCTTCCTCTTTAAAGTTATGCGTAATGGATTTTTTGCTTATACTAAGACCTTTCTCAACATTTTTCAATAAAATCATCTTCATCGGCCATTATTTGATTCAAAAATAACCTTTTGTACTCTTCATCCCAGTCTGCTTCCGGTAAGGGTCCTCTAGACAAACCATCCGCATCCAAATGATTTTTCCCGGATTTATGTATTATTTCAAAATCGTATCCCTGGATCTTCAGTGCCCATCTTGCCAATCGACCAGTCAGGTCTTAAGCCAGCATAATGCGTAATGGTCAGTTATTATTTTGAAATGTCTTCCATATAGGAAGGGCCTTAATTTAGACATCGACCACGCAACGGCTAATCATTCTTTTTCTGTGGTCGAATAATTCTGCTCGGGTTTGCTTAGAGTTCGACTCAAATATGAAATCACCCTCTCTTCCCCATCGATATTTTGAACCAGTGGTGCACCAAGGCCGATGTTAGATGCGTCCGTGTGAATGTAAGTAGGTGCATTTGGGTCAAAATGGCCCAATATCGGTGGATTCATCAACGTTTTTTCAGAGTTTTGAATGTTTCTTCTTGCTTCTCTGTCCAGGTAAAAGGTATATTATTTTTAATGAGACTGGTTAATAGGTCAGAAATTTTCGAGAAATCCTTGATGAATATTCTGTAATATATGAACAAATTCCTAAAAATGATTGCACTTCTTTGACCTTTTTGGGCTGGGGAAATTCACTAACAGCTTTGATATTAATAAAAAAGAGACAAGGGTCACCTCTTCCGTCAAAGTTTAATATTGTTTTTAGCGGGTTTATACCATGTTGGCTCGTTAAATGGCCGAGAATCTCTAGTTCTTCGAAAGCAAATTTGCATTTTTATCATTCAATTTTAAATTAGATTTGCCAAAGCATCAAAGAACAGCTTCAAGTCTTTTGAGGTGCGTTGGAAAATCCGAGCTATATATAATTACATCATCTAGATAGCAGAGACATATTTGCCATCTCAGATTGCCAAGCACATTTTCCATGTTTCTTTCAAAGGTGTAGAGGGCGTTGCACAGTCCGAAAGGCATCACGTTGAACTCATATAGGCCATGGGTTGTAGTGGAGGCTGTCTTTCCTTTGTCTCTCACCTCAACATTTACTTGCCAATATCCTGATCGAAGGTCTATTGCAGAAAAATATTTGGATCCTTGGAGAGTAACCATTACTTCATCAATTCTGGGGATTGGAAACACATCCTTCACTGTCACCTCATTCAATGTCCTGTAGTCCACACAGAATCTGAAATTTACATCTCGTTTCTTAACTAATACAACGGGAAAAGACCAAGGCTTGGAGATGGCCTAATTTACCTTCTTTGAGCATTTAATCAATTTGATCTTTTATAATGTCTCGCTCTTTAGCGCTCACTCGATATGGCTTATGTTTAATTGGCATCGCAAATTCTGTATCAATTCTATGTTTAGCCAAGTTGGTTCTCCCTAATCCTGATGAAAACAAATCTGCGTACTTTTCCAACACTTGCTTCAACTCCTTCTGTTCCTTCGATGAAAGATTCTTCTTCATTTGTAATTGAGGTTCGTTATTAACATCTTGATCTCTTTCCCTCATAACATTTATTTTCGCCGGACTACTTCCAAGATCCAAAGTCTGGTTTTTAATAATTTTTAATGGTCGAGGATATTGATTCGTTATTCAGATTTGAGTTTCATTATTTGTGACATTTATTAAGCTTCTTGCTAGTCGAAGTCTATTTGTTTCATACATTTTCCTGTTTTCCTCGATAATATATTCGCCATTCTCAGCTCCTATATATGCCTTGATCAATTTCATGGAAAGTTCCGATATGACAGTATCTTCCGCATTTTTATTTTATTCTGTTGATATTTTCTTTCGCCACGATTATTTTTCATGTCATAATTAATTGTTTCACGCTGACAATAATTTTTTTCGTTCATTTCCTTAAGAAAATCTCGTCCAAGTATAAATATTCGCAAATGTGTTCTCATTATCACAAATTGATGTGTAATTGCTTTGTCAAATTTTATATTTAAAACAATGTTTCCTACGATATATAATTCTTTGCCATCGGGTCCGGAGCACATTTTGTCAGGATTTATTATTTCAAGACCTGTATTAAGAGCTGTACTAAGGTCGAACACTGAAAGATCAGCACCTGTATCAATCAAAGCTTCACAAGATCCTATTTAATCCACCTGAATTTTCAATCTGTATTTGGGGTCCAATTTTTTAATGCTATTTATGGTCGACTCGCTTTGATTGACAGACTCAGGCGCAACCTTCAGTTTAAACCTTCCAAGACTGAATATTTATTCCATGTAGGAATGTTTGGACTATCGCAAACATCAGCAAACACACGAGGTCTTGGGTTTTTTCTGTAAACTTCATTCAATTGGATCTTCTCATCGACTTTTTCTTGTGTAATATTCGGGTCCTCTTCCACTACTCTTACAAACCTGATTCTGCAGTACCGCGCTACGTGTCCTGGCTTGTTACAATTGAAACATATTGGTCTTCTGTCTTATTCTTGTTTGAATCTGGACTCCTTTTGTATGTTTTCCACGGGTAGGCCGGTTTTGGTTCAGGAGTGGGAGAGTAAGGTCGTCTAGGGGCAGAGACCTGGGACAGAGGCTTGTTCTGGTAGTACCTCGGAGCAGGGGCCTGGAGGTGTTCTGGTATGGTCTTCTGAACGACGGAGCGTTCTTTTATTCCTCTTGATGATGGGGACGAGGAGAGCGTGGTCCATTATATATAGCTTTTGATTTTTCTACACGTTCTTGGTAATTATTTTCAAACAAATCCAGCTTTTTACATAATTATAGAAGTTCGTTGGTATTTTTAGGAGGGTTTAGGTAGAGGGCAAAAGAGTATTCTTTCTTTAACCCTCCAATTACCCAATTTATTTTAGTCTTTTCTTCCATTTGGGGGTCGACCTTGTTGCACAGTACAAGGATATCCTCTGAAAACCTGATTGCAGATTCATTCCACTGTTTCATTCTGTTTAGCTTCATCTTCATTTCTTCCTTGTTTGCGTTTGAGGCAAAATCCTGAATTAGACGGTTCTTGAAATTTTCCCTGCTGATGAAACTTATATTGTGTAGGTTCAGCCAGGTTTTGGCGCTACCAATCATATTCATGGCAGCATAACGGGAAATAATGTAGTCTGCCCAATGGTACAGGAAGCCAATTTCTTCAAGGGACTCAATCCATGGGCGAGGGTCTTCTCTTCCATCGTACTTGGGGATGTTTATGTTGGGAGTCAAGATAACTGGGTCGGCACTTGCATCTCGAACAATTGTTGCACCAGGTTGCGGCTTGGCAGACTCTTCAACCTTGATTCTATCCTGAGCCGGGTTTTGCATCTTACCAGAGCGTGTCTCAACCATCCTACAAATTTATATAAGTGGAGATAACTCTACTTTAAGTAGCCTCCAGAATAATATTTTTATTTCTTACATCAAAGAGAGCAGTGAAGTCACACAGTGTACCAAAATACAAATGGTGATTTCATAATATAACAAGAATTTAATGTTGTATAATAGAAACACATCAGTAAATGGTTATAGGCATGATTGACATGTGTCATTACATCATCATCATATGTAATGTACTGTGTACAAACTGAGGATAAATAAATAAAACTCTGTAATAGATTAAGAGTTGAGCTAAGCAAGAGATAGAAGTCATAACGTCTAAAATCGAGATAGATTTAGAATTCGCACAACAAGGTCTAAAAATGGAAACTGCCACGGCGCCAGTAGAATTTCACCAGACCATCCACGCCCCCTCTCACATCTGGTGAAATGCAAAACCCCCTTTATCAGAAAAGGTACATAAAGCCCCCGTCCTAGCTAAAAATACAGTTAGTTTACCATCTGCGCGAGCCCTCGTCGGTTGTACCTCAGGTCCATCTCATCCATCATGTAGACCAGTAAGAAACTTCTATCTCCCCATCTTTCGCTCCTAGCTCAAATTTTATCTGTTCACGGAACTTTCTTAGTGCAACTGTGTCTTCGTTTTTTGTGTGGACATCCCCAAGCTTTCCACTCTGCCTCGACCACGACTGCCTGTACTCTGTGAGAACTTTTAAAGGACTTACAAGGTGCAGAGAGGTACTGGAAAACTCCACATCCTGACTGTTCCTCTCGGTCAACACAGTATAGCGAGAGTCAACACTTCATCATCACATAGTTATATATTCTGTTTAATGAAATGAAAATAAATATAAAATATAAATTTGAATTTAATATATACGTATGAAAAATAATATATAATAATATATAACCAATTATCAATAAAATAGGCGCATTAACCATGATGCAACAATAGCGACTGTGACTGCACTACATGTCTACACAGGTAAAAAGTGACATTTACACCTACAAATGTAACAGAGGCCTGTTTGGTTACCTCTACTCACTGGTGGAATTGGACTTGTGCAAGAATCGAGGGACATATTGGATCAAATTTTGTTCTGTTGATAAAAAAGTTCCCAATTTAAAATTCCCAGATGTTTTCAGTCAGTTACAATATTTGTCTGAAGGTCGTAAAAACGCGACAAACAATTCTTGGCAATTCCCCCCAATTTAAATAAAGATGTTGTTTTTAATTATGGTTGGCCGATTAGAAGTTCTCCAAATTAGACGCCAAGAATAGCTACTAATTAATTTAATGATCCTTCCAATTTATTTTAAATATTTTGCCCATAATCTTCTTTGTTAAAGGAAATACATTTTAGAAAACCTAATTAGGCCTAATTCCCCTGTAACAGAGTAGATTTGTACTGACGGCTGAGAACTATCCTATTAGGCGACTTTCTCGAAGAAATTGAATAATTTATTCCCCTCTTGTGTGATGTTACTTTACACTGAGGAATATATAATCACTGTAAACTTTTGCAACGATAATGTCGCCTTCACGTAGGAAAAATAAATTATTGAATATTGAGGATACATTGTAACAAAGTATTTATTATTTTATTAACAGAGTATTATTTTTATGTTTATATTTTGCTATACTCTGTACACTTTCCTCTTTTGCTTATCTTTTGTTTATCCTTCATAGTTTGTCCTTGCCTGAAATAAATTGTTGTCTCATCCCGAAGTTGGTCTTCCCTAATTTTCCACGTGGCAATATTTTCTCAAGAAAATTAATATGACTCCAAGTATTTGAAATAATAATAAAAAAAATTTTAGAAAGGAAAATTAAGAAAAAGGCATATTCTTATCGTGCAACTGAAAGTTCTTGATGGCTTGCGCCATATATCGGATTACTATTTTTTCACAACAATTTAGAAAATTTTGAAAATAGAGCCTTCCATAAATAAATATTTAATTAAAAAGACATATATTGGAACAAGATATCATTTATTTTACCAATATTTCAGTTGGCTGAACGCCAACCTTTATCAAGGTGTTATAACATTTAAGGCACATTAAATATGTTATAATACCTTGAAAAAGGTTGGCGTTCAGCCAACTGAAATATTGTTAAAATAAATGATATTTTGATCTAATATATTCCTTTAAATAAAAAAAAATTGAAAATGTAATTCTGAAAATAGACTTCAAGATAAAATATGTTTTTAAAGTAACATACGTGTAAATGGAGGTATAACACTTAGCGCCATCTATATTTGAAAAAAGGAAGTTATAGTAGCTAGCAATGCTATCTCTCAACTCGCCGAGGTGACCTGCTGGACATCGCGGGCCAGCTTCGGCTCGCCTGGCTGTAGGGAGTCCAGGCCTCACTGCCAACGGCTACTCCTGGCTGGCCCGCAGCCGGGCGTGGATGGCATCGCCGACGTCTGGCTCTCACCGAGAAGTCTCCTGAGCCTCTACAAGGCCGTCCCTCTATCGTCCTTGAGCTGGACCGCCGGGTTCTGAACCCCGCCAGCCTGAGGTCCCCGCGTCTTTGAGACGACCACAGGTTCCTGCGGCCGCCAGACCTGCTGGCTCCCGAGCACTGGCTACAGGGGGAGGTCAATTTTTGATAAATTATTGAAGAAACTTATTGCGGAGAACGTGTTTTTTTCCAATATATTTTTCTACGAGATGGAATATAGTGAAGCCAGGCCTATGTCGCACTATACAAAGTCAGATAGGTAGATGGACTTAGAAGAACTCGTGCTCAAACCTGACTGGAAAGAAGTCGTACAACAACGAGACAAGAGATGACTAGCATACACGTCAACTCTGGGAGTGATCAAGAGAAGATACAAAACCCTTTCATAACGAATCTTCTTTCCACACCCTTACTAGAGAAGAACAAACGGCGATTTCAAGATTACGAACAGGACATCTTAGAATGCTCAAATTTAGAGGAAAAATCAAAACATTCCCGAAATGCCCCAAATACAATTCTCAATCAGCCAGTCCTGAACATCTTCAGAATTGTATCAAATCCTACAAAAAAGACCTCTGGAAAAACCCCAGGATTATAATAGAAAAGCTGAGACAATGGAACCTAATGGAGATCGTTTAAAGGACTTGAGGAATAAACAACAGGAGTGACCAGGTGCTGGAGGGCCCCATCGTTGTACGCACCTTTGACATAATGTAGTCGGTGGACCAGTGGGTAAAACCCTCGACAGCCATGAACCGGGATCGAATCCAGCGTTGGACCCTTTGTTTTATACGTGAACCACCTGTACATATTGTGGCGAAGATATAATTTATTATTTAATGTAATTATTCAATGAAAATATTTGGAAACAGATTTATTATTTGTAAAATCATCTTTAAAATATTTCTTTGCTTGCTTGTTCAAGATTCCCTAGCTGGATATAGTTTGGTTAATTTGTTAATATTTGTCGACTGGCCGTGGTGACGTCATCAATAAATACTTTCACACCTTCAGATATACAAAGACTTGATTTCTACGCTACAATAGTATTCATTGTACATATCATAAGCTAGGTTTCTATTTTAGAGCGGCACCAAGTAAAGTCATTTTGGAACCAGAGCCCTTTGACACATTAGCTATGGCGTTCTTCATTGGCTCAGCGAGCGATTGTTCACCCGGAGAAAGTGTCATTCTACAGCGCGGCTGGGTTGTGCGAACTGACGTTTGGAAGAATGCGTGGAAAGTGCCTTACATCAGGCACGGAGGGTGCGCTGGCTGCCATGGAGAGACAAGTGCCTAGTGTGATCTCAGTGCCCGAGGACTGGCGAAGGATCCCTGGTTGTTTTACTTTTTTAAATAATATGATAGATGCCATAAATAGTTCGAATTTCCGCCAACAGATGGCGCGCTAATGCATCTTGTTTATAATATTGTAGCGTAGTTTATTATTTACATAATTTTGAGTTTTAGAACATTTTTAAATAGATTTACATAGTTTACTTTGTGTCGTTTCTATATAAATGTGCGCGGCTACAATTCAAGGAAATACGTTCACCTCTCCTCGCGTCAATTTTGCAACATGACAATATAAAGAGTAGCACCTCTCCCTTTGAAAATGCATTAAAAATGAATTTTGGGTGATCATCACCCCAGTACAAACCGTAAAGTTGGTAAAAACGAATGAGCCACAACACCTCATGTTGCATTTCCTTGCCTGAAAACCAGCCTTGCACCAGCTTGGACATATTTTTGTTAAATTCGACCTATTTCATAACTTCCCTGGTAGGATGTTATGAAATCGAAGCCGTTCCTGTACTGATGAGGACCATAGCCAGAAACCATGGTATGCAGGTTGTTGGCTTTGTCTGAATTTGTCGAAACTGGTGTTGTGGCTTATTCTTTGTCACCAACTTGAAATTTTGTACTTTTGTGATAACTAAAAATACATTGTTTTAATGAGTTTTTAAAAGGAAAGGGGTCACTCTTGTTTTTTTTTCAATTATACCAGAATTGGCTAAATACCCATTCTTGATTAATCAAGAAAAGCTAACCACGTACGCGTTTCGGGCTGTTGGCCCTTGTCAGCGTGGTGCAAGCTGTGTATGTACAAGGTATGTCCCATAAGTTCCCGGACTGGGTCCATAAAAAAATAAATAAATAAAAAATGTAAATGAATTTGACTGTTTATTATAGAAAAAATATCTGGCTACACGGTGGTACCAATATCGAGGCGATACGTGCACGCGCCCCAAAGTTATTCTAATTTATTTAAAGGTTACACATAGCGCTGCGGCGATTTTACGATGGAACGAAAATTGAAGCAGAGGATTTGCATAGAATTTTGTGTGAAACTTCAAATATCAGCAACCGAAACTTTTTAAATGCTTAATAAAGCACTCCCCAAAGAGAACAATTGTTTTTGAATGGCATTCTAGATTTAAAGCTGGCAGAATTTCCATTGAAGATGATCTTCGTCAAGGACGCCCAAAAATTTCAAAGGACTGATGAAAATGTGCAAAAAATCACCGATTTGATAAAAGAAAATCTTCGAACCACTTTGCTGGAGCTAGAGCAAGACCCAGGCATCTCCTAAACAACGATTGGAAGGATCGTAACCAAATCAAAAAGACTCCTGCAAAATTCATCCCAAGATTCCTCACTAATGAGCAAAAACTGTGTCGGCTTGCAACCTGTGAGGACATGTTGGAAATGACAAGAACGGAAATGGAATGGAAAGACAAGATAATCACAGGCTACGAGACATGGGTCTATGGCTATGATCCTGAAACCAAGCATCAATTGCCGAGTGGAGATGTCAGGGTGAGCTTAGACCCAAAAAATCCAGATTATTGAAATCCAGAAACAAGGTGTTGTTGGTCGCTTTTTTGGATTAAAAGGGCATTTTTCATCACGAGTATCTTCCTGCAGGCCAAACAGTTATCAATGATATGTATTTGGGCATTCTTCGCCGTCTAAGGGAAGCGATTCGAAAAAAAAAAGGCCAGAAAAATGGACTAATGGTGGCTGGCTCCTACACCATGACAATGCTCGTCCTCACACAGCGCACTTGATGACTAGCTTTTTGGCGAAAAACGGGACACAAATCCTATTTCAACCACCCTATTTCTCAGACATCGCACCAAATGACTTTTTCCTGTTCCCCAAACTTAAAGCAGTTCTAAAAGGAAGACATTTTGACACCAGGGATGACATAATAGAAAAATCGCCGTTAGCATTGAAGAGCATTCCAAAAGAGGCTTATAAAACTGTTTCGAGAATTGGGAGAAACGATGGCGCTGGTGCGTTGAAGCAAGGGGGGATTACTTTGAAAAGTTTTAATAAAAATTTTTTAAAAAATCTTACCTTTTTTTTTATGGACCCAGTCCGGGAACTTATGGGACATACCTTGTATGTAGGTGGGCGGAACATGAATATAATTCTCCCGCAAAACTTTATGTCGAATATATATTTACCTTTAATATAAACCTTATTACTGTCAACAACTTCACTGAAGAAATATTAACAAACGTAGTACACGCCAAATTAGGGAACACTCTATCTCTAGATACCAAGCCAGATTTATTCAAATAAATTCGTATATTTGGAATTCCTCTAACACAAAAATCTCTCCATTTCTAAGAGAAGAATTTTAATAGACTTTCCCATATTTCTACTATAAATGTATTGAATCTCACACAGCGTAGTTTCTTTCTTATTCCCCGCGAATAAAATAGAAAGCGAGAGTGGAAATAACCAATTTATGCTTCATAAATATTCCAAGACTGAGGAGATTTCGGTGCGGCGACAAATTGCTGGAGATAATAACAAAACCTCCAGCCGCTATGCAAATCAAGCGAGGTGTAACAAGAAGGACCCGAGGCAGGCGAGTAATGCCATTTGCTGGGAGCCCTGCCGATCCGATTTGGCGCACTAATGATTGGTCTGCGCTAATTGGCAGCAATTAGAGAAGGTACTGGAAACACCTTAACGTCGTTATTCCGAGTTTATCTGTGGATTGGTAAATTTACATATTTACATATATACACCTATACATATACTAGATCATTAGCTAGGCGGCAAAACTGCGCAAGAATAATTAAACCTAAAATGGATCGATACATAACAAAATGGAACTTATGCTCTCACGTTGCTGCAATTTGCAGAATTCGGAGATCAAGCGTTACACCCCTATAATACAAGAATTTATTTTTCCCACACGAGCATTGCTCTCTCGCATTATATAAATATATGTGATATCTTGGGACCTCTGGGCTAGTGTTACCTGATGCTAGACGAACCTCGATGTCAACTCTACCGTGCAGTCGTGGTGGAAGGCGACACAGCTGGGCCAAAGGTGAAATAAACAAACAGAGATTCCACTAAAAGCGTCTGACGTCAAGAAGGAATGGGATGAGGAGAGAGAGATTTTAGAGCAAGTGTTACCGTTGGGATCCAAGCGAATACTGCCTATTCTAGGTTCTCGATTTAACACCAAGACCTGTCTTCTTTCCCATTGGTCGAAAGGTGTCACATGGCCTTTTTCTATTGGTTGACCTATTTAGGTGATGTCTTCTGATTGGTCTTTGCTACTGCCTTTGACGGAAGATACGTCCGGTCTTGTTCCGGAAATACGGGGCGTTACTCGACTTTTATGGTTTCCGCGGTCACAAGATACGCCCTGTCTTGTCAGGAAATATTGGCTTAAACTTAGCTCGCAGGGTTTCCGGGGTCAGAAGGTTAACTGTGACTTTATTAATAGTCGGGCTCTCTTCTAGGCCTACTTCTTAGGTTTGACTTCTACTCTCACCTAAGCCTGATTAGTTTTAACCTTAATCTTCTCCTGTTAGTCTCCATTCCTTCTATCTGTACAGTTGTTATACTTTATTAGATTCTTACGCGGTACAGATTGATGTTAGTTGAGGCTTTCTATGTGCAGTACATAAGAAGTTATATACAGTCATGGGGTGGAACATGTGGTAGTAGATATCTAGACTATTTACAACAATTTCATGGTCTTAAATCATCACATATATATAGACGTGTAATTGCCGAATACTTTTCGTAAGCCTTGTTATAAGACTTTGTTGTTAAAAATATAAGTTCTTTTGGAATTTTAATATACACTCATGGACAAATGGTACGGAAGTGAAAAGTATTTGATGTCTCCGGTCGTTTGTATTATTATTTTCTTTTTATTTTTGGAGACAGAGGCAATATTGCCCAAACATTGGTTATCTAGTGTGTCTTCAATAAAGGTCACTGCAATATCTTTCAGAGTTATTGTCTGAATCCCGATATACATGCTGAAAGATACAACTTTCATAAGTTTTGTCCATGAGTGTATACACACTTGGTTATCTCGTGTATCTTCAATAAAGGTCACTGTAATATCTTTCAGAGTTATTGTCTCAATCCTGATATATATTCTAAAAGGTACGATTTCCTTTTAATTAAGTTATATGTAAATTTTAAACATATTATATCCGTTTAAATGATAAATATTGTGTTAATGATAAATACATTGGGCGAACCTTCCTATTTATTATTTCAATTGCCATCTACCTTTAAAATTTCCTTAAGTTTGTCCATAAATGTAACTTGTGCGAAAACATTTAATCCCAACCTATAACACAATCTTTCCCCGCTCAGAAGTCCTCCTCTACGTGGAGGGCGGGAGAAGCAGCACAAGAAGGGACTGTCCTGTAGTACGGTGTCGTGAGCCGCTACGGTAACCGTGAACAGGGAACTCTGAAATGTGGCTGACTAACGGGGCAATGGCATCTCCCTTTCCATGGTGTGGACAAGACACCACCACAACACAATCTTACAACAGTGGAACCAATTCCGAAAGGTCCAAACACAGAATTACAGAGACAAGATTCCTATCAAACATGGACAACCAATCCATTCTCCTGGCTGGGGGAATCACTGAGTGACGGCTACAAGACAACCAGCCATACAAACGATGGTTTCCGTTATCACTGGTTTGCAATATCAACAAATTATAAGGTCGTTCCAAAAGTTCGTAAACATATGTAACGTGGATGACAAGGCCAAGATACCAGAGTAAAGTTGAGGAAAGAGGGGTGGACTCCAGCTGCCCCCGCTACCATGGGGCAGGCGCCAAAAACAGCATTCCTGTGTGGGGGAGGACCGAGTCTGGTTACATCTGCCGCAAGGAGAAGACGTGGTGACTTGCCTCCGGGCGTGTGGATGTTCCTACAAGGCGGTGCCAGAAGAGACTGACATCGGAGCGGCCTACAAGGCAGTGTTGGCCAAGCTGCATGTGTATAGTGTGGAGCGGAAAGCTTCACAAGAGGACATCCACGGCGCCAAGGATTCTTCTGACGGGGAGGTTGAAGGCAAGTCCCACTGTTTTGTATTCCTTCTGTTAAGTGAGATACAATAAAGCGCTAACTTTAGCTGCAATCCCTTCGAACTCACATGTGTATCTTTGTGGCATCCTGAGTAGACAAAGTACAGGTAAGTAGTACAGTAGTACAGGTAAAGCGTCTGGTTACGACGTAACAATATTATGATTTATATTTTGAAAATAGTGGGTAACACCCTCGGTTCCCGACAGTCATGAACCGGGATTGAATCCCACGTTTAAATTTGTTTAATATGTGAATAGCCTTCACATATTATTCATTGTTCAATTATCATGAACTAGGTTGCTCTTGCTGAGCGGTACCTATTAATGTGATTTGAACCAGATCCATTTATAAATATTTAATTAAAAATGCATATATTGGATCAAAGTATTATTTATTTTACCAATATTTCAGTTGGCTGAACGCCAACCTTTATCAAGGTGTTATAACATATTAATGTGTGGCAACAACAAATCCAGCGCCATATAACGTCAATAGAATTAAGTTCAAAAATATAATTTTGCTTATATTCAATGGGGAGAAAAAATTTGATATATTAAATATTATGATTTATATTTTGAAAGTGTGTTTACAAAATTTTGGGACAACCTTGTAATTCTTGGCTCGGCTGCTGATTGGCCACCATTGATATAGAACATCAGAGATTAAATCATTCTTCTATAAGAATTCTGTTATAAATTCACCGATATTACTTGTACCAAGGCTGTCCTTAAAGTTCGTAAACACTTGCAAGATATAAATCATAATATTTTAACGAACCTTTGGGAAAACCTTATAAAAAAAGACAACAGACGCCGCAATTCCTTTTATTTACTTAGTTAAATAAGCTTTCGGACAAGCCCTTCTTCATCAAGCTATAACTATAGAGTTAGCTGAAGAAAGGTTTGACCGAAAGCTTCGTTAACCAAGTAAATAAAAGGAATTACGGCGTCTTATGTCTTTTTTTGTAATATGATGGTTTTAACAAATCTTTCGTTAGAGAATTAACGGCAACAGTATCAAGAATCAGAACAGGACATTTTAAAGAAATGAAGATAAACCCAGACATGATTAGATCTTACAGGAACACTGCAATAACTGTCACAACACCCAACTCACTCCGGACCATATATACCCGGCCATCCTTGCAGCCCTCTATATGGCAGACATCAATCCAGAAGAGGACATCCTTACGGCACCTCAGTTGGCCGGTATTGTGATCAGGATGTATGGACCGATCTGATCTACTCAATGGACAAGACACCACCACCTCAGTTGGCCGGTATTGTGATCAGGATGTATGGACCGATCTGATCTACTCAATGGACAAGACACCACCACCTCAGTTGGCCGGTATTGTAATCAGGGTGCACGGACCGATCTGATCTACTCAATGGACAAGACACCACCACCTCAGTTGGCCGGTATTGTGATCAGGGTGTATGGACCGATCTGATCTACTCAATGGACAAGACACCACCACCTCAGTTGGCCGGTATTGTAATCAGGGTGCACGGACCGATCTGATCTACTCAATGGACAAGACACCACCACCTCAGTTGGCCGGTATTGTGATCAGGGTGTATGGACCGATCTGATCTACTCAATGGACAAGACACCACCACCTCAGTTGGCCGGTATTGTAATCAGGGTGCACGGACCGATCTGATCTACTCAATGGACAAGACACCACCACCACCTCAGTTGGCCGGTATTGTTATCAGGGCGCACGGACCGATCTGATCTGCTCCATGGACAAGACAACACCACCTCAGTTGGCTGGTATTGTGATCAGGGTGTATGGACCGATCTGATCTGCCCCATGGACAATACACCACCACCACCTCGGTTGGCCGGTATTGTGATCAGGGTGCACGGACCGATCTGATCTGCTCAATGGACAAGACACCACCACCACCTCAGTTGGCCGGTATTGTGATCAGGGTGCACGGACCGATCTGATCTGCTCCATGGACAAGACACCACCACCACCTCAGTTGGCTGGTATTGTGATCAGGGTGCACGGACCGATCTGATCTGCTCCATGGACAAGACACCACTACCACCTCAGTTGGCCGGTATTGTGATCAGGGTGCACGGACCGAACTGATCTGCTCCATGGACAAGACAACACCACCTCAGTTGGCTGGTATTGTGATCAGGGTGCACGGACCGATCTGATCTGCTCCATGGACAAGACACCACCACCTCGGTTGGCCGGTATTGTGATCAGGGTGCACGGACCGAACTGATCTGCTCCATGGACAAGACAACACCATCTCAGTTGGCTGGTATTGTGATCAGGGTGCACGGACCGATCTGATCTGCCCCATGGACAAGACACCACCACCACCTCGGTTGTCCGGTATTGTGATCAGGGTACATGGACTGATCTGATCTGCCCCATGGACAAGACACCACCACCACCTCGGTTGTCCGGTATTGTGATCAGGGTGCACGGACCGATCTGATCTGCCCCATGGACAAGACACCACCACCACCTCAGTTGTCCGGTATTGTGATCAGGGTACATGGACCGAATTGATCTGCTCCATGGACAAGACAACACCATCTCAGTTGGCTGGTATTGTGATCAGGGTGCACGGACCGATCTGATCTGCCCCATGGACAAGACACCACCACCACCTCGGTTGTCCGGTATTGTGATCAGGGTCCATGGACCGAATTGATCTGCTCCATGGACAAGACACCACCACCAACGAATCTTTCTGCAAACTGTAAGAGTTCCACGACCTGGTACTGTAACTACTGTGGTGGTGGAAGTTATCTGGATATATTTGTGTAGCAAAGTATTTATTATTTTATTAACTGATTATATATTTTCATACTTATATCTTTCTATTTGGTAAACTTGCCTCGTTGTTTATCTTGTATTTTATCAATTATAGCTTGTTCTTGCCTTAAATAAATTGTCATGTCATCTTGAAGTTTGTCTTTTGGGGGGATTGGAGAATCTAACCTTTTTGAACAACCTTGGTTGCGTACAGCACCTTGGTACTTTGATATAGTGAATTACGGTTTGTCTGATTGTTATTAATTTGATGTAGTGTATTGTCTGATTGCTACATTCATTGTTGGGCTTAAATATCATACATTTTGGTTAGTAGCCCGTAAAACCATATTCTCTCGGAAGTTTGTCTTCCCTAATTTTCCACGTGGCAATACCACTTTGTCCAATATGCTCTTTTAGAATGGTTGCAAGGTTTTCCCACTATGTACTAAGTGTCAACCTGAAACCCGAAACCACATCAATGACTGTATTGGCTAATTCATTGTTGAGCTCTACTAATTCCCAGCAGACACCATTAACAAGCTCTACAAGCTTGATACCATGATATGGGTGATTGAGTGGAGATAAGAAAGAAGAAGATTCTGCTTGTACACATTATTGACTGTATTGACTCATCCATTGATGAGCTCTACTCAGTATCCCCAGCAGACACCATCAACAAGCTCTACAAGCTTGATACTCTGATATGATATAGTGGAGATAAGAAAGAAGAAGAAGAGAATTCCCATCAAGTTTTTCAACGCAGTCTTCATACAGTTCTGTTTTAAAATAAAGATCATTATAAAAAGCCCCTCTCACTATTCATAGATTCTCCCTAATAACATTTTATTGAGACGGTATTAGTGTTTGAGAATGGGATCATCTTATATTAAAAATGATGTAATAGAATTAAGCCGGGTAAGCAATGACTCAAATGCAGTTTATTAATGTTGACGATTGGCTGAAGGATCCCCGGGGCGGCAAATTACCGCCGTCACGGATTCCACGCAGAATTAGGCAGCGCACCCAGCGGCGATTCCCACGCTTCATTTTGGGCGCACGTGGCCCGCTACAATGGCGCCCCATAGGCTGACACGTGCAGCCCCTTTCAGTCAGCGTTTCAAATTATGTGATCGCGGAGCCATTTCATTTGGGGCGATTAGCGATGGAAATGTATTTCAATTAAGCTCTTAGCGAACTGCGGGCGCTTTGTTGTAGGGCCAATAGACTGAGTAGCCTGGTGTAGCTACATGAGCGAGGAGAACCCTTCATGGCGGCTGTTGGGACGTGGTGGTGCCTGGTAGGGAATTGATCGAAGCTTTCAGTTGAAACGTTCACTTTCAGATCATAAATAAGTTTTACTGGCTCCCTTCATTTATTTTTGCAAAAACTGCTTTGTGATATTATTTTCACTTGAGAATTCACAGCCTGTATAAATTGATGATACATACACTAATTGAAAAAACATAGTGAAGTGAACGTCTTTTATATCACCTGTAAATATGTTAATGATGACAAAATTATGCAAATATCGATCCTTTGTATCATTTTTTGAGTTGGGAACTCATCCAAGAATAAGTTTATTAAGACCCACCGGTGTTCTGTTCTTTAAAAGGAGACAGAGTCAATTTTGATCACATTTGGTTATCTCGTGTGTCGTCACATAATAAATGTCACTGTAATATCTTTCAGAGTTATTGTCTGAATCTCGATATACATGCTAAAAGGTACAACTTCCTTAAGTTTTGTCCATGAGTGTATTTCTACACAAATATAGTTTATTGCCATCACATTTCTTGTTCAAAAGGTCTGATTTACAAACTCACGAGTGGATAGAAATTTCTCCAAGAAGATATGCATGATTAGCTCCGTCAAGATATTAGAAGATATCAATACATGTTTCATTCAAGATAAAAACTTGTCAATAAACTTATCTCTGGATTATTTTTATTCCTAACTCAATAAATGATACGAGGGATCGATATTTGCATATGTTTGTCATCATTAACCTATTTACATATCTTGAATCTTGAGGTTCTTCTATTGGAGGAGGAATAAAAGGGGGGAATCTCCAAACAGTATTGAAGTTTCTTAAAAGCTAAGAAACACTTCGCTCAAAAGAGATTTTTTATTTTCTCAACCTTTTGACAAAAATATTTTGTCCTCGTTAGAAAAAAAATCAGGAAAAGATTTTTGTCGAAACTTCGAGAAATAAATACTTTTTGGCCAAAGTGTTTCTCAAATTTAGGAACTATGAATGTTGGCCAGGTAACCTCTATCTTCAGCAGTATTTAAAATATTAATTAAAGTGTTTGAACTTGGGCTCTATCTATGGGATGCTACCATGGGTCTTGGAGAAGCCTCCTTGACCGAGTACAGGAGTCTTGGAACAGATTAATAATCTAAGGCAAAAACATATTAATAGAGCTGAGAAATTGAAGAAAATACTATATTCAAAGTTCGAAACTATTTTAAACGGGTAATGTTCTTTTTGAAATTAAACAATTTCTACTGCCCTTACTGCAATGGAAATAGAAATTGCTTAATTTCAAAAAGAATCTTACGCGTTTAAAATAGTTTCGAATTTTGATAACAGATGGCGCGCTAGTGCATCATAAAATACTATATTCAGCTACGGATATATTAAATATTATATTACTATATTCCTTTGGTCTTCAGTAGACAATGAACACTCATTTCAGTCGTCGTTTGAATTAATTGTTGGGCCATCATATTTTAAATAGTAAAACAAGCTGGATCTATATATTGAACAAGACATTCATTTGTTCTTATATTTTATGTAGATCTCCACACACACACAAAGTACGTTTTATATATTACTTATTAGTAATCATCTATCAGCTAGTATTTACTATAAAACTAAATATTTACTTCATTCAGGAATTATTTCATTATTTTCTATTTACTTTTTGAAATACTTACACTTCAGTTTAATTATAAAATGTCAAGTATTCAAAGTACGAAATTAACATAGGATATTTCAGAGGTTTTATCTATCTGCAGGTAGAGAGTTGAAATGTACAAATATTGCAATAATGTACTTGTAATACAATATAATGCGGCCTATGATTGTAAAACGACATTTGAAAATTATCCTGCATGTGTTTCTTTTGAAAGAAAATTTGAAACTTATTTTAAGGAGAAATAACGATTATTTCTAACCTTAGGGATGAAGTATGAAAGGATGAATTGTGAAAAGTAATGATAAACGGAAAATTAAAAGTGTTCAGGGATAGGAATCGAACCCACAGTTTTCCGCTTACCGGGCATATGCCATGTCCATTAGACATAATGTACTTGTATTGTTTTCAAAAACCTTTTGCAATAACGCGGTGAAATAAATTCCTGTTTTGGAATTCATGAAGTTTATCTAGTAACCGACATTATGGAGACAATTCAGTTAAGAAACACATAAACTATTTTGAGGTGCTTGGTCAGTTGGGTTTGTCATTATTTAACGTTTCGTGTTCTACTAGTCTACTGGATAAAGGTCTGTTGTTGTTTTTGTTTCTTATCCCCTTGTGTAAAGATTACACGAATTCCATTAGTTCATGTTCCTCGAGCTGTTTTATGATAAGAAGCGGCCTCTCCCAAAGGTCCTGTTTAGTGCATCTAATGCAAGCCAAAATGTGTTCTGGAGCTAGGTCCCAAAGGTCTGTTGTTTTTTCATTCATATTGATTTATTCCTTTTTCTAATGTTTTCTCTGTTTTTTCCTATATGCACTTACAATTGTAATTTGCTAGGCAATATTCATTCCACATACCGAGTTTAATACCTACACACTAATTGCAATCCTCCAAAAAAGACCTCTGGGAAAACCCCAGGAATATAATAGAAAAGCTGAGACAATGGAACCTAATGGAGATTGTTTAAACGACTCGAGGAATAAGCAACAAAGACACACACTAATTCGCAAAGTAACACACAAGAAGGAATAGAAGAACTATGTAAATAGAGAACCAGTCTACAATTGAGTTCGAACATAGCTGCAGGAGATGGCTTTTAGCTATTAAACAACCTATCATGTCTATGTTTGAACCAGTAGTTATAAACACTTCTCAACAAATAAATAAATCTCAGAATTAAAAGTTGATTTTAAACAGGCATGTTCCTTCATGGACCAAATGGAAAGTCACAATCCCGATATATGTTAGAAGGTACGACTTTCTATGTTTTATTTCCATGAGTGTGTTTAGTTAACTCAGGCACCAAAGTATCCAAATATCTAGTTAAAAACCTCATTTGAACAGATGCATCAGAGACGCGATGCGCGAGTGCGCGTTCCAGCGGTTTCCCCTTTTCAGACGTTTTAAAAGCCAACCTATTTATGTTGGAATTATATTAATTCTGCCAAGTTTTCAAATAGCACAGAGCGTCGGAATGTTCTTGGAGTCAACGTTTGACGATTACGATATAAAAATAATGTGAAGTTGTTTGTAAGCGACACACTATCAAGGTTCACACAATATACACTCTTGGACAAAATATAAGGAAGATTCATATTTTGATATTGCCGGTAGTCTGTTTTTCAAGGAGACAGAGGCTGTTCACACTTGGTTATCTCGTGTGTCTTCAACTGTAATATCTTTCAGAGTTATTGTCTGAATCCCGATATACATGCTAAAAGGTACAACTTTCTTAGGTTTTGTCCATGAGTGTATACACACTTGGTTATCTCGTATGTCTTCAATAAAGGTCTCTGTAATATCTTTCATAGTTATTGTCTGAATCCTGATATACATGGTAAAAGGTACAACTTCCTTAAGTTTTGTCCATGAGTGTATACACACTTGGTTATCTCGTGTGTCTTCAATAAAGGTCACTTTAATATCTTTCAGAGTTATTGTCTGAATCCCGATATACATGCTAAAAGGTACAACTTCCTTGAGTTTTGTCCATGAGTGTATACACACTTGGTTATCTCGTGTGTCTTCAATAAAGGTCACAGTAATATCTTTCAGAGTTATTGTCTGAATCCCGATATACATGCTAAAAGGTACAAATTTTAAGTTTTGTCCATGAGTGTATACACACTTGGTTATCTTGTATGTCTTCAATAAAGGTCTCTGTAATATCTTTCATAGTTATTGTCTGAATCCTGATATACATGGTAAAAGGTACAACTTCCTTAAGTTTTGTCCATGAGTGTATAAGTGTGAGATATTAATTTGGAATTAATTGAAGCTTCTTGATATGTTGTGCTTGTTTATATCAAATGATAAATCGGGGTGACATCAATGTATTGGGACAATTTAGTAAGAGCTATCGACACTTGTGGGAATTGGACAAACACAGGAAGTGAAACTGTAATTTGATGGAGAAATAGAACACACCATTTATTTCAGACAATCCTGGATCAAATCCCGCTTTGAGCAAGTTTTCCTACTCCAATAGCCCCTGATTCAGGTCTCAATCGAACACTACCAGTGAGTATAAGTAACCAATCAGGCTTATGAAATCTTATAAGTGCATATGTGTCGAATTGCTTTATATATATATGTAGATATGTAAGAGGCACCTTTCTATTTATTTGTACATCAGAGCGATGGCACTGTGCACCACCCCAGTAAAAAACCTTTCAAGTGATGATAAAAAATGAGCCAAAATAACAGTTCTAGCAAATTCAAACAAAGAGCCAACAACCTTTATACCATGGTGTCAAAGTATGGCTCCCATATGGTGGCTTCGATTTAATAACAACCCACGAGAGGGGTTATGGAATTGGTCGAATTAACCAAACAGATGTGGATATGTGTTTACAGTAAAAGCAGTCTCTAACTACCTAGCATGATTATCATAGGATAAGTTGTGAAAATGCTAAGATTGATTCAGTGAAAACATAAGTGGTGACGAAGTGTGTGTCTCAGATAGATGTCTGTGTCGGCACAAGAATTGTGTGTTCCACGTTCTGTCCAGATAACTTCCAATTATCAGAATGATATGTGATTGGTATTATACCACAGATGTATTGACCCAACATGGTAATGAACATTTAATAGCCAAGATCAACACGTCCGCGGGTCACGGCGAGGTCCTAATGTCTGAATGGCGTGTAACTTGGACCGTTAATTCAATCAGGGGAATTTATGAAGCGTGGGAAAGCCGCCCCCCTCCCTCAGTCCCCCGGGTCGATACTGGGGGAGCTGTACGACCTGTTGGGCTGTCGGTTGACAATTCCACGTACACTTGATGTCGTGTGGGTTGGTTCCTTCAGTCAGTGTAGATATATGAATATATATATTTAAAATGTTATATAAAATATTATTTATTTTAAATTATAATTTCATAGATTGAAATATTCTGCTAAATCGACCGCCAGAGGTCACTCTTCCCCTATAAAAACTCGTTGTTGTTTTATCCCAATGGAATGCGCTTGAAATAAAAATTATTACTATTCTGGAGGCTACTTAAAGTAGACAAAAAATAATATGCTACCGATTGTAATTAAATCGACGATCGGACCAACCGGCGAGAAACTATGCATAATCGAAGCTTCCTTAATAACGAAGATCCTAGACAAATGTGGAATCGAGTATAAACTTGAGGAAACGGTTCAATCAAAGAAGAGAATTCGCAGCTCCCAATCGGATGACTCAAGATCGCCAACTAGGAGCGAGCGTAATCTGAAGACGCCTAGAATGGACATCGATGAACAAAGTCCCGCCACTGGAATTTCTCAACAAATGAACGCAGCTCACCCACCGCAAGACGATGAAGAAAATAACGACAACGATGGCCCATGGACCACAGTCACTAACGTGAAAAAACCGAGAATTCCTCCTGTTATTGCAGAAAATGTAGCAGATTGGAAGCTTCTTTGCCAAGAACTAAAAGGCTTGTGCACGGAACCATTCCAAGTCACGATTTCTGGCAAAAAGCACATAATTAAATCGAAAAACATAGGCGACTTCAAAAAAATCAGGGAGTATGTACAGAAAAATAATGGAGGATATTCCTACAGACTACAGGAGGAAAAACCACTGAAAGTAGTATTGAAGGGGGTTACAACAGCCTTCAAAGAAGAAGACGTCGTAACTGAACTGGTCTCAATGGGCTTCACTGAGGTTATTGTCAAAAGACTCCATAGACAATCGACCAAAATACCGATGAATATAGTCCTAGTAGAGCTACCGAAAAATGAACAAAATAAACGAATCTATGGAATAACCGAAATCCTTTACCAAAAAATAGTCGTGGAATCATTCAGGACTACAAAACGAGTGACTCAATGCTTTAACTGCCAGGGTTTTGGGCATGGCCAGCTAAACTGTTTTTTGAAGCCCAAATGCGTCAAGTGTGCTGAAGAACACCATTCGAAGGATTGTCCAAGAAAGTCGAAACAGCTCCCACCAAAGTGCGCTAATTGTGGAGAGGCGCACACAGCCAATTACCGCGGATGCCCGAATTTTCCGAAGCCACAACAACAGCAGCTAAAGCCTCCTAGACAAAACTCCCCTAACACCATACCTCAAGCAAGCTCCACTGAAACAGAAGAAGCAACTGTTGAAAAACAAAAGGCAAGTTACGCTGAAACTGCAAAAAAGAAAACTACTCGTTCTGACACCAGGGAACTAGGCGAAAAGTTATTAGAAATTATCAAAACTTACTTACAATGAAAGGAAAATTACCTTTAAAAATCGTTTTCTGGAATTGCAATGGAATCAAACTCAAAAAAGAAGAATTCCTACAGTTTTTAGAAGAAAACTCAATAGACATGGCACTGCTCAGTGAAACACACTTAAAACCATCTGTTGACCTCAAACTCAGAAACTATCAGACAATAAGAGACGATAGAATCGTTGGTAGGGGCGGTGGAACGGCAATAATTCTAAGAAACTATCTTAAATATAAAAAAGTGCTGATTCAAACATCTAACATGGAAAACACCACAATTCTAATGAAACCAGATGGAAGGACAGTAGTGCAGATATCGTCAATCTATAAGAAACCCGATCTACCACTCCAGGAGGAAGATCTGAATCTCTTGTTAGAGAATAATCAATCAGTAATCGCTGCAGGAGACTGGAACTCCAAGCACCCTCTTTGGGGCTCAAGAACCTCCAATAATAGTGGAACCGTGCTTCATAATTTTTCCGAAAAAGAAAACCTGGACATTGTCGCACCTTCTTCACCCACGCACTACAGTCCTTTGGGAAATCCAGACTTTCTAGACATCGCAATTCTTAGAAACATCCCCTGGACTTCGAGGATTAAGACCCTGGATGCCTTATCTTCAGATCACCTCCCAGTAATCCTAGAGCTGACCTGCCCGAAGGATGAATTCACGACTAGGGCTTGCCGACTCACTAACTGGGTACACTTCCAACAAGACTTAATTTCCAGTACGCCTCCTAGAATACCCTTGAAAACAGAAGCCAATATTGATTCAGCAGTGACCTTACTAAATGATAAAATCTACAACAGCTACTCAAAAAACACAGTTATATCATCCTCTTCATCAAAACAGAACCCCTCGACCAAGGCCTTGATAAAAGAAAAGAATAAAGCTCGTAAGAGATGGCAAGCAACCTGGGATCCAGCCCATAGAGCCATTTATTTAAATTTACAGGGAAAAGTTAACAAAGCCCTCAAATCCGACTCCACCGAGAACTGGAATCAATTCATACACAAGATTGAATCAAGCCCAAAGGACTTCTGGAGAAAAACAAAACCCATCAGGAAAAAAAACGGAAAGGATCTCAAGTTTAGTAACGAACGGCAAAACCTTATTGACCGACAAAGAAATCGGAAATGAACTTGCAGAACACTTCTCCAACCAGTTCTCCAAGGATAAAGAAGAAGACCAACCAAATATAACTTATAATCACCAACAAGAAAAAATGCTCACAATGACGACACCAAATGAAGTCAAAGAAGTGATTAAATACTTAGCTAACCACAAAGCTCCTGGCCATGACAATATCACTCCGCAAATGGCCAAGAATCTTCCCATCAAATGGATTGCATTTCTAGCTGGAGTTTTCAACGCCGCACTGCACTTGTGTTACTACCCCAAAGTCTGGAAGCATGCTATCATAATTCCAATTCCAAAAAAATCCGCTAAATCCCCTGAAGATCTAAGACCTATCAGCCTCCTCCCCACCATCGGCAAAATTTACGAAAGAATTATTTTACGTAGACTTCAGATGTACTTGGACAACTCTAACTTCATCATCCCGCAGCAATTCGGATTTAGAAGGGGGCATTCAACAACTCACCAACTCATTGCAGTTCTGGACTACATCCAGATAAGAAGATCCCACAAGGAAGTGGTAGGTGCTGTCTTTCTAGATTTTGCGAAAGCATTTGATAGAGTTTGGCATAATGGCCTTATAAAGAAACTCACTAAACACCAGTTTCCAAGTGACATTATCAATTTTATGCAGAATTATCTACAGGGCAGGACATTTTCAGTCAAGCAAGGAAATTTTATAACTGAACCAAAGCCAATCCAGACTGGAGTACCTCAAGGCTCTATCCTCGGACCCTACCTTTTCAATATTTACATTAATGACATCCCACTGCACTCTAAATGTAAACTTAAGCTCTTCGCAGATGATACAGCAATTTTATTTAACTCTAAATCAGTCAACCTATTGGTTACTCAGCTTCAGAATTACCTAAATGACATAATCAAATGGTGCGATGAGTGGAAGCTAGACATTAACCCAACTAAGACTCAAGCAATAGTTTTTTCCCCCAAGAGATAACAAAAAATTCAAGCCACAAACCAACCTGACAGTAAACTCAAGCACTATTAGTTGGGCCGACCATGCCAAGTATCTTGGTGTCACTTTGGATTCGAAATTAAAATTTAACCTACATGTCCAAAACACCATAAGAAAGGCAAAGATAGCCAAAATATCTCTATCAAGCCTGCTTAATTTTAAAAGTAATTTAACAACAAAGCATAAATTCACGTTGTACAAAACCTGTATTCTACCCATCATCACGTACGCACTACCAGTCTGGGGCAAATATATCACACCTACGGATAAAAAAAGAATAGATGCCTTCATGAGGATTTGCTTACGAACCACTATAGGAGCCCCATTCAATCTTTCAAACAAAATTCTCAAAGAAGATCTCAACCAGCCTAATATAGAAGAGATGTATCAAGACTCTGCGACAAGACTATTCTCGCAATTTCAAAAATCATCAAATCCAACTATACAAGAAATTGCTCAAAATCAAGGTGACCTCAGCCACCGAATCCGACGACCTGGACCCAATGGCTAGCTGACAGCCAAACACCCAACAACTGCCCTCCTGTAAGGTTCGGGGGACCACTCCAGCATTACAACTCGCCATGTGTAAATAATCTGGACAAGGTGACTCGCGAGCTGTGCTCGAATGTAACACCTGCAAATTGAGATGAAATAAATAAAAAAAAAAAATCCCAATGGCCGGCTCAAAACTTTTGTGCATTATGTAAATAATCTTTTGTTTTCCTTATTCTACTCGCCTTAAGTCAGGCATTACTTTTATCAAACCATTTTTTATATATATTCCATAAGATCAATTAAATCAATTTTGATAACTGATTTTATTTATCATTGCCACGACTGCTCAGCAAATAACTCCATGGCATAATCCTCAACATGATCAAGAAAACAACAGGAAATCTCATTTTTAAATTATAACATATATATGAAAAAAAAAAAGATAGAAAGAAATAAAAAAGGTCAGTTATTAATATTAAAAATAAAAATGCCATATCCTGACCAGGAGCACAAGTGCTTTACAGAAGGATTCTTGATAAATCAAGAAATTGGGTTGGCCAAATATCAGAGAACAGGCTAAATCAATGTTTAGTTGATTTCTGTCTCCCCAGATGGCGCTCTGCCTTCTGTAAAGCACATGTGCTTCTGGTCAGGATATGTCATTTTTATTTTTAATATATATATTGCTACGTCGTACTTAGACACTGTTCGTGTTCTTTGTCTACTCAGGATGCCACAAAGATACACATGTGAGTTCGAAGGAATTGCAGCTAAAGTTATCGCTTTATTATACGTGTCACTGAGAAGAAGGAATACAATAAGTGGGACTTGTCTTCAATTTCCTTGCCAGAAGGATCCTTGGCGCTGTGGATGTCACTCTTGTGTTCCGCTCCCCACTGTACACGTCCAGCCTGGACTACACCGCCTTGTAGGCCGCTCCGATGTCAGGCTCTCCTGGCACCGGCTTGTAGGTCGCTCCGATGTCAGTCTCTCCTGGCACCGTCTTGTAGGATCATCCACACGCCCGGAGACCACTTCCTTGATCCCCACACTGGAATTCCGTTTTGGCGCCTGTACACCTCACACATGGCAGCTGGAGTCCACCCCCCAACTTTACTCTGGAATCTTGACTTCTCGGATAGCTTGTCATCCATTTTACAATAAAAATATATATAATACTGAAAAAACGAACAAATTGGGGAGCAAAACCCAAAACTCTCATAACAACATATACCACCTTAATAAGGCCAATAATGGAATATGCGACACCTGTCTGGGCTCCCTCAAGCTCATTATTAAAAGGAGGACTAGACAGTGTTCAAGCAAAAGCGGCCAAAATAATCACTAGTGCTGTTTCATCCACCAACAATGAGAAAATTCAGATAGAATGTGGTCTAGACCTATTCGAAAGAAGAAGACAATTAAAAACAACAAAATTCACCAATAGCGCAAAAAGTAAAAAAAAAAAAAACGAACTCATATCCCATAGAACCTATTTAAACTGGACACAAAAATAAAGTCTCAAAAGATCTTCGACACTTCAGTACGACAACAATATTAGAAAGGGCATAAACATGAAACACAATGACTTTCAAATTCAAGAAAAACCAATATCCAATCCCATTGCCATAATATGTAATCATCAATCTTAACCTGAATCAACCCTGCAATAACAAATAGAACAAAAACATACCTAAAAAGAAAGGACTTGACACAATTGATTTATATGATCAGAGAAATTATTTATTAGCATACACAGATGGATCATCAGACCTTACCCTGAGTAATGGAGGGGCCGGAATTAACATAATACTGCAAGATGGAACAAACATAAAAATAAAAGAAGGAGAAGGAAAGATTTCGTCAAACTTCACTTGTGAACTGACAGCTATCTGGAAAGCTCTTGATTTATGCCTTAACCAACCATCCCTGCATCAAGCAGAAGGAATTATAATATACAGCGACTTCATATCCGCTCTAGAAGCAATTCAAAAGGGCAATACTAGAATCACGCAGAAAATACACTAATTACTTACCAAACTGGAACCATTGGAGAAGAACCGCATTCTACAATGGATTCTTGCCCATGTTGGGATCGGGGGTAATGAAATGGCAGATGAATTGGCAAAGGAAGCCAGAAGGTTGAGCCAAAGGAATGAACAAATGTCAGTATTTGACGCTGATACTTTGGCAAAATACAAGATAAACAAACAAAAAATAAGAAAAGATCAAATATGAGAAATAAACTCTGAGAAAAAACTGACAAAAACTATAAGAAGACTTAGAACAAAACACTATAAAGGAATGACAATACATCCAGATGGCACAAGAACCTATAGGACATGTAACAACTGTCCTGGTATGGAACTAACACCTACCCACATATTCTCATGTCCAGCAATGGCCGCAGCCTTTCAGAAATTTGACATGGACCCAGAGCAGCAGCTTTACACACCCAAGCTAGAGGACATGCTGCTGCTGTGATAGAGATGTACGGAGACATCTGAGGCTCTTTATTGGACACGACAACAACAACAACTGGTAAGACCAGACTGAGGGTAAGTGTTTCTTTTAATTATTATTATCCCATTGTATAGTTATACAAGGTCATGGAGACTATATTCATGGATCAAATTCACAATCTTGGTAGGGTTGGAATATAGGTCCTGTCTTGATTAGTCCAGAAGTCTCCATGATGGGGAGCTGCTTTCGTTGGTTGGTTATCCAGAGGGTTCCATGTGACAGTCAGACTTTGTCCCCCGGAAGTGTTTCTTTTATTCAGTAACAAACTTCCAGACTCGTCTGTTCTTCAAGTGTACATAGAATTAGAACTATATGTAGATTTCTTATAGGTGTAACTGCTCTAGTTTAAACCATTTTCTCGTTTATATTGAGGCCTTAGTATACACCAATACCTCGCTTTGCGTCGTTTCGTTTTGCGTTTTTTTCGAAGTTGCGTCGCTGCTTAATTTTTACTGATTTTCACTGTGCGTCGTTAGATTTTCGAAGTTGCGTTGTTTTGGATTCGAGTCTTTAATTTTTTTTTTTTTTTTTGAATTTTTTTGCTAAAATATGGCAACACCTTTGTTTTTGATTGCGCCATGCCATCAAAATTTTATTTTCACTTTGCGTCGTTTCAATTTGCGTCGTGTTTTATTGGAACGTAACCCCGACGCAAAGCGAGGTATGGGTGTAGTTTAGTACTTTATATTCCGACTTCAGACAACCCTCTACCCTTGATCCATCCATTCATACAACTATATATATCCTTAATTTAATTATGTATAATACATTGTTGAATACAATGACGTTTGATCAAGGTCTTTGGTTTATATAAATTCTACAAGACCGCAGTCACCGTTCGGAGGAGATTAATAGAATCGCTGAATGTTGTGTTACATTTGGATGAGGAAAGCGAAGACTAGAACGCGGCTGATTCCACACTAGCCTGTTCAGTGATACGCTAACCTTGACGTATGCACGAAGGAACGTGTGACCATTGGACATGTGTCGGACCTGTAGGCTGTTGTTGGGTGCTGCGCTGCCTGGAATATAGGAGCTCCATCTATGATTCCTTTCTTCCTGTGGTGAATCTCTATAAGACCGGTGGTCTTAATAAAGCTGTGTTGTTGTTGTATAATATTTTGTTGAATATTCCTTTTTTTCACTTATACTAATCTAAATTTCTGTGAATACTACTAATTATTGTTCTTTTCAAGGAACTGCTTGTTCTCGATTGCTTGTATATAAGTTTATGCCAAGCCCTTTCTTTCTTCTTTCCCTTTATTTGATACAATGTAAATAACATTGCTGATTATTGTTACTGTTATTTCTATAGATACCCTCTTCTACTCGGAAAATCTGTATAAGACCAAAAGGTCTTAATAAAGCTTGTCGTTGTTTAGTATTCTTTCTTATAGTTTGGAATACACAGTTCAAAAATAAAGTTAAAGAACCATCTTTTTATTACACAGTGGGGTAGAGAAGCAAACTATATGAAATGACAATCTGAATTAATAAGAATTGGGAAAATCTTTTATTCGAGCTGGCACAACGGATTTAGCAAAAGAAACGAGATATTAATTAATAACCAAAGTTGATTTTAATTAGTTCATCTAAAAATTCTCACTTTATTTAATTATCTAATCTACTCTTTTTCGAATTTAATTAAAATTTTAATTAAGAACAATAAGTTAATACCATAAAAGAAGGAAAAAGACAGTCCCCATTAAAATAATATAAAAACTCCCAACTTATTTGCTGTCTCTTTCTTTATTTAGTTAAAATGGGAGAGGCGGTTTGAAGGAGGAATAAATTTTAAAATGCTCCAATCACTGACAAAATTGACGATATAATTAAAAGAGAAAATTCTAATATAAATATAAGATTATTTTAAATTCCAACCATTTGATAATTATATTATAAATATCAAAAATTCTGAAATGTTTGGGAAAAAAAATCTTTTCGCGAGCAGCGACATTGCCGCTAGGGAAACTTAATTAATCAAGATAAAATTTACCTAAAGAAAAAAACCTCTCGGAAAAAAAGTAAAAAAGTTATTTTTATGGGATCTAATGAAGGTTTTAGAGAACAGGGACGTTAATTGCAATTTTCAGAAGTCGGCGTAATTTGGTCTGGGAATCCGTAATTATGTTATCACCAGCTGTTTGCCCGGAGTCTGGCGAATTATTAACTTTGCTCTCGGAGCGTAATCAAGATAAATTGCTTCTTTCAGCTTAATTAGTGGCAAATTATTTCCCATTTGGCGGTCTTAATCAGTGTTTGGGCAAACACGTAGAGTCCTTTATTTTCAACTCCCCTTTTTAAATAAGGTCTAAATCTAATTAACATAATTCTATATCTCATATTTTAGTGGTCGGCCATATTTATGTGGCTGGGAGATTCCATGGGATGATAGAATATTTTAAAACATATTTACATATGAGGCACTAGCCTGCCATCTGTTATTAGAAATTGAAACAATTTTGACACGTATGACGTGTAAACAATTTTCTACTTCCTGACTGCAATGGTAAACTAATGGGAGGGCCCCTTGTTCATCAGTGGTGAACCCTCCTCAACGATTTCACCAGTTTAATCTACCATACTTTTCTAAGAGTTTAGCTTCAGTATCAGTACAAGAGTAAAACAGCCCAATGCTACAGCGGTATGGTAGATTAAACTGGCGAAACCGTTGGGATGGTTCACCATTGATGAGCCAGGCCCTCCAATTAAGATATCATTGCAGTAAGGACAGTAGAAATATATTTTTTTAAAGAATCATACGGATCAAAAATTTTGAATTTCTTATATGTAGCAGAAGGTGACAACTCTCCCTTTAAATATGCATTAAATCAATGTATATTTATTTTATCATTCCAGAACCAAACGTAATGGTGATAATCAATAATAAGCCACAACACCAGTTTTGACAAATACAGACAAAGCCAACAACCTGTATACCATGGTTTCTGGTATTGGTCCTCTTCAGTACAGGGACGGCTTCGATTTCATGACATCCTATGAGGGGAGCTATAAAAATATGTTAATACATAGTTGGAAATTTTCCCGTGGGGAAATTGATATATAAATACATAGGGCGCCTCTCCCGTCAAAATAAGCGTCAAAACTAGACGCCCTCTATTGACCGTTTCGGCAAACCTCGGGTCGGTGACAAAGCCACAATACAAACTTTGGCAAACTAAGAAGCGTCCATCTGGAAACCATGGTTTCGGGCTAATGGCCCTCGTCAGTCCAGGGCGGACTTTATTCCATGAGATTTATTACATAGTGTTAGTCACGATACACTTTAACCTTTCTCAATAATCTATTCAACGACACGCTGTCGTAGTTCCCAAAGAAATCCATTTTTATAATATATGCTTACTTCTTAAAAATTTATGAAATTCTTTAAATAAAATCGCTCTTCTTGAGAAGTCAATAGTGGGCAGCCGGAGCGCCGAAATGAACACTAAGGATGAGGAAAGTATGTCGTAATGAAGGTTGTGAAAAAATGGCACATTAGATCGCAGCGTTTGATCGTATCTTTTCCAAAAAGATCACAAAATTGTAATTCGAACAATTACTGCTTCTGGGATTTTTGAGTCGAAGAACAATGTTCGAATGTTTCACATTAAAGGCTTCGGTCAACATTGTCATTTTCAAGCTTTTGTCCTCTTCCACGACTGTCAGAAGTGCTTTAACGTCGAAATTCGATGGTCGACCATCTTCAATTGCGAGGTTTGTATTGACCTATTTGAACTTTTTGACCATTCTTCTCAGCTTGGATTTTTCTGATTGTTCCTTCGCCAAAATGTTTTCTCAGATCGCGAAATGATTATGCTGCATTTCTACCTTACACAAAATGGCTAAGCATAATGTGATGAATATATATTCATGAACAAAACTTAAGGAAGTTGTATCTTTTAACATGTATATTGGGATTCAGACAATAACTCTGAAAGATATTACAGTGACCTTTATTGAAGACACACGAGGTAACCAAGTGTAAACAAAATTGTCTCTGTGTCTCTTCAAAGAAAAATACAACCGTCGACATTATAATTTCCAGTTCTTCAAGTTTTGTCCATGAGTGTAATTGGGTGGACTTCCCCAGGATATAAAATGAGAGAGAGCTGGAAGGAGTCACAGTTCCAGTCAAAACAGATGACCGGTGACAATAAATACTTTCTACTTAAGTTTTGGCTATGAGTGTATTATTTTTGTGGTATGTATTTACATTATGTGAAATGATATTATTTTCTTAAAAACAAACAAAACCTTAATTTTATTTTTCAAAAATTTGCGCTAAAAAGTTTCAATAATTCTCCATCGAACCAATACCTAGATCTAAGAAAGGGGACTGAGGTCTACATGGCTTGGTCAGTTGGTCTCGAGGACCACACCATCACCATCTCCTCAGCGGCGAAGTACGCTATCTACGTATTCTTCGTAGATCACCAAATACGTGGTGTTGCTGGAGACCCGCTGGTGATTCTCCACCAAACTCTGCAGCGGTGGCTGAGAGGCCATTTACATTGTACATAGTATCATGTATATATATATATATCCTGTCGACTATTGTTATAAAAAAATGAGATTTTCTGTTGAATTTTGATCATCTTTAGGATTATACTTAGTCTAGCCATAAATATTGTTACAAAACCAAATCAGTGATAAAAAATTAATTTGACCGCGTTAAGTATTCAAAATACAGTTGTTGTTATTTGAATATCTCGTGCACACGTGCTCGGAAAAAAATCGAAATATATTTGTTTTTTGATAATGGGTTTGGGTATTAAAGAAAACCCTATAGTTGTAATAGCCTTACACAAGGTAGGCCAAAATCTTTCACCCTTTTTAAACTTTTACCAAATTTGAATATTACGCGTCAATTTGTTTATCGAATCATTGAAAGGTTCAACAAGGCTTGCACTATTGATGACCTTGAAAGATCTGGTCGACCTCGCATGCAACGAACGCAAGCAGCTATAAAAGCCATTCGCGAAAGAATTCGTCGAAATCCACACTGCAAACAAAAGATCTTAGCAAAGCAGATAAATTTAGCTCCAAGATAGTTTCAAGGATAATCAACGAAGACCTTGGACTGAGAGCTTTCAAACGACGCACAGGTCATTTGATAACCCCTGCTCTTAGAGATATTAGAAGGGTTAGATCAAAAATGTTGTTGGCGCAGCATGATGGTCGGTGGCATGAGAGAATCCTTTTCACAGACGAGAAATTTTTCACTGTCGAGGAAAAGATTAATCGTCAGAATGATAGGATATATGCTCGTAGCTCTCTAGAAGCTTCTTTGAAAGTCAGAAGACTTGAAAAAGTCACCATCCTTCTTCTGTCATGGTTTGGTGGGGAGTTAGCTACCAAGGTGTAACAGATCTCCACTTCTGTGCCAAAGGGGTAAAAAATACAGCTAAAAACTATAAATAAGACATTTTGTAACAAATAGTAAAGCCTCTGAATACAAAAATGTTTAATAGAGAACATTGGATATTTAAACAAGATTCAGCTCCTGCTCACAAAGCTAAGTCAACTCAACAATGGTTGGAGACGAATGTTCCGGAGTTCATAAAGGCCAATGAATGGCCCTCTGGAAGCCCTGATTTAAACCCCCTTGATTACAGTTTGTGGGCATATTTAGAGGAGAAGGTGTGCTATAAAAGATATCATAATTTGGATAAATTGAAATCAGCATTGGTGAGAGCAATGAAAGAAATACCTTTAGAAAAGGTGCGTGCCACCATAGATCAGTGTGGCCCGAACGTTTGAGATCCTGTGTCAAAAATAAGGGAGAACATTTTGAATGCTTGTATATATTTAAAATCTATGTCCTATTGGCTAATAAAATATGTATTTATATTCCATTAGTTTTTGTTCTTAATTATTTAATTTATAAAATTGTTTGTAACAGAATTTATGGCTAGACTGTGTACTATGTTAATGCAGTCGTGGTTAAAAATCTTAAAAGAATAATAATAAAAATAGTTTTGATCAGAGATAGCTTTAATTGAACTAAAGGAATACATAAAAACCATAATTTTATTAAAGTACTGCCTGGCTTAAGGCGTAAGAATAAAAAATGAAAAACTTATTTACATAATGTACAAAAGATTTGAGCCGGCCATCGGGGAAACAACAACAATGATTTTATATAGGGGAAGAGTGACCTCTGGCGGTCGATTTAGCAGAGTACTTGTATTTATGAAATATGATTTTAAATAAAATAATATTTTTACATAACATATATATATGTGATGATGAGTTGCTGTCGACTTATCTGTGATGAGTGATCCTGTCGGCTCATGTAATGAGATGAGAATTCCAGTAGCTTTTGTAGAGATCCTGTCGACTACTGAAATAATATTGAAGTCCTGGTAGCTCTTGTTGTACTGTGTTGACCGAGAGGAACAGTCAGGATGTAGAGTTTTCCAGTACCTCTCTGCACCTTGGAAGACCTTTAAAAGTTCTCACAAAATACAGGCAGTCGTGGTCGAGGCAGAGTGGAAAGCTGGGGATATCCACACAAAAAACGAAGACACAGTTACACTAAGAAAGTTCCGTTAACAGATAAAAGCTGAGCTAGAGGCGCAAGATGGAGACATAGAAGTTTCTTACTCGTCTACATGATAGTTGAGATCGACATAAGGTACGACCGACGTGAGCTGACGCTAAGGGTGAACCAAACTCAACTGACTGAACTGTACTGAGCTGTCAAGCCACTGTAAGGTGATGATTTATAGGTTAAAGACGGGGTGACCTTATGTGACAGGGGCGTTTGAGAAAGGGCGCCTTTACCTGTCCAGGTGTGAGAGGGGTCTCTGCATTCCACCACATGTGACAGTGTGGGTGGCCTGTCGTGGGAACTGTGAATCTACCTGATTTATGACTCCCATCTTTAGACTCTGTTGTTTTGGCAATTCTATGCTCGATCTCTGCTTTAGCTCAACTATTAAATCTATTACAGATTTTATTTATTTATCCACTTTGTACAAATTACATTACATAGGTGATGCAATGACACAGATTAATCATGCGGATAATTATTTATAGATGTGTTTCTATATACAACATGGCAATCTTGTTATAAGTTATCTACACAATATGAGGTTGTTGTTTTAAATTACCATAGATGGGCCCCGGGAGTGAAAGGGTTTATCCGGGTTTAGGCGGGTAAAGCCTCTCTAACACAGGTAAGTAATTAAAATTTCTTTTAATTAATTTAAACTGTGAGGGTTAAAAAGGGCTATAACAAGATGATATTTGTTGGATATATAAAAGTGAAATAAAAATGACATTGTGTTTGATTAACAAAAAAGATGATTAAAATAAAATGATGACATAAAAATTCACATTCTAAGAGAATATTGGTGGGCGTTGGACAGGGTTAGTAGTTAAAGAATAAGCAATTGTGAGATTTACACATGCAATCAAATACTTAGGTCCAGGTGCAAAGCGAGGATATGGACTTGAGTGTCTTCCTAGGCAATGTTTCACCTGTGATCCTGTATAGGGTAACAGTGCTTTGTCACAATTGTAGTGTTATTGGGTTGAAAAGTTGTTGAAGAATATGTAATTGTTAGAAGTGCTCATGTAAACCAAATACTCAGATCCAGGTGCAAAGCGAGGATATAGACTTGAGCTGTCTTCCTTGGCAATGTTTCACTTGCGATCCTATATAAGGGTTACAGTGTTTTGTCACAACTTTAGGATTATTGGGTTAAAAGTTGTTGAAGAAAAGTTGCTTATTAATATGATTGAGAAAGGAGTGAAATAGAGCCATGCGATAAGTAGAATTGTAGCGACAGTAGGTGATCTGACTTGACTCGAAATCAAAGGTTGAATGTGGTCCGCTAGAGCTGACAAAAAGTTGAAAGTTGAAAAAAGTGAACGCTTTGTGTATGCGTTGGTGATTTGCTCTGCGGATGAAATGAAATAAACTCTTGAAGCTTGTTCAGACCAGAAGTTTGGATTCGTAAGTCTGGGGAACTGTGTTCAAGGCGTTTGTTGAATTACGAAATCAAAAAATAAATTGTCAAGCAGTGCTGTCGTTTTTCTACATTGATGTGACGCAATGACTGAAAAGATAGTGATGAAAAATATAGGGAATTGGTTAAAGAATATGATTGTTGAAAACGATTGTTGTAGATGCCCGATAGTGGATGATAAACTTTGTCAGATAATAAAGGTATTTAAACAAATAAAATATAGTGAATAGAAATATAGAAATATGATTGCGGGTACAAAAAGTGTAAGTGGACAAAATTAAACCTGTAATATATAAAATATATAATAAATAATAAAATAAAAATAATTTTTGAAACATTTAGATGTTTTACAATACTAAAATAATATCATGAAAAATAAAAGTAAATTTTATTAAAGGTTTTTTTTTTTTTTTTAATGTTAAATTAAAAAATTTGTTTATATAATTGAAAGGTAAGAATAAGAATAATTATTCAAGATTTTATACAAAATTTATAATATAATTGAAGGTTATTAATGATTGGATAAATTTTAAGTAGTGTAAAATTGAACAAAAATTGTCTCTTTTGACGAAAAGTTACAGTTGTGGTGTGTGACTAGATTATATCCCTTTGGTAACATCGGTGTTTCTATGACTCTGAAACTGGGAATACGTGAAATGATCTTTTCGTTTGTCCTCAATGCTGGTATGTAGAGAATGATTTCTCTTTCGCGCGTTAAAAAGTCTATATAAGACTTAACCAAATTGTTTTAATTGGTGTTATCAATTTAACATGTAAAATGTTTAATGTATGTTGTGTTGTGATATCTCGTTGGTGAGATTTGTGAGATTCTCGAGGAAATCTAAATGGTTGGTTTGAAACATTTGTTTAAAATGGCGATCATGAAGCTAGCGGTCAAGATGACTGCTTTGAGGGGGAAGAGAGGGCATGTCCAAAGATATTCTCAAAAGATAGTAGTGACCAAGGGAGTGACGTCAAAAAGAGCGTCCAATTCCTTTTTTTCACGGAAATTCTATTTGTGGGGTGGTCACACGTGCGGGGTGTTTATTTTCTGTCTTACTTGAAACTGACTTTCTCCTTTTGTTGAGTTGGCAATTTACTGTTATAATTGAAAGATATGATTTTCTCGGTGTTCGTAGTTGTTGTGTTTCGAAGTTAGTTTAGAAAAAATATTATTCAGTGTTGTCAGGTTTAGATGTGTGGTGAAAGTTCGACTTTCAACGTGGACACGCTTTGAGTTGAGATTTGGTGTCACAGGCGTGAAGGCGTCTTTGGCCTGAAAAGTGAAAAAGTTTTGTGGTGTGGCACTGTGACACGAAGTGAGAAATGTGAATGAAAAGGTATCACGTGAAGTCTTAGTTTGGTACAAATCTAACCTGTTTCACCATGAATAACAAATTTAATAAAGTCATGGGTGGTTGTTTATGAAACACATCGAGAGAATATTTGACTGTTAGTGGATGTGGCACGCTTAATGTGAAATTATTTTATTGTGGCGACGATATAGAGCTAAGTGGAGCTTGTGTGGCTCAAGATTTGGATTTGTGTGTTAAGTCGCGCACTAAAAATTGTTGCCAATTGGATAAAGTGATGTGTAGTGTTGTAACGTTTGTTGGGAGAGATGTGTTGTTGATTAAATATGCATGTAAAAGGAAAGATGAGGGAGTGTATTTATCCTCGAATATTAACGATTGTAATAGTTTTGGAAGGCTGTGACTTAATTTAGCTACTGGCGGTGAAGTGGAGTGAATCTTTATTCCTAACTTGTTTTGGGAAAGATAGTTGTTTTCCCTAGCGGTGTTTTTGAAGATATTGTATCTTCCGATTTTTGCAATTAAAAAAAAATGCGTTTCACCTATGTTAATTTATATTTAAAATTTGAATATACTTTTTAAATTGTTGATTATGATAATTAAAATGATTCTTATAAAAGGGCAATGTCGTGAGAATTACAAATAATTTGAATTGGGCGCTTACTTAAAATGGTGAACATTACCAAATTTTAAGAATTGATAAAGATATTGGTCTTTTGATATAAAGATAACTATTAAGTAAAACAAAAATAAGTTGAGAATTATGATGAATGAGATTTTTTAAAAAATAATAATAATGATTTTTTTTTTTTCAAGTCGTAGCTTTGGATAATGCCATTTTAGATAAATTTTGGATAGACATGTAAAATTAGTAAATTGGTAAAAATGCGTGATGGGCGACATTTTTTTTTTAAGAGTGAAATTGAGAGTAATATGAGTCATGAAAATTTCTCTTAAAGAATTGTAAAAAGATTATAAAAACGAAGAGAAAAATTATTTATTTTTTTCTATACATGGACTACGAGCTTTCGGGCAGCCTCGCCCTTCTACAGGTAAAGATACACGGTGGCAAAAGGCTTTATATAAGATTCCATTTTTAAAACAAATTTACATATAAGAAGAGTATAGGACGGCTAAAATATAATATAAGATAAGAGATATTTTGCAAATTTGAAACTATTGTATATGATATTTACAAACATGCTAATGATGTAACGTCATATGACAATCAATTGGCAAATTAGCAGATGACTGTACTGTGAAATTATACAAAGAGACCGGACAACGAATGTTCAACCCGCCATCAGCGGCCACATTGGTTTAACGGATATTTAGGTTATTACAAATGTCTTGGTATTGTGTAGGCAGATCTATGTGTCGGTTAATGCTGTTTGTTGCTATGGATACTATGGCTTCTATGATCAGTCTTTGATATTTATTGGGGATGTTATTGTATATGGTGGTGGGAGAGGTCAGATTGAATGAGTGGCCGGTGGTGTTAACATGATTGAAGATAAGCGACCTATTGTCTCTGTTGGTAATGCATCTACCGTGTTCGGTCATCCTGATGGCCACGGACCTACCAGTCTCGCCTATGTAAGTTGCACTGCAATCGTTACATGAGACTGAGTAGACCGAGCCACCAGAGGACCGAGCAACGGTAGATCTAGGTAGTTTGGTGATTGGGTGTCTGAGGATGGCGCCGATGCTATTGCTGTTAGTAAAGTGGGTGTTAATACCGTGGGTTCTGAGGATGCGGGAGATGGAGACTGATTGGATGGAAAAGGGAAGTGTACAACTGTGTCTGGTGATTGCAGGGGGTCTAACAGAAGAAGGGTCAAATTTATACCTATGTATGAAATTTCATACATAGGTATAAATTTGACCCTTCTTCTGTTAGACCCCCTGCAATCACCAGACACAGTTGTACACTTCCCTTTTCCATCCAATCAGTCTCCATCTCCCGCATCCTCAGAACCCACGGTATTAACACCCACTTTACTAACAGCAATAGCATCGGCGCCATCCTCAGACACCCAATCACCAAACTACCTAGATCTACCGTTGCTCGGTCCTCTGGTGGCTCGGTCTACTCAGTCTCATGTAACGATTGCAGTGCAACTTACATAGGCGAGACTGGTAGGTCCGTGGCCATCAGGATGACCGAACACGGTAGATGCATTACCAACAGAGACAATAGGTCGCTTATCTTCAATCATGTTAACACCACCGGCCACTCATTCAATCTGACCTCTCCCACCACCATATACAATAACATCCCCAATAAATATCAAAGACTGATCATAGAAGCCATAGTATCCATAGCAACAAACAGCATTAACCGACACATAGATCTGCCTACACAATACCAAGACATTTGTAATAACCTAAATATCCGTTAAACCAATGTGGCCGCTGATGGCGGGTTGAACATTCGTTGTCCGGTCTCTTTGTATAATTTCACAGTACAGTCATCTGCTAATTTGCCAATTGATTGTCATATGACGTTACATCATTAGCATGTTTGTAAATATCATATACAATAGTTTCAAATTTGCAAAATATCTCTTATCTTATATTATATTTTAGCCGTCCTATACTCTTCTTATATGTAAATTTGTTTTAAAAATGGAATCTTATATAAAGCCTTTTGCCACCGTGTATCTTTACCTGTAGAAGGGCGAGGCTGCCCGAAAGCTCGTAGTCCATGTATAGAAAAAATAAATAATTTTTCTCTTCATTGAGAGTAATAACTTGAAATTTATAATCTGATTAAAAATTAAAGTAAATTTGATAAATGAGAGTGTGAAAGTTTTAAAAATTGAATAAAAAATTATATAAAAAAGGTAAAAATTGATTTTAAAATGCTTAAAGTGAAAATATAAATACAAAATTTATAGGGAATCAAGTTGTGAACTTGAGGATAAAGTTAAGGTAGGTTTTTAAAAACTTACAATTTGGATGAAAGTTCAGTCAGGAGACTTAGTCTTTGGTGGTCGTCCTGCTGTCGGGGAAGTCGCTCCATGTAGATCTTGTAGAAGCTTGTAACTTCTGGAAAGTTGTTTGTCGCTTGTTGCCTTGAGCATTGTCTCGATGATGTCAAGTCGAAGGTGGAGAACTTGTCACAGGGTTTGGGCCACATCGCTGCTCGGTTTCCATGTTTTGTGGAAATTTCGGCTGTGTCGTTGGGGTGATCAGCTTGCTTCCGACGTTGGCGATCGGTTAGCGGGTATGCGGAAGTCCGTTGGGGCGGCGTTTCTTCCGTAAATATCTTGGGGAGAGATTGCTTGGACGTTTCGTTGGAATGGTCGGGCTTGTTCCTCCATCTTCGATCTTTCTCGCTTCCTATCTGAACGGTCTTCTTACCTCTTCGTTGTGTCATCCTTCGTTTTGGTTATCCTGTCGGCTTAAATGTGATGATGAGTTGCTGTCGACTTATCTGTGATGAGTGATCCTGTCGGCTCATGTAATGAGATGAGAATTCCAGTAGCTTTTGTAGAGATCCTGTCGACTACTGAAATAATATTGAAGTCCTGGTAGCTCTTGTTGTACTGTGTTGACCGAGAGGAACAGTCAGGATGTAGAGTTTTCCAGTACCTCTCTGCACCTTGGAAGACCTTTAAAAGTTCTCACAAAATACAGGCAGTCGTGGTCGAGGCAGAGTGGAAAGCTGGGGATATCCACACAAAAAACGAAGACACAGTTACACTAAGAAAGTTCCGTTAACAGATAAAAGCTGAGCTAGAAGCGCAAGATGGAGACATAGAAGTTTCTTACTCGTCTACATGATAGTTGAGATCGACATAAGGTACGACCGACGTGAGCTGACGCTAAGGGTGAACCAAACTCAACTGACTGAACTGTACTGAGCTGTCAAGCCACTGTAAGGTGATGATTTATAGGTTAAAGACGGGGTGACCTTATGTGACAGGGGCGTTTGAGAAAGGGCGCCTTTACCTGTCCAGGTGTGAGAGGGGTCTCTGCATTCCACCACATGTGACAGTGTGGGTGGCCTGTCGTGGGAACTGTGAATCTACCTGATTTATGACTCCCATCTTTAGACTCTGTTGTTTTGGCAATTCTATGCTCGATCTCTGCTTTAGCTCAACTATTAAATCTATTACAGATTTTATTTATTTATCCACTTTGTACAAATTACATTACATAGGTGATGCAATGACACAGATTAATCATGCGCATAATTATTTATAGATGTGTTTCTATATACAACATGGCAATCTTGTTATAAGTTATCTACACAATATGAGGTTGTTGTTTTAAATTACCATATATATATAATTATATTTTTTAAATAATGCAGACTGTGTACTTTTGTGTGTATTGAGAAGATATCAATAAAATATTTATATTGTCAATTGTCTATATAACTTGGTATTCTCGGCAACGTAGGTTCGAGGCAGGTGAGGCCACGTCGATAACTGTCCAGTCTGGACTCATCAATCGCTATTGAAACGGTTATTACTAAACAAGATAATCGGCGGTCCACGTGAAATATTGATGGGGTTACCTGGCACGCCCTAATGGCGCCTGCACAAGGGGCTGCCCACCACCGCGGAGTAATTGGCCGAGGTCCAATATTACCTCGACGAGCAATTACCATTTGTCACTCCTTGACGTCCCACCGTCATTTGCTGACTTCCGGTTAGTCGTCGATGGACCAAATGATCTAATAGAATTAGCTCGTTCAGCCGACTCCTTCATCTTTCTCAAACTTAGCCATATAATTACTGAATTCTTTATTGTTCTATTTTAACAATAAAGTGGATTTTTCTTGTTTAATTCTCCATATAATTAAAATATGGTGTAATTATGTATCTTAAAATATTGTGGCGAAGAAATAATTTATTATATAATTTAATTATTCAATGAAATATTTGGAAACAGAATTATTCGTAAAATCATCATTTAGTTGTCTAGCTTGCTTGCTCGATATTCTCTAGCTGTAGATAGTTTGGTTGGTTTGTTGATAATTGTCGACTGGTCGTGGTGACGTCATCAATAAATACTTTCACATCTCCAGATATACAAAGACCTGATTTCTACGCTACAATATGATAGCTGGCCAGGTTAACAACCATTTTCAATATGGAGTTGAACTTTTTCAATAATCGGGGCATATTGTTGCAAATAGTTTTCAGAAGAAGAAGAAAAAAAAAAAAAAAGAATCAAATAAAGAGAATCCGATTGCTGGTCGTTTCTTTCGTAAAATGTACAATTTGTATCAATCTTCCATCGAACTCTTGCAAGATCCTATGCTATATCTATTTTATAAAATGAAAGGATTTAAAAACCATGAATGTTTCTTTTATACATAATACAAACTTCTACTGCCCTTACTGCGATGAAAAAAAAATATTGGGAGGGCTTGGCTCATCAGTGGTAGAAGTTTGTATTATGTATAAAAGAAACATTTTTGCTTTCAAATCCTTTCATTTTATATGTATAGATGGCGCGTTATTGTTGTTTTGTGTTATATCTATTTTACTTCAAAGAATCTATACAGTAAACTCTTTCAAAATTGGTTTCTTTCATTTTTTAACTTTTAAAAGGCTCAGCTTTATTGCGACCAATGCTCTTCAACCGTCTATTTCTCCATATTAAGACCAACAAACTTGGGTTTTATGTGAAGATATCTTTATATTTATCAGGTTTGCTGCTCTTACGATAGAGAAATAGGCCGTTGAAGAACATTCAGCCTGAAATCTATCTTTTTTAAATGTAAATAAAAAATACTCATTGCAAAAGTTTATTTTATCGACTCATAATCCCGTCAAAAGATTGGTTATGAAAACATTTCTTCCATAGGTTCTAATGGCAAATTAGTAAAAAAACAAACAAATACATTAGTTTTTCCAAATTTTGGAAAACAGCACAGATGATAAATCCAACTTGAAGAAAGGTCGATGTTAATCTCCATTCTGTAGATAACTGCTATGTTTACTTCTGTATCTGGGAGAATCCTGTATTGGACGATTGTCCTATTAAAGGCTTTTTCTGATGTCGTTGTAATCAGAGCAAAGTGTTTTTCTCTTTTATCCCAGGGATTGATTTGATCAAGGAAGTTCTATGATAAACATGATTTGGTAAGAGCTCGACTCTAAGATGTGTTTTCATTTTTTAAAAAATGTAGCAAAATATTTATTATATTTTTTTATACAGATTATTAATTTCTCTCTCGATATTAATATTATTTTGCTACTCTGGAAACTTCCCTCTTGTCTTTTATAATTTGTGTCTTAAATAAATTGCTGTGTCATCCTGAAGTTTGTCTTTTCTAATTATTTACGTGACAATATCTTAGAAAATATTTTTAATCTGCGAATAAAATATAGAAATTCATATGGAATTCCTAAATGGTGCTTATCTTGGAGCGAAAATCTTATTAATATTCTCCGATATTTCGACAGTTACTGGAAACCAGTGGCTCCTAGAAGAATATAGGAGGTCGGAGAACATACTCAAAATATGGGAGCAATAAAATATTTGATTCAAGAATAGCTGATCAACATTAACATTTTTTATCTCTTGTGAATTAATTTGAAAACTTCAAAAACTAATTTCAGAATTGTAAATCGACATTTGAAAATTATCCCGCATGTGTTTCTTTTCAACGAAAATCAAAATTTATTTCAAGGAGAAATAACGATTATTTCTAACTGAAGAGTAATGACAAAAGGAAAAATAAAAGTGTCCAGGAATAGGAATCGAACCCACATTGTTCCGCTTACCGGGCAGATGCCATGTCCACTAGGCTACCCTGGACATATTTTTCCGTTCGTAAATAATACATAAAGTAATTTATAATACAATATAATATAATGCGGCTTGTGATTGTAAAACGACATTTGAAAATTATCCCGCATGCGTTTCTTTTCAACGAAAATCTTTTATTTTTCCGTTCATCATTACTCTTCACAATTCACCCTTTCATACCTCATCCCTAAGGTTAGAAATAATCGTTATTTCTCCTTAAAATAAATTTTGATTTTCGTTGAAAAGAAACACATGCGGGATAAATTTCAAATGTCAATTTACAATCACAAGCCGCATTATATTGTATAATTTCAGAATTGTTGGGCGGTAGCGGATGAGGGTCTAGCAGCGATAGCTAGAAATCCACTTCCATTGTCTATAAGCCTGGTTAGTAATTAATGTTTTGGTTTGGTGGACTGTATCTATATAAGACAGACCAGCTGAACGTTGTTGACCTGATGTACTTGGAGAAAATATCCGAGAAGTATTTTTAACGTTTATTCACAAACTAATGGTTTGGAGAAAAAGAACTTTCTAAATAAAAATTATTGTCTTGAATAATCTAAAAAAAAAAACAAAAGTATGCAAATTCAACGATAGAAAAGTATGAAAAATAATTATAAATGAAAGTTATTAAAATAAGTTGTAAAAAGTTACAATTAAATCCATAAGAGATAGACAGTAAGTTAAAATATGACTTGTAAATAAAAGACTCCAACAACGTACCTACAATATTCCCCTTGAATTAGAGCCGTTCGATTCTTTATAAAACCTTCTGACTACAGGACCAACGTCAACCACTAGGTGAATCTCCTAACGCTAATCGATTGGAGCACAGACTCAAAGAACTGGATCGATTCCATGACTGACTACATACACCTTTATTTGTCCAGCTGGCTGTTGTCATACAATTAAATTTTACATATTTAACTAAAGTAACAACATTTACATAAAAAGGCGAACAATTGTATTTCTGAATCTTATATTAAAATTAGAATATTTTTTACTTTGAATTATAGGAATCTGATGTTTGATCTCTTTATGCTGTAATGACAAGTTTTAGCTACAGCATGGAGTTACACTCTCTCTTCTCTCATGGACAAAACTAAAGTAAGTGGAAAGTCTTTGCTATCACCAGTCGTCTATTTTAATTTGAAGGAGACATTCAATTTTGTATACATACTTGTTTATCTCGTGTGTCTTCAATAAAGGTCACTGGAATATCTTTCAGAGTTATTATCTGAATCTCTCTATACATGCTGAAAGGTACAACTTCCTTAAGTTTTGTCCATGAGTGTATACACACTTGTTTATCTCGTGTGTCTTCAATAAAGGTCACTGGAATATCTTTCAGAGTTATTATCTGAATCTCGCTATACATGCTGAAAGGTACAACTTCCTTAAGTTTTGTCCATGAGTGTATACACACTTGTTTATCTCGTGTGTCTTCAATAAAGGTCACTGGAATATCTTTCAGAGTTATTATCTGAATCTCGCTATACATGCTGAAAGGTACAACTTCCTTAAGTTTTGTCCATGAGTGTATACACACTTGTTTATCTCGTGTGTCTTCAATAAAGGTCACTGGAATATCTTTCAGAGTTATTATCTGAATCTCGCTATACATGCTGAAAGGTACAACTTCCTTAAGTTTTGTCCATGAATGTATACACACTTGTTTATCTCGTGTGTCTTCAATAAAGGTCACTGGAATATCTTTCAGAGTTATTATCTGAATCTCGCTATACATGCTGAAAGGTACAACTTCCTTAAGTTTTGTCCATGAGTGTATACACACTTGTTTATCTCGTGTGTCTTCAATAAAGGTCACTGGAATATCTTTCAGAGCTATTATCTGAATCTCGCTATACATGCTGAAAGGTACAACTTCCTTAAGTTTTGTCCATGAGTGTATACACACTTGTTTATCTCGTGTGTCTTCAATAAAGGTCACTGGAATATCTTTCAGAGTTATTGTCTGAATCCCGATATACATGCTAAAAGGTACAACTTCCTTAAGTTTTGTCCATGAGTGTATACACACTTGGTTATCTCGTGTGTCTTCAATAAAGGTCAATGTAATATCTTTCAGAGTTATTGTCTGAATCCCGATATACATGCTAAACGGTACAACTTCCTTAAGTTTTGTCCATGAGTGTATACACACTTGGTTATCACGTGTGTCTTCAATAAAGGTCACTGTAATATCATTCAGAGTTATTGTCTGAATACTGATATACATGCTAAAAGGTACAACTTCCTTAAGTTTTGTCCATGAGTGTATACATACTTGGGTATCTCGTGTGTCTTCAATAAAGGTCACTGTAATATCTTTCAGAGTTATTGTCTGAATCCCGATATACATGCTGAAAGGTACAACTTCCTTAAGTTTTGTCCATGAGTGTATACACACTTGGTTATCTCGTGTGTCTTCAATAAAGGTCACTGTAATATATTTCAGAGTTATTGTCTGAATCCCGATATACATGCTGAAAGGTACAACTTCCTTAAGTTTTGTCCATGAGTGTATACACACTTGGTTATCTCGTGTGTCTTCAATAAAGGTCACTGTAATATCTTTCAGAGTTATTGTCTGAATCCCGATATACATGCTGAAAGGTACAACTTCCTTAAGTTTTGTCCATGAGTGTATGCACACTTGGTTATCTCGTGTGTCTTCAATAAAGGTCACTGTAATATCTTTCAGAGTTATTGTCTGAATCCCGATATACATGCTGAAAGGTACAACTTCCTTAAGTTTTGTCCATGAGTGTATACACACTTGGTTATCTCGTGTGTCTTCAATAAAGGTCACTGTAATATATTTCAGAGTTATTGTCTGAATCCCGATATACATGCTAAAAGGTAAAACTTCCTCAAGTTTTGTCCATGAGAGTGTATTTCTAGTCTATGATATTTGGTACGGGATCTAAGCAACTTCCAGTGAAGATCCGCCATCTCCTTCATAGAAAAGGTCTTCCTTATTCTTAATTAATTCAAATAAATTGAATCAATTACGACATATATTTTAAGTTTTAATTATAATCGAGATGTACTACACACACACACACACTGATTGGTAATTATTTTGGTACACATAATTAACGCCGGGATGATTCTAGTTAATTAGATGTGGCCAAACACAGCCTCTCTAGCGACTACACATATCAATAATGACTTCATTTAAGGAAATGAAAGGATATTTCAAGCTTTCTATTAAGAAAAAGACATCTCCTGATCGTACAACTGAAATTTTCTGATTTTTTTTTCATGATTTTTCAGGATGCCTGGTAGACCAAATTTATCTTGTCGCGAAGTACAGTTTGTACCACACTGATGAACGCCAACAGCTTGAATTTCATTCATTAAATAAATATACAGTAGAACCTCCCTTAAGCGGACACCTCTCTACAAAGGACAGTTTTCTTTTGCAAAATTATCATTTTTACTATTTAGTAACTCTCTGGTAAGAGGACACCTCTCCTTAAAGGACACTTTAGCTCTGCAATTAGGTGTCCTTTACAGGGAGGTTCTACTGTATATAATGAAAATATATGTACATTTTTATAGTCTATGTAGTGATATTAGTCAAATGTTATTTTAAACCAATTTCTTTATTAAAATATTTTCTAAAACTCATACACACACCAAATGTTGAGAATTATAAATCTATAGATGGAAATAAAAGATAAGAAAATATATAAAATATCGTTTTGAACGATATTAATGTTAAGTGGCGCTGAGTTTGTTGTTTACACACATTAATATGTTATAACACCTTGATAAAGGTTGGCGTTCAGCCAACTGAAATATTGGTAAAAAAATGATATTTCGATCCAATATATTCCTTTTCAATTAAAGTAAAACAATCCATCGTACTTCTACCCACGTTAACATAACTTTGTTATAGCTATTATTCCGGCGGCTATAATTATTTAGAAAAACCAGTATTTCAGTGACATATTTAGAAGATAAAAAGAAATGTACATCCCCACTCCCCCACCAAGGTCTGATTGAGATAAAAGAAAGACCACCCCCGGGGCAATAAAATATATTTACTTCTATCTCTAACCTTGGAGAGAATTAGAGCTATTAGAACTCCAGTAAAATAAATTTGTCACACCCGAAGTAGGTGGTTTTTTAAAATAGGTCGGAGGCCAAATTGGATTTACAGTCAGTTTCCAGTGGCTGAATGATTGCATTAGATGTCCGCTGGAAGCAGCCAGATTGGGTTAGCGGCCTTAAAAGGACCTCCTTCTCTTCCAAATGACATTTGGGGCTCAATTGACGCCAGTAATGGGAATACACTTTACTTCTTTCATCAGGCATCTCTTAACTAACTTCCACTCTCCTTCTGACAAATCTTTCTTTCCCCCAGTGTAGATACCGTTGGGTACTTGATGACTTTGGTGAGTTATCAGACCCTAGTTGTACGAGTTCTTCATCCAAACTAATTACATATTAGAGCTACAAATCACAAAAAGTGGGTCGGTGGAAGGATGGTCTAAACCGTTGGTTTTCGACCGCTACGACTCGGATTCGATTCCCGCATTGAGCAATATTTTCTGATAAAAAAAATTCTCTAATGTCCCCAATTCATGAAAAGTCCAACCCCACAACGAGTGCAAGTAACTAAACGGGGCTCAGACACATTTGTAAGTGAAAAGTCGAACTGCTTTTCATATATGTGTAGACATGTGGTGCGCTTACAGTAAAAGCAGTCGCCTACTTCTACCCACCATGATTATCATGGCCTGTACCACGTGTACTAGGGATAAGGTATAAGACACCACAACTGGCTTCAGTTGTCTGAGGAAGGGCTTGCCCGAAAGCTACTTTATACAATTAATAAAAAATAGTTTCGACGTCTTATACCTTTTTGTAATTTATCGAAACCCGCACAAACCTGTGATAATGGATATATTAGAGCATGTGTAACAAAACAATAGAAATATATTTAAAAAAGGTCAGGTGTTGATATCTATATATATAAAAATGAATGTTTGTATGTTTGTATGTTTGTTTGTCTGTGTCTTTGTTTGTATGACTCCTATACACATTCGCAGTAGATCATTAATTCAAACCAAAATTTCCATACATAGGTAAAAAATAACGAGGATGACGATAGGCTATTTTAAAATATATATAAATCATTTATTAAAACTATATATTCAAATTATTCAACTTAGCTCACGAGCAGCGCCCTCTAGAACACTCAGGCGGGCGATGGCGGTGCGCGACGATTGGCTGCCGGCGCAGCACGTGACTTCCCTTCCCCCTGCCCCCCCCCCCCCGCCGAGTAAATGAGATCTCCCGGCTGGCGGCCGGTTGAGCTCACGCGCAGCGCCCTCTAGAACGCGTGACGATTTTGACGGCGCGGGGCGCTCCCAGTTGGACAGTTGCGCGGGGGCAGAGTGACCTCGCGGGTGCCCTCCGGGAACTACGTCCATCTTCCATATGTAATATACATTTAATCGTGTGAACCCGGGCGTTGCCCGGGTCATTCGTCTACAAATTCTCAGTAGTTCACTAATTCAAACCAAAATTTCCATACATAGGTAAAAGAATACTGGGAAGACGATAGGCTATTTTAAAAATTTTGCTTTTTTAAAATTTTGCTGTATCATGTTTGATTATCAGATACAAAATTATATCGGGAAAAAATTCCAAAAAACAGAGACCACGGGTGAAACAGGGTACATTTAATAGGGTAAAACCCGGGCGTTGCCCGGGTCATTCGGCTAGTTAAAAATAAAAAAGCATTTCATAACCGCACGCAAATTCCCTTTTTATTAATAACTAGACGGGTGACCCGGGCTTCGCCCCGGGATTGACCCGTGTGCTTATCTACCCGAGTGATATATATTTAGATAAGATTTTTTAATATAATTCTTTGTTATCTATTTGTTTGCATCAGCATAATTTAATCTAATCTTTGATAGAGGGCGCTGTTCGTGAGCTAAGTAGAATAATTTTAATATATAGTTTTAATAATTGATTTATATTTTTAAAATAGCCTATCGTCTTCCCCGTATTTTTTTTACCTATGTATGGAAATTTTGGTTTGAATTAGTGAACTACTGCGAATTTGTATACCGGACATACAAACAAACATACAAACATTCATTGATTTTTATATATATAGAAGAAGATATCAACACCTAACCTTTTAAATATCTTTCTTGTTTTTTCCACATGTTTAGCGTAATTTCACAAATTTGTGTCGTAATTGGTGATTTTCTCTAAGGCTTTGATCTTTCATCTGTATTTCGCCAAAATTCTGCAATATTACAAAATGCTTAGAATAACTTCTTGATCATTCTGCGTCCTGATGTCTCCTACCGTTCTTATACACGACAGTGACATGACTCAAAGAGCCCATCTTGCTAACCTCCCACATGGGTTTTTAAGGTTGGTCTTCCAGCACAAAGAGTGGTGGTCTTTAATGATAGTGAACGTGCGTCTACACAAATTAGTGGCTTTAATATACCTATTTCTTGATTTATCAGGAAGTCTCAAGGACCAACCTTTTAGTTGGTGATGTATAGCCTTCATCACACCGACGAAGGTCAATAGACCGAAACGCGAACGTAGTTAGCTTTTCTTCATTTATCAAGAAATTGGATTGGTTAAATATTGTGGAATAAACCCAAAAAAACATTTAGTTCATTTTTGTTCCACTAGATGACGCTCTGCCATATAAAATGGCCATGTGAGTGGTCAAGGAATGCTCTTTTTGTGTTTTCATTGGAGCACATGCATTGGAAGTTCTGTGTGAATTAATATACCGTCTTTTATAATTAATATCTCTGTTACCATGAAATATTTTGAAAATTAACAAACTTGGAATCATGAAAAAGGCATCTCCTTATCGTGCAAATGAAAGTTGCTGATGGCTTGCGCCATCTATCGGAACAAATACCAACTATTCTCGTTGATTTTTAATTATTCCCGAATTGACCAAATACCCATTCTTGATTAATCAAGAGAAACTAACCACGGACGTGTTTCGGGCTGTTGGCCCTCATCAGCGTGGTGCAAGCTGTACCTCAACGACTGAAAAACAGGTCATTCAGGCATCCTGAAAAATCATGAAACGGGTAGTTAAGGCCAGAATTGCGTGAGACCAGACACAATGTGAAAAAAAAACGTTTGTCTCTAACAAGGTGCTAAAGAATCCGAACCTTGAATGTTATATATAGAATAAAATAATTATATGGAAATATATAGCTCAACTGTGTTTTACTGGTTACCTTTGAAATGTATCGTTATATAATTGAATTACATTTTTCAAAAACTCCAATATTCAAAAACACTAAGAATTCCTAAAATGGCGATACATGAGGTGAATATTGAAGGCAAACTGGATAAGAAGCTGTTGAATCACCATTCTTTCGTCATTTAAATCTCAATATCTCGGCCGTTTTAACTATGAATTCTTGAATCGATATTGAATGAGAAGCATGTTGAAGTCATCTGGAGGATGAAAAAGTTGTATTTGCATCCTCTTATCGTATTAACACAGCGATATTTGAGGCGGTGTGCATTGAAGGCAAATTGAATAAGAGGCGATTGAATCAGCATCCTTTCGCCTTGTAAATCTTAATATCTCTATCACGGCAGTGTGACCTATAAATTCCTAAATTGGTATTGATTGAGGAGATCATATTGAAGTCAAACTGGAAGATAAATAAGTTAGATTTGCATTATCTAGCCGTATAAACCTCGCAATATTTGAGGCGATGGGTATTGAAGGCAAACTGGATAGGAGACTGTTGAATCACAATTCTTTTTCGAAGTGAACCTCAATATCTCTATCACGGCAGTTTGAACTATGAATTCTTTAATTGATACTGAATGAGGAGAACATATTGAAGTCAAACTAGAAGATAAATTAGTTTGATTTGCATTCTCTAGCCGTATTAACACAGCTATATTTGAGGCCTTGGTATTGAAAGAAAACTGGATAAGAGGCTGTTAAATCACAATTCTGTTTTGGTGTGAACCGCAATATCTCCATCACGGCAGTTTGAACTATGAATTATTTAATTGATACTGAGAATGAGGAGGATATATTGAAGTCAAACTGGAAAAGAAATAAGTTTGATTTGCCGTATAAATCTCGCAATATTTGAGGTTAGATGATGGCAGAATGACCATTACACTGAAAATTCCTAAATAAATATTGGATAAGATGAGTATTGAAGATAAACCGGATAAGAAGGAATTTGGATTATTTCGCCATGTAAACCTCGATGACTCTATCACGGCAGTGTGACCTGTGAATTCCTAAATTGATATTGAATGAGGCGAGCATATTGAAGTCAAGCTGGAAAAGAAACAAGTTAAATTTGCATTCTCTAGCTGTATAAACCTCGCAATATTTGAGGTTAGATGATGGCAGTGTGACAGGTACACTGAGAATTCCTAAATAAATATTGGATGAGTATTGAAGATAAACCGGATAAGAAGGAATTTGGATTATTTCGCCGTGTAAACCTCGATGGCTTTATCACGGCAGTGTGACCTGTGAATTCCTAAATTGAGATATTGAATGAGGAAGAGACATATTGAAGTTAAGCTGAAAAAAAACAAGTTGGATTTGCATTCACTGACTGTGAAAAACCTCACAATATTTGAGGGTAGATAATGTCAGAATGACTGGTACATTGATAATTCCTAAATTGATATATTGATTGAGGAACATATTGAAGTCAAACTGGAAAAGAAACAAGTTGGATTTGCATTCACTGACTGTGAAAAACCTCACAATATTTGAGGGTAGATAATGTCAGAATGACTGGTACATTGATAATTCCTAAATTGATATATTGATTGAGGAACATATTGAAGTCAAACTGGAAAAGAAACAAGTTGGATTTGCATTCACTGACTGTGAAAAACCTCACAATATTTGAGGGTAGATGATTGCAGAATGACCGGTACACTGAGAATTCCTAAATGAATATTGAATGAAATGAGTTTGAATGGCTAAACCGGATAAGAAGGAATTTGGATTCATTGGCCGTGTAAACCCCGAGCTATTAGAGGCTCGATGACGTGTGACTGAGAGTCCCGACTAATGGCTGAGCTGGTCCTAATTGCTCGGGTCGCTCGCAACCCGACCTAATCGAGTTAGGTCCATTTGCCCCCGGGATGTGTCACAAGGGCGGGAGCGCTCACAAAGAGGGACTTTTCTGAGCAGATGCTCCCTTTCTTCCCGTCCGTCAGGCCAATTGGCCGGCAGACAAAGGGTGGCATCCCGATTTATTATTGAGTGAGCTTCTTCAATAGACATTATCTCTATAATGGCTGTTTACCTTAGCTCCGTCGAGTTATAAAAACTATTAATATTACAGAGGGACCTCTTGACATCCACTTTTCATTGGGCATCACTCAGACCTTTGTAAAGGCTATTTTGGAAGCCTCTTGCCTTTATCAAAAACAGTCCCCAGGCTTTATTAGATCTTTTGTGCTTCTGTAATAGTCAATATCAAATTGGCCTCTTGGATGCAGACAGTCTGGTGGGTTGATAATAGCTTGGTTTCCGGTGGGATTGGTTTTATGTAAGAAGGAGACTCTTCACTGGAGTCACCCTGGCTGTAGGTACTTCACAATGATTTGAATCTAACCCTCGCGTTCCCATCGTATGGAGAAGTTTGATATTACAAATGTTGGGGAGATGGAATCAAGGTTAAGTGGAATTCATTCTTTTATTTATTCTACAAACGTAATATGTTTAGAATTAGGTTTCATATGGAAATAAAGTGATTAATAACTGAAGTAAATTCCTTAAATTTTAAATAAAAACAATAAATATAATCATAGTGTAACTTTGTTTTGGTCGCCATTTTTATTGGAAAAAAAAAATGTTGCCAGATGGTTTATTTTCTTGAGATTTTTTTTAAATATAACAACAGAGTTCAATTTAAATGTGTATACCTATATGCATTTGTTTCCTTCTTTGTTTTGTTTTGTAGGGGCGGCTGCGGGCGTGTTACAATATATTTATAATTCAAGAATTAATTACTAAATAATATTATTTTTTTTAGCTAGTGTGTAATTTTATTATCGTTTTTATACGAAAACAAGCGTGTTCTTCGTCTACAACAATAACATGAGAGTTGATGATGATTATATTTTTTAGAATTAAGCTGTTGTTTTTTATTTTGGTATTTACAATTATTGATTTAAAATAATAAGAAATAAAATAATATGATTTAAAATTATATGAAATAAAATGATATTATTCCCTACAGTTTTTTATATTAAACTTTTATCGTTTTTCATTGAGACACCCTTGTATATAGATTAACAATAAACTTTTATAAGAAATGACAACATTAAGTCACGAATATTTCTTCTACACGTATAACAAATTTTATATTAAAAGGTAGGCTTGCCATCGTAAATTGTTTTTCTTTAAGATTTCCAGACAATTAAATATTTATATAAAAAAGGGGGTATCTCTGGAACTGTGAAAAAAAAAAAAAAGAGAAAAAATTGTACAATAAGTTGATAAAGAGGGAGAAATTCCTCGAAATATTTTGATTAAAAAATAGTTTTTTTTTTTTTTCACAGATCAAAGTACGCCCTTTTTTATATATAAATATATTCAATGGATCTCCTTTTGACTCAAACTAAGTATTTATTGTGAAAAATAGTACAAATAATGTACTGGGATCAGGAGGGTAAATAAAGGAAATGTCTTTCTCAAGTAATTATTGTTAGGAGAAAGACATTATAGAAATACTATTCACTTTAAAGGGTTAGCTTTTAAAAATAAAATATACATATTATTAATCTATCTTTACACTTGTGTTTATTATTCAATAATGGCTAGGTGAATTATTATATCATGTTTTCTCCTGTAGAGGATCTCTCGTGCCTCAAAGCAGAGATTTTTAAATTTAAAAAATATTTTTTAAAACTTATCCATGAAGGCTTGATAATACCTTGGCGCGCTAGTGCATCATAATATAAATGTTCTAATAAAATACACAATTTGATATTTGCGGAAGTGCGATTGCTCGAAGCATATTATATACTTATAATTGTAAGTAATTCTACTGTCCTCTAAGCTTATGTCCATAGTTCTTCTAAAATACCCATTCCAAGAGTCTAGCAACAGTATCACTATAAAAGGAAGATCGAAAAATGCAATATAACAGCGGTATGGTAGATTAAACTGGCGAAACCGCTGGGAGGGTTTACCACTGATAAGCCAGGCCCTCCCATTAATTTTTCCATTGCAGTAAGGACAGTAGAAATTGTTTAATTTCAAAAAGAATCTTACGCGTTTAAAATAGTTTCGAATTTTGATACCTTAAGGATAATTAGTTTTGTGAATATCGGAATAGAAATTCTTCTAGAAGAGTGTAAAATACATATTCTCATTTTTGATTCTTACCAGACGAATCTCAATTTTTTTGGTCTTTGGAAATTTCCATTCAAGGTACGCAGATTGATAAAAATGTAAAGTGATACAGTAGAACCTCCCTGTAAAGGACAACTAATTGCAGAGTCAAAGTGTCCTTTAGGGAGAGGTGTCCTCTTACCTTAGAGTTGCTAAATTGTAAAAATGGTAATTTTACAAATGAAAACTGTCCTTTGTAGAGAGGTGTCTTCTAGCGGGGTGTCCGCTAAAGGGAGGTTCTACTGTATATATTATTTTATAGATGGATATTGTTCCGGGAGGATATTCATCTATGAAGACAAAGTTCACCTTTCCCGTCAAAATAGACGTCAAAGCTAGACGCCATCTATTGACCGTCGCCTCAAACTAGCTGAAGTTGGTGTTGTGGCTTTTTCAACGGCCCGAGGCCGCTAGTATGCGGCGACGGTCAATAGATGGCGTCTAGCTTTGACGTCTGTTTGGACGGGAGAGGTGACCTTTGTCTCTTTATACAGGGTGATCCAAAAGTCCCGCACAACTTTAAAAATTAATAACTCCGCGAATATTTGCGCTAGAGCAATGCGGTAAACACCATTGTGTTCAGGATGCAATGAGATTTTTTATAGCAAATAATAAAAAATTCGAAATTGATTTTAGTTACAACTTTATTAGCTAGATGGCGCTCTACCAGAATCAGAGATTCAGCGGCCAAATTGTTTGATAAATTGAAAAATATAACTGAACGACACGTATTTTTTCTTTTTGAATACCAGGAAAGAACCCTAAAAATATCAAATGATAAATTAATAAAACACCATTTCGCCAAAAGTTAGAAGAATTGGTTAACGATTTTTAAATACAATCTGAGATATGTAAAATAGGTATATGCAAATTAAAACATGTAGCAAAAAATATTTATATTTTAGATGGAGTTTTGTGAAATAAATTGAATGTTTGAAAATAACTACTGATATCAATACACGATTTTTGAAATGTTAATATAGTACCAAAAATTATGATGGCACTACTAATAGGATTTCGTGCTATAAGGAATGTATAGTTTCTTGACTAATTGTCGACACTTAACTATTTAACTGGATATTTGTCATGATCCAAAAATAAAATATAGAGGGGAGTGACAAAATATATTTGTCGTACTTTATTCCAAATATCCTATGGGTTTGTCAAATGTTATCATTGTTTATTATACTGTACATAATTTTGAAAATGTATCCCCTCAAAAAATCATTTTTAAATCGACCTTTTGCGTTGAAAAACGTGGTAGTAAAATCATTTTGTATTATATTTTTTTTGCGCAAAACATCTAAAGTTGAAGGGGGGGGATACAGAGATTATTCCTTATGCTATTTCTTCTAATGAGCGAAAAGCGATAAACTAAACATAAGGGGTAAAATTGTGTATACCAGTGTTATTCGAGAAGTTATAACACTTTGGCCTGCACGACATAATATAAGATGTGGGCAAATGACAAACAAAATAATTACTGTTTACAGAAAAAAAAGAGTCAAGATGTGAGGACAGCATTTATTATTCCCATAACCCAAAACAAAGAGCTGCAAAATATAACACAATGAGGTAACTGCCTTCTCTCTTGTATTAGGTCCCAATCCTTGCTCAATGTGGCGCCCTTCATTCTCAAACACCGCCTGCAGACGATAGATGACAGAATGGTCACAATTAAATAGTTGAAATTTATAAAACGTGCCATCTGATAGAAGCCTTCAACATGGCCAATGTGGTAGGCCGGCATCGATAAAAACGCGACTTAATGTACCCCCATAACCGAAATTGTAAGGCGTAAAGTCTGGTGATATTGGAGGCCACTGGTATATAAAGTGGCGACTTATCAACGAATTCCACCGAACGTATCATTCAGCAATTGTTTGGCACCGCGGAATATATGAGGAGGTCCTTCATCTTGCATGAATGTTATTTCGCTTAGTGCTTGTCTGTCCTGCAATATGGGAATAACCTTTTCTCTCAAAAGTTGAACATAATGTTCACCAGTTACAAAAACGGTTTTAAAAGTTCTTCCATTGATTTTTTCAAAGAAAATGGCCCAATAATAAAAGAAGAAGTGAACCCACACAAAACTGTAACTCTGTGCTGATGAAGTGGTATTTCTGTAAAATTCCTAGGGTTTTCTGTTGCCAAAATGGGGCAGTTTTGAATGTTAAATTCTCCCTTTAGATAAAAGTGAGCATCATCTGTTCTTAGAACATTTGACAACCAGTTTTCATTAATATCAATTTGCCGGAAACCCCATGCAGCGAATTCTTGACGCTTCTCAAAATCGCTGACTTTCAACTCGTGAAAACTTTGAATTTTGTTAGGATATTTTTATAGAAAAATTCTAAATGTGTGTTCTCTCCAAACTGTTCCATACGAAATCCCCGTTTGCCGAGAAACTTGTCTAGCACTTACTTCTCCATACGTGGATAACGTTTCAATAGCTTCAGCATTTTGCAAAACCGTAACAGCCACTGACTTGCATGTCGATGGTCTTCCACTCCGAGGTTTTGCTTCTAGAGATCCAGTTTTCTCAAAACTTTTAATCAATCGCTTTAGAGAGTAGCAACTCATTGGTCCTTTACCGCTGACTACCGCTATCTCCAGTAATGCTACCGCGTCCGGGGTAACCGCCGCGTCAGGAGCTGCAGCTCGAGCTCATGATGAGAAATCTACTACGAGGATACAATTCAATCTACTACAACTCAATATAAATGGTACCCAGAGGAAAATAAAGAGCTGACTTGTCTTCTCGGTGACAACAATGTACATATTAAGTGTCCTCAGGAGACAAAATTGAATCAGAATCTGAGATTCAATATCAAAGATTATACAACACTACGAATGTATAGACCGGGAAAATTCGGAGGAGGACTTGCCGTTTTGATTAAAACTCTAGAAATCAAATTTAAGGAAATCGCCTATAATCAGAGTAAGCCTAGAGAAAGCACGACAGAAGCTCAAGCAATAGAAATCTATCTTACAGATAAAAACAATTCCAATCATAAATGTTTATCACCACGATAATACTAGCATAAATACAGGCCTGATAGAGACATTAAGTGAAGCGTCTTCGGATATCGCAATCATACTTGGTGATTTTAACGCCGAAAGACCAACTTGGGGATCACCTGTCCAGGATAACAAAGGTCAGCAGGTTGAGGACATGCTAACCGACCTCGACCTTACGCCGTTAAATAACGAAAAGAACACCTATCTATCCAAGTCCACAGGCACAGAATCCGCAATAGACATCACAGCGATAAATTATAACATCGCACCCACAACACAATGGAAAATTCTGAAAAGTGCAATCAGTGACCACAGACCAATTTTAACAACCCTAAAATTCAAAATTGAGAATTTTCAACAGAATAAAAGAACACTGGAAAAAAATTTACAGAAAATCTTGAAGAACTGTGCAACGAAGAATTAAATCACAGAACGATTGACAAAAAATTGGAAAAATTCTCTTTGAACATATCCAAAGCTGCAAAAGTATCGATACCTAGAGGTAGACGTAAAAACCTGTGAATACTTTACTGGAAGGACCACAATATAGAGGCAATGATTGCAGAGAGAGACAATAAAAATGAACTTCTTAAACCAAATAAAACAGAAGAAATCATAAAGGAACTCATTGAAGTTAGTCACAAAATAGGACAAGAAATTTGGATATTCAAAAAAGAAAAATGGGCAGAAATCTGCAAAAAAATGGATCCAAAAAAGGAAAGCCATCACTGGAAAATAATTAGTGTTATAAAACTCAAAACCAACACTAATCCTCCAATACTCTAACCGATATGAACAGCGAGAACGAACAAACAGATGGCTGACATAATTGCTGAATATCTTTCAAGCACTTCCAGACTCAGCTATACGAATGAAGGCAGGACTCTAAAAAAGAATATAAACAAGTTAGTTAAACAAGCAAGAAATTACCATCAACAAGATATTTACTCGAGAGACTTCACACTGAATGAGCTTAATTCATCAATAGGAAAGTTAAATCCAAGATGTCACCTGGAGATGCTCTAATCTTTGGTCAAATGATTAAACACTTTGGAGACGAAGCTAAAAATCAACTCCTACGAATACTGAACATTTCATGGCAAACTGGTAAACTACCAAAGAATTGGAAGATATCAATTATAGTGCCAATAGTAAAACCAAACAAAGATGCTAAGGAATGCAAGAACTATCGGCCAATTGCTCTTACCAGCATACTTTGTAAAATAACAGAATGAATTATCCACTCTAGGCTCATAGTCTGGCTCACTAACAATAATAAAATAAACTTCTACCAAACTGCCTAAAGATACAGACACTGTACAACTGATAAACTGTTCTACTTCTGTCAATCAATAATAGATTTCTAGGAAAAACCGCCAAAGAAGACAACGGCCGTATTCCTGGATTTGACCTCAGCTTTTGATCGAGTGTAGAAATTATTTGAAAGGCTGCACAACATCGGAGTAAGAGGAAAAACCTTAATCTGGATTGCAGACTTCTTAAGGGGAAGAAGGATAAGGTTCGGGTTAATGGAACATTTTCCAAGGACCGAAGAACATGGGCTGGTGTACCTCAGGGATCTGTGCTCAGTCCTCTACTCTTCTCGCTATATATTAACTGTTGTTTATGTAAATAGATGAATATTATTTGTATTATTTAAAGCCTCATTATGTAAAAATATATGTATATATAAATTGGACATTTGTTGTTGGCCATGGTCAAGTTTGAGTTCTTGTACGTCTAATTACGACACAACAAAAGTGGCGACGAGGATGCGCGATTTACAGAGCCAGTAAAACAAAGTTTCCTATCTGCTCATAGAGAATTCCCCCAAACTGTAATAAAGGAATTCCCCGGCGGAACTGCTAATGAAGAGAAGTTCAAGATCAAGATTCTCGAATTTAATACCAAGATGGGAAATCCGCGAGGGGTATTTCATGAGGCCGTAAGAAGGCAGGAGCAGTTTACTACAGGTTGCGAGGTTTATTTCCGCAACTATGCAACTGGACCTAAACGGTAAAAAGGTACCATTTTGAAATTATTGTGCTACCGTCACTACCTTATAAGTTGAGAGGGCGTCGTGTATAAGAGGCATATCAATCAATTGCGACCTGTGAGAAAGAAACAAGTGGAGACAAGAAATTTGATACTTCCTCGAACATCAGGAGAGAAGCCTGTAGGTGGAAGTCAGAAATAAAGTGAAGAGGAGGTTCCAGAGGTTACATCAGGAAACAAGGAGGAGACTGCTTCTGTGTACGTACCCTCTTGCACTCCTATACCAGGGCCAGTTGCTGTGCACGTGCCCTCTTGCACTCCTAAACCGGAGGCTGTGCAAGTGCCCGTCCGCAGTCCTAGACCTCAGAGAGCCAGGAAACCCCTAGACCGACTGGAGTATTATTAAGGGGGAAGATGTGTTGTGTATGTAAATAGATGAAGATTATTTGCATTCTTTAAAGTCTCATTATGTAAGAATATATGTGTATATAAATTGGACATTTTTTGTTGGCCAAACGAAAAGAATCTGAGGCTCTTTATTGGACACGACATAAACAACAACGGCATTCCAGAGTAAAATAAATCATCAGAGAAATATAAATATTTTAAAATGAATTAAAATAAATATAATCGATACCGAGAGAGAGTTGAATTTAAAAAAATTGAAAATTATTATTTTCGAAATATAAATAGCTGAGAGGATTCCAGCAAACCGCATCTGAAATATCAGGTTTTTTTTTTTGCTACATGTTTTAATTTGCATATACCTATTTTACATATCTCAGATTGTATTTAAAAATCGTTAACCATTTCTTCTAACTTTTGGCGAAATGGTGTTTTATTAATAAATCATTTGATATTATTAGGGTTCTTTCCTGGTATTCAAAAAGTAAAAATACGTGTCGTTCAGTTATATATTTCAATTTATCAAACAATTTGGCCGCTGAATCGCTGATTCTGGTAGGACGCAATCTAGCGAATAAAGTTGTAACTAAATCAATTTCAAATTTTTCATTATTTGCCATAAAAAATCCCATTGCATCCTGAACACAATGGTGTTTACCGCATTGCTCTAGCGCAAATATTCGCGGAGTTATTAATTTTTAAAGTTGTGCGGGACTTTTGGATCATCCTGTATATTGTTACACCAGGTTGCGGCTTGGCAGACTCTTCAGCCTGGATTCTCTCCTGTGCTGGGTCTTGCATCTTACCAGAGCGTGTTTCAACCATCCTACAAATTTATAAAAGGGAATAACGAGATAAGTCTTCTTTAATTAGCCACCAGAATCCTTTATTTATTTTCTCACATCAAAGAGAGCAGTGAAGTCACAGTGTACCTAAATACAAATGGTGATAAATTAATAATCTGTTTTAAATAAATATCATAGAATATTTTATATAAAAATAAATAAATATATAATTTAAATTTCAAATATATTAAAACTAATATAAGAAATACGCCATTAATCATGATGTAACACTTCCCCCTCTCCAGAGGTCGTCACGTCCTCGTGATTGACCTCATCAATTCTTTCAAAATAGGGTTTGATTCTTGAGACATGGACAATCAATGGGTCTTGGCCAGGATTATCTTTTGGTTCAATTAAGTAATTTACGTTGGACAGCTTCTTTAATATTCTATATGGGCCAAAATATTTTCTCAGTAGTTTCTCACACTTTCCTATTTTCCTAATTGGTGTCCAAACTGCTACTAATTCTCCTGGTTCGTAGCTTCTTTCCATGTGTTTCTTGTCATAGTTCTTTTTCATTCTTTCTTGAGTCTTTATTGTGTTGTTAATAACTAATTTTCTTGTTCTGTTTATTTTGTCTAAGTGATGTTTTATGTATTCATCATAATCATCTTTGTCAATGTCCACCGAGATATTCCTGTCGTCCAAAAGAGACGTGGGTTCTCTTCCAAACATCAGGAAAAAGGGAGAATATCCTGTGGTTTCCTGAATTGTAGTATTGTAAGCGTGAGTGATGAATGGGAGTATTTCGTCCCAATTTTTCTGATCAGTGTTCACATACATACTGAGCATATTGATCAATGTTCTATTTAACCGCTCTGTCAATCCATTAGTCTGGGGATGATAGCTCGTTGTGAAGCAATGTTTAATCTTGCACGTTTTCATCACCTCTTTCATTAAATTACTGGTAAATTGAGAGCCTCTGTCACTAATAAGATATTGTGGGGCTCCGTGCCGAAGAAAAATATCCTCTACTAGAAATTTAGAAACTTCTTTCACTGTTGCTTCCGAAACTGCTCTTGTTTCTGCATATCTAGTGTAGTAGTCCGACAGCACGATTATCCATTTTTTCCTGTTTTTCGTAGATGGTAGTGGACCAACAAAGTCAATTCCAATTCTTTCGAAAGGAAAGTTTGCTGGGGGGATGGGCTGTAGTAGTCCAGAAGGTAATTGGTTTGAGCCTTTCCTACTTTGGCAAAGGTGACACGTCCTAACGAATTCTGAGACATCCTTTAGCATGGGTGGCCAAAAGTATTTACTCTTTATTCGGTACATGGTTCTGGCGACGCCCAGATGGCCATTCGACATATGATTGTGATATTCTTTCATAATTTCTCTCTTTTTATTCTCTGGAACCACAAGCAACCACGCCCTGCCTTCAGGGTTCGGGTTTTTCTTAAAGAGGCATCCATCTTCTTCTTTAAAGTTTTGCGCAATTGATCGCCTGCTTCCATTAAGGTTTTTCTTAACACTTTCGATAAATTTATCCTCTTCGTCTGTTATTTGATTTAAAAATAGCCTTTCAAAATCCTCATCCCAATCAGTTTCTGGTAAGGGCCCCCTAGATAAGCCATCGGCGTCCAGATGCTTCTTTCCCGATTTATGTATTATATCGAAGTCATATTCTTGAATTTTCAATGCCCATCTTGCCAATCGACCTGTTGGATCCTTCAAGTTTTTGAGCCAGCATAAGGCGTGATGGTCTGTTACTATTTTAAAGTGTCTTCCATAAAGGTAGGGTCGTAATTTTGACATTGACCAGACAACGGCCAGACATTCTTTTTCAGTGGTTGAATAATTTTGCTCCGCTTTACTTAGGGTACGACTCAAATATGAGATCACCTTCTCTTCACCACCGATGTCTTGGACAAGTGTTGCACCTATGCCGATGTTGGACGCATCAGTATGAACATAAGTAGGTGCATTTGGATTGAAGTGACCTAAAATTGGTGGACTTAATAGTGCTGTTTTTAGGGTTTGAAACGCTTCCTCTTGTCTTTCTGTCCAGGTAAATGATACACTTTTTTTTATAAGGTTGGTCAAAGGGTCAGCAATTTTTGAAAAGTCTTTGATAAATTTTCTATAATATGAACACATTCCCAAAAAGGATTGTACTTCTTTGACCTTTTTGGGTCGAGGAAAATTTCTGACAGCTTTGATGTTATGTTCCGCGGGTTTTATACCATGTTTGCTCGTTATATAGCCGAGAATCTCCAATTCTTCAAAAGCAAATCGGCATTTTTTGTCGTTTAACCTTAAATTAGATTCACGAAAACATCTAAAAACAGCTTCAAGTCTTTTGAGGTGCGTTGGAAAATCCGGGCTATATATGATAACATCATCCAGATAACACAAACAAATTTGCCATCTCAGATTTCCAAGCATATTCTCCATATTTCTCTCAAAGGTAGCAGGCGCGTTACAAAGTCCAAAAGGCATCACGTTGAATTCATATAATCCATGCGCTGTAGTGAAAGCTGTTTTCTCTTTGTCTCTTTCTTCGACTTCAACTTGCCAATATCCAGATCTGAGGTCTATTGCTGAGAAGTGTGTAGATCCTTGGAGAGTATCCATAACTTCGTCTATTCTAGGGATCGGATAGACATCTTTTACTGTCACATTATTCAGTTTTCTGTAGTCCACACAAAATCTGTATTTACCATCTCGCTTCTTGACCAATATTACTGGAAAAGACCAGGGGCTAGAAGATGGCCTAATTATGCCTTCTGTAAGCATCTCGTCAATTTGCTCTTTTATAATATCTCGTTCTTTAGCACTTACCCGGTAAGGCTTGTGTTTAATTGGCTTCGCGTCTTCTGTGTCTATCCGATGTTTTGCCAAATTGGTTCTCCCTAATCTCGATGAAAAAAGATCTCCATACCTTTCTAAAACTTGTTTTAACTCCTTCTGTTCCTTTGGTGAAAGATTTTCGTTTATTTGGAATCTAGGTTCTTCGTTCTTTTCTACCTCTCTTTCTCGACTCACATTTATTTTCGCTGGACTACTTCCAAAAGCCAATGTTTGGTTTTTCATTATTTTTAACGGTCGAGGATACGGATTAGTTATCCAGATGTGTGTTTCCCTATTTATAACATTGATCAAGCTTCTTGCTAGACGAAGTCCATTTGTTTGAAACATTTTGCTGCTCTCCTCGATAATATATTCTCCATCCTCTGTTTCTACCAATGCCTTGATCAATTTCATGGAACATTCCGGTACAATGGAATCCTTGGCACTCTTTATTTTCAACATTTCAAAATTGATTTCGTCATGATTATTCGTCAAATCATATTTTATAGTTTCTTGCTTACAATCTATTTTTGCGTTCATTTTCTTAAGGAAATCTCTCCCAAGAATTAATGTCCGTAAATGCGTTTTCAATATCACAAAGTTGTGTGATAATGTTTCGTCATCAATTTTTATATTTAAAAATATACTTCCTACCATGTCCAATTTTTTTCCATCGGGTCCTGCACAAATTTTTGCGAGTTTACTTATACCATGGCCTGTATCGAGGGCCGTTCTGAGGTCGACCACTGAGAGGTCAGCACCTGTATCAACCAAAGCTTCAAAAGTCCCTATCTTGTCCACATTAATTTTTAATTTGTATTTAGGGTCCAACTTCTTGATTCCGTTTATGGTCGACTTGCTTTGATTGACAGATTCAGGCGCGACGCTTAGTTTAAATCTTCCAACACGGAATATCTATTCCGGGTAGGAATATTTGTCTGTGTGCTATGACATACATCAGCATAAAGCCGAGGTCCTGATTTCTCTGATATTTCATTCATTTGGCATTTTTCTTCGACCTTCTCTTGGGTATCTGCTGGATCCTCTTCTAGGATTCTTATAAACTTGACCCTACAATAACGGGCCACGTGCCCTGGCTTGTTACATTTAAAGCAGATTGGTCTTCCATCTTCCGTCCTATTTTTGCTCACTTCTTGGCTTTTATTGTAAGTGTTTCTCTGAAGGTTTGGTTTCGGCACAAAGTTAGGATTATAAGGACGTCTAGGGGTAGAGGGCTGGGGAAAGTTGTTTCGATACTGTCTGGGGGTAGGATGGGAGTCGTTCTTGTAATTATTGGAAACAGGGGCTTGGGGCCTGGAAGTGGTCTGGTAGTTTCGTGCGGCAGTCGGCGGCACGTACCTCGATTGTTGTTGGGGTCTAGAATAGTGTGGACCGTTATATAGGTTTCTGGATTTCTCCACACGTTCCCGATACTTCTTTTCAAAAGAATCCATTTTCTTGCACACGACAAGAAGGTCATCGGTCGTTTTAGGAGGGTTCAGGTAGAGCGCGAATGAGTACTCTTTTTTCAGTCCTCCAATAACATGTTCAATTTTTGTTTCTTCTTCCATTGCGGGGTCAACCTTGTTGCACAACACTAGAATGTCTTCCGCGAACCTGATTGCTGGTTCATTCCAGTGTTGCATTCTGTTGAGCTTCATTCTAAGTTCTTCTTTATTCGCGTCCAAAGAAAAATCCTGAATGAGGCGGATTTTAATATTTTCCCAGCTCGTGAAACTAGCTTTGTGTAAATTCAACCAGGTTTTAGCGCTTCCCGTCATGTTCATGGCGGCATAACGAGAGATAATGTAGTCTGCCCAATGGTACAAGAAGCCAATTTCTTCAAGAGATTCAATCCATGGGCGAGGGTCTTCCGTTCCATCATACTTGGGGATGTCGATGTTGGGATTCAGGACAACTGGGTCGGAACTAGCATCTCTACCAATTGTTACACCAGGTTGCGGCTTGGCAGACTCTTCAGCCTGGATTCTCTCCTGTGCTGGGTCTTGCATCTTACCAGAGCGTGTTTCAACCATCCTACAAATTTATAAAAGGGAATAACGAGATAAGTCTTCTTTAAGTAGCCACCAGAATCCTTTATTTATTTTCTCACATCAAAGAGAGCAGTGAAGTCACAGTGTACCTAAATACAAATGGTGATAAATTAATAATCTGTTTTAAATAAATATCATAGAATATTTTATATAAAAATAAATAAATATATAATTTAAATTTCAAATATATTAAAACTAATATAAGAAATACGCCATTAATCATGATGTAACAATATTACTAGCCGAATGACCCGGGCAACGCCCGTGTTTTACCCGATTAAATGTTTTTATTCAAATACTATTCGTTACAATTATAAATTGTGGCCGTGGATGTCACTCTTGTGAAACGTCCCGCTCCAAACTTTGTGTCTGAGAAGCGATATTTTTATAGAAAGATGATCTAGCTTTTGTTTTCTGCTCGAATGAATGTTTTTCTGTTAGAATTTTGTTCCTGCGTACAAAATAATGAACTGGTTTCACCCGTGGTCTCTGCTTTTTGGAATTTTTCTCGATATAATTTTGTATCTGATAATCAAACATGATACAGCAATATCGTCATCATCATTTTCTGAATAAAAATATATAGTTTTAATAATTGATTTATATATATATTTTTTTAAATAGCCTATCGTCTTCCCCGTATTTTTTACCTATGTATGGAAATTTTGGTTTGAATTAGTGAACTACTGCGAATTTGTATACCGGACATACAGACAGACATACAAACATTCATTTTTATATATATAGAGATTTAGTGAATTAATTCAATGAAAGAAAGGATTGATATCTGTTAGATGTTTGGTGCGGTATTGGCTCAGGACGCCCAGATCATAGACTTCAAGAAGACCAATACGGCCATCTTAGACGAGCTGAGAATTCAGGACATTCGGATTTAGACCATAAAAGAGCTCCAACTCTGAAATTTTCTTAATACACCATTAGAAAGGAAGTGGAATTCACGAAGACAACCATTCTTCAAGGCAGCGGTGAGAGAAAAAAGATAGGAAAACCCATAAAAAGATGGACAGATCAAATTCGACAAATCACCGAACTGACTTGGTAGAAGCAAGAAATATGACAAGCCAAACTATTGATGAAAATTTTGCACTGAAGAAATCAACAAAAAAAGTAACGACCCTTCTCTCGTTCACACAGATGCCAAAACAATACGCCACCTGTAGGCCATCACTGCAATCTAGTAAACTCAAGTTAAACACAAAGGTGATGTTTTTCTCTGATTTATAATATTATAAAATGAATAAAGCTTCCAGGGCTAAGTTTCTTGTGCAAATAAATAATATTTATCATTTATTTATTAACGTGATACTCTTGTTAAAGTACTGACAAGTCCGAAAGCTTTAAAATAAAAAGGTTTGCACAAGAAACTTAGCCCTGGAAGCTTTATTTATTTTATTACAAAGGTGATGCATTTGTCACAGATAATAGAGACATATGGCTCGTTGGTCTAGGGGTATGATTCTCGCTTCGGGTGCGAGAGGTCCCGGGTTCAAATCCCGGACGAGCCCTCTTTTTTTTTTTTTTTTTTGTTTGCTTCCCGCGTCAATTTTTGGGCTCGAAAATCAAACACTTTGGTTAGTAGCCTGTAAACCTTTTTTTCTCTTATGAAGACACTCAATAGAAGGTGCCAGAGGTTTTTACTTCATACTATTTATCTTGAACGAATTTTTGTTCTAAGTTTTTTTTTTGCTTATTCCTAGTACACGTGGTACAGGCCATGATAATCATGGTGGGTAGAAGTAGGCGATTGCTTTTACTGTAAATGCACCACATGTCTACACATATATGAAAAGTAGTTCGGCTTTGCACTTACAAATATGCCAGAGCCCCGTTTGGTTACTTGCACTCCTTGGTGGGGTTGGACGTTGCAAGAATCGGAGGCCATTGGAGCATTTTTTTTTTAAACATAAAAAAGTGCCCAATGCGGGAATCGAACCCGGGTCGTAGCGGTCGAAAACCAACGGTTTAGACCATCCTTCCCCTTGTTCTAAGTCAATTTGAGGAAATGATCAAATATAAATATAAATTCAATAGAATAATCCCTTGTTACAATACTAAGGTGGAAACATCAGACTTCAATGGATAAGTTTCTCTTTTTTTAAATAATTTATTTCAAATAGCTAGTTTTCTGACATAAAAGCCCTTCTACAAGAAAAACACAATATAATATTGTAGCAAAGTATTTATTATTTCACACTAGTATTAACAGAGTATCATTTTTATGTTTATATTTTACTACTCTGTAAACTTCCCTCATTCCTTATCTTTTGTTTATCCTTCATAGTTTGTTCTTGTCTGAAATAAATTGCTGTCTCCTAAATATTTTAGGAGAATCATCTTTAATACTTGACTCTACCAATCTATACTCATAAAGACGATTTAAAAAAAGACGTAAAAGCCACACGCCATTTATGTTTTGGCACATATTTTGCTAGCCACTGCCAGCTAAACACCTTTTTGACAGATTGTGAGAATTCCTTTAGATCCCTTGTGGATCTCATAGAATAAAATCCGCCCTAGACTGATTGAATCCATTATTACGAAACCATGGTCTCCAGGTGAACGCTTCTCAGTTTCCCAAAGCTGGTGTTGTGGTTTTGTCACTAACTCGATGCCGCTAGTTTGCGGTGACGGTCAATAGATGGCATCTAGCTTTGACGTCTATTTTGACAGGAGAGGCGACCTTTGTCTTTATAGATCAGTAGCCCCTTCCAGAAAAATGTCTATCTGACTCTACCATGTCGGCCGATCCATAGACATATATGGCGGTGAAACATTGCCTTGGTTCAGCTGGTCATTGATTACCTTCACTTGACGGTAATACGGTGGTTTACTGAGCCTTCTCCCGCCCAGAAGTCCTCCTATTCGTGGCAGGCGGGAGAAGCAGCACAAGTAAGGAACTGTCCTGTAGTACGGTGTCGTGAGCCGCTACGGTAACTGTGAACAGGGAAATGTGAAATGTGGCTGACTAAAGGGGCAATGGCACCTCCCTATCCATAGTGGACAAGACAGCACCACCACTCTGCCTTCTTCAGTTGGAGACTTCACTCGGATTCTCCCTCTGTCCGGGCGTTGTCTGCTACATGGAGACGCTGGGTAGAGTTTCTCCATTCCTGGAAGATGGAACCTTGTGATGTATTTCCCACGTACCTCCAGTACTTGGAAGGGCAATTTCCAATTGGGTCTGGTGAAAGAAAGTTATTTAAATGGACAAAAATATTTCTACATATTCACCATCCTTTTTATAAATATTTTAGCTTAGTAAAAAAATTGACCTATTGATAATTTATCAATGTGTTTAACATTGTTGTTGTCGTGTCCAATGAAGAGCCTCAGATGTCTCCGTACATCTCTATCATTGCAGTCGCAATGTCCTCTATCTTGGTTGTGTAAAGTACTGGGTCTATGTCAAATTTCTGTTGTTGTTGTCGCGTCCAATGAAGAAATTCAGATGTTTCTGTGCATCTCTATCACAGCAGTTGCAATGTCAACTATCTTGGGTGTGTAAATTTCTGGGTCCAGGTCAATTTTCTGTTGTTGTTGTTGTGTCCAATGAAGAGCTCAGATGTTTCCATACATCTCTATCACTGCAGTCGCAATGTTCTGGGTACCATTGAGCTGATTGTCCTCGTAGTAGATTTGTCAACAGAAGCCCGGGCTGCAGCTCCTGACACGGTGGTTAATTTGGACATTGCTGGAGATGTCGGTTTTGGTCTTAATTGGTGTCGTTGCCACGTTAGTCACCTTGGACCAGAATTTGGTCAAATATTCCAAGTGTCCAGGGGTGTGGTCGGACTTCTCCCCTCCCCCCACGGGGAAAAATTAACGCACACATATACAACATACACAAAAAATCCATTCATATCTATAAGTAAAGTTATTACTTAAGTCATCTGGTCTCCTTAAAAAAAAAATAGATGACAGGCGACATCAAAGACTTTTGTCTCCATCAGTGTATATTAATTAGCCAATATTCTACTTAAAGACTTCAATGTGTACCGTTTATTGAAAGATAAAAATGGGCGAATTTTCTTGATAATAAACGACTTTTCTTCTGTTTTTTTACCGCTGAAATGGAACAAAATATTATTTATAAATGTACCTTATGTATCAAAAACTGAAATTACCACACTTGACTCAATCCTTTAAATGTCTAAATTAACATGTATTTACACTCATGGACAAAACTTGAGAAAATTTTACCTTTTACCATGTACTTGTATATCGACCTTTATTGAAGACAAACGAGATAACTAAGTGTGAAAAAAATTGTCTCTGTCTCCTTAAAAAAAAAGATGACCTGCGATATCAAAGATTTTCCACTTCCTTAAGTTTTGTCTAATATTGCAATTATTTAGCTAATATAGTCTACTAATAGAGACTGGCATTAATGGCAGACCTTTTATTATAATTAAAAAAGGCGAATTTGAACGAATAAACGAATTTTCTGCTGTTTTTTAAACGCTAAAATGAAATAAAATTCAATTTATAAATGTGTACCTTATGTATCAAAAACTAAAATTACCACCTGACTCAATCCATTAAATGGTTGGTCTAAATTTACGTACATTCATTGGGCGACATTTTCAAAAATTAAAATGTAAACTTCACAGCACACAAACCATTGTCAATATTTGAAATTTTCCAGATATACAAACGTATTATATATTGCTTATCCCTAGTACACGTGGTACAGGCCATGATAATCATGGTGGGTAGTTAGCGACTGCTTTTGCTGTAAGTGCACCACATGTCTACACATGTGAAAAGCAGTTCGACTTTGTACTTACAAATGTGACAGAGCCCCGTGGGGCTGGTGATGTTGGATTTTTGCAAGAATCGGGGGCCATTGGAGCATTTTTTTTAATCAGAAAAAAAGTGCCCAATGCGGGTTTCGACCCTGGGTCATAGCGGTCAAAAAACAACGGTTTAGACCATCCTTCCACCGGCCCCAACGTATTGTTGCGTTGTTGGTTAACAAAGGATAACTTCCGTGGGTACAAAGGATCTTTAGGACTTTATTTAAGCCTAATCGATAAAATAATTACAGAAGAGTGCAGAAATGAAACAACAATAAAGAAAACAGCAGTTACAAACTCACCAACTGCAGCACGGTGAGGGAAAGCAGGAGCAGAACAGGAGACAGAAGTTCGTAGAACCTTCTAGAATCTTCCAAGAAGTACACCGGCGTCGGCGGTAAGCAGCAGTCCGACCTCTTGAGACAGCAACTTGCTTGGAGTCCACCACGTAGCTTCGTTCTTCCTCCTCTTTCTTAACTTTCTCTTTTCCTGGCATGAGTTTCTCATCCCTATATATCCCGGAGTAGATCTTTCCAGAACGGTCACGGTTGGTCAGCCAATCAGAAAGCCGCCAGCACCGAGCGTTGCGCAATAGCTGTAGATTGGCCAATCAGTTGTCTTCCGCTTTTTCTACATGATTCTTAAACGCTCTAGAACATTCTCTCTCCATCTGGAATGTGCTTTTATTTCTACGTAACAATATTATATGGATCATCATGGCAATCTTTTGACAGGAATAATTTACTAAAATATTGTATAAAGTATTAATTATTTTATAAACACACACAGATTTTAAATTGTGATATTTATAATTTTCTACTCTGTAAACTTCCCTCACGACCTCTCTGGGATTTTATAAAAATGTTGATTCTGTTCTTACCTTAAATAAACTGCGATCTGAAATGAGCTGGCTAGAAGGGGTCAAAGAAACTACCAGAAGGTCACTAGATGAGCTAAAAAAAAAAAAAAAGAGTCGGTGGACGAGTGAGTACACCCTCGATTCCCGACAGCCATGAATCGGGATTGAATCCCGCGTTAACATTTTGTTTAATATGTAAATAACCTTCTCATATTATTTATTTTGTTGCAAATATCATAAACTAGGTTGTTCTTTTCGAGCGGTACCTAATAAAGTGATTTTGGAACTTGAACTGAACTGCCGTGTCCCATCCTATATGAGTAAAGTATACTTGTGTCAGCATTCACTGAGCAATAGAGTTTTCTGTTCCAGTGGAGACATCATCAAGTATCTCAGCGAGGGATGTTTGGAATATAACCATGACCGCGCTGTTATATTCCCTTCCAGACATCCGCTTTCCTTCCGTCTGTACCTCGATGAAGTAACTTATTCAATATTTTCATACGGTTGGTTTAATACAAAGCAATTACGCGTCATCTCTATATAACGAATGAAGACCTTAAGACACGAATGTTTCTTTTCACAAATAAAACAAACTTCTAGTGTCCTTACTGCGATGAAAACTAGAGCTCTAAAGAAGCGGTCTGGTAGATTAAATTGGCGAAACCGATGGGAGGGCTTTGCTTATCAGTGGTGAACCCTCCCAGCGGTTCCGCCAATTTAATCTACCAGACCGCTTCTTTAAATATCTAGTTTTCATTGCAGTAAGGACACTAGAAGCTTGTTTTATTTGTGAAAAGAAACATTCGTGTCTTAAGGTCTTCATTCGTTATACTGTTGGTTTGTTAAATTAGGAATAATACTGCAATTGTCCTCTCCTCTCAAATACAGTAGCTTATTATTTCTAAGGCTCCTTCCTGACTGATTAGGTTTTCATCTTGATCTGCCAGGGTTAATTTTTGATCTGCTCTGGTATTCTATCCTTGAATGACCATTTCCATAGATTTCTATGGTAGGCTACTGAATCTATCTTTTAAAATTTTATTATCCCTAGGACACATGGTACAAGCCATTATAATCATAGTGGGTAGAAGTAGGTGACTGCTTTTACTGTAAGTACACCACATGTCTACACATGTGAAAAGCAGTACGACTTTGCACTTACAAATGTGCCAGAGCCTCGGTTAGTTACTTGCACTCTTTGGTGGGGTTGGACTTTTGCAAGAATCGGGGGCCATTGGAACATTTTTTTTTTTAATTAGAAAAAGTGCCCAATGCGAGATTCGATCCCGGGTCGTAGGGGTAAAAAAAAAATGGTTTAGACAATAACGGGATTCAAACAATAAATTTTATCTGTCCCCTTAAAAAAAAAAAAGATGACTGGCAATATCAAATACTTTCCACTTCTTTAAGTTCTGTCCATGAGTGTATATTGATCATTATGAGTTTAATTTAAACAACTCACAACAGTTATAATTTAGATATGAAAAAAAAAAAAGATCAAAGGGAGATATGAGTTAGGGGTTTTAAATAGGAATAAATGTAAAAATATTCGTTGGCGATTTTTGAAATTTTTATGTTCCCAATTAAAATTTATATTTGGAGAGTATATGTAATAAATTTATAATCAAACTCTTTAGTTAAAACTGAATTATCATCCTTAACTAACGTATAACACGCCTAAACATGGCGTCTGTTCCTCGTGTCAGAGGTATATTGGAGCTAAGACGGCCTGCTACTGAGTAGTGCTCCCAGTCTTTATGACATTCTACTTCACCCAGTCATTAAGGATGTCTAGGGGTCGGTGGAAGGATTGCCTAAATCGTTGGTTTTCGACCGCTACGATCCAGGTTCGATTCCCGCATTGGGCACTTTTTTTCTGATAAAAAAAAAATGCTCCAATGGCCCCCGATTCTTGCAAAAGTTCAACCCAACCAGCGAGTGCAAGTAACCAAACGGGGCTCTGGCACATTTTTAAGTGCAAAGTCGAGCTGCTTTTCACATGTGTAGATATGTGGTGCACTTACAGTAAAAGCAGTCGCCTACCTCTAACCACCATGATTATTATGGCCTGTACCACGTGCACTAGGGATAAGCAGAAAAAAAAAATTATGGATGTCAAACTCTACAGGTCTGGATGACGATGCTCTGACCATCCTGACGTCTACCAAGACATGTCACTATAAGTATCATCTCAACATAGAACTGAGAGATCCTGTCTGGAGGAGGACAAGATGGAACCCTTCCTGAGAACAGCTTTTATATTCAATTACTAAATTGTAAATAATCACATTTATCTTTGTTTAATTTATCTTTGATCTTTGTAACAATCTACTAAGAATGTCAATAAAATATATTGAATTGTCAAAATATCTACAAGCTTGATATGATTGAGTAAAGATAAGAAAGAAGAAGAAGAAGACTAACGTATGAACTGTCTTCGAATTTCCCAAATTTGAATCATTAAGAACAGTTAAGACATCTCCTTACTTACCCACCTTATCCCATTAAAATTTCACATTTTTACTTTATTTTCACATTAAGAACAGTGTTATTCATATCAAATATTCATTATATTATTAACAGATTATCTGTTTTGATATTTATATTTTTCTACTTTGTAAACTTGCCTCCTCTCTATTTTGATTTGTTCTTGCTTTGAATAAACTGCCGTGACATCCTGAAGTTTGTCTTTCCTAATTTTCTAAGTAACATTTTGGTGGAGATGCTGGGTAGATTAGGAAAGACAAACTGAGGATCGCCTAGCAGACATTGAGGCTATGGGTGCTGTGATCTAATTTGTCCTCTACTGACTCCAGGATTCCACCGCCGTGTCAAAGCCAAGACTTCCTTCCAAGATGACGATGTCCCAATAGACGATACGACGACAAAGCCGCTCTTCACACGCTGCAAGATAAAGAACGCAAAGCTACTAGGGTCAAAGCTCCAAGACTGACGGAATCCTTGGCAGAAGCACGTCAGATCCATGTCAGTAGCAACAAGATTGGCAAGCTTTGGTTCACAGCTCCCATAGAGAAAGAACTATATTGCAAATATTTATTATTTTAAAAACAGATTATCAATTTTGTTGCATATTTTGATAATATGTAAACTTGACCCATTGGCTCTCTGGTATTTAATAAATTCTAATTGGCTCTAGCCTCAAAAAGATTGCCATGCCATCCTCAAGTTTGACTTTCCTAATTTCTATATGACAATATTTCTTAGATATTCATCAACATAGTTAGAATATGCAAGAAAATTGAAATCCTTTAAGAAAAAAAGTATTATTATTCAAATATATTAAGTTTATTAAGTGTTATTATTTATATGAAAAATAGAAATTTCGGCCAGTTAGATTTTTTTATTTTCTCAACGTTTCAACAAAAATATTTTGTCTTCGTCAGGAGAAGTAAATAAAATAAAACATTTGGCAAGGCGTTAAAAATTGTTCTGAGGTTGCAAGGGCGTTCTCACGTGATTTTTTAAAATTTAGTACTACATCTAAAGCACGAGTCAAAAACAAATATTAAACTCGTCAAAGACGATGATCTTGTGGAAATAAATAAATATATAATAATATAATTATAATCAAATAAATGAATAAAGTAATATAATGATCACAAAGATTATTTTATAAATTTCTAACTATTATGTACAATTTATATCTAGCTTTTAACTACTTTTTAAATTTAAAAATGAAGCAAATTGTTGCGGAATATCTGGCCGAAATGTCTATTTTTCATATAAAAATGAATGCCGGCCAGGCAGCCTCTATCTTTACAATAAGCGTTATTAGTTAAAAGAGGTGATTTAATGTGAGTATAACATTATTTAAAATATCATAATTTCATGTGTCAGGGGGTCGTTTGGTTGCTTTATAACTTGTGATTTTATTCACGGAGAGATTTCTCTGTGAGTTTCATTTTAAAATCTAAAGTAATAAGTAATTTATCATCATTCTAACGCGCGTTCGCATCTAAAATATCCAAACTCTATTTTTACATATTAGAATGATAATAAAAACGATTTTATTCATCACAATTTTATTAGGATAAAACCTCAAATTTCAATAAGCTTACAATGTAGTATAAACGGTAGTGTGTCCCAGTAGGGATAATATTTTGGTTCCCTCCATCTAAAGAGATTTCCATGTCAATGGAATCATCGGGAGCTAGTTAAATACTATCGGGCTAAGTTGGGCCGTATTGGTCGTGCTTGTCAACAATGGAAGCCATTGTTGCAAATGTTTTGTTGGCCGCAGACGAGTGTTGGTTTACTCTCCATAATTGCCGTGTTTAGCATCATTGTAGCGGGGACTCTAAAAGGAAACATTTACATCAGGCGACCCTTTGTGATTCAAACCACCACGCTTGGGGCTAATCCGTTTATCACGGCGTCGGAGAATGTAATCATGGCGAAAATAAACGCGCAAAAAAGCGTTAAAGTGAAGTGGAGGGGACTAGAGTGGGGGGGGGAGCCAAAATCGAGCGCAGTGGGGGAAAGAGTGAGGGCGATGGAGGGCGCTTAACTCTGATTGGCTAGTGGAGGCATCCAGGCGTTCGCTCATTGGACGGAAATCAATGACGAGACTCGTTACTTAATAGAATTGGTCGACCAATCAGCGTGGCCGTGCGGCGAGAACTCGCGAGTGTGTCCGCAGGGTATCTTCCAGCGCCCGTCTACAAACACTTCGCTCATTTATATGGAAAAACAAATTGACTCGCCCTAAAAAAATCTTGCCTAATAGATTTTTTATTATTTGATTATTAATTTTTTTATAAATATATTCTAGCTCGTATTTTTTTAAATTTTTTGAAGCGAATTTTAAGTTTTATTTGTGCGATTGGGCGAAATGAACATCGCTAAGGTCGGCGGTCACTCCCACTCCATCGACGTCATCCTGGGACTCAAGAAGAGGTCCGGCGAGGACGACCACTTCCACAAGTCCAAGTCCTTCTTCGGGGCCGACGTCCGGCACGGTCTCATGGACCACTCCAGAAAGGAATCTTCCTCAGGTAAGTCTTCATTTATTGTTACAATCAGACCATCAAATTGGTGTCATACCAATACTATATATCTATCCAATTTACATATAAACAGTCATTTTATGGGTATCAAACCTATATTATATCTATACAATTTAACATATAGACATCTTATTCATTCGATGTTACAATCAGACCATCAAATTGGTGTCATCCAATACTATATATCTATCCAATTTGCATATAAACAGCCATTTTCTGGGTATCAAACCTATATTATATCTATACAATTTAACATATAGACACATCTTATTCATTCGATGTTACAATTAGACCATCAAATTGGTGCCATACCAATATTACATATATCTATCCAATTTACATATAAACAGTCATTTTCTGGGTATCAAACCTAGATTATATCTATACAATTTAACATATAGACATTCATTCGATGTTACAATCAGACCATCAAATTGGTGTCATTCCAATACTATATATATATCCAATTTGACATATAAACAGTCATTTTCTGGGTATCAAACCTATATTATATCAATTTAACATATAGACATCTTATTCATTCGATGTTACAATCAGACCATCTAATTGGTGCCATACCAATATTACATATCTCCCCTAATATTCCATCCTTCTAGTTTATAATTCTCCTCAGTGTATACTTTCTATAACAACGTATATTAACAATGTTATCGTTGTTTGTTGTGTTATTGTTTGTAAGCCTAACTTATAGTGTTATTGTTTACTTATCGTTCAAGTGTATATCAATGCCATATTAAAAATATATTGCATAGTTCTTTAGCATCTATATGGAATATAACAGTTAATTATTATTGCATATAAGATGGCTACATCTATACAACATATCTTTAAATATTTACCAAACGATTCTTTCAAATTAAAACTAATTATTAAATAGAAATCCATTCAATTATCGACCATAGAAATAATATGATACTTGTGTTTTCTATTACACAATTTTTGATGAATGAAGATTACAAATATTATATTCGAATATAAGGAAGCTAATATTCATATGCAACTTTTAAATTATTTTCTCAACTAAGGCTTCCTATTTAGAGAAAGGGTTAAAATTCAGACGATAATGAAAGATGAACTTACAATAATAAGGTATGTTGATGGCATATGTGAATGTTTCTAATACATTGCCATATATATATTGTAGGTATTCTATTAGACCGCTATTCATAAAGTCTGTTACATATATGAACATATGTAAAGTCTGTTAAAATCGAATTTATCAGAGTAATAGAATATAGTACAGTTGCTTTATACTATATATGTATGTATGATTTATTATTTCAATTGTGTGTATTGTGTGTGTGAAATATACTATATTATTCTCAAAATATACATATTTAATTGATTTTAGCTCGATGGTAAATCGAATATTGAGAAAAATATAGAATGCTTTTATGCAAAATGTTTTTTTTTTATGCAAAATGCTTTTCTTCCAGCATATGTATTTAACATTGTAATCCTGGTATAGGAAAATGTCAATAATAGATTGTCGAGATAGAATTTCCTATTTTAAATAATACAAAAGAGGGAGTTGTCTTTTCAGTATGATTGTTAATGGATCATTATTTCTATTTGAATTCATCTCTTTTTATGTTTTTTTATTGAACTACTATTTCTCTATACTGTAAAACATAATTATAACAACTTTATTAATACTTATTTAGATATATAAATGTCACAGAAATTGCATAGTTGAATATATTGTCAATACTTTTGGTTTTTTTCAACTCCTTGATATTTTGGTTTTATATAAGCTATTCATCCATTTGTTCTCTATTACAAGCATGGTGTTCCTAATAGGGTTAATACCATATAGACAATTCATGCATTTGATGAAAAATAGTCTATCGAATTTGGTGTCATTGTAATACTATTTCATTTTGATTAAATATATAGACAGTTCATGTATTTGCTGTTACAATTGTCCATCAAAATTGGTGTCATACCAATAGTATATCAAATTTAACATATACACATATCATGTATTTGCTGTTAGTTGCTATTAATTAATTAAATAAACCAATACTATATCAAATGTAATATATAGACAGTTTATTCATTTGCTGTTACAATTAAACCATCGAAATTGGTGTCATTCCAATACTATATATCTATCCAATTTGACATATAGACAGTTCATGTATTTGCTGTTAATTACTATTGGTGCCATATACCAATACTATATCAATTTAACATTTAGACATCAGATTCATTTGCTGTTACAATAAGAAAAATCGAAATTGGGGTGTCGTATAAATATTATATCTATCCAATTCGGCATAAAGACAGATTCTGCATTTGCTGTAATTAGACGGTATTACAGTTGATCTCATTTAAAATACTAAATCCAATTTAGCATATAGGTAGTTCATATATTTGCTATGTTACCATTAGACAATTACTGGATTAATGCAGTACCAATAGTATATCAAATTTAATATTTAGACAGCTCGTGCATTTGCTGTTACAATTAGGTGCGATTTCTATTTATCCCATTCCAATACTAAATCCAATTTAACATATAGACAGTTCATACATTTGCTGTTAATTTCTAGTGATGCCATACCAATATTATATGGATTTTCTGTTACAATTAGGCGATTGTAATTTATCTCATTCCAACACTAAATCCAATTTAGCAAATAGACAGTTCATACATTTGCTATGTTACCATTACTATTGGTAACATACCAATACACATTATCCATGTATAAATCCATTATAAATAGACAGCTTCATGCAGCTTAAGGAACTACACTACTATGCGACTTGATTCACATCAATGTAAATAATTAATAAGTTACCTTAGGACATAACTAATTGTAAATAACTCAATTTGATCAACTTTCTCTCTCCACGATACATTACAGATAACTTCATTAAATCAACTTCCATCATTGCTTAACATACTGTAAATAACTACCTTGCGATTTCTTCTATCTGCTTATGTTGTTGCCCTTTTGTTTAATGGATATGTTTATTCAATGCTCTTTTTCTTGATTGTTTGTTTTATTTTTGATAATTCTGTTACCTATTCTACTACAATATGAATTATTATGAATAATTTCACGCGAAATTATCCAGATCGGATATAGCGTGTCTTGTTTGTAACTGGTAATAAATAAATTTTAACATAGAAGCAGTTGACGCATATGCTGTGATAATTATGCCTTCTGTTTTGATGTTATTCCAATACTTCAGCTACTTGATTCAAATTGAAGAACACAGATACACTTGTGCTCTGTCTCAATTGGATCATTTCTATATTGGTCTCACTCAACAATTGAGTATTTAAAACACAACAACTTATAACAATTGTGAAACAACAGTACAGAATTGTACTGGGATAAGGTGGATAAATTAGCTGCACGATCATGAGATGCCTTTTTCTTAATTATAACAATTCGTTTGTTTATTTCGATAAAATTGGGATCTTTCAATTGCATGGAAGCATAAATGCCTCTTAGCATATTGAATTACAAGTAAAGTTCTTTCTAAATCTTGCTAGAATCAGAGATTTAACTGAGTACCTGTTTCATTTATATCTTCGTCTGTTTTATATAGACAACACACTCATTTGTTAGAAAAAACACATGTCTACATCAACCAATTATCATTTATTTATAAATAATATAATTAAATTTATAATTAGATACATTAGCGCGCCATCTGTTATCAAAATTCGAAACTATTATAGACGCGTAAGGACAGTAGAAATTATTTATTTTTTAAAAGAATCATACAGGTCTATAATAGTTTAGAAAATTATAATTATAAAAATTAAATAAATAATTAGTTGATATGTAGCTATATAGTTTTCCAAACTACTTCCAACAATAAATGATCTTCAACATTTATTTGTTGTTACAATGGTGTTCTCTTTCAAGTTGAAGTCATCAGGCTTCAAGGAATAAATTCCTTTTTTAGAAGAAGAAGTAGAATTTAATTTAGATTTTTAATTTTTGGGCATGAAATCTAGAGATTTGAATTAAACTTTCAAAAATATCAACTTATCTCCCTCGAAGTCGGATGATTTCCCCTTAATAATGACACAAAGGATTGTTTTATTGGATTTATGCTATTTTTATTGCGCTGTTATAAAAACTAGCTCACATTTCTCATTGTAGTTATATTTATAGATAAATATGAAGCAATAACACGCCATCTAGATATAAGGAATCTTCTTCTTCTTCTTTCTTATCTCCACACTGGGTGAAGTAGAATGTGTCTGCCTTTGTCATTAAGACTGGAAGCACTACTCAGTGGCAGGCCGACTTAGCTCCAAAAGAAATGGCTGCCTCTGACTTGAGGAACAGACACCATGTGCAGCCGCTCCTAACATGGAGTACAAACACTGCTCATCCTGTATCTCTGGATTAGGAGCCCTAACAGGGTACTATCAGCCGGGCCAACTGAGCCCAGATTTTTTAGTGAGCTTGTTACTGCTCCCCCTCCTCCTTTTTCATCCGGGCTTGGGACCGGCAAGGACGGAGTTTAAATAAGGAATAAAACATTAAAGCCAGAATGTTACTTTTACACATAAAAAACCCTCTAGTTTCCTTATTGCCTTTATAATATATTAGGAAGTCTTGGCTCATCAGTGGTGAACCCTCCCAGTGGTTACACCAATTTAATCCACCAGACCGCTTCTTTAGAGCTCTAATACTGTATTGGATCATTCTGCTTATATATGCTACACTGAAGTGTGGAATTTTAGAATAATAACATGTACATCATTAAATCTATAACTGCAATACAATATAATGCGGCTTGTGATTGTAAAACGACATTTGAAAATTATCCCGCATGTGTTTCTTTTGAACGAAAAATCAAAATTTATTTCAAAGAGAAATAACGACCATTTCTAACTTTAGGGATGAGGTATGAAAGGATGAATTGTGAAGGGTAATGATAAATGGAAAAATAAAGTGTCCAGGGATGGGAATCGAACTCACAGTGTTCCGCTTACCGGGCAAGATGCCATGTCCACTAGGCTACCCTGGACATATTTTTCCGTTTTGTAATAATCCATGAAGTAATTTAAATACAATATAATATAATGCGGCTAAAGCTATAACTATTATAGCTGTTCGTCTTTTTGTATATTATCCTACCCATAATATTTCTGATTCAATATAAACATACACGTTTAGGTAAACAAGTAATGCACAATCGTCAATTATTATTTTATTTGACAAACCATAAACTTTATAAATATGAATACCTAACTGTCAGCTATATATCATTCAATATTGACGTTATGTGGCGCTGAGTTTGTTGTTGACACAGGGTAGCCTAGTGGACATGGCATCTGCCCGGTAAGCAGAACATTGTGGGTTCGATTCCCATCCCTGGAGACTTTTATTTTTCTGTTCATCATTACTCTTCATAATTCACCCTTTCATACCTCATCCAAAAAGGTTAGAAATAGTCAATATTCCACCTTGAAATAAAAATTTGATTTTTCATTGAAAAGAAACTCATGCGGTGTAACTTCTCAAGTGTTGTTTTACATATTAAATATGTTATAATACCTTGATAAAGTTTGGCGTTCAGCCAACTGATGCATTTGTAAAATAAATGATATTTTGATCCAATATATGTATTTTTAATTAAATATCATTCAATATATCCACCTTCCCTTTGTACACATGTGGTTTAGCGTTCAACTCACAACTTTGGTAAAATGCTACACCTTGCTTTCTGAACCACCCTCTAACCTCATGGAGGTATATTTGCATTTTATTTTTAGGTTATATCTTCTCATATGGAAATTTCGAAGTTTTTGATGTTTCAAGAATGACATATTTTTGTCAAATATAAAATTAAACGTCAATCAATATATTTATTCATTTATAATGTAATACAAAGGCATTGACCTAGCTTTCGAGAGTTAGCACTTCTACAAAACCTGTAAACCACAATTACAATAGCCAGGTATTTAAACTATAACACAATAATAATGGTTTACATAACTCTGGCTCGTATAGTTGGTGTTTATATAAGCCTTGTAGAAAATCTTAAATTATAAATCAAACATTTGTATTGTATTATAAATTTTAAAATAAAATTAAAAAAGGCCCGTCTTGTATGACACTTTATAATTCACAAAACCTTTTGGGCAAATGATAATTAATTTATTGATGTCTTTATCGGTGTTATAAACCTAACCTTACACCAACTATATCTTATATATTTCAAATGACGTTTTCTCGACATATAGTGTAAGTGTTATAATATGTGTTATATACACTCATGGACAAAACTTAAGGAAGTAGAAAGTCTTTGATGCCGCCGGTCGTCTGTTATTATTTTTTTTTTTGAAGGATACAGAGACAATTTTGTTCACACTTGGTTATCTCGTGTGTCTTCAATAAAGGTCACTGTAATATCTTTCAGAGTTATTGTCTGAATCCCGATATACATGGTAAAAGGTACAACTTCCTCAAGTTTTGTCCATGAGTGTATACACACTTGGTTATCTCGTGTGTCTTCAATAAAGGTCACTGTAATATCTTTCAGAGTTATTGTCTGAATCCTGATATACATGGTAAATGGTATAACTTCCTTACGTTTTGGCCATGAGTTTTATATTCGTACTTTTAAAGTTAAAACATATATTTTATATAAAATATCACGTAGATATCACGTCTATTCTAAAATATATTTTGAGATAGAAAGAGTATATATATATCTGAAGATAATAGGCAATTAAACAACAGCATTGTGAAATCTTGTCAAATCATGGAGGTGAGACGATAAGAGGTGAACTAAATACCAAAGGCCACATGTTCTATATTGAAGTGAATTTATTAAAAGAGAATTGTTGAATGCAATTATACAAACTTTTAAACGGAGCATACAAGTGTCTCCCACTTACAACAACAACAACAACAAAAACCTTTATTAAGACACTATTGTCTTACAAGGGGATTCCCCTAAAAGGTTATATATGTACATGAGTGAGGAAGAAAAGCAATTTAGAGGGGAGGGGGAGCATCAGTCGTTGTCTGTGGAGTTGAGCACTTCTTCTCTCATTTTATCAATCGCCTTGAAATATTTTAAATATTTATAAACAAATGTTTTATCCAGCAGGAGAGTAGTGAAGATTTTATATACATGTTGTTCATTATAGTGAGTTGGCCCCGAGATTTCGCGAATTTCCAGTCTCTTTACAAGTGTCTCCCACTTTTCTAAAATCAAATTTGAAATGATTTGAAAATGTCTTCACTAAAGCTTTGGTGGTAAAACCTATCTCCCTACGTTGATGATTGTTGGCAGTTGTACAATTTAATCCTTAGTTTTGACTATGTTAATTTAACTTTAGCTTATCACAACCTAATGAAGCCATCACTGCAAACATTCAAATTAAACTTGAAAAACGAGTAGAAACCAACTTAATGTTGTTCACTTAACACTGAAGTGGATACTAAGTATATTATCAACTAGCAAGTTCTTCTGTAAAAATTTGGTGTAAACATTTGGTCACATGTTCGTTAAGAAAGGATGATACTCCTCGAGGAAGTCTCGCCTGGAAACAAGGTAATTCTCTCAGGGTTCCTCAACATTGTCATTGAGTATGTTGGGGAGTAACTCCGCCATTGGCAAGGGCCTGTCCGAACTCAAGGCAGCTTGTAGCTCCTGATAGGATCCAGATGCCCCTTCGGAGAAGGATTCGTCTGTTGTGTAAATATTTTCTTTGTTCAAATCAATAAGCTTGAGGGATGAGTTTCTTTTGAAAATAAATTTATTTCGAGCTTTCTCTCTCTCTCGGGCAACGCCCTTCTACAGGAAAATTAAAAATAAAGTAAATTAAATTATATTACACTGAGATTAAGCGAGGCAAATGTAAAAAAAAAACTATAGAAAATTAATCTCAGTGTAATATAATTTAATTTACTTTATTTTTAATTTTTCTGTAGAAGGGCGTTGCCCGAAAGCTCGAAATAAATTTATTTGCAAAGGAAACTCATCCCTCAAGCTCATTGATTTGAACATTCTATTAAGGGATTAGCCTATTAATTAAATATTTTCTTTATTTTAAATCTAATTGCAACCTCTCATTTTGCTGTTGAAAAAATGTCAATGAATTATTTCAAACTGTCAATTGCCACATGTACGATAATTACTTACAATGGGACGTTGACACCCCCAATACAGAGTTGTCAGGATGATGGTATCTACAGCGCTACTTCACATCTCGCTGCAGACGGCGTGGAGATATAGAGAAATACAGTTTCAACTAGCAATGATCACTCCTTGGAAAAGTCCCACTGGCTACGATATCGCATCTGCGCAAATTACCTACGCGAAGCGTACAGAAATAAAACGATAAACAGATCTCTCCTGCTTGTAAACTTGATACCCATGACACAAAACACTAAGTTTAACTATGAATTCTAAGACAAATTCTGGTATAAGTGCACAGAAGCAACAATATATATAGACTTGTCCTGGAGTCCAATATAAAAACTCATTAAAATTCGAAACTATTTTAAACGCGTGAGATTCTTTTTGAAATTAAACAATTTCTACTGCCCTTACTGCAATGGAAATTGTTTAATTTCAAAAAGAATCTTACGCGTTTAAAATAGTTTCGAATTTTGATAACAGATGGCACGCTAGTGCATCATATTATAAAAAGTAATTGTTCCTCGTTTGTCCCTTCGTCCATATCGCTGCGGAAATTATATGTCATTCGAAATACTATTTGTTGATTGTCCTTTTATTTTATACTACTTTTTATACGCCCAGTTGATCCTGTTGAAGGACATGTTAGCTTGAAAGCTATAGAAATACAATTCTGCAATAAACTTAACCCTGGATGTTTTTTGACGATATTAAATTATAAGTCAGGGATCAGGGATGAACGGTTATTGGATTTCTATGTGCGAATCATCCTGTTTCTGATTGAAATTGTTATTGAATTCTTGAAATATATATATATTTATCGTTTTGCGCGTGTGATTATTTCGGGTTGATTAGCTTTATCTACACTATTGTTGCCATCGTACGAGTGTATTTGTAACGTAATTGTTGTACTTGGTTGGAAGTTTCATGACAGTAAGTCTTACAATAGTGTTATGGCCATAGGCTGGTTTCTCTGACATGGTTAGGTCAGATTATAAATACACGAGTGTGACCAGTACATTTAACAATATTGTTGTCATGTACTTGTAACGATATTTTTGTACTATGTTGGAATTCCATGACAATACAAGACTTACAGTAGTGTTATCGCCGTAGGTTTGCTCTGATATGTTTAGGTAAGAATATAAATACACGAGTGGCCACAGTACGCTTTTTTACAATGTTGTTGTTATGTATTTATAACGATATTGTTGTGTACTTAGTTGGAAGTTATCATGACAGTGAGACTTACAATAGTGTTATCGCCGTAGTTTTGTTCTGACATGGTTAGGTAAGATTATAAATACACGAGTGTGACCAGTACAATGTTGTTGTCACGTACTTGTAACGATATTGTTATACTTAGTTGGAAGTTCAAGACAACACGAGACTTACAGTTCCTAATTTATCCACCTGATCCCAGTACAAGTTCATTTTTACTGTTTTTTCAAATTATTTGACGTTCTAACGCACTTCGGACCTAAATTACCCGTTTCATGATTTTTAAGGATGTCTGAATGACCAGCTTGCACCACACTGACGAGGGCCAACAGACCTAAACGCGTACGTAGGTAGCTTTTCTTGATTAATCAAGAATGGGTATTTGGCCAATTCTGGAATATAATTCTGAAAAATAAATGAATAGTTGATATATATTTAAACAGATGGCTCAAACCATCAGAAACTTTCAGTTGCACGATTAGAAGATGCCTTTTTTCTTAATTTATCCACTTGATCCCAGTACAATTACACTTTTGTTCTATCTTTTCACTTACAATAGTGTTTTCTCCGTGGGTTAGTTCTGGGATATGGTTAAGCTATATTATAAATACATGAGTGACCAGTACAATGTTGTTGCCATGTATTTGTAAAGATATTGTTTTATTCGGTTGAAGTTCATAATAATACGAGACTTACAATAGTGTTATATCGCTGTAGGTTTGTTCTGGTTAGGTAATATTATAAATACATGAGGGACCAGTACATTGTTGTTTTCACCATGTTTTGACGACTGATCTAATGGTCTCTGCCATCCACAATGGTCGCTGTATATCTACGGCGTCCTACATGCTTGACCGTTGCCCTCCACAATGGAGTGCGGTGTTTGTGTAAATAATTTATTCTCCGGACAATGCTCGGCCAGTCAGCGGGGCTTGTTAGTGGACCTAGGTCCGTCATTGTGGGCGGTCCCGCAATAACACTCATTGTGTGTGGACATTATAAAATGGCTGCATTGTTGTAGAAGGCATCTGGAAAACACGTCTTGTTTGTAGATATAAATTTACATTCGGGAATGATGCCACATGGTCTCTCTCTCAACAGAAAGAGGACGAGAGCTTGAATGCCAGCACCATCCTAGAATCTCTGTATAGAGACTTGTATTATATGGAGAAGATAGAAGACGCTGTTGTCTCCCCTTCTAAGAGGGAGGACGAGTACCTGTCACCTGAGCAGAGGTCTGTTCTGAAGCTATACCTCGACATGGCAATAGTCGATGAGATCTGTCCGACTTCAGGACGTGACATCATGCCAGACGACCATCAGTAGGATTCGTCTGATGAAAATAATATTTAATTTTGCATATTTCCTCTATATTAACCCTATATAATATTAAATGCAAGATTAATAAAAATATATTCAATCTCTCTCTCACTCTAGCGGGGCGTATCTAGTATTAAACATCTAAAAATAAGCGAAGCATTCAGGTACAAAACACTCTTCGACTGGATTTCTAACACTGAAAAGAGAACCAAAGGCAGATTCTAGGTGAAAATTTTATCAGATCTCTATTTACATATTTACAGTTAATAAGTAACCAGTCGAAGAGCGTTTTGTGCCCGAAAGCTTTTCATGTTTTTTGGCATTTTTATAAAAACTACACATTGCGCTAGTCCACGCTGTAATATTGTCCAATTATTCTCGAGCCATTTATTTGTATTTTAAAGCAAAAACTTACATCTAAAAAAACTAATCAAAATATTATAGAACATAATAGTCTGTTACACGAATGAATCTAGAACAGGCCTCTCTTTCTCTCTTTGGATGAAGTTTTACTTTAAGATACGTACTAAATACACAAGTTCGAAAATATTATAGACGCGTATGATTCTTTTAAAAATTAAACATTTTCTACTGCCCTTACTGTAATGGAAAAATTAATGGGAGGACCTGGCTCATCAATGGTGAACCCCACCAGCAGTTTCGCCAGCTTAATCTACCATACCGCTGTTGAGACAGGCCCTCCCATTAATTTATCACTGCAGGAAGGGCAGTAGAAATTGTTTAATTTTTAAAAGAATCATTCGCGTTAAAATTACAATTATATTCTCACAATGAGTTTCTTTTTTTATTAAAAAAACGCTAGCTTTCAAGCGTTAGTCGCTCTTCAACGGGCTTACTATAATATCGACTTTATCCCATCAGAAATACACCTATTCCCCGATTTACACGGTACTTGTTTTACACGTTTTTGCTTTTACACGGTTTTCCAAATAAGTTTTTTTTTTATCGCACTATACTAAATGCTACTGTGATTGAACACATGCGCTGTGTACACATCTCACGAGGAATCCCGAGCTTATGTGCTGACTACATATTTTAACCTGTCAATGCATTTTATTTTTATTTCTGTGTACACCTATCCCCCGATTTACACGTTTTTCTCAGGAACGTATCTACCGTGTAAATCGGAGGATAGGTGTATTTAGAAATATTTTATCATGAATACGCGTTTATAATAGTTTCGAATTTTCATAACAGATGGCGCGCTAATGCATCATAAATATAAATGAGTGTGTAAGCTTGCAGACAGTATGGATAGTGACATAAATGTGTGTAAGCTTGCAGACAGTATGGATAGTGACATAAATGTGTGTAAGCTTGCAGACAGTATGGATAGTGACATAAATGTGTGTAAGCTTGCAGACAGTATGGATAGTGACATAAATGTGTGTAAGCTTGCAGACAGTATGGATAGTGACATAAATGTGTGTAAGCTTGCAGACAGTATGGATAGTGACATAAATGTGTGTAAGCTTGCAGACAGTATGGATAGTGACATAAATGTGTGTAAGCTTGCAGACAGTATGGATAGTGACATAAATGTGTGTAAGCTTGCAGACAGTATGGATAGTGACATAAATGTGTGTAAGCTTGCAGACAGTATGGATAGTGACATAAATGTGTGTAAGCTTGCAGACAGTATGGATAGTGACATAAATGTGTGTAAGCTTGCAGACAGTATGGATAGTGACATAAATGTGTGTAAGCTTGCAGACAGTATGGATAGTGACATAAATGTGTGTAAGCTTGCAGACAGTATGGATAGTGACATAAATGTGTGTAAGCTTGCAGACAGTATGGATAGTGACATAAATGTGTGTAAGCTTGCAGACAGTATGGATAGTGACATAAATGTGTGTAAGCTTGCAGACAGTATGGATAGTGACATAAATGTGTGTAAGCTTGCAGACAGTATGGATAGTGACATAAATGTGTGTAAGCTTGCAGACAGTATGGATAGTGACATAAATGTGTGTAAGCTTGCAGACAGTATGGATAGTGACATAAATGTGTGTAAGCTTGCAGACAGTATGGATAGTGACATAAATGTGTGTAAGCTTGCAGACAGTATGGATAGTGACATAAATGTGTGTAAGCTTGCAGACAGTATGGATAGTGACATAAATGTGTGTAAGCTTGCAGACAGTATGGATAGTGACATAAATGTGTGTAAGCTTGCAGACAGTATGGATAGTGACATAAATGTGTGTAAGCTTGCAGACAGTATGGATAGTGACATAAATGTGTGTAAGCTTGCAGACAGTATGGATAGTGACATAAATGTGTGTAAGCTTGCAGACAGTATGGATAGTGACATAAATGTGTGTAAGCTTGCAGACAGTATGGATAGCGACATAAATGTGTGAAGTATAGCCGTACACTAGGACAACCTGTTATAAACCAATTCGGCATATCCTGACCATTAACATGAGCTTTTTATTTATATCAACACCTGCCTCTTTTCATTTATTTATTTTTTATTTTTCACATTTAAACCTATTTGCAAAAATAGAACAAATGTGATATTGTACTGGGATAAGGTGAGTAAATTAAGAAAAAAGACATCTCCTTATCGTGCAACTGAAAGTTGCTGATGTATTGAGCCATCAAAAACGATAGATTTTTCTTATTTAAACCTATATGTATATTGTAACAAAGTATTTATTATTTTATTAGCAGAGTGTTAATTTTTATGTTTATATTTTGCTATACTCTGTACACTTCCCTCATTGCTTATCTTTTGTTTATCATTCATAGTTTGTTTTTGCCTGAAATAAATTGTTGTCTCATCCTGAAGTTGGTCTTCCCTAATTTTCCACGTGGCAATATATTTTAGAGGAATAACACTACACAATGTTCAATAAATAATATTTCTTACGCATATAAAATCAAAAAGGTTGAAAAAACATAGAACCGACATGGAATAAAATACCCAGGAAAGTAAACCGAGTACCATTGACAAAACGAACAAATAAAAGATATAATAGTAATACGTCTAAATAAAATACACACATCAGCAATTGGTAACAGAAATCATTATTTCCTTTTTCATTTCTTTTGTCTCATCATCGCCCGGAGCCATGCTTATTGAAAGTCATTGAACAAATATAATTTAACGTGACCATTGACCGCCGCTAAGCAGGGGCTTTATTAAAGAGGGGGATTTGCTTGATCCCCTCGGGTGAACCATGGGAAGATCAAATAATCAATGAGGCATGAAAACGGATTGGCGTCAGATATTGCTTGGTGATTTGTGCCTCTCCCCTAGCACGGATTGTCTGCCTCTCTCTTCTGTCTAATTATGCTTCTGTTTTACTGTCCGAGTTTTTTCTTTTACAATGGCAAATACAATCTACAGAAATTCAAATTTAAAACTTCCTCAACCTTTTTAAATTATTTTTATTTTTTATTAGTATACCTAGTAAACATGGTAAATACAAGGCAAAGTCATACTTTTACCAAAGTGTGCCTGGATCATGGTGCCATAATCACCCCATTCTATGAGATCATGAAGTTATGCAATTCGTGTAATCTTTGCACAGGGGGATAAGAAACAACAACAAACGGGGTACAAGCCATGATAATCATGGTGGGTAAAATTTGGCGACTGCTTTTACTCTAAGTGCACCACATGTCTACACATGTGAAAAGCAGTTCGACTTTTGTACTTACAAATGTGTCAGATCCCCATTTGGTTACTTGCACTCGCTGGTAGGAATAGACATTAGCAAGAATCGGAGGCCATTGGAGCATTTTTTTCCAATTAGAAAAAAAGTGTTAAATGCGCGGGATTCGATCCCGGGTCGTAGCGGTCGAAAACCAACGGTTTAGACCATCCTTCCATGGACCCCCTTAAATCAACCTTTTCTATAAGCGTAGGTTATATAATGGTCTGGATAAAATAATAAAAACATGGAATTGTGAGGCGAAAGATTTCTTATAAGATTTTATTATTTCGCTGAGCTTTCGAGTATTTCTGCCCTTCTACAGGATAAAAAAATTAAAACATGTGTTGTTGTTGTTGTTGTTATCGTGTCCAATGAAGAGCCTCAGATGTCTCCATACATCTCTATCACAGCAATGTTCTATATCTTGGGTGTGTAAAGCTGCTGTTCTGGGTCCATGTCAATTTTATGTTGTTATTGTCGTGTCCAATGAAGAGCCTCAGATGTCTCCATACATCTCTATCACAGCAATGTTCTCTATCTTGGGTGTGTAAAGCTGCTGTTCTGGGTCCATGTCAATTTTCTGTTGTTTTCGTGTCCAATGAAGAGCCTCAGATGTCTCCATACATCTCTATCACAGAAATGTTCTCTATCTTGGGTGTGTAAAACTGCTGTTCTAGATCCATGTCAATTTTCTGTTGTTGTCGTGTCCAATGAACAGATGTCTCCGTACATCTCTATCACAGCAGTCGCAATGTCTTCTATCTTGGGTGTGTAAAGCTGCTATTCTGGGTCCATGTCATTGAAAACATATATGAAGATGAATTGTTTATATATGCACATATCTGCATATTTACATATATTAGATTTGCATATAAAGAAAAAGTGACCACAGAAATATATAAACATTTTTTTTTATAAACGTTTATTATTCTTTGACCTTTCAGCGACCCACTTTCTCCCTTTACAAAAAGAAAGCTTGTCAGTGAAGTAGTGAAGTGTCAATGCTTTAAAGCTTTCCACTTTTTTGTAAAGGGCGACAAAACGTCACCGAAACGTCAAAAGGACAATCAACTTCTAGGAAAAGGGTTAATTATGTATTCAACACAAATCAATCAAAGGCCAACCTACAATTATGGCAGTCTTTATGATCTATACAAAGCCATATTTTAAACTCTAAGTATTAGTAGTTATTTAAGATTTTCTTATCTACTGGTGTACAGAGGTTAATGAACAAATAACAAATTGATTTTTTTTCAATTACAGAAATGTTGAGGAAAACTGTATTTACACTCATGGACAAATCTTAAGGAAGTTTTACCTTTCAGCATGTATATCGGGATTGAGACAATAACTCTGAAAGATAATGGAGTAAACTTAAGGAAGTTGTACCTTTTAGCATGTATATCGGGATTGAGACAATAACTCTGAAAGATATTACAGTGACCTTTATTGAAGACACACGAGATAACCAAGTGTGTATACACTCATGGACAAAACTTAAGGAAGTTGTACATTTTAGCATGTATATCGGGATTGAGACAATAACTCTGAAAGATATTACAGTGACCTTTATTGAAGACACACGAGATAACCAAGTGTGTATACACTCATGGACAAAACTTAAGGAAGTTATACCTTTTAGCATGTATATCGGGATTCAGACAATAACTCTGAAAGTTATTACAGTGACCTTTATTGAAGACAAACGAGATAACCAAGTGTGTATACACTCATGGACAAAACTTAAGGAAGTTGTACCTATTACCATGTATATCGGGATTCAGACAATAACTCTGAAAGATATTACAGTGACCTTTATTGAAAACACACTAAATAACAAAGTGTCAACAAAATTGTCTCTGTCTCTTTAAAAAAAAAAAAAAAAAACAGACGACCGGCAATATTGAAGACTTTGCACTTCCTAAAGTTTTGTCCATGAGTCTAAAAGCAAAAATCCCAATACAATAATAGAGCGGTATGGTAATTAAACTGGCGAAACAACTGGAAGGGTTCACCACTGATGAGCCAGGCCCTCACAATATTTTTAGATCTCAATAAGGATAGTAGAAAGTGTTGTTTTATTTGTGAAATAGGACAATCCGCGCGCTAAGTAGTTTCCATTATCACCCACAGATGGCGGGATAATTCCACACATATGGTTGATGGGTTTCAAAATGTATCTTTGTGTCCGAACGTACACTTAAGTACTGGACAATGTGTAGGACCGAGATAAAACATGGCCGTTACACTGGTTGGCAAAATGGGGAGTCCATTGGGGTCAGCCCCGGACATGCAAATCCTGGCGTCGTTATCGCCAAAGCTTCTTGCTAAATTGAGTCGGCTGCTCATTAAAGCCGTCCAATCAGGGCAGGACGACCCATCAATATTGCAAGCGGTGTCCCTGCGCCGCTGAATATTTCACGAGTGTCGCGCTAGCGGAACAAATTTCGAAGCCTAATCTGAAAGCAAAGATGGCCGAGCAATTTCGAACAATTAGTCGGCTGCCCGCTGATTGTCTCCACGCGCTGATGACATCACTTTTAATTTCGCTGGACGTTTTTGGTGACACGGATGGGTGAAAATTCATGAGCAGTCCAAATAACTTTATTGCCCTCTCATTGATTTGGTTGTTTCACTCGCTCCCCATTGTTAGCTCCCGCGGTGATTTAATGGAACCAAGGCTTATTGCTTGACCTAACGCCATCTATAGATCCAAATTGGAATTATCAAACGCTACTTTATTACCTTGCTTTATCAGGTACAATTTTGGTTCTTAAGGTTGTTATATGTATACATTAGAACCTTAAGAACCCAAAATAGTTTGAAATTATCTATTAATTTTCTTTATGCACTTCCACTTACGGGTTTTAAATTATTCAAATTCTCAAAAATAATAAATTAAAAAAAAATATCATACTTTAAGGACCTTATGATATTGTTTTTGATAATAAATTTAAAAGTTTTATTAGGATTTGATTAAAATAAAGTTATAGCATTCTCTTTTGAAATATTGTAAATTCTTTCCAAGCGATTAGCTTTGGATCAATAATTGTTCTGAAATTCCTCAACAATAAATATTAAATGTGGAATATTAGTTTTAGGACGTCATCGAATAAGTAGAAGTTCATTTTCCAAGTGTCATTAATGTAATTTGCATATTTGCATAATGGCACTTGCTAGTTCATTAAGTAATGAAAACATTATTGAAAATTTCGACACAACACTTCATTTTAAGAAATTGAAACTATTTCAGACGGTATGATTATTTTCAAAACTAAACAATTTGTTTGCTGACCTTACTGCAATGATAAATGGGAGGACCTGGCTCATCATTGGTGAATCCTCCCAGCGGTTTCGTCAGTTTAATCTTTTTAAAGAGAACTGTTTCTTTATTTGGTTCTGATTGGTTAAGTCAAGGCCTAGAAGACCTTGAGTCTCCATTGCTTTAAGACAACTGTTGAAAGTTTACTTGGCCTGAAAAGCTATCAAATCAGTATATAAAATAATAGAACAACTTCCCATTAAAACTGAATATTTTCATCTTTGTTTTTCAATAAAATTTCGATCACTTAATGCTACGTTGACATATATATTATTAATGCCAAAAGATAATGTAGAAGTTGTTGAGAAGAACCAACATGGCTTGTGCCAAGGCAAGAACCAATCTGGCTGGAAGGAGATAAAAAGAGAGTATTTTTTATTTCTTTATCTTTCGGGCTAACATGTCCTTCAACAGAACACCTACACACATATTATCATGTCCAGCAATGACCGCAGCCTTGCAGAAAATTGACATGGACCCAGAGCAGCAGCTTTACACACCCAATATAGTGGACATTGCTGCTGCTGTGATAGAGATGCACGGGGACATCTGAGGCTCTTCATTGGACACGACAACAACAACAATACAGTATACACACCCACAGAGAACATTGCGACTGCTGTGATAGAGATGTATGGAGAAATCTGAGGCTCTTCATTGAACACGACAACAACAGAAACAGAAGAACTAGAAGCATACACTTATAAATATTATTAATACCAAAATATCACGTAGAAGTTATGCAGAAGAACCTACATGGCTTGTGCCAAGGCAAGAGCCAAGCTGGCTGGCAGGTGCTGAGAAGGAAGAAAAGGAATCTGATAAGGAGAGAGGCGCCGCTTTGTGAAGCTCGTACTCCATCTGACCAATTATGGCCAAAGCCTCCCCCTCTTCCTGCATAGGCCCATTCACACTCTCTCTTCGAGTTCTCCATTCATCTGGGCCAGTAAAATGAGCAATTTCTCAAAACACACTCTTGACTCTATATTGTAACATAGAGAATTAGAAAATACAAACTTCAGGATGACACGGCAATTTATTTAATGTAAAAACACAAAGTAAAATAGATAAAATACAAGAGAATCAATGAAGGAAGTTTAAGCACAGTAATAAGATAAATAAACATTGAAATTAATAATCTGTTGAATAAATAATAAATACTTTGTTACATAGCTCCTTCCCTATGGAAGCTGTGACCCCCAACTTGCAATTATTGTAGTTACTGACATGGATCTGACGTGCTTCTGCCAAGGATTCTATCGAAGTCTTGGAACTTTGTCCCTAGTACCTTTGCGTCCTTTTTCTTGCGGCGTGAAGAGCGGCTTTGTCCTCATATCGTCTATAGGGACATCGTCATCTTGGAAGGAAGTCCTGGCTTTGACACGGCGGTGGAATCTTGGAGCCAGAGTCTGAAAATGTAGATCATAGCAGCCATGGCCTCTAGGTCTTCTCGGGGTTCTTCAGTTTGTCTTCCCCAATCTACCCAGCATCTCCACCAAATGTCACATAGAAAATTAAGAAAGACAAACTTCATGATGACACAGCAATTTATTTAATGTAAAAACACAAAGTAAAATGGATAAAATACAAGAGAAGCAATGAATGAAGTTTACGCAGAATAATAAAATATATAAACATGTCAAAATTAATAATCTGTTAATAAAACAATAAATACTTTGCTACAATACCTCACCCATGATAGATCATACCCTATAATCATAACTAATCCTGGTCTTTTCTGGAAGTAGTCGTTTATCAGAAACTCTGCCATGTCAGGACAAGTCATAATACGTCTTTCAATCGAAACAAAGTCTCTGATTAGAGGAAAAAATTGTAATTATAATACAAAGATATTGGATTGAAAATATCAAGGGCTTCCAGGTATAAGTTTGTTGCTATAATTTTAAAAAAGAAATCTATTCTTAGAGCCTGACGTTTGCAATTTAATATTGATACATTATTTTATTGAAGATTACAAAGATAGTTAAAAATACGATACCATAACAATACCATAACAATACGACACTTAATTTAGTGTTTAATGATCACGTTTGTGTACAATCATGTATAAACAAAATTCGTTAAAAAGATAGAAAAATGTTAAAAATAAGAAAAAAGGATGAATACATAAAAATTTATCTATCAGTTTTCAGTTTAATAAAATCCTATTTTGTTTCTTTACTTTATCCCATCAGCGTATTATGTATTATTTGAGTTTAACGGTTTCTTCAATGGTTTATAAAGTTGAAGAACGTCGAGTGTAAGAATACGTAGTGACGGACCTCTTGTGCCTGGAGTATTTAAGAAAGGATTGGGAGAATGATACACTCATGAACAAAACTAAAGGAAGTGAAAAGTCTAATGTCGCCGGTCGTCTGTTTTTTAAGGACCCAGAGTCAATTGTATATTATTTTACTAAGTATTTTTCTTTGACACCCTTCAATTGAATGGAACAATATAATTTTGCTGAAAAAAATTGACCACAATCAATAATTTTGTTATAAAGATTCCATTGACCTTCTAATTCCTAAAAAGTCGGTGGACGAGTGGATAACACCCTCGATTCCCGACAGCCATGAACCGGGATTGAATCCCGTGTTGAAATTTTGTTTAATATGTGAATAACCTTCACCTATTATTCACTGTTTCAATTATCATAAACTTGGTTGCTCTTGTTGAGCGGTACCTAATAAAGTGATTTTGGAACCGGCGGTTCTAATATCTCCCCAGAACGTTCCAAACTTGAAATTCCAGAAGTTTACACAATGAAGTAAATTGCAAATTTAAATCATTCTGGTGGTGTCGGGTGTTCAGGGCGGCAAGTCTTTGTCGCGGCTTTGTAAGCTGAGCGGGTGGGGAGAGGTTCCTTTGTAGACATCGTCCTTACGGCCGCTGGTAGATCCGTCTCAATTCTACCGATCAAAAATATAGATAAATATATTTAGTAAGAGGCTACATGTTTATTACAACAACAACTGCTTTATTAGGAAATTTCCGTCCTGTAAGGACTCGTCATACATCATTTTCATGGAGAAAAGGGAAAAATAAACATAAACAAAGGAGAGAAAGGAAAATGAAAAGGAAATAAAAGTATTCAACATAACTATACAAATTAACTATGGAAGAAAATTGTTCTGTAATTTTAGAGATTACCTTGTTCTCTAACGCTTTATGAAAGTTAAACAATTATATTGCTTTTTTTTTCTCGGACATTATTCTGATTAACTGAACTGGGTAGACATACACTTGAATAATTTTAAAAAGTTTTATTAATGAATTTATCTTGCAATAATAAAAGGTCTTTGTCTGATGTCCATGAAAGGTATCCTTCACAGAGATAAATGCAGTAATATAGAGTACAGCACTTTTTTGGCTTGTTTCCTTAAGTATAGATGTTCAGAATTCCAAGATTTATATTCTCAGTTCTATTCTAGTATGGGAAAGCTTCGTTGACCGAACGTTCTGTGAGATTGTTGAATGACAGGCTGCTGCACCGATTCATGTTGTACAGCTTCAGCGCCAAATTGCTCGGAGGTACCAAAGCTGGTAGATTACAAGCACTTTCCATAGCGACACAAATAACCTTTTTATATATAAAGCAGTCGTAGATGTACAGCCTACATCATACTGACAAGGGCCAACAGCCTGAAACGCGTACATGATTGGCTTTTCCTGATATATCAAGAAAATAGGTTGGCAAAATATCACGGAACAATATCTTTTTAATTTTAATATCAACACCTGACCTTTTCTTATATTTGTTTGAATTAGTTTTCACACACACAAACAAGAATAATACAAAAGTAAAATTGTAACTGAGAGAGATGAGGTGGCTATATTAAGAAAAAGGCAGTCCTAATGGTACAACTGAAAATTGTTGATGTCTTGCGCCATCTTTCCAAATAAGACTCAACTCTAATTGTTGATTTTTGCAATTATCACAGAATATTTTAACCACCTGATCCCAGTACAATTTCACGTTAGTATTTTTCAAATAGTTTGTGTCTTCTCGCACTTCTGGCCTTAAATATCCGTTTCTCGACATATTAGGGAGCCTCTAGGAACAGCCTTTTTGGTCGTTGAGGTGATGTCTGCCCCACGGGAACGTGGTTTGCTTAGTTGATCAAGAATGGATACTTGGCCACTCTTCTGCAATAAATGAACATTTTAGGATGAATTTGACACTTCAAGATTGGAAAGTTAGAAGACCTCTATCTTTATAATGACACATACATCAATTTTTTTAACATTAGAAGGAATTGGATGTCTGTAGAAGCATTTGGAATATAAGTCAAAATAGGGAGAGTGTTGATATATTAACTGATTTTTTCATGTATTTAATAGCAATATTTGTCATTTCGTGCTAGGAAACCATTCAACATGTATTAGAATAATGTACTGCTCAAAGAGTTTTTTGGTCCGAAAGCTTAATCAATCTACACTTCGCCTTAAAATGAAGTTTTATATTGAAGTTTTTTTTTTATTGATTTCTCTCGAGTTCTTAATAAACTTTCACTCGAGCTTCGAATGATTGCATAAATAGCAGAATTAACATTTTGCTTTGAGCGATGGTGGGGAATTGCAACAAGAAATTAGATAAGTCACTATGAAATGTGAAAAATACATTTTGAAAAAAAAAAAGTTTTTTTTACTGAATATATTAGAAAGACATTCCTTCAAAATTACTTTTCTCTCTTTGAACTAAAACACACAAAAAAAAATGCTAATTCGTAAACACAAGTTTTCTTCTATTATTTGGAACTTCGGATTAAAACAAATCCTCAAATTGGAGCCACACGACCAAAAAACAAACCACACTTCGAAGAATAAAAAAAAAATCCACTTTCAAAGAACATTAACCGGATCTGGCCATTTAGTCGGCACTTTTGGCCGCTTACAAAATCCTCAAGAAAATTCAAGTTGTAAAAACAGTCGGCTGAGATTTATTTGCTTATTTCCTAAAGCTGTGAGAGGTTTTAATCGCCTTAATAGAGGGTTTTTAAAAAGGGGAAAGAGTGTTTCGAAGAAAGAGGTCGTCTGTTTATTTAATCCAGGGCCGTGCGGTCCCTTTATAGCCCCCTTCCTGGCTAGGATAATGGTCCCCTTCATGGGGAACCTGTTTGTGTTCTTCGTACTGGAACACGATTCGATTTGATTTCCAAAACAGAGCGCACAAAGCCCGTCTCCGTCACCCGACTCCACTTAAAATTAGCCTTCCGCCGCCTCCCCCCTCCCTCCCTTTTAGGGGTCTATTCTTGCTAATCCCGCACAAAGCCTGGAGTAACGAGGGGCCGTACCTAAATTAGGGGTCTCATTATGAGGCGAGGGGAGGAGTTGGTTAAACGGCGGGGTCATTAGAGAGGGAGGACATTGTCGCGTTGAGGACGTTTTCAAAGAGTTGACAGATGGTGAGGTTTTCTTGTTGAGAGCTCTTAACTTGGGTAAAGTGTGCGCACTTGTACCGCTTTCTCTCCCATTCGGAACCAATGGGATGAAAGTAAACCGACAAAGTGTTATCTGGACTGATGGAAGACCATTTGGTACCCCGGGGAGCTGTCAATATAGTGTTTCCCTTTATTTACTTCTTTCACGCTTGGAAATGTCTTTATGGATTTATCACGGTTTGTGTACGTACCACTATTATATGTAACGATGCTACGAGAATACTGATGCTAAGTGTATCTGTTATTTCAGTAATAATTTTCATTACAAGCTTTCGGATATGGCTGTTCTTCAACAGATGCATCGAAAAGGCTAGAAAGATGCTCTAAATTCTTTATATTTACAACTGATATATATCTCAACACAAAGGTACTCCCAGTTCCACCAGAGGACTGTCCATTGAGATAATACATCCAACACATTCCTCTTTATTCACAGAATCCACTGCTCGCGATTAGTTCTCTAAGTTCACATTTTGAGCGAAGATGTTCCCGGTATTGACAGATGTTTACTTTTACGGGTTACACACAAAAACATTTGATAGTAAAAAGGCATATATTGGATTGAATAAAATATTTATTTGCCAATATTTCGGCTGGCTGAACGATTTTTATTCAATCTAATATAATTTTACTATCTAATGATTTAAGTATGGATTGCTCTATTTTCAGAACACAAAAATATAAATTACTTGGGTCTAAAGTAGAAGTAACTTAACCCACAGAAACGTGTATACGCTCAGAAGTAGAACAACAACAAAAATAAAGGACGTAAGTTAAAAAACACACGATACGTTATATAAATACTACTATGTACTTATCTTTTATTGCAACGTGGAGCGGACACACAGGCATGCCAGGAGATCGTCAGATAGAGACATAGAGAATACGTTGTCTCCTGGATACTATAACTCCTGGAAAGGTCACCCCAATACCTATGAACCCCTCTATGTACAAACATGTGGCCACATTCGCTCAATATACAATATCTGTGATGATTTCGTCACCAGACGACACATGTGTGACTGACATGTGCGACAGACGAGCCCACGGATGAGGACAGCTACAAGAAGAAACACCGACGGAACCGCACCACCTTCACCACATTCCAGCTGCACGAGCTGGAGCGGGCCTTCGAGAAGTGCCACTACCCGGACGTCTACAGCCGCGAGGAGCTCGCTCTCAAAGTCAACCTGCCCGAGGTTCGCGTCCAGGTAAGTCTTTCAACACATTCTCTTTAGTTACCCAGAAATTATTTGAAGAAGGAAAAATAAAAATCAGGTAAAAAGTTTCTTTTAATTTTGAAAAATTGTACATAGAGTATTAGCCCGTTGAAGAGCAGTATATTTGCTCGAAGGCTTGCAAATTCAAAGTTAAAAGAAACTTTTTACCTGATTTTTATTTTTCCTTCTTCAAACATTCTCTTTAATTTCAACAATCACAACAGTTGGTAGTTTATAGCTTTCATTTCTTTTCACTGGTTCAACTCTCTCGCCGTGCTCAGGAAATTACACTCATGGACAAAACCATCCAAAAACACAATCCACACACCCAATAATTGCCTTAACACAATACAAAATGAAATCACGCATATAATACAAGGTGCGTTCATTAATTTCCAGGACTGGTTAAAAAATAAAATAAATAAAAAAGCTAAAGAAAAAAAAAATTATACAGAGTTAAATATTGGACATTCGACCACACCTGACTGAAAGCACGAGTCTCGTGGCGCACGCGCCGATCTAAAAATAGAACAAAACAACTTCCTTGTAAGGTTCGCATTTCTAATTTTAAAATGGCATTTTCGAAGAGCAGAGAATCTGCATTAAGTTTTGTTTTAAATTGAAAAAAAGTGCTACTGAGACGTATGAATTAATTAAAGAAGCTTTTGGCGATGCAGCTTTATCCCGTTCAAGAACTTTTCAATGGTTTTCACGCTTCCAAAAAGGTCGGGAAAAGTTAAACGATGATCAGCATACTGGGCGTCCAAGATCATTACGTTGCGAGGAAAACAAGCTCAAAATAAAGGAATTAATTAAATCTAACAGAAGAATTTCTATTAAAGACTTATCTTTAGAGACTGGACTATCTGTAGGACTGTGTCATCAAATAGTAACAAAAGATTTGGACATGATCCGGGCGTCTTCAAAATTTGTTCCCCGGATTCTAACAGAGGAACAAAAGGAGGTTAGAATGGATGTCTGCAAAAACATGGTTGAAATGACTCGGACCTATCCAGAATGGATGCAAAAAATCATTACCAGGGATGAGACATGGGTGTATCAGTATGACCCGGAAACCAAACGTCAACCCAGCCAATGGATTATGAGAGGGGAACCGAAACCCAAAAAGGCAAGATTTACAAAATCCAAAGTCAAGACATTGCTTGTTACATTTTTTGATATTAATGGTTTGGTTCACCATGAATTTATTCCTTTCGGACGTACAATTAATCAAGAAGTTTATTTGGTGATAATGAGGCGCTTAAGGGAGGCAGTGTGCCTTAAAAGACCTGAAAGATGGCAAAACAATGACTGGATACTTCACGTCGATAATGCGCGGCCGCACACAGCCCATGTTGTTTTGCAGTTCTTGGCCAAGCATTAAACCATACAGATCCCTCATCCACCCTATTCCCCCGACTTAGCCCCCAATGACTTTTTCTCTATCCTAAATTGAAAATGATGTTAAAAGGAAGAAAATTTGACAACGTTGATATGATACAAGCTGAATCGAAGGCAACCTTGAGGAACCTCTCAAAAAGTGATTTTATCTCCTGCTTCAACAATTGGAAAAAAATATGGAACAGGTGTATTGAGGCAGGAGGGGCATATTTTGAAAAATATTAAATTAGTTTTTTTATTTGCTTTATTTTTTCAAAGATACAGAGCAGTCCTGGAAATTAATGAACGCACCTTGTATTTGGTTGCCCTTGCTTGGAGAAACAGAGAAAATAACTCTTGGGGGACTTATCCTTGCTTGAACCTGATAGTCAACAAATATATAACTTAATCAAAGTTCCCTCTTTGGTTTATATACATTCTACAAGGCCGCAGTCACCGTTCTGAGGAGATTAACGGAGTCGCCGAATGTCGTGGTCCATTTGGATGAGGAAAGTGAAGACTAGAACGCGGCTTGTTCCACACTGGTCTTTTCAGTGATACGCTAACCTTGACACGGTGTGGCTACTGGACATGTGTTGGACCTGGAGGCTGTTGTTGGGTTCTGTGATGCCTGGAGTATAGGGGCTCCTTCTGTGCTTCCTTCCTGCGTTGAATCTGTATAAGACCGGTGGTCTTAATAAAGTTGTGTGTGCCTTAACACGTCCGTCTGACGCCGAAAATGATTGAAATAAATAGATATTGTGTCGCGTAAAACCCGGTCTCCTGGAGCGTCAATAAATAATTGATATTATAAACGAAGATTATGGGCTTTATCAAGCCCACAATAAAATTATTGATTTTGTCTAGTCAAGCGAAGATTTTAAATTCTTGTCTAATTGAACGAAGATTGTAGATTCTTGTATAGTCGAACGAAGATTGTAGATTCTTGTCTAATTGAACGAAGATTGTAGATTCTTGTCTAATTGAACGAAGATTGTAAATTCCTGTCTAATTGAACGAAGATTGTAGATTCTTGTCTAATTGAACGAAGATTGTAGATTCTTGTATAGTCGAACGAAGATTGTAGATTCTTGTCTAATTGAACGAAGATTGTAGATTCTTGTCTAATTGAACGAAGATTGTAGATTCTTGTCTAATTGAACGAAGATTGTAGATTCTTGTCTAATTGAACGAAGATTGTAGATTCTTGTCTAATTGAACGAAGATTGTAGATTCTCATCTAGCCTACACACGAAGCTGGTGGATCTGTGATATTCGCCTCAGAGGTAGCTAGACAGAAGATCTGTTTCCTGCAGTAGATGAGTTCTTGTCTAGCGCTCATGGCACGCCAGGTTCACTCTTGCTTGACCCACAGGTAGCAGATGGATGGTTGTCGAATGCACCCAGTATCCCATATTTGGTACCCAACTGATGATTGGTTCTTAACCCCACTGAGAAAGAGTTCTAACAGCTCCAACAGGTGTGGTTTCAGAACCGCAGAGCAAAATGGCGGCGGCAGGAGAAGATGGAGAATCAGAATGCTCTAAGGAGTCTGGGACATCTGAGTCCTCCTCCTGGACTAGGTCCGCAGTCCCCGAGCCCCACCACAACGCTGGACTCCTGGGTGAGCCTGCCTGGGTTCCTGGGGAGTCCAGCCGTCTATCCGAGCTACCTCGCCAATCCGCTCAACCTCTCCCTGGCACCACCGGCCAAGACCGCCGACGGCCTGGACCTCAGATCCCATAGCATCGCCTCCCTCAGGTCAAAGGCCCGTGAACACGAAGATTTTCTGCACAAGAGCTTCTCCCTCGCCTAACCTGGCATATAAGTCTGAACCCCAACAACTTGTACAGACACCTATTACTTGATTTTGTCCAAGGTCTTAACAAGAACTAGCAATGAATCTCTTTTTTACTAAATGATATAGTGAGCGAGAGAACAAGCTTTCGAATAATAATTTTTAAAAACGGGCTCTTCGGCGATCATCATTAACCATGAAAGACAGTCGTAGAACCCATTTTAGCTTGAAAGCTCATACTTATATACCTTAATAAAAAAAGATAGTCATTGCTAGTGTTTATTATAACCTTAGATATAATCATTTCTAATAGTGTTATCATTTCTCAAAACTTTGTGTCCATTCGTTGCAATAAACTAACAGTAAATATATAATATATTCAAAGCCTTTTTGAATATATTTTAGTTTCATATAAGATTCTCCTGGGATATTTATAAATTAATTAAAATAAATGTGGAGAAAGATATTTTGATTTATATATATATATAAAAATATTTAAAATTGATATTTAAAAATTCGTGTTTATTTCTATCTTTTAAAAGTGAAATAAATATATTGTTTTTAAAAAAATAAATATATGTAACAATATTTTTACGATTTATAATTTCATACTTATTTATATTTTTCAAATGTACGAACGGAAATTTTTAAATATATTAAATTATATATGTAGCCTTAATATAATAAAATAATTTTAATATTAAAATTCCGTGTTTATGACATAATATATATATAAAGAACTCTATTCTAACTGATAGAAATGCCTATAAAATACACATTTAGAAAATTTCATATAATTATTATTTGAATTGACAATATATTAGCTGCTATTAAAAATAATAAGAATAATGAATTATAACAAATTATATGTTATATATAACCGACACACTTATATTTTAAATTTTAAAATATTTCCAATTCATATTTATACAAGAATATCAGCAAATATCTTTCCTGAAAATCTCTATAAACTTAATTTTAGTGAAGCACAATTGAAAATAAATTTCAAAAGAGGTAATGCATATATTTATATTTAAAATATTTTCATTTTCCTTGTTAATCACATCTCATCAATAAAAAATAAATTGAAATATGGCGAATTTGATCAATTCAATAAAATAAAAATAAGTCGATATTTATAATAAAATTCTAAATTTAAAATATGTATGATTAATATATCAATTAGTTCAATTTTTCAAAGTAAAACTTTATTACCTTCTCTTAGTAAAAATGTACAGTCATAGAATATATTTTATATAAATATAATTAAGTATTTATTTTTTTCAAATTATATTTTACTAGCAGGATTGAAAAAAATCTACTTTAAATATTTTATTAAATTTAAACTCACACATTCTTCTGATATCATAATAAAAACACGCTCTCACACACTATATATATGCTATAAATTGTTACATATATACTCTCCTCTGTACAGTGTTTCATAGATGTGTATATTGTACATTCTGTATTTATTGTTTTCTATGTGTATATTTCCCATTCATATCTTGTACATATATATTCTAACATATCAATTGAACTTGCATGAAGCGCAAAGAGAACTCTACCATAATAAATTGGATGTATGGCGTTGGGTATTATCAAAACTGTAGATGACCTAAAATAGTTCTTTTTGTTCTTTTTTATTTAATGAAAAGTGCAAGCATCAAGATAATAAAAACGGTGAAAAAAGGAAATAAAATTTCATAAAGATATTAGATTCTTTATTTGTTTTTAATATAAATATAATAAAGCGTAATCACACTATTAATTTATCTGCTCTCTTTATGATGATAATGTTAATTAGAAATTTAAATAAAAAATAATATTTTATATTTTTTAATATAAAAAGCAAAAAAAATAATATTTGAGTTTTTCATATTAAAAATTATATTTTTCAAATGTGTTTATTCAATAAGATTAATATATTAATATTAAAATTTATTTATATATATATATATTTTTTCTTTTTACACGCTCTAATTTAGTATATTTCATAGATATTTTAATTTAAAAGTTTTTGATCTACTAAAACTTTCACGGATTTTTTAAACAAATATTTTAGAAAGAAACATTTATGCATTTTAAATTTAAATATTGCCCTCAAGGCTATAGAATGAAAGTTCGAATGAAAACCTGATTTTTCGAGAAGAATTGTTTTCTTTATATTAATAAAGAATTGATTTTCTTTTTACCTTTGGAATTATGGAAATTGGAGCAGATATATTGCTATGAATATATTTTTGTTTTTTATTACATTCTTTATCAATAGGTAATTTGAAAGATTGTACATTTTAGCTGTGAAATAAGATGGATATCTATTTTCTTTTTTTCAAGATTGTATATTTGGAAGCCTATAATATTTCCCTTCTGTCAGAACAATACCAACACAGCATCCATTACATGTTAATAATAAACAATATATACGTAATTAGTGTGGTGAATATTGTATTATTTAACACAACATAATTTCAGTAATTGAATTCGGAGGCTATATTAATCACAACAATTAAAAATAATATATATACCCTCAATATTAAATATATACACTTAATAAGCTTTTCATGAAAAACCCTTTCTATCGACAAAATTTGTGAAAATTCAGTTTTAATATAAATTTATAAGCCTCTTAAGATGAGAGAGATAAAATAATACTTAAAAATTGAGTAAATTTTCACAATTATAATATTCACATTCAATAATTTTAAGATAAATAATATTTTTAGGGCATGATGATCAGTCAATTTAAAATAACAATTTCTTAACTCCACGTATACCATTCGCTCTTTGTTAACCCTTCACGTCATATGTCATTTTATAAGACATCCATTCATAGATCAAAATATCTCCAGAAGCTTACTGCCCTTCCTAATATTCATAATAAAACATATTTATAGAAGTAGAAACACAAATCGGGGAGAAAAGAGCTTCCTTTATGAAAGGATCGTACAAGCCGTAACCGTAGAAAGGCATCTTGCCTGAAAGAGTGTGCGATTGTTCTCTTATACAAGCTCTTCTGCCAGGCTTGTGTTCCTTCTTTTATAGTAAATGTGGAGATTAGCATTGTTCCAATAAAATATTTATCTCTGTGGATTGATTCAACAATACACCCATCAAGTAAATGTTCGACATTGAATCTAGGTCTTCTTCTTTCTTATCTCCACACTGGGTGAAGTAGAATGCCTTTGTCATTAAGACTGGGAGCACTACTCAGTGGCGGACCGACTTAGCTCCAAAAGAAATGGCCGCCTCTGACATGAGGAACAGACCATGTACAGCTGCTCCTAACATGGAGTACAAACGCTGCTCATCCTGTATCCCTGGATTAGGAGCCCTTACAAGGTACTATCAGCCGGGCCAGCTGAGCCCAAGTTTTTAGTGAGCTTGTTACTGCTCCCCCTCCTCCTTTTTCATCCGGGCTTGGGACCGGCAAAGGCGGAGTTTTGAATCTAGGTTCATGGAGGGAATGAATCCGAAACATTTTTTTAGCTTTGAATTTCATAATTCTTAACAATTTTGTATCATGTTTATTGACATTATTGGCTATTGGATATAAGCCTGAATTGTCAGTAGTGTGTCTTTATGTACGGAATTTATCCAGCAGAGTCTATTTCTGCTCTTTTTTTCCCTCTTTATCATATTGTACGACCTTTTCGACCAATTTAGCAAATATTTAGGTAATTATTGGCAAAAACACACGTAAGAATTGATAGTAGTATCAATAAAACACTTTTAAACATATAAAAACATGTTAATATTATAATCCCTTCGGTAAAATTATAAATAGAATACAATTACCGCTGAAGGAAGACATTTTTTAAGAAACTCATCCCTCACAGATAATTGTCTTTTACTTATAAGAACATCATGTAACAGGCTCATGTGGTGTGCGTGTGCTTAAAAAATGTTCACATTATTTATTGGTTCCTATCAACTTAATAAGTCAAAGATTTATATACTTTAATTCTTAGCAGATAAGAGGTTATCTATTTGTATTACCAGTTCTAACGTTCAGCAGAAAAATTGAAAAAAATCGATAGTAAATGAACAAGAAGATTACTTGAAGTCATTGATTACCTTTTAATTTTATTGATACTTGTGTTTTGCCTCCTTTGACTCCGGGACGAATCGCTAAAAGAGGAGATGGTTTTGTTGTTCATGATGATAAATAACAAGTGTATTATCAGTGTATTGATGATAATTATTATTGAAAGGTCTATCTACTGAAAACTCATATTCCAACACCACTTTCAATAATGATATTTACCAAACATCTATAAAACCTCTTACAAATATATTCTCTTGAATGCCCTCAACCTTATATACTAAAAATAAAGAGTGGACTTTTGAATGCTCCATTGGGAGGATTGAGAGAAAAAAACGGCATGTTGGGACACCTTGTCTGGCACTCAGAGTGAATAGAGGTATTACTGGAGGGATGTGTGGAGGGAAAATTGGTGAAGAATGGAAGTGATTGTACAATTTTCTGAAGGAGCCCTACGATACCATCAAAAGACTAGACATAGAAAGGGAGCTCTGAGAAGACAGGAATACTGCCAGCCACCAACCTATGGCTGGTTGAGGAGAAATAGATAGACCTTACGATACCATCCAAAGACTAGCCATAGAAAGGAAGCTCTGAGAGGACAGGAATACTGCCAGCCATCAACCTATGGCAGGTTAAGGAGAAATAGATAGACCTTACGATACCATCAAAAGACTAGCCATAGAAAGGAAGCTCTGAGAAGACAGGAATACTGCCAGCCACCAACCTATGGCTGGTTGAGGAGAAATAGATAGACCCTACGATACCATCCAAAGACTAGCCATAGAAAGGAAGCTCTGAGAGGACAGGAATTATGCCAGCCACCAACCTATGGCTGGTTGAGGAGAAATAGATAGACCCTACGATACCATCAAAAGACTAGCCATAGAAAGGAAGCTCTGAGAGGACAGGAATACTGCCAGCCATCAACCTATGGCAGGTTGAGGAGAAATAGATAGACCCTACGATACCATCAAAAGACTAGCCATAGAAAGGAAGCTCTGAGAGGACAGGAATACTGCCAGCCATCAACCTATGGCAGGTTGAGGAGAAATAGATAGACCCTACGATACCATCAAAAGACTAGCCATAGAAAGGAAGCTCTGAGAGGACAGGAATACTGCCAGCCATCAACCTATGGCAGGTTAAGGAGAAATAGATAGACCTTACGATACCATCAAAAGACTAGCCATAGAAAGGAAGCTCTGAGAAGACAGGAATACTGCCAGCCACCAACCTATGGCTGGTTGAGGAGAAATAGATAGACCCTACGATACCATCCAAAGACTAGCCATAGAAAGGAAGCTCTGAGAGGACAGGAATACTGTCAGCCACCAACCTATGGCTGGTTGAGGAGAAATAGATAGACCCTACGATACCATCAAAAGACTAGCCATAGAAAGGAAGCTATGAGAGGACAGGAATACTGCCAGCCACCAAACAATGGCTGGTTGAGGAGAAATAGATATACCCTACGATACCATCCAAAAACTAGCCATAGAAAGGAAACTCTAAGAGGACAGGAATACTGCCAGCCACTAACCTATGGCTGGTTGAGGAGAAATAGATATATTCCTCGACAAAATTGTTAGCAAAATGGCAAGGTTTTTTTGCAACAAGGCACACAATAGCAATATTAAAAGAAATAATTTGAAAACAACTAATCAAGGAATAGAGCGCGATAGTTAACAACGCCATATAGCAACAAGACAAACAATAGGTAGCGATAACCAAGAATAACATTTGAAATAACCAATAATGGGAAAAGAGAGACAACTAACAACGCTATATAGCAACAAGACAAACAATAGGTATCAATATCCAACAATGACATTTTTAAATAACCAATAATTGGAAAAGAGAGACAACTAACAACGCCTTTTAGCAACAAGGCAAACAATAGGTAGCGATATCCAACAATGATATTAAAAAATAACCAATAATAAGAAAAGAGAGAGACAACTAACACCACGCCATATAGCAACAAGGCAAACAATTGGTAACGATAATCAACAATGAAATTTCAAAAATAACTAATAAAGGGGGAAAGAGAGAGACATTTAACAACGCTATTAAGCAACAAGACAAACAATTGGTAACGATAACCAATAATGAATTTTCAAAAATAACCAATAATAAGAAAAGAGAGAGACATCTAACACACAACGCCATATAGCAACAAGACAAACAATAGGTAGCGATAACTAACAAATGATTTAAAAAAAAACTAATAATTGGAAAAGAAAGAGACAATTAACAACGCCATATAGCAACAAGACAAACAATAGGTAGCGATAATCAACAATGATATTTAAAAATAACCAATAATGAGAAAAGAAAGGGTTAACTAACAACGCTATATAGCAACAAGACAAACAATATATGATAATTTCCAACAATGACATTTAATAAAAATTTAATAATGATAAAAGAGAGACAATTAACAACGCCATATAGTAACAAGGCAAACAATGGGTAGAAATATATCAAGGTATAGATGGGAACCAGGCTAGGTTGAAGATATCAGCTTTCATACGAGTTGAAGTTGAACGAGTATGATTGTGAATTGGTCACTGAAGCTTTTTCATTTCTCTCGGAAAGCCTATATTCTAAATATGAACAGATAATTTGAAAGACGTGAATATTTTGCGATTGATAATATATTTTTATACCCATATAAAAGTGTATAATAGGTAAATTAAAATATGTTTAATGTCAATATATATATATATTTTTTTTATTTATTTTTATGTTAGGAGCAGCTGCACATGGTGTCTCTTACTCATGTCAGAGGCGGCCATTTCATATTAGAGCTAAATCAGTGGCCTACTACTGAGTAGTACTCCCAGTCTTGATGACAAAAGAAGACACATTCTACTTCACCCAGTCATTATGTCAAATCTCCTTTGATGAGCTATTCTCATCCCCAGAAGACACCATCTCAAACTCTAAAGGTTTGATACGTTAATATGATGTATCACCATGGAGTGTCGTCGAGTAGTTCTACCGAACAATTTAACCAACAAAGAATGTCACCAAGCAGTCCAACCAACAAAGAATGTCACCAAGCAGAAAACCAACCAACAATGTCACCAAGCAGAAAACCAACCAACAATGTCACCGAACAGTTCAACCAACAAAGAATGTCACCAAGCAGTCCAACCAACCAACAATGTCACCGAACAGTTCAACCAACAAAGAATGTCACCAAGCAGTCCAACCAACCAACAATGTCACCGAACAGTCCAACCAACAAAGAATGTCACCAAGCAGTTCGACAGAACAGTCCAACCAACAAAGAATGTCACCGAGCAGTCCAACCAACAAAGAATGTCACCAAGCAGTTCGACAGAACAGTCCAACCAACAAAGAATGTCACCGAGCAGTTCGACCGAACAGTCCAACCAACAAAAAGTGTCACCAAGCAGTCCAACCAACAAAGAATGTCACCAAGCAGTCCAACCAACAAAGAATGTCACCAAGCAGTTCGACAGAACAGTCCAACCAACAAAGAATGTCACCGAACAGTCCAACCAACAAAGAATGTCACCAAGCAGTTCGACAGAACAGTTCAACCAACAAAGAATGTCACCAAGCAGTCCAACCAACAAAGAATGTCAACAAGCAGTCCAACCAAAAAAGAATGTCACCGAGCAGTCCAACCAACAAAGAATGTCACCAAGCAGTTCGACAGAACAGTCCAACCAACAAAGAATGTCACCAAGCAGTCCAACCAACAAAGAATGTCACCGAGCAGTTCGACAGAACAGTCCATCCAACAAAGAATGTCACCGAGCAGTTCGACAGAACAGTCCAACCAACAAAGAATGTCACCGAGCAGTTCGACCGAACAGTCCAACCAACAAAGAATGTCACCAAGCAGTCCAACCAACAAAGAATGTCACCGAACAGTCCAACCAACAAAGAATGTCACCAAGCAGTTCGACAGAACAGTTCAACCAACAAAGAATGTCACCAAGCAGTCCAACCAACAAAGAATGTCACCAAGCAGTTCGACAGAACAGTCCAACCAACAAAGAATGTCACCAAGCAGTTCGACAGAACAGTTCAACCAACAAAGAATGTCACCAAGCAGTCCAACCAACAAAGAATGTCACCAAGCAGTTCGACAGAACAGTCCAACCAACAAAGAATGTCACCAAGCAGTTCGACAGAACAGTCCAACCAACAAAGAATGTCACCAAGCAGTCCAACCAACAAAGAATGTCACCAAGCAGTCCAACCAACAAAGAATGTCACCAAGAAGTCCAACCAACAAAGAATGTCACCAAGCAGTCCAACCAACAAAGAATGTCACCGAGCAGTCCAACCAACAAAGAATGTCACCGAGCAGTTCGACAGAACAGTCCAACCAACAAAGAATGTCACCAAGCAGTCCAACCAACAAAGAATGTCACCAAGCAACAACCAACCAACAAAGAATGTCACCAAGCAACAACCAACCAACAAAGAATGTCACCAAGCAGTCCAACCAACAAAGAATGTCACCAAGCAACAACCAACCAACAAAGAATGTCACCGAGCAGTCCAACCAACAAAGAATGTCACCGAGCAGTTCGACAGAACAGTCCAACCAACAAAGAATGTCACCAAGCAGTCCAACCAACAAAGAATGTCACCAAGCAACAACCAACCAACAAAGAATGTCACCAAGCAACAACCAACCAACAAAGAATGTCACCAAGCAGTCCAACCAACAAAGAATGTCACCGAGCAGTTCGACAGAACAGTCCAACCAAGAATGTCACCAAGCAGTCCAACCAACAAAGAATGTCACCGAGCAGTTCGACAGAACAGTCCAACCAAGAATGTCACCAAGCAGTCCAACCAACAAAGAATGTCACCAAGCAGTCCAACCAACAAAGAATGTCACCGAGCAGTTCGACAGAACAGTCCAACCAACAAAGAATGTCACCAAGCAGTTCGACAGAACAGTCAAACCAACAAAGAATGTCACCGAGCAGTCCAACCAACAAAGAATGTCACCAAGCAGTCCAACCAACAAAGAATGTCACCAAGCAGTCCAACCAACAAAGAATGTCACCGAGCAGTTCGACAGAACAGTCCAACCAACAAAGAATGTCACCGAGCAGTTCGACAGAACAGTCCAACCAACAAAGAATGTCACCAAGCAGTCCAACCAACAAAGAATGTCACCAAGCAGTCCAACCAACAAAGAATGTCACCGAGCAGTTCGACAGAACAGTCCAACCAACAAAGAATGTCACCAAGCAGTTCGACAGAACAGTCAAACCAACAAAGAATGTCACCGAGCAGTCCAACCAACAAAGAATGTCACCAAGCAGTCCAACCAACAAAGAATGTCACCAAGCAGTCCAACCAACAAAGAATGTCACCGAGCAGTTCGACAGAACAGTCCAACCAACAAAGAATGTCACCAAGCAGTTCGACAGAACAGTCAAACCAACAAAGAATGTCACCAAGCAGTTCGACAGAACAGTCCAACCAACAAAGAATGTCACCAAGCAGTTCGACAGAACAGTCCAACCAACAAAGAATGTCACCAAGCAGTTCGACAGAACAGTCCAACCAACAAAGAATGTCACCAAGCAGTCCAACCAACAAAGAATGTCACCAAGCAGTTCGACAGAACAGTCCAACCAACAAAGAATGTCACCGAACAGTTCGACAGAACAGTCCAACCAACAAAGAATGTCACCAAGCAGTTCGACAGAAAAGTCCAACCAACAAAGAATGTCACCAAGCAGTCCAACCAACAAAGAATGTCACCAAGCAGTTCGACAGAACAGTCCAACCAACAAAGAATGTCACCAAGCAGTCCAACCAACAAAGAATGTCACCAAGCAGTCCAACCAACAAAGAATGTCACCAAGCAGTTCGACAGAACAGTCCAACCAACAAAGAATGTCACCAAGCAGTTCGACAGAACAGTCCAACCAACAAAGAATGTCACCAAGCAGTCCAACCAACAAAGAATGTCACCGAGCAGTCCAACCAACAAAGAATGTCACCAAGCAGTCCAACCAACAAAGAATGTCACCGAGCAGTCCAACCAACAAAGAATGTCACCAAGCAGTCCAACCAACAAAGAATGTCACCAAGCAGTTCGACAGAACAGTCCAACCAACAAAGAATGTCACCAAGCAGTTCGACAGAACAGTCCAACCAACAAAGAATGTCACCGAGCAGTTCGACAGAACAGTCCAACCAACAAAGAATGTCACCAAGAAGTTCGACAGAACAGTCCAACCAACAAAGAATGTCACCAAGCAGTCCAACCAACAAAGAATGTCACCAAGCAGTTCGACAGAACAGTCCAACCAACAAAGAATGTCACCAAGCAGTCCAACCAACAAAGAATGTCACCAAGCAGTCCAACCAACAAAGAATGTCACCAAGCAGTTCGACAGAACAGTCCAACCAACAAAGAATGTCACCAAGCAGTTCGACAGAACAGTCCAACCAACAAAGAATGTCACCAAGCAGTCCAACCAACAAAGAATGTCACCAAGCAGTCCAACCAACAAAGAATGTCACCAAGCAGTCCAACCAACAAAGAATGTCACCGAGCAGTCCAACCAACAAAGAATGTCACCGAACAGTCCAACCAACAAAGAATGTCACCAAGCAGTCCAACCAACAAAGAATGTCATCGAGCAGTCCAACCAACAAAGAATGTCACCAAGCAGTCCAACCAACAAAGAATGTCACCGAGCAGTCCAACCAACAAAGAATGTCACCAAGCAGTCCAACCAACAAAGAATGTCACCAAGCAGTCCAACCAACAAAGAATGTCACCGAGCAGTTCGACAGAACAGTCCAACCAACAAAGAATGTCACCGAGCAGTTCGACAGAACAGTCCAACCAACAAAGAATGTCACCGAGCAGTTCGACAGAACAGTCCAACCAACAAAGAATGTCACCAAGCAGTCCAACCAACAAAGAATGTCACCGAGCAGTTCGACAGAACAGTCCTACCAACAAAGAATGTCACCAAGCAGTTCGACAGAACAGTCCAACCAACAAAGAATGTCACCAAGCAGTTCGACAGAACAGTCCAACCAACAAAGAATGTCACCAAGCAGTCCAACCAACAAAGAATGTCACCGAGCAGTTCGACAGAACAGTCCAACCAACAAAGAATGTCATCAAGCAGTCCAACCAACAAAGAATGTCACCAAGCAGTCCAACCAACAAAGAATGTCACCAAGCAGTCCAACCAACAAAGAATGTCACCGAGCAGTTCGACAGAACAGTCCAACCAACAAAGAATGTCACCAAGCAGTCCAACCAACAAAGAATGTCACCAAGCAGTTCGACAGAACAGTCCAACCAACAAAGAATGTCACCAAGAAGTTCGACAGAACAGTCCAACCAACAAAGAATGTCACCAAGCAGTCCAACCAACAAAGAATGTCACCGAGCAGTTCGACAGAACAGTCCAACCAACAAAGAATGTCACCAAGCAGTCCAACCAACAAAGAATGTCACCGAGCAGTTCGACAGAACAGTCCAACCAACAAAGAATGTCACCAAGCAGTCCAACCAACAAAGAATGTCACCAAGCAGTCCAACCAACAAAGAATGTCACCGAGCAGTCCAACCAACAAAGAATGTCACCAAGCAGTCCAACCAACAAAGAATGTCACCAAGCAGTCCAACCAACAAAGAATGTCACCAAGCAGTCCAACCAACAAAGAATGTCACCAAGCAGTCCAACCAACAAAGAATGTCACCAAGCAGTTCGACAGAACAGTCCAACCAACAAAGAATGTCACCAAGCAGTCCAACCAACAAAGAATGTCACCGAGCAGTCCAACCAACAAAGAATGTCACCGAGCAGTCCAACCAACAAAGAATGTCACCAAGCAGTCCAACCAACAAAGAATGTCACCTAGCAGTCCAACCAACAAAGAATGTCACCAAGCAGTCCAACCAACAAAGAATGTCACCAAGCAGTCCAACCAACAAAGAATGTCACCGAGCAGTTCGACAGAACAGTCCAACCAACAAAGAATTTCACCGAGCAGTTCGACAGAACAGTCCAACCAACAAAGAATGTCACCAAGCAGTCCAACCAACAAAGAATGTCACCAAGCAGTCCAACCAACAAAGAATGTCACCAAGCAGTCCAACCAACAAAGAATGTCACCGAGCAGTTCGACAGAACAGTCCAAACCAACAAAGAATGTCACCGAGCAGTTCGACAGAACAGTCCAACCAACAAAGAATGTCACCAAGCAGTCCAACCAACAAAGAATGTCACCGAGCAGTTCGACAGAACAGTCCAACCAACAAATAATGTCACCAAGCAGTTCGACAGAACAGTCCAACCAACAAAGAATGTCACCAAGCAGTTCGACAGAACAGTCCAACCAACAAAGAATGTCACCAAGCAGTCCAACCAACAAAGAATGTCACCGAGCAGTTCGACAGAACAGTCCAACCAACAAAGAATGTCACCAAGCAGTCCAACCAACAAAGAATGTCACCAAGCAGTTCGACAGAACAGTCCAACCAACAAAGAATGTCACCAAGCAGTTCGACAGAAGAGTCCAACCAACAAAGAATGTCACCAAGCAGTCCAACCAACAAAGAATGTCACCGAGCAGTTCGACCGAACAGTCCAACCAACAAAGAATGTCACCAAGCAGTCCAACCAACAAAGAATGTCACCAAGCAGTTCGACAGAACAGTCCAACCAACAAAGAATGTCACCAAGCAGTCCAACCAACAAAGAATGTCACCAAGCAGTCCAACCAACAAAGAATGTCACCGAGCAGTTCGACAGAACAGTCCAACCAACAAAGAATGTCATCGAGCAGTCCAACCAACAAAGAATGTCACCAAGCAGTCCAACCAACAAAGAATGTCACCGAGCAGTCCAACCAACAAAGAATGTCACCAAGCAGTCCAACCAACAAAGAATGTCACCAAGCAGTCCAACCAACAAAGAATGTCACCGAGCAGTTCGACAGAACAGTCCAACCAACAAAGAATGTCACCGAGCAGTTCGACAGAACAGTCCAACCAACAAAGAATGTCACCGAGCAGTTCGACAGAACAGTCCAACCAACAAAGAATGTCACCAAGCAGTTCGACAGAACAGTCCAACCAACAAAGAATGTCACCAAGCAGTCCAACCAACAAAGAATGTCACCGAGCAGTTCGACAGAACAGTCCAACCAACAAAGAATGTCACCAAGCAGTCCAACCAACAAAGAATGTCACCAAGCAGTCCAACCAACAAAGAATGTCACCAAGCAGTCCAACCAACAAAGAATGTCACCGAGCAGTTCGACAGAACAGTCCAACCAACAAAGAATGTCACCAAGCAGTCCAACCAACAAAGAATGTCACCAAGCAGTCGACAGAACAGGTCCAACCAACAAAGAATGTCACCAAGAAGTTCGACAGAACAGTCCAACCAACAAAGAATGTCACCAAGCAGTCCAACGAACAAAGAATGTCACCGAGCAGTCCAACCAACAAAGAATGTCACCAAGCAGTCCAACCAACAAAGAATGTCACCAAGCAGTCCAACCAACAAAGAATGTCACCAAGCAACAACCAACAAAGAATGTCACCAAGCAGTTCGATCGAACAGTCCAACCAACCAACAATGTCACCAAGCAGTCCAACCAACAAAGAATGTCACCGAACAGTCCAACCAACAAAGAATGTCACCGAGCAGTCCAACCAACAAAGAATGTCACCAAGCAGTCCAACCAACAAAGAATGTCACCTAGCAGTCCAACCAACAAAGAATGTCACCAAGCAGTCCAACCAACAAAGAATGTCACCGAGCAGTCCAACCAACAAAGAATGTCACCAAGCAGTCCAACCAACAAAGAATGTCACCGAGCAGTTCGACAGAACAGTCCAACCAACAAAGAATGTCACCGAGCAGTTCGACAGAACAGTCCAACCAACAAAGAATGTCACCAAGCAGTCCAACCAACAAAGAATGTCACCGAGCAGTTTCGACAGAACAGTCCAACCAACAAAGAATGTCACCAAGCAGTTTCGACAGAACAGTCCAACCAACAAAGAATGTCACCAAGCAGTTCGACAGAACAGTCCAACCAACAAAGAATGTCACCAAGCAGTCCAACCAACAAAGAATGTCACCGAGCAGTTCGACAGAACAGTCCAACACCAACAAGAATGTCACCAAGCAGTCCAACCAACAAAGAAATGTCACCAAGCAGTCCAACCAACAAAGAATGTCACCAAGCAGTCCAACCAACAAAGAATGTCACCGAGCAGTTCGACAGAACAGTCCAACCAACAAAGAATGTCACCAAGCAGTCCAACCAACAAAGAATGTCACCAAGCAACAACCAACAAAGAATGTCACCAAGCAGTTCGATCGAACAGTGTCCAACCAACCAACAATGTCACCAAGCAGTCCAACCAACAAAGAATGTCACCGAACAGTCCAACCAACAAAGAATGTCACCGAGCAGTCCAACCAACAAAGAATGTCACCAAGCAGTCCAACCAACAAAGAATGTCACCTAGCAGTCCAACCAACAAAGAATGTCACCAAGCAGTCCAACCAACAAAGAATGTCACCGAGCAGTCCAACCAACAAAGAATGTCACCAAGCAGTCCAAACCAACAAAGAATGTCACCGAGCAGTTCGACAGAACAGTCCAACCAACAAAGAATGTCACCGAGCAGTTCGACAGAACAGTCCAACCAACAAAGAATGTCACCAAGCAGTCCAACCAACAAAGAATGTCACCGAGCAGTTCGACAGAACAGTCCAACCAACAAAGAATGTCACCAAGCAGTTCGACAGAACAGTCCAACCAACAAAGAATGTCACCAAGCAGTTCGACAGAACAGTCCAACCAACAAAGAATGTCACCAAGCAGTCCAACCAACAAAGAATGTCACCGAGCAGTTCGACAGAACAGTCCAACCAACAAAGAATGTCACCAAGCAGTCCAACCAACAAAGAATGTCACCAAGCAGTCCAACCAACAAAGAATGTCACCAAGCAGTCCAACCAACAAAGAATGTCACCGAGCAGTTCGACAGAACAGTCCAACCAACAAAGAATGTCACCAAGCAGTCCAACCAACAAAGAATGTCACCAAGCAGTTCGACAGAAACAGTCCAACCAACAAAGAATGTCACCAAGAAGTTCGACAGAACAGTCCAACCAACAAAGAATGTCACCAAGCAGTCCAACCAACAAAGAATGTCACCGAGCAGTTCAACAGAACAGTCCAACCAACAAAAAATGTCACCAAGCAGTCCAACCACAAAGAATGTCACCGAGCAGTTCGACAGAACAGGTCCAACCAACAAAGAATGTCACCAAGCAGTCCAACCAACAAAGAATGTCACCAAGCAGACCAACCAACAAAGAATGTCACCAAGCAGTCCAACCAACAAAGAATGTCACCGAGCAGTCCAACCAACAAAGAATGTCACCAAGCAGTCCCACCAACAAAGAATGTCACCAAGCAGTCCAACCAACAAAGAATGTCACCAAGCAGTCCAACCAACAAAGAATGTCACCAAGCAGTCCAACCAACAAAGAATGTCACCAAGCAGTTCGACAGAACAGTCCAACCAACAAAGAATGTCACCAAGCAGTCCAACCAACAAAGAATGTCACCGAGCAGTCCAACCAACAAAGAATGTCACCGAGCAGTCCAACCAACAAAGAATGTCACCAAGCAGTCCAACCAACAAAGAATGTCACCAAGCAGTCCAACCAACAAAGAATGTCACCAAGCAGTCCAACGAACAAAGAATGTCACCAAGCAGTCCAACCAACAAAGAATGTCACCGAGCAGTTCGACAGAACAGTCCAACCAACAAAGAATGTCACCGAGCAGTTCGACAGAACAGTCCAACCAACAAAGAATGTCACCAAGCAGTCCAACCAACAAAGAATGTCACCAAGCAGTCCAACCAACAAAGAATGTCACCGAGCAGTTCGACAGAACAGTCCAACCAACAAAGAATGTCACCGAGCAGTTCGACAGAACAGTCCAACCAACAAAGAATGTCACCAAGCAGTCCAACCAACAAAGAATGTCACCGAGCAGTTCGACAGAACAGTCCAACCAACAAAGAATGTCACCAAGCAGTTCGACAGAACAGTCCAACCAACAAAGAATGTCACCAAGCAGTTCGACAGAACAGTCCAACCAACAAAGAATGTCACCAAGCAGTCCAACCAACAAAGAATGTCACCGAGCAGTTCGACAGAACAGTCCAACCAACAAAGAATGTCACCAAGCAGTCCAACCAACAAAGAATGTCACCAAGCAGTTCAACAGAACAGTCCAACCAACAAAGAATGTCACCAAGCAGTTCGACAGAACAGTCCAACCAACAAAGAATGTCACCAAGCAGTCCAACCAACAAAGAATGTCACCGAGCAGTTCGACCGAACAGTCCAACCAACAAAGAATGTCACCAAGCAGTCCAACCAACAAAGAATGTCACCAAGCAGTTCGACAGAACAGTCCAACCAACAAAGAATGTCACCAAGCAGTTCGACAGAACAGTCCAACCAACAAAGAATGTCACCAAGCCAGTCCAACCAACAAAGAATGTCACCGAGCAGTTCGACCGAACAGTCCAACCAACAAAGAATGTCACCAAGCAGTCCAACCAACAAAGATGTCACCAAGCAGTTCGACAGAACAGTCCAACCAACAAAGAATGTCACCAAGCAGTCCAACCAACAAAGAATGTCACCAAGCAGTTCGGCAGAACAGTCCAACCAACAAAGAAATGTCACCAAGCAGTTCGACAGAACAGGTCCAACCAACAAAGAATGTCACCAAGCAGTCCAACCAACAAAGAATGTCACCAAGCAGTTCGACAGAACAGTCCAACCAACAAAGAATGTCACCAAGCAGTTCGACAGAACAGTCCAACACCAACAAAGAATGTCACCAAGCAGTCCAACCAACAAAGAAATGTCACCAAGCAGTCCAACCAACAAAGAATGTCACCAAGCAGTCCAACCAACAAAGAATGTCACCGAACAGTCCAACCAACAAAGAATGTCACCAAGCAGTCCAACCAACAAAGAATGTCACCAAGCAGTCCAACCAACAAAGAATGTCACCAAGCAGTTCGACAGAACAGTCCAACCAACAAAGAATGTCACCAAGCAGTTCGACAGAACAGTCCAACCAACAAAGAATGTCACCGAGCAGTCCAACCAACAAAGAATGTCACCAAGCAGTCCAACCAACAAAGAATGTCACCAAGCAGTCCAACCAACAAAGAATGTCACCAAGCAGTCCAACCAACAAAGAATGTCACCAAGCAGTCCAACCAACAAAGAATGTCACCAAGCAGTCCAACCAACAAAGAATGTCACCAAGCAGTCCAACCAACAAAGAATGTCACCAAGCAGTTCGACAGAACAGTCCAACCAACAAAGAATGTCACCGAGCAGTCCAACCAACAAAGAATGTCACCAAGCAGTCCAACCAACAAAGAATGTCACCAAGCAGTCCAACCAACAAAGAATGTCACCAAGCAGTCCAACCAACAAAGAATGTCACCAAGCAGTCCAACCAACAAAGAATGTCACCAAGCAGTCCAACCAACAAAGAATGTCACCAAGCAGTCCAACCAACAAAGAATGTCACCGAGCAGTCCAACCAACAAAGAATGTCACCAAGCAGTCCAACCAACAAAGAATGTCACCAAGCAGTCCAACCAACAAAGAATGTCACCAAGCAGTCCAACCAACAAAGAATGTCACCAAGCAGTCCAACCAACAAAGAATGTCACCAAGCAGTTCGATCGAACAGTCCAACCAACCAACAATGTCACCAAGCAGTCCAACCAACAAAGAATGTCACCGAACAGTCCAACCAACAAAGAATGTCACCAAGCAGTCCAACCAACAAAGAATGTCACCAAGCAGTCCAACCAACAAAGAATGTCACCAAGCAGTTCGATCGAACAGTCCAACCAACCAACAATGTCACCAAGCAGTCCAACCAACAAAGAATGTCACCGAACAGTCCAACCAACAAAGAATGTCACCAAGCAGTCCAACCAACAAAGAATGTCACCAAGCAGTCCAACCAACAAAGAATGTCACCAAGCAGTTCGATCGAACAGTCCAACCAACCAACAATGTCACCAAGCAGTCCAATCAACAAAGAATGTCACCGAACAGTCCAACCAACAAAGAATGTCACCAAGCAGTCCAACCAACAAAGAATGTCACCAAGCAGTCCAACCAACAAAGAATGTCACCAAGCAGTTCGATCGAACAGTCCAACCAACCAACAATGTCACCAAGCAGTCCAACCAACAAAGAATGTCACCGAGCAGTTCGACCGTATAAAGGGGTGACGGCTAATTAGCCGTACGCCGTAATCACGCGGCGCCTCCTCACTCTGGGAGCTTTAAAAAGTCACCAATGCCCTCAGCGGCCAATTAAATACCGAGTCCTAATCATTTTAAATCATTTGACCAGATCAGATTAGGCCTAGCTGGCTCCGAATTATTCCAAATTAGCAATGTTACATCCCTCCTTGTTAACGAGGTTCTCCTTGTTGCTTTTTGCCGTTGTCCCAGGAGCCGGTTAAACCGATTAACCCTTCGAGTAAACACTATCTCGACCCGCTGCTGGGGGATTTGAATTGAAACAATGTATTGATTGTTGTTCCCGTAAACACTGCTTTTTTCTGTACAGACTGCTGGTCAAATTTATGGATTTTTGAAAAAAGAAAATCATCATAATCATCTAAACGCTCTTCATTGCTAAATATTCATCAAAATTTTGAAACCTATGAAAGGTACAATTCGGTTTATAGATTATAAATACAAGTTAATAAGTCCAATTCTAAATAAATAACTGGTGTGTGTCTGTAAAAGTGTTGTTACCATCATCAGACAAAAGTACTGAATAGTAACAGCATATGCTATCAGAGCTGTTACCGAAACATCACATTCAGTACCTTTTTCCATTCCACTATGTTGCCTACCTCAGTGTCAAATATACACTCATCTTTTACAATATTTCCTTTATTTAAAAACGTTTTTGGCATCATTTAGAGCTATGTATGGAGAATACGTCGGATATAACATGGGGTACCGATTTTATCAAAAGGTTTAGTACAGAAGTAGCTTGTGTGGTCGAACATTGTCATAATGAATATTATGATGCATTAGCGCGCCATCTGTTAGGAAAATTCGAAACTATTATAGACGCGTATGATTCTTTTTAAAAATTGTTGTTAAATGTATTTTTTATAATAGTAGTTTTGATGAGAAAAAGTGTTAAAGAAGGGCTTCTGAAAACTTTCCTGATATATATATTACCTGGCTTCGCCCAGGTTCTGCTCGAGTGAATGCTTTATTAAAAGAATCTTATTCTTGCCTATTAAAAACGATGGTCTGGCTTCGGTCGTTTTCTATTCGAGTGAATATTCTACGAAATAATTTTATTTCTTCTGATCAAACATGATGCATCAATATTGTCATCATCATTTTCTGACTAAAAAATAAATAAATTAGTTCAGTACTTGGTTAATCTTAATTTTTCTTGGTTGAAAAATGTGACAAAATTACTTCCAGACTTAACGCTATATCCTGTTAAATTTAAGCTAGATTGGATAAATATTGAGGAAACATATAAGGAACAAATTAACATGCGTTGACTTTTTATATATATATATATATATATATATATAGGAATGAACGCTCAGGCTTCGCCCGTTTTCTACTCGAGTGAATGTTTCGCTGAAAGAATTTTGTTTCTGCCATTTCAACATGATACAGCGATATTTTATCATCATTCTCTGATAGATATTTATAACCAAGGTTCCTGGAGAGCAGAACGCCAACTACTCTCATTTTCTGGCTAAAATTATGTAAATTAGTCTAGTACCTTGTTATTTTTAATATTCTTTGAATGAAAATGTGACAAAAACCTCTTCCTATTCCCTGGACATAGCTCTATATCCTGTTAAAACCTCTGAGGATTGGTTGAATATTGGGAAACGTATAAGGAACAAGTAAGTAACTGAATAAATATACATACGATGACTTATATAGAGAGAGACAATATGTAAATAAATGAACCATTTATTATATTTCCTACATAATAATTACCCAGAACTAATAAAAGGGAAATTTAAAGGGTAAAGAGAAATCCTCTTTCTCTAATGAAAACGCCAATTATTTCATTAAATTAATTACTAAATTGCTTCAAACCAAACTTCATAAAAATGTCCTCGGTGCAACAAGTAAACACAGTAATGCCATTAACGACATAATCAACGTAAATTAATTTTAACTTGAGAGATTTCGGATAATTACATTAATTACACACATTAATTTACCTCCAATTTATCCCAATAGAGTTTTAAAAACAAACGCTATCACGTTTAATTTGGCATTCGCAGCTTAAACCTCCGTTGACAGCGTCGAGTCGTCAAACTCAATTTGACTCTTTCAAAATGTTTAAAAGTTTATTTAGTAATCCCGGAGAGGGAGCACTCACACAGCTTTCCATTTATTCCAAACAAAAATATTTTTAAAGAAGACAAAATATATAAGAAAAAAGGGAGAAAATTTTCGATTTAGAAGCATAACTATAAAAAGAAATTGCAAATAACTCTAACAAAATGGAAGATAATAGAAGATGACAGCTTACACGTCACTTAGCACAAAAACGAAAATAAATCGCTCTATGAAAGGATGTCATTCTAACATCAAATGGGATGGAATATTTATTTTAGTATTAGATAAAAAATGGGTTTCTAAAAAGGGGGAGGGATGGAACGCATAAAAAGCTATTTTACTGACAATTAATTTTTGTAATGGGAGGCGCGGATTATCAATCAGCAACGTGATTCGATTTTCCGGCATTATGAAAATAGGTCTATCTAATGTGGTAACAGCTCTTCTGCTGCAAATTGAGTTTGCACCTCGGGTCGATGCGGCAGCTCAACCAAAATTACTTTTTCCGCCCTCTTTAGTTATTTATTTTTTAATGGACAAAATAATTAGTTTAGGAGAGAGGCCATCAAAGATGAGGAAGCAAAATTGAATTAGACGACACTCTCGGTGCCAATTAAAAACGGAAATATTTCCACCGGTGAGTGGGAAATTAAAGAGAGCATTTACCACTTGTGTTGTTTGAAGCTATCAGGAAATTTGGACTTTAGAATTTGTGTTATTCCCAACTACACTTGGTACAGATCAGAATTAATCAAATTTATTCAACAACAACGTTGTCTCACCTTACTTTCGATGGTGATTTACTCTGGATTCATGTTAGAAATTGTTTTTACTTTATATTTGATTCTGGTCCGTTTCCAAGGTGGCAAACCTGGCAATGGAACCTATTATCCAATGAAGAGCAAAATTGACATGGACCCAGAACAGCAGCTTTATATACCCAAGATAGAGAACATTGCTGTGATAGAGATGTACGGAGACATCTGAGGCTCTTCATTGGACACGACAACAACAACATAAAATTGACATGGACCCAGAACAACAACTTTACACACCCAAGATAGAGAACATTGCTGTGATAGAGATGTACGGAAACAGCTAAGGCTCTTCATTGGACACGACAACAACAACAGAAAATTAACATGGACCCAGAACAGCAGCTTTACACACCCAAGATAGAGAACATTGCTGTGATAGAGATGTACGGAGACAGCTAAGGCTCTTCATTGGACACGACAACAACAACAGAAAATTAACATGGACCCAGAACAGCAGCTTTACACACCCAAGATATAGGACATTGCTGTGATAGAGATGTACGGAGACAGCTAAGGCTCTTCATTGGACACGACAACAACAACAGAAAATTAACATGGACCCAGAACAGCAGCTTTACACACCCAAGATATAGGACATTGCTGTGATAGAGATGTATGGAGACATCTGAGGTTCTTCATTGGACACAACAGCATCAACAGAAAATTGACATGGACCCAGAACTTTACACACCCAAGATAGAGAACATTGCTGTGGTAGAGATGTACGGAGACATCTGAGGCTCTTCATTGAACACAACAACAACAGAAAATTGACATTGACCTAGAACAGCAGCTTTACCCACCCAAGATGGAGAATATTGTTGTGATAGAGATGTATGGAGACATCTGAGGCTCTTCATTGGACACGACAACAACAATAATATTTTTGTGTGTGTATCAGTTATTTCAGAAACATTTTTAACCACATCCTTGGATCTGTAAGAAGAAATAATAGCTAACGGCAACGTGAATCTTTATTAAGCCACAGCCCATTACACCAATATAGGAAATAAACAGCAGCGTCTTAGAAGCCTTCGCCTCAATCAACTCAATAGCATCAACCACAAAATTGACCTCCCTTCACAGTACCTTCACGTATTTAATCAGAATAACAGCCAATCTATCTCATAGACATCTTCTGATCTCTGGGCTTCCCTCTTCCTTCCTTCGGTGTTTGAAAACTCGTAATTTCTGTCTTTTTTAAAATTGTTTGTTTTTCCTTCTTTTCAAAAATTCGCAACAAATCTGAATGCAAATTTATTTTCACCAAAAAATTGAAATAATATTCAAAAATTTGTAAAATAATTTTACATATGTAATTTACTCAATGTATATATTGTATATTTTAAACTGTATGACACTTTTAGTATATGTCACATATCTTCCAATTAGTTAGAGCCGATATTTTAAAAGATCATACCCTTCTATTAAAGTGTGCACTGCTCCTATTTGCTACCACTCTCTCACTCCATGTCTCGGTGATAGGCATCCAAGTTTGTGTCATGGCCTCTACCTCTGTCCCGTGGGCTGTCCCGATCACTCTCGGTGCTAACATCCAGCCCTGCCTCTGCCTCTTGTTGTCCGCGTGTGGGAAGAATATCAACACTCGCCTCACGTACACGACTGCCAGCTTATCCATACGTCGGCATACGTATTAACATTTATTTAGCCTGTTTCCTGATATTTGGCCAACCCATTTTCTTGATAAATCAAGAAAAGTCATCCAGAACGCATTTCGCGCTGTTGGCGCTCGTCAGCGTGGAATAGGCTGTACCACTGCGACAAAACATATTTTTGGTCCAAGAGGCTTCTTGAGAAAGCAAGAAATGGGTATTTAAGGCCAAACTTGCGTAAATACGCTTATATACATGACAAAAATTAATGTAAAAACTATAAATTCTTATCTTGCTAATGATGTGAAAAGAAACCAATTACCAAAATTAATTATTACATATTTTATCGATAGATGGCAATTGAATTTTAAACACAGGATATTCTAATAGATTCGAATAATCATACATATACAATGAAATATATTATTCCCATGTCTAAACGATAACCATAGTATATTTATGTTAGAGCTCTGAGAAGCGGTCTGGTGGATTAAATTGGCGAAACCGCTGATAGGGTTCACCACTGATGAGCCAAGCCCTCCCAATATATTTTTTCATCGCAGTAAGGGCAGTAGAAGTTTGTATTGTGTATGAAATAAACCTTCCTGCTTTTAAATCCTTTCATTTTATATGTATAGATGGCGCGTTATTGCTTTGTGTCAATACCCATAGTGGGCAGTTAGTGACTGCCTTTACTGTAAGTACGCCACATGTCTGCATATGTAGAAAGCAGTTCGACTTTTTCACTTACAAGTTTGCTAGAAACTTGTTTCGTTATTTGAATTTCTGGTAAATATTGTCTTTTTCAAGAATCAGAGACCATTGAAGAATTTTTTTTTCTTTAGAAAAAAAGTAATCAATGCGGGATTCGATTCCGGGTCGAGAAGCAACGGTTTATTGTGGTTACTGACAAAATGATGACATAATTACAAGGTCTTGAATCCCTTCTTATAAATCTTCCTTCCTTATGAAAATATACTTCAATTTATCTTTATTTTGTTTAAATAATGTTTGTTTTTTCAATTTCACAAGAGAGAGATAGAAGACTAGTATAAAACCAACAGACCATCCAGGGTCAAGTTTTTTATTTTTTTATATTTTATTTCTATAGCTTTAGATGCTGACTTTGCTTAGAATTTTTAATGAAACTGATTCCAAGCATATATTGGATCAAAATATCATTTATTTTACCAATATTTCAGTTGGCTGAACGCCAACCTTTATCAAGATATTATAATATTTTAAATGTGTCAACAACCTTGTTGACACACATTAATATGTTAAAATACCTTGATAAAGGTTGGCGTTCAGCCAACTGAAATATTGGTGTAACAAATGATATTTTGATCCAATATATGCCTTTTTATTTAAAGATTTATTTATGGATTGCTCTATTTTCAATATATATATATACAATGAAAACTGTCCTTTGTAGAGAGGTGTCTCTAGCTGGAGTATCCTTTCAGTCCTTACAGTAGAACCTCCATGAGAGGACACTCCGGCTCTATATAAAGGACAGTTTTCATTGTCAAAATTATTATTTTTACTATGTAACAACTCTCCGGTAAGAGGACACTTCTTCATAAAGGACACTTTGGCTATACAACTAGATGTCGTCTTTTACAGAGAGGTTTTACTGTATATACATATATCAACACAAAATAAAGATGGCAGAGCACCATATAATGAAACCAAAATATACTAAACGATGATTTAGCTTTCCCGTGATATTTTGCCAACCCAATTCTTGATAAATCAAGATAAGTCAACCACGAACGCGTTTCGAGCTGTTGGCCATCATCAGCGTGGTGCAGACCAATATATTGGTCGAAGAGGTTACCTGAGGAATCAAGAAATGGCTATTTAGGGCCAAATTTATGTAAATATGCTGATCATGTGGGTAAAAAATAGGGAAAAGGTCAGGTTTTGATATTAAAAACAAAAAAGGAATAGCTTAGTACATGAGCTTTGAATGGCAGAACGCCCTCTATATAAGTATAAATATAAATTTTAATTTATAATACAATATAATGCGGCTTATGATTGTAAAACGACGTTTGACAAGTTTTACCGCAAATGTTTCTTTTGAACGAAAAATCGTAATTTATTTTAAGGAGAAATAACGACTATTTCTATCCTTAGGGATGAAGTATGAAAGGATGAATTGTGTAGAGTAATGATGAACGGAAAAATAAATTTCATCCTTTCATACATCATCACTAAGGATTAGCCTGTTCCCTTATATTTGGCAAACCCATTTTCTTGATAAATCAAGAAAATTCAGACACACTACACAATATCATATACATACACCACGAGAGGACACTCCGGCTAGAGACACCTCTCTCTGTGAAATTTATCGTTAAAATAAATTACGATTTTCCTTCAAAAGAAACATTTACGGTAAAACTTGTCCAACGTCATAAATTTTAACGTCGATATACAGATGTTAAAAGACACCTTATAACTGATTCAAATTTTGAGAATAAATTACTGATATTGACTCTAATAGAGAATATATATTTCATAAAACAAACATATGAGCTATTTATTAAAAAAACTTGTAATTAACAATATAGGGGTGCCGCTATAAAGCCACACAATAGAACTCCTGTTAAAATCTATCCAAACGGCTCAAAGAACATTTTAAACACACAAACAAAAAAGGCGGACGAAGGGAAAAGTTCCCGGTAAAAGCCCTCCTCACCAAGCTGTGAAAAGAAGGGATGTAATGGCCCAGGTATAATTGCCCCGTATAAAATCACCAATTCGGGCTGAACAAACACCAGGGGCGAGGGAGGGATTATAGACTAACTGATGGCGCCAGTGCCGCGACACTTTGTCTGCCCTTCAATACCCGGTGGGGCTTTCTTCTTCTGCTTCTCCTTCTTCTTCTTCTTCGAGAGAGGGACATTTCGCGACAATTGACTGGATTTTATTGATATAGTGATGTTGATTTCGTGAAGTGATGCAAAGACGCTCATTCAAAAAAAGAGAGTTACATAGATTTATTTTTTTTTTATTTATTTAAGTAACCCAGGTTCCTGGAGCGTACAGAAGTCGCCAACTACCTGGACATAGATTTAATAAACTAAATAAGTTTATAAATAAAGTCTCGAGATATCGTTCAAACAGCATGTATCATCCACCACGCACGTATATTTTCAAAATTTTGATTTTCAAACAGAAATAATGTAATATATTTTTCTCTCAATATATAATAAGTATTTAAAATATGTATATAATAATGTGTATATAAAAATTGTATTTATTATTAATTTATTAACGTGATAAAATCCTGTTGAAGGACTGACAAGTCCGAAAGTTTGAAAATAAAAAGTTGTACATGAAACTTAGTCCTGCAAGCTTTATTTATTTTATAATAAATATTTTTAATATAAGTTAACATAAGATAAATATAACTAAATATGGCGATAGAGAGGAAAGAAAAAGCAGAACATCTATTCAACGCTTATAAACAACAACGTTCTTCGAATCCTCGAGCGCGAGACGTGTGCACACACCTCCAGCCTTTGGCAGACTTCTATATAGGCGTTACAATATCTTGTTATGAATACATGTGCACAGTCGGCACTATTTATGTAACAACAAGGATTAATTCATAGAACGATTAAGATTATATTCCAAAATATTGATATATGATATGTATATAGGGTCAATATGTATATATGTGAGGCCTCAGCCACCGCTGTAGAGTTTGATGGAAGATCGCCAGCGTGTTTCTAGTTACACCATGAGAGAGGGAGATTAGGATTGAAGCTACTTTATTTCAACGCTACATACATAAATAATAATAATTTTAAATACAATTTTGGATAATTAAGAATAAATAATGATGAATATTGTTGCATCATGATCAATGCGCGTATATTTTTAAAATTATTTATAATAATATATTTTAATATATTTAAAATTTAAATTATATATTTATTTATTTTTATTTAAAACAGATTATTTAGATTATCATCATTCCTTTTTATAGTTTCATTCCCTTTGTAATATTTTATTGTACATATATCTTGATTGGTTATTGGAGCGAGAGAGGACCTAGACCAAGACTGCGGATCACGACCTACGAGGAAGACAACGAATAAATAAACACAATAACTTTAAAAGGTAATTTATTTTTATTTACTTTTATTTATTTACTTTGAGTATGGAAACCCTCTCGGGAAACGTGTATAACACCAAGAAGGAGGAAACCAAGGTCGACGACCCTGCAGAGCTGCAACTTGGTGCAACAATATATAAAAAAAGGGGAGAAAGACCGCTCCACTATATCTCGTGTCATCCTTGCGCCATGCCAATATTGTCTGTATCGTTCCAATTGTAGCGGCGTAGCAATCGTGTACAGAGAAACAATTCAAACCATGTTATTGGTATTCAATCAATTACACTCATTGACAAAACTTGAGAAATGGAAAGTCTTTGATACCGCAGGCATCTGTTTTTTAAGGAGACAGAAGCAATTTTGTTCACACTTGGTTATCTCGTGTGTCTTCAATAAAGGTCACTGTAATATCTTTCAGAGTTATTGTCTGAATACTAATATACTTGTTGAAAGGTACAACTTTCACCAGTTGAAGGGCGTGACTGCCCGAAAGCTCGTGTAGTCGATTAATAAAAAATCATTTTCTCCTGGCACTTTAGTTTATAGTATTTACATTTATATATATTAAAAATAAAAAAGGCATATCCTGACCTGGAGCACATGTGCTTTTCAGAAGGCAGAGCGCCATCTGGTGGAAGAGAAATCAACTAAACATTGATTTAGCCTGTTCCCTGATATTTGGCCAACCCTAAATCAATGTTTAGTTAATTTCTGTTCCACCAGATGGCGCTCTGCCTTCTTTAAAGCACATGTGCTCCTGGTCAGGATATGCCTTTTTTATTTCTAATATCAACACCTGACCCACTTATTTTTTAGGTGTTCTATTCTTTTTTCATTTATATATATATATTATAATGGTGTTCAAAGTTGAATACTATTCATTACAATTATATATTTTGAACAAGCTTCGCCCGAGTTCTCCCTATGTGTTATTCACTTATCAGAAAATTTTTCGAAAAATATTATTTGTTATCATATATTATTTTTAATATTCTATTGTAAAATAAATTGAAAAAAAAAAAAGATGTTGTTTTAATTGACAATGATGATAGTAATAATGATATAATTGTAATACATATCATTTGTTAAATCAATATTTATTTGGCAAATAATCATTCTGGAAGGAGCTAGGTAAAGCTGGGTCATTAAATTAGTATATATTAATTAATTAAGGAAATTGCTTTTGTATATTTGTTTGTTTTTCTCCATGACCAACTTTCTTTGGATAATTATATGAAATAATTGAATTGTATAAGCTGGTATATAGCCATTTGTTATGATGTAAAGAAATGTATTGACGCAAATATCCGTGAGTTTGGAATATCCCGTTATGGGACGTTAATGAAAATAATAATATAAAATGAAAGGATTTAAAAGCAATAATGTTTCTTTTATACATGATACAAACTTCTACTGTCCTTACTGTGATGAAAAAATATATTGGGAGGGTTCACCACTGATGAGCCAAGCCCTCCCAATATTATATTTTCATCGCAGTAAGGGCAGTAGAAGTTTGTATTGTATATAAAAGAAACATTATTTCTTTTAAATCCTTTCATTTTTTATGTATAGATGGCGCGTTATTGCTTTGTGTAAAAATAATAATAAATAATAATTTTATATGGCTCCTAAAATATATAAAAATAGTTTTTATTTATTTTATTTTAGACTTTTAATGACTTGTGTGTTAATTTATATATTCAAATATGTAAACAAAGGTCGTCGCTTCCTTCAAAATAGACGCTGGAACTAAGGGCCATCTATTGACTGTCTTTGTAAACTAGAGAACTCAGGTTGGTGACAAAGCCACACTATAAATAGATATATTTTATAACAAATTAAAACATTAAGACACGAATGTTTCTATCACAAATAAACCAAACTTCTACTGTCCTTACTGTGATGAAAGAAGTTTGTGAAAGAAACACTCACGTTTTATAATGTTTTCATTTGTTATAAATAGATGGTGCGTTATTGCTTTGTATTTTACAACAACAACAAAAGCCTTTATTTAGGGCATTCCGCCCCATATAGGATTCGCCGTATTTACACATCAACAAGAGGAGAGGGAAGAGGAAACATTTACAACAAAATAAAGTTTGTCTCACATTCAGTTACCTATTTATTGCTTTGTATTTATATTTTTATAAAATTTTGCCGAGAAGAAATTAATCTATGAAATAATATAATATATATTATATTTTGGAATAATTTATTCTCGGCAAAATTTCCCTCTCTATTCAACTATATACTGGCAAAATATTTCAATGGTTTTCAGTAGTGTTATTTTTAATTCAGTAACTGGTACCTTTGTGATTAAATATGTAAAGTTTAAATTTTTTCAATGATAGAGTAACTTAGAAATGCATAAGAACATTAAAAAATAATGAAGATAAGTATAGAGTGTTAAAACGATGTTCCATTTCCTATGTGACGTCCGCAGATCTTTTAGAGTCTTTATTCTTCTTTAATTCACGAGTCCATCATTTGTTAAAACATAAAATTATGAGCAGGATATGAATAAGTCGTTTGAATTTCTAATATTTTACTATTAGTTTGAGTCAAAAGGCGATCCATCAATTAAGATTATATAAAAGGGCGTACCTGGATCTGTAAAGAAAAAAAAATTCTCGAAATATTTCGAGAGATTGCTCCCTGTCGAAATATTTTGAGAATTCTTTGTTTCTTTACAGATCCAGGTACGCCCTTTTATATAACTTTTGCTATTAGTTAAAGATTATTTCCTGAAAATAAATATATTTATCAGATCATATTCAAAATTTATTTGGAATCTAAAAATATTATTTAAAATATATATAAATTAGGTTTCCTGGGTCACGCCGCTCCAACAATGGACAATTTATAAAATAATATTTTCACTCTAGGTAGGATGTCTAGGAGCCTGGCAGGGCTGATTTAATCGGACTCGGCCGAGTAATGCCTATAAAATGGCGGAGGCTGATTCGAGTGACCCGATGTTGGAGCTCTGTTAGAAGAGTGGTATAGGCCTACTGGGGAACCCGCCACTATAAACAAAGGGTAACGCGCCATCGGCAGTACCTCCGGGGTGGTGTGGAAATTATGCCAAATAAAAAAAAAAGAAAATTATCAGTACACATATACAAATAAAAAACCTAAATAAAAGAGTGAGAACAAACATTTTTTTAAAATAATATGCTACATCTATACAATAAAGTTTAAGAGACACCAGAGAGATGGTTATTGTAGAGTCAAACTTTTCAGTTGTCAGTATTCCATTGACCACCACTTCTGCTATGCCATTTGGTATCAGAACCCCTCACGCTACAATCCAGTTTTTCTAAAGTTGTTGCGATCCAGACATAAAAAGATGACTTACCCTCCTTATATTTCACCAATCTGGATATCCCTGAACAGATTGTAAATAAAATGATGGATGAAATGCCACACAGCACTCGATTCTGGAGAAAATATTATGCGAAAACGAACAGTTGAGTTCTTGTAATAGTTTTGAATGCTTACAAATAACACAATGTGATATCAATATAAGAGATTCATCTATGCTCTGTATGAAAGTATTTACATATTTCAGGGAGCTTTCCTTTCTCAAAACAAAGGCTTCAATAGTGTGGCAAAGTTGTCAGAAATGCTTACATATTGTAATAGCTGAATATCTCCAACTGCCTTTTTGTCACTATAGAATTATTGGTCTTATTGTATTGACAACCTCTTTAAATGTGTAGGCACCTCAAGACAGGACCTATATTTCAACCCTACCATAATTGTAAATTTAATAATTTAATTCAGTTTCCGTGTCCATGTTTAACTCTCTCCTAGCTCGTCCAGTCTCCGAGGGTGGAATCGGCCTGCTTGACATCGCGGGCCCAGCTTCGACTCGCCTGCCTTAAGGGGGTCCATGCCTCACTGCGCAGCGCCGCCAATGGATACTGCGCGGGCGTGGCTGATTCCTCCGAATCCTGATGTTTGTCTCTCACCGAGAAGGAGACTGCAGAACCTCTGGAAAGCCGCCTAAAGCGTCCTTTAGTTGGACCATCGGATTCTGCGTCCTGTCAGCGAGAGGTCCCTGCGTCTTCGAGGCGACACAAAGTTCTTGAAGCCGCCAGACCGGCTAGCTACAGGCGACTGTAGGTGATTTCTCATATGGCGCGCATGCCATAGCGCGCTTAACGCAGGCCGCGCTCCTGGACGCGCAGCATCTAAAGTCCTTCTGCCAGCATCTCCTTCAGGAAAAAGCCGGTTCCAGCTATCATGCGGAGTACGAGGCGGAGACCATCGTCCTGTGGGGATCGACTATGCCCATTACCCGCCTTACCAGCCAGAACGCCCGCCGGGACTGGGCTCGGCACGGCTTCAGGCACATCCCGTTGGAGAGCTTGCTGCGCGGGGGACCTGCACCGTGGATGTTACCCGGTCCATTCCCTGGTCCGACCTACGTCGCCAATGTTTCTCGGGGCACGGCGCAGACATCGCCCTACGGCTGGCCCTCCACGCCCTACCACATCCTAAACATCTTGCCTCGAAGCGTGCTACCTGTGCCGCCTGTGGGTCCAGCGACGGGTCGCTGAATACAGATATTGAATTTGCCGAGTCTCCGTGAGGGGTTCGCCTCCTGCGAAGTGCCCCTTGATCTGCAGGCCTGTCTCTTCAGCGTCGGCCTTTATCTAACAAGTGTGGCGAAGGCTACCATCTACAAGTACCATCTTGATCTTGAGGTGGGCAATGCCAGCCATAACATCGAACTTCCCCTCTGTGGGAAAGAACATTCGTAGTTCACCAGCGTTTCTTTTCCGTGGTGGGCGACGCCAATTAAACTATATATCCCTAGTTGGGATATCGCGTTTTGTTTGTTAATAATAATATTTCTCAAATTTATATTTTAAATGTATTTATCTATATTTATCCTTATTTTAAATCTTATGTATTCATATTTATTAAATTTTATGTATTTAACCTTATATAATCTTATATTAACAATGTAATGAAGTAGTTTCAATCTCTCTCTCTCTCTCTACTATGCTCTCTTTCTCTATATATACAATGGGATATAATAAAAAAAAGAATTAATGTGTGTTGAAGGAATATATTATATTACAGTGGGGGGATGAGGGGTAGATATTTACCAACTATTTTCATAATTGGAATAGACTCGGAAAGTTCATTGAAAACTATTGCACACCTTCCACCAATCTGATGTATGGCATAAATAACTAAATAATTTACCTTTAAATAAGTTATATATAACATTCACTCTCAATTGGTTAAAGAACATTCAGGAATTAAAGGGAATGAACTCGCTGATATGGTTGCTAAGGAATGCAAAATTATATCTTGAAGGATAGGAGGCGGTGTCTGGGAGGAGAGAGGTAGATTTGTTTTCAAAGAGGCGGAGTCTGGAAGGAGGAGGTAGATGTTGTAGTCAAAGAGGCGGAGTCTGGAAGGAGGGAGGTAGATGTTGTAGTCAAAGAGGCGGAGTCTGGAAGGAGGGAGGTAGATGTTGTAGTCAAAGAGGCGGAGTCTAAAAGGAGGGAGGTAGATGTTGTAGTCAAAGAGGCGGAGTCTGGAAGGAGGGAGGTAGATGTTGTAGTCGAAGAGGCGGGGTCTGGAAGGAGGGAGGTATATGTAGTCAAAGAGGCGGAGTCTGGAAAGAGGGAGGTATATGTAGTCTATGAGTTCCGATTCTGAGAGGTGGGAGGTAGATGTTGTAGTCTAGGAGGCGGGGTCTGGGAAGAGGGAGGTAGATGTAGTCTATGAGTCCCGATTCTGAGAGGAGGGAGGTAGATGTTGTAGTCTAGGAGGCGGGGTCTGGGAGGAGGGAGGTAGATGTAGTCTATGAGTCCCGATTCTGAGAGGAGGGAGGTAGATGTTGTAGTCTAGGAGGCGGAGTCTGGAAGGAGGGAGGTAGATGTTGTAGTCGAAGAGGCGGAGTCTGGAAGGAGGGAGGTAGATGTAGTCTATGAGTCCCGATTCTGAGAGGAGGGAAGTAGATGTTGTAGTCAAAGAGGCGGAGTCTGGAAGGAGGCAGGTAGATGTTGTAGTCAAAGAGGCGGAGTCTGCAAGGAGGGAGGTAAATGTAGTCTATGAGTCCCGATTCTGAGAGGAGGGAGGTAGATGTTGTAGTCTAGGAGGCGGAGTCTGGAAGGAGGGGGGTAGATGTCGTAGTCTAGGAGGCGGAGTCTGGAAGGAGGGAGGTAGAGGTGCTAGTCTAGGAGGCGGGGTCTGGGAGGAGGGATGTAGATGTTGTAGTTTATGAGGTAGAATACAGAATATAAAAAGGAGTCAATATGATAAGAATCACATTCTTCCTAAATGAAAATCTCATATTTTCCTTATTTTAACAAATCTATCGCACCAAAGGAGGCCTAGATAAAGACAAGTGTGAAAACGTAGGTGTTGTTGGATTGTACAGAGACCCCACTTGAGATCTCTAGTTGTTGACAGCTGCAACAATAAATTCTGTGTGTGACACTACAGCCATTATTGCCCTCGACCATCCCCGACTTGGACCTATCTACCAAAGATTATCTCAATTTCGCTGGACTTTGAGTACTTAGCTAGGATGCACGAGGAATGGATCCTCACACCTATGGCCTCCAGATACTGAGGGCCTGTGGGATTCTCTCATTTCACACCACTGGACAATCTGGGTCTATCTAGATGGAACACGAACTGTCGGACCTCCCTCCATATGGACCACCAGTACGTGAGTAACAACGTCATGGAGAACATCTCACACACCAGACACATGGCCGCAGTTTTACATTCGAACATTCAAAGTAAAGACTCAGTGGACACACTAGATAGATGTGCTAGCCAAACGTATAACCTAACTTGGCCTGATTCAATCCAACTTGTAGGTAATTCAACAAGTTTCAAATTGGTTGAGTTGTCTGTATTTACCTTTTATATGTAGAGATCACTATCACTTCTCTCTCTCTACTTCTGTTAAATGTATATATTCTTTTCACACACACACACAAATATAGTCATTTTATAGACATATATTTTAGTTCTTTAGTTAAGAAGAAGAAATGTTTCATATAGTATCCAATAAAACTGACAAATAGCAATGATATATCCATCAATGCTTATAACTTGAAATGCCACAATTCACAGTACGATCTAATGATGGCAGTTTCAAATAAGAGGAAGATATTCCCCTTAACAAAATATTATTATAACATTACACCCCTTTCATAACAAAATTGATTATCACAGCAATTATATGTTATTGATTTTTCTATTATTATCATATTTATAACATATAAAGAGAAATCTTTAATTAAAAAGGTATATATCAGATCAAACTATCTTTTATTTTACCAATATTTCAGTTGGCTGAGCGCCAACCTTTATCAAAGTGTTATATTTAATGTGTGTCACACACACAAAATTACAAACTCAGCGCCACACATTAAATATGTTATAACACCTTGATAAAGGTTGGCGTTCAGCCAACTGAAATATTGGTAAAATAAATGATATTTGATCTGATATATGCCTTTTTAATTAAAGCTTTATTTATGGATTGTTCTATTTTCAAAATAAAGATGTATATAATATATAAATATAATATATATCATATAATCAAAGATTTTGTCTCTCTCAGCCCTTTTAATAAGGTTAAAATATAAATCGTAGAAATCCCAAAGTATATAGAAGTATTCCTTTGATTAAAATAATTATTTCATAACAAAAAATAACATTTAAATGCTATATTTATTTATATATTTTTTATATCAAATAAAATTTTAATATTTTGAGTTTGACAATGGAGAAAACTAATTTTTTGTAGTTAGCAAATAATCTCCTTTCCAATATAAATGTACTAGCGAACCCGGCCACGCGTTGCTGTGGCTAGGTTGTAATATGTTAAATTAATATTATACTAAACTATTCAGTACAGTAAAGTTAATATTCACTTATAAAGATAAAAATGTTTTAGCGATCTAAAGCCCTACGGGATTGAGAATGGAACGTTACGTTAAAATTTGAAAGTGATTTTTATATATATAGATAATATAGCCCTTTATAATCACTGCATTAATAAATGTCAGTGAACTTGTTTATATGTATTGTTTTTTTGTTTTTGAGATATTCTAATAGAACGTTCTCACAATTTTTGTAAAATATTTATATATGCACAAACACAGAATTTAAAAATATGTCTTAAAATTTGCTATAATTATTGTTATAAATATTATTTTAAAATAATTCGCCAGAAATCGTCCCGGTAGTATACTAAACAACTTCCCAAAGTTTCATGGCAAACATCTAAAATAAAATAATACTTTTAATACTTTGCTACAATATTAAAAAGAGGGGTGCTTAGGTGTTTAAAATGTAAAATGTGCTCTAAATAGTATTACATAGAGCCTTCATAACAAACATATTTAAAATAAACCAATTAAAATATAATAATGCTGTAAAAAAAGACTTTGCTACAATAATATAAAAGAAATGAAAATAAAAAAAAGACACCCACGCTGAGCCTCGAACCTAGGTTTGTTATAAATATTATTTAAAAGTTGTTTATGTTAATTTTTATTTTAAAAAGCCCACATTTTAAATAAAATAATATTTTTAATAATTTGCTACAATAATATAAAAGAAATGAAAAAAAAAACACCCACGCTGAGCTTCGAACCTAGGTTGTGGGGGTACGAAGCTGTGTACCTAACCTATAGGCTAAGCTTGACGTTACTAATACGCTCATGCGAGGCTATTTCAGGCCATACGCCTGCCGCGAGGGGGCGCTGATTGCGAGTGAATTTACGTTTTATTGTAATTAAAAATGCAACGAAAGGTTATTTCTAAAAAGTAATTAGCCAGAAACCATCCCGGTAGTATACTAAACAACTTCCCAAAGTTTCATCACGATCGGTTGAGCGATGTAGAAGATTATCACTTACGGACGGACCAACAAACATTCATTTTTATATATATAGATATGTATGTCTCTGTGTGACCCCATATCTCTATATATATAAAAGTCAATTCCTGTCTGTCTGTCTGTTTCGCGATAAACTCAAAAACTACTGAACCAATTGGTTCCAAATTTTGCATGTCGCTTTTTATAAACCTGAGGAAAATTTTTGGCTACATTTTGCTTATTATTTTTGGCTATTTCTTTTTTTAATTTGAAGAACTATTTTTTTACGCGGACTAATCCGGAATGGAATGAATACCTAAATATGGCCATTTTGTATACGCATCGGTGGCTTAGTGGTAGAATGCTCGCCTGCCACGCGGGCGGCCCGGGTTCGATTCCCGGCCGATGCATTTTTTTTTTACAATTTTTAAAACTAATTTATAAAAAATATAATATAAATATATACTATTATATCAACTATATGAATAAAATCAAATACCTAAACACTAATCTCTATATATATATAAGTCAATTTCTGTCTGTCTGTCTGTTTCGCGATAAACTCAAAAACTACTGAACCAATTGGTACCAAATTTTGCATGTCGCTTTTTATAAACCTGAGGAAAATTTTTGGATACAATTTGCTTAGTATTTTTGGCTATTTCTTTTTTTCATTTGAAGAACTTTTTTTTACGCGGAGTAATCCGGAATGGAATGAATACCCAAATATGGCCATTTTGTATACGCATCGGTGGCTCAGTGGTAGAATGCTCGCCTGCCACGCGGGCGGCCCGGGTTCGATTCCCGGCCGATGCATTTTTTTTTAACAATTTTTAAAACTCATTTATATATTATATATCTTCTATATATATAAAAATGAATGTTTGTATGTTTGTTTGTTTGTTTGTTGGTTTGTATGTCCGGTATACAAATTCGCAGTAGTTCACTAATTCAAACCAAAATTTCCATACATAGGTAAAAAAAATACGAGGAAAAGGATAGGCTATTTTAAATTATATATAAATTAAATATTAAAACTATATATTCAAATTATTCTACTTAGCTCACGAACAGCGCCCTCTATCAAGGTTATAAATACGTTTAAAATCGAAATCTTCTCAAAATTTTATTAATAATAGTTCGCTTAATAATTAGAATACTTGATCTAAATCGAAATATTTATAGACGCTCGCTCGATTTGAAGATTTATATCCTAACTAATCTGACTGTAAAGTTTGGAGCGGGACGTTTCACAAGAGTGACATCCACGGCGCCAATTTATAATTGTAACGAATAGTGTTTGAATAAAACATTTAATCGGGTAAACCCGGGCGTTGCCCGGGTCATTCGTCTAGTTATATTTATATAAATGTATATTTTGAAAATTCTCATATAATATAAATTACGAGGAAAACTAATATTTTAAATCTTCACTTACTAAATGAAACAAAAATGAATTTTTAGGGAAGAACGAACGGCGATTTCAAGGATACGAACAGGACATCTTAGAATGCTCAAATTTAATGGAAAAATCAAAACATTCCCGAAATGCCCCAAATGCGATTCCCAACCAGCCAGTCCTGAACATCTATTGAATTGTATCAAATCCTCAAAAAAAGACCTCTGGTAAAACCCCAGGACTATAATAGAAAAGCTGAGACAATGGAACCTAATGGAGATCGTTTAAACGACTCGAGGAATACGCAACAACAACAACAAAATGATTTTTTTTTAAATCCTAATCCATATCATAGTAATTTGAAGATATTCATTGATATATTGCAATATTTTTATTGGTATTTGACCATGGAAAGGTCCGATTAGCAATAACAAAACATGAAGCAAATTCAAATGATTCTTTCTCTGTTTGTACACGATAAAATAAAGAAATAAATAAATAAAATAATCTCATCAAATATAAATAAAATTAACGAATCAATAGAAATATAAAATAAGAACGATAAGGAGTTGAAATATTTCATTGAAATTTTTTAAAATATATGAAGAATTGTGATACAAATTTTGATATTAAAAAAATCAATAAATGATAACGAGAAAATACTGGCGTGAATTCAGAAGGAAGAAAGAATTTATAAGAATATATTAGGAAAATATTACAAAATTTATTGTGAATTTAAATATAAAAAATGCTGAAGAATGCAGGTAAGAATTCTTATCACATGATAATCATACCGAAGACATTAAACCAGATGAATCCAACTCTTGTATCAATCTCAGATGTCAACTCTGGTGTCTACTGATGAGGGCCACAATGTCAGCTGGACAGCTTCTTGATCACCAAATCTTGATACACCATCAGCCAGCCAACCAGAATTGGGATAAATATCACGTGATGTGAACTGGCCCAACTGATTGGTTGGATTACAAATCAACATGATACCAGTTGAGCTTCTTTTAACCTGATCTTAATATTCTTTAAGAAGTCGTTTCCACGTATTTCTGCAGTAAATTTATCCAATCTTCACCATCACATATGCTCAGATAGCAACAATTTGAAGCTCTAATCAGCTGATATATTTAGGGGAGGAAAGGTTACATATCTCAGCCAAGTAGATGTAAATTGAGGCGTGGTACATTCTAATGACACAACAACAAAATAATTAAAATTTTTAAAAGTTTTATTAGAAATCTAAGAGTTAGATATATTAGGCTAACCTTTAGAAAATTAAAGCTTAAAATAATTGTTAGTGACTATTAGACACTCGGGTGGTGGTGGTGTCTTGTCTATCTATGGAAAGGGAGGTGCCATTGCCCCGTTAGTCAGCCACATTTCCCTGTTCACGGTTACCGTAGCGGCTCGGGGCTCACGACACCGTACTACAGGACAGTCCCTTACTTGTGCTGCTTCTTCCGCCTGCCACGTAGAGGAGGACTTCTGGGCAGGAGACACTCGGGTAAAATTGTACTGAAAAAGGGGTCAAATATGATAAATATATATTCATAACCTATTCACTTGCCTTTTAAAATAAATATAGTGTTATCAGATATATATTATAAACCGTTTTACAATTTTTAAAGATATACCTGGCGTAGTATTTATTATATAACTTGAAGAAATACGAATTGATTCTAGATGTTTTGTAAGTTTTTTTCTGAGGGACTTTGGAGGAATCTGGTGTCTTAGGTGGTTGCATAGAGCTTCTCCATGAAATAATTGGTTTCAGCGAAATTCTAACGATTTTCTTCGCCATAGATAGAATATCTTCTTGTAAGCTTTGAACTTTTCTAATTCAAATCATCAAAAATCTGGTGGAATAAAAATTTACAAACCGCTTGAATGCCAAGTATAAAAAAGGGACTCGGTGACAATAGCGATCTGTTGACCATAAAGTCTGAATTCTAGGCTGCTGTGTGTAACAGATGTTCCAGATGGAGAGCCGTGACTTCCCTGTGTTCCAGCTCTACTAACAGCGTTGTTGCAGGATCTAGCTAGTGTTAGACAGTAGCTATTGACGGCGGGGCGGGTTTTAGCGCTTACACTTCTGTGATGATCATAGCAGGGGCTGTGGTCATTTACCATTCCACGTTGGGCGGGAGGACCCACTATTTTAACCCTGTGTCACATAACGTGGATTGGTACTCAACTTCTCCTCCGGCAGCTTGGCTCGCTCCACAGACCCTGGACTAGGTACTGATTACTAGTCTGCTGGTTCTGGTGCAAAACTCCGATGGGAGGCCTCGCGTGTGACGCAAAGTCCGGCTTTCAGCGTTGGCAGTGTCAGCAGTTCTGTCTTCGGTCTCTAGTCCGCTCCATTCCACTTTGTTGTCCAATAGTGAACTCAACGAGTTCATCGAGTTGTCGGAATTGGGAAGTTGGGTTCAGGGGTGTGTAGCAATACATGACGGCGTGAGATAGTATAGTCTACCTCTAACCCCCTCTGTGTTATGTATCTAGATATCACGTGGAGCCCTCACCGTGTCTAGTTAACATTTAGGTAAATGTCTTTCTTTAAGCTCCCTCCTTAGGTCACCGAGTCCCTTCTTTATAACTTGGTCTTCATGCGGAATCAACTATATGTTGGAGTTAGATAAATCAACAATCCTATCTCTATATATATTCAGGAATTTATCACAACTTAATATTTTTTAAAAGGATTTTAAAAATATTTTATGATTAGACAAAAGCTAGGTGCAATAACAGAGGAAAGTTCGTTTCATCTGTGTAACTTCCATTGTGTTTAAAGTGTAGTTCAGGTAGGAAGGTATGTTACATGGGCGGACTCTCGCCCGGCTGATGGACCGAAAGAACCTAGCGTTGTCGGTGACACCAGCGAAGGACGAAACTTCTGTAACCTCTACTTGAGCTGTCTCGATGTAGTACAATAGTGGTATGGCCACAAATCTTTTTGGCTAATCTCTTTACAGCCTACTCCTCGCTGACGAGCTCCAACAGCGCGAAACGCGTTCGTGGATGGCTTTTCTTTATTTATCATGAAATTGGGTTGGCCAAATATCAGGGAACAGGTTAAATCATTGAATAGTTGATTTCTGTTCCACTAGATGGCGTTTTGCCTTCTAAAAAGCATATGCCTTTGTTATTTTAATATCAAATCTGTATATATCACAACAAAATGGTCTCTAATCTACATGGGATAAAATGTCAGAAATAAGGAGAATTAAAGTGGTTGTTGGAAGTAAATATATTATATTTTTAGAGATTGTATTTAAGTCACAGTGTTGATATATTTGACTAAATATTTTTATATATACAGAATAATTATCCATATCAAAATTGGTTAAAATATATAATTTATCTTCACAAAATTAAAAATATCTAATATTACAACTAATTAATTTAAATGTTTTTAAAAATAAAATAAATAATATAAAATTTAAAAAGCCAGAGGCATTATATTATTCACAAGAATTTGCCGATATTATTAAAATATTTAAAGATGTCGTATGCAAAGTTTAATAATTAAGTTAAAATTGGGGCCAATAGATGGCGCCAGGTGGTGGCGCTCTTTTATCGATAAATCGGTTTTTCAAACCTTGGCGCAACATCTGGTCTTTGACAGCATTCCCCGATATACACTCATGGACAACATTTAAGGAAGTTGTACCTTTTACCATGTATATCGGGATTCAGACAATAGCTCTGAAAGATATTACAGTGACCTTTATTGAAGACACACGAGATAACCAAGTGTGTATACATTCATGGACAAAACTTAAGGAAGTTGTACCTTTTAGCATGTATATCGGGATTCAGACAATAACTCTGAAAGATATTACAGTGACCTTTATTGAAGACACACGAGATAACCAAGTATGTATACACTCATGGACAAAACTTAGGGAATTTGTACCTTTCAGCATGTATATCGGGATTCAGACAATAACTAAGATATTACAGTGACCTTTATTGAAGACACACGAGATAACCAAGTGTGTATACACTCATGGACAAAACTTAAGGAAGTTGTACCTTTTAGCATGTATATCGGGATTCAGACAATAACTCTGAAAGATATTACAGTGACCTCTATTGAAGACACACGAGATAACCAAGTGTGTATACATTCATGGACAAAACTTAAGGAAGTTGTACCTTTTAGCATGTATATCGGGATTCAGACAATAACTCTGAAAGATATTACAGTGACCTCTATTGAAGACACACGAGATAATCAAGTCTGAACAAAATTGTCTCCGTCCCCTTAAAAAAAAATAGACGACTGGCGATATCAAAGATTATCCATTCCCTAATTTTTCTACATGAGTGTGATCATCATGCTCGAATAGGTCTGTGTAATTTGTTAAAAATGGTTATAAGGTGGATGACACATTTAGGTCAAAATTCCAAGCTAAAACTTTGCTCTTTTCTATAAACATGTTTGGTGCTGTTCCCAAATCTTGCATTCTAACATAAAATTAAGACATTTGCGTATAATTGTGTAGTAGTTGTTGTTGTTGTCGTGTCCAATGAAGAGTCTCAGATGTCCCTATGCACCTCTATCACAATATTCGCAATGTCTACTATCTTGGGTGTGTAAAGCTACTTCATTGGAAAATGGGTGCCGTTGCCAAGTTAGTCATCTTGAACCAGAATTAGGTCAAATATTCCAAGGGTCCAGGGAGGACTGGTGTGGTCGGACTTCTCTCCCCCCAAATGTGTAGTATATGCGTTGAATGAAGGCGTATTTTCATGGCAGAAGCTCTACACAGCCACTCGGAATAATGGTTTAACCCCATAGTAGGAAAATCATTCTACGATTGTACAGATTCCGTTATTCTGTTCCCAAATATATATCGAAATTCATAAATAATAATTTCCTCTTGAAATAAAGTATCGTAATTAAATAATACAACAGCTTTCTGGGGATAGGAGTTTCTTTTCATATTTATTAATGCAATCTCACACACAAGCTTTCAGCATCTTCTATAGGATTACATAACACGTTGATAAGGTGACAAAAGTTACATCCATACCAAAATTTATAGAAAATATACACAGCCTCCCCCCCTCTCCTAACAGCACCATGATATCTTTTGACGTAGTTAATATGTACCCAAGCCTACCACACCATCTAATAATAGATAACACAATAGAATTTTTAGCATTAAACAATATTCTTCCAGATACTTCTTCTAAAATTATTTCATTAGTTAAACTCAGCCTAAAATACAACATATTCTCCTTCAATAGTAATTTTCATAGACAATCCAAGGGCTCCCCCATGGGAAGTCCTCTCTCTTCACCTTTAGCAGAAATAGTCATGAGAAAAATAGATAAAACAATAACCAAACTTTTTCCCACAGATATCATCATCTGGCAGAGATACATAGACGACATCTTTTGTATAGCCAACTCTGCCAAAATAGATACCATTTTTACCCAACTAAAGTCCATACATAATGATATTGATTTTATCATAGAAACAGAAAACAATAAGACCTTACCATTTCTAGATGTACTTATACTAAAAACACAAAACCAATATACAACAGAAATATACCATAAGCCAAACTCCACTCCAGATTATATACACTTTTCCTCTTATTGCCCCCTCAGTCACAAGATCAACACTGTAAAAACCCTCTCAAAACGAATATATACACATTGTTCCACCCAACTCTCAAAAGATACAGAAACCCAATTTTTGATCAATAAACTCACTTCTAGTGGATATCTGAAAAACTTTATATTAAGACATTTCCATCATCCCTCTCTTATAAGAAATAATCATGTTTATAAATCAATATGTATATTCCCCTATTCCCATAGTAGTACCAATATAGCCAGAATTTTAAGCAAACACGGTATAAGAACATACTATGAAAGCAACCCGAGTATAGCAACCATAATAAGAAACCCTATTACAAGAAACAGTATTCCTATAACAAAACTATACAATAGCAAAGCAGTATATTCCATACCATGCAACCAATGTAATAATGTATATGTAGGTGAAACAGGCAGACATATAAAAGATAGAATAGACGAACATAGAAGAAATATTAAAAACAAAGACCCCAAATATCTAATAGTACAACATATTAGAAACACAGATCACGATTTCAACCTAGCAAACCCTAATATTCATTATACAAACATAAATAGTAAATACAAAAGATTAATACTGGAAGCACTGATTTCATCAAAATATAATAGTATAAATAGACACATAGATATCCCGGAGACATATGATAGGCTGGTCCAAATACTAAAATAGAATTATCCGTTTTCTCTTCATTACACCACTTAACAATTTTGCCTATAATAATATAATAATAAGAAGTTCGTATTATGTATAAAAGAAACATTCGCGCTTTAATTTCCTTTTATTTTATAAATATAAACCAATTAAAAAAATTTACATAGCAATAATTTTTCTTAAATAATAAAATATAAAACTACATAAATAATCCTAGATATGCAAAAAATAGCTTATATATATATATGTATAGATAAATATAGGGCATATACTGGATATAAATTATTGATCAACTAGTATTTATAGGGGCAACACGCCTCTCTTTATCAGGGCTTTTCTTTGATTTAAACTAAATCACGTGGGTATGCGATCCACTCGTGCTGTGCAAGACCAAAGCGATAAACCATTTAAAGAAAATATTTATAACTGTAAATACATGACTACTTAAAATTATATCTATTATTCCTGTAGAAGGGCAGCTTACGCCCGAAAGCTCGAATTTATTTTTCAAATAAAGAAACTTATCCTTTTTGAATCTTTTCGTTATTAAAAGTTACTATTACGGGTTATCACACAATAAACTAGGGCCTACAGTAAGAGTAACTTAAACACGGAAAAAAGTACACTCAAGACTACAACACCAACAACAAAAGGGGGTAAAAAAAAAAAAACACGATTTGTTAAATAAAATAAAAACAGTACTTATCTTTTATTTACAGCGTTGATAAGGAGCGGACCGGGGTTACACAGGTATGCGAGGAGATCACCAGACAAGCACACAGAGAACGCTTTAAGCGTCTCCACTCGAACACCACTCCACCACTCCTCGCATTCCGTTTCAACCCTCTTTTATGTACAAACATGGCTACATTCGTCCAATGACGTGGGAGATCAGTTCACTTAATAAATAAACGACATTCTTCACGCATAACTGAGAAGATTAAAACTGCTATGTTTGTCAAATAATTTAACAAAGGCACAATTTTGATTATAGATTATAAACACAAGGTAATAAGACCAAATACAAATAAATAGTGTGTGACGCTTCGGTAACAGCATTACCATCTTCAGACAAAAGTACTGAATCTATTACCACTAATTACCATTCAGTACTTTTGTCTAAAGATGGTAACAACGCTGTTACCGAAACGTCACACACTATTTATTTGGATTTGGTCTTATTACCTTGTGAGTACATAACACGATTAATAATTAACAGAGTTTATTTTTATTCGTTTTATGTTCTCCCGTAGAAGGGCAGAGATACCTGAAAGCTTAAGATTGCATTAATAAAGATAAAAGAAACCCATTTCCAGAAACCTGTTGTATTATTTAATTAATATCCAGAATATTTAAAGCAATTGTTATCAAAAGTCACTTGCCCGAAGAGACCAAAGTTAAACACGACCAGTTTATTTTTTGAAGAGCTGCGAGCTTTCAGAGAATAACGTCCTTCAACAAGCTATTACACCAATACAAGAAACTTATATAATATTTACTAACTGAAAAATATGTCCAGGGTAGCCTAGTGGACATGGCATCTGCCCGGTAAGCGGTACATTGTGGGTTCGATTTCCATCCCTGGACACTTTTATTTTTCCGTTCATCATTACTCTTCACAATTCATCATTTCATACTGCATCCCTAAGGTTAGAAATAATTGTTATTTCTCTTTAAAATAAATTTCGATTTTTCGTTTAAAAGAAACACATGCGGGATATTTTAAAATGTCGTTCTACAA
>CP092878.1:83980209-84074545 GCA_030710605.1 Cordylochernes scorpioides | reverse complement strand
AACTAAGTATTTATTGTGAAAAATAGCACAAATGTGATATTGTACTGGGATAAGGTGCATAAATTATGAAAAAGGCATCTCCATTTCGTGCAACTGAAAGTTGTTGATGGCTTGCGTCTTTTTCATAAGTATTTATTGTTAAAAATAGTACAAAAGTGAATTTGTACTTGGATCAGGTAAATAAATTGAGAAATGTCTTTTTTCTCAAATAATTATTGTTAGGAGAAAGACATTATAGAAATACTATTCACTTTAAAGGGTTAGCTTTTAAAAATAAAATATACACATTGTCAATCTATCTTTACACTTGTGTATATTATTCAATAATGGATAGGTGAATTATTTTATCATGTTTTCTCCTGTAGAGGATCTCTCGTGCCTCAAAGCAGAGATTTTTAAATTCAAAAAATATTTTTAAAACTTATCCATGAAGGCCTGATAATACCTTGGCGCGCTAGTGCATCATAATATAAATGTTCTAATAAAAGACACAATTTGATATTTGCGGAAGTGCGATTGCTCGAAGCATATTATATATTTATAATTGTATGTAATTCTACTGTCCTCTAAGCTTATGTCCATAGTTCTTCTAAAATACCCATTCCAAGAGTCTAGCAACAGTATCACTATAAAAGGAAGATAGAAAAATGCAATATAACAGCGGTATGGTAGATTAAACTGGCGAAACCGCTGGGAGGCTTCACCACTGATGAGCCAGGCCATCCCATTAATTTTTCCATTGCAGTAAGGGCAGTAGAAATTGTTTAATTTCAAAAAGAATCATACGCGTTCAAAATAGTTTCGAATTTTGATACCTTAAGGATAATTAGTTTTGTGAATATCGGAATAGAAATTCTTCTAGAAGAGTGTAAAATACATATTCTCATTTTTGATTCTTACCAGACGAATCTCACTTTTTTTGGCCTTTGGAAATTTCCATTCAAGGTTTGCAGATTGAGAAAAATTTAAAGTGATACAGCAGAACCTCCCTGTAAAGGACAACTAATTGCAGAGTCAAAGTGTTCTTTAGGGAGAGGTGTCCTCTTACCGGAGAGTTGCTAAATTGTAAAAATGGTAATCTTACAAATGAAAACTGTCCTTTGTAGAGAGGTGTCTTCTAGCGGGGTGTCCGCTAAAGGGAGGTTCTACTGTATATATTATTTTATAGATGGAAATTGTTCCGGGAGGATATTCATCTATGAAGACAAAGTTCGCCTCTCCCGTCAAAATAGACGTCAAAGCTAGACGCCATCTATTGACCGTCGCCTCAAACTAGCTGAAGTTGGTGTTGTGGCTTTGTCACCGACCCGAGACCGCTAGTATGCGGCGACGGTCAATAGATGGCGTCTAGCTTTGACGTCTGTTTGGACGGGAGAGGTGACCTTTGTATCTTTATATATTATTTAGTGAATTAATTCAATGAAAGAAAGGATTGATATCTGTTAGATGTTTGGTGCGCGGTATTGGCTCAGGACGCCCAGATCATGGACTTCAAGTCGACCAAAATACGGCCATCTTAGACGAGCTGAGAATTCAGGACATTCAGATTTAGACCATAAAAGAGCTCCAACTCAGAAATTTTCTTAATACATCATTATAAAGGTAGTGTAATTCTTGAAAACAACAATTATTCAAGGCAGCGGTGTGAGAAAAAAGATAGGAAAACCCATAAAAAGACGGACAGATCAAATTCGACAAATCACCGAACTGACTTGGTAGAAGCAAGAAAGCTGACAAGCCAAGCTATTGATGTAAATTTTGCACTGAAGAAATCAACAAAACGACCTCTCTCTCGTTCAGACAGATGCCAACACAATACGCCACCTGTTGGCCATCACTGCACTCTAGTAGACTCAAGTTAAACACAAACGTGATGTTATTCCCTGATTTATTATATTATAAAATGAATAAAGCTTCCATGGCTAAGTTTATCGTGCAAATAAATAATATTTATCATTTATTTATTAACGTGAGGCTCCTCTTAATGTTTATTATTGTTTTTTAATGATCGTGATTTTAAGAGTTTTAATCCTACAACGTGATACTCTTGTTAAAGTACTGACAAGTCCGAAAGCTTTAAAATAAAAAGGTTTGCACAAGAAACTTAGCCCTGGAAGCTTTATTTATTTTATTACAAAGGTGATGCATTTGTCACAGATAATAGAGACATATGGCTCGTTGGTCTAGGGGTATGATTCTCGCTTCGGGTGCGAGAGGTCCCGGGTTCAAATCCCGGACGAGCCCTCTTTTTTTTTTTTGCTTGCCATGTCAATTTTTGGGCTCGAAAATCAAACACTTTGGTTAGTAGCCTGTAAACCTTTTTTTTCTCTTATGAAGACACTCAATAGAAGGTGCCAGAGGTTTTTACTTCATACTATTTATCTTGGACGAATTTTGTTCTAAGTTTTTTTTTTTTTTGCTTATTCCTAGTACACGTGGTACAGGCCATGATAATCATGGTGGGTAGAAGTAGGCGATTGCTTTTACTGTAAGTGCACCACATGTCTACACATGTGAAAAGCAGTTCGACTTTGCACTTACAAATATGCCAGAGCCCCGTTTGGTTACTTGCACTCCTTGGTGGGGTTGGACGTTGCAAGAATCGGAGGCCATTGGAGCATTTTTTTTTAACATAAAAAAGTGCCCAATGCGGGAATCGAACCCGAGTCTTAGCGGTCGAAAACCAACGGTTTAGACCAGGGGTCTCCAAACTTTCCAGCCTTAGGGCCATACTGATGGGGTCTTTCCAGCCTTAGGGCCATACTGATTACTCCAGTAAGTTCCGAGGGCCAAGATGGCAACACTGCATATTATTAATTTTCCTGTATTAATTGTTATGTTTATTTGTTATTAAATGTTATTATTAATTGTTGCTTTTGTGTGTGATTTAGCAGAATGGAAAAGAAGCGAAAAATTGATAGTGAATGCAGAAAATTCAAAGATCAGTGGAACATTCAGTATTTCGTAATTGAGTCCAGTAACAAGGCGCTATGTTTGATTTGCAATGAAAGCATAGCCGTTCTCAAAGAATATAACATGAAACGTCATTATGAAACAAAACATTCTCAAAATTACTCAAAATATACAGGAATTGTGCGGACAGAAAAATTCGAAGCTTTGAAGCGCAGATTGAAATCGCAGCAATCTTTATTTACAAAAGTCAAAACTGAACAAGAGGCGGCAACTCGTGCCAGCTTTCGTGTGGCTCTTGAAATTGCAAAACGTGGAAAACCATTCACCGATGGAGAAATGATCAAGGAATGCATAATTGCAGTAGTCGAAGAAATGTGCCCTGAAAAGGTAAATTTATTAAAAACTGTCAGTATGTCAGCAAACACTGTGGCTCGAAGGGTAGAAAACATCGCTGAAAATATATCCTCTCAACTGTTCGACAAAAATGGACATGTTGAGTGGTTTTCTTTGGCCTTGGATGAGTCAACGGATGTGTCAGATACTGCTCAGGTGTTGATTTATATTAGAGGAGTAGATAAAAGCTATGAAGTGCACGAAGAACTTCTTGATATGTATAGTATTCATGGCACAACTACTGGTACCGATATTTTTAAAGGAGTTGAAATGGCCATTAATAAAAAGAACATTCGATGGAAAAACTTGAAATGTATTACAACTGATGGAGGCAAAAACATGAGTGGGAAAGAAAAAGGAGTGGTCGCTCTTGTGTCAAAGGCTGTAGAAATGACGGCGGCTCAAAACCATTAGTCTTACATTGTATCATTCATCAACAGTCTTTGTGCGGAAAATGTTTGGATATGTCTGACGTTCTGAAACCAGTCATATCAACTGTTAATTTCATCAGATCTTTTGGGCTGAATCACCGACAATTCCGACAATTTATTGCAGAGATTGGAGAAACAGACTTACCTTATCATACTGCCGTACGCTGGCTTAGTTGTGGGAAAGTCCTTCAGCGCTTTTTTGAACTTCGAGCAGTGATCGAAATTTTTTTGAATGAAAAGCACCGCCCTCTTACTGAATTACAAAACAACGCATGGCTATGGAAGTTAGCATTCTATGTTGATTTGACAAAACATGTGAACGAACTGAATTTGAGATTGCAAGGAGAAAACCAGCATCTTCCTGATTTATACACTAATATCAAGTCATTCCGGATGAAATTGATACTGTTTCAATCACAACTACGAAGTAAATGTTTTTCACATTTTAAAACATGTGAAATATTCAGCCACACTACTGAGACTGAGTTTCCTATCGATTTTGCAATCGAAACTTTGAGTGCTTTGAAGATAAATTTTGATACTCGTTTCTCGGACTTTGATGCCATTGCGAATCAAATTAAGATTTTTCAGAATCCTTTTGATGCTGACATTGAAACCCTAGCCCCGGAACTTCAAATGGAAATGATTGATCTTCAGTGCAGTGATATAATTAAGAACAAATATGAAAACTCATCTTTGTTGGAATTTTATAAGAGTCTTCCACTGACACAATTTGATAATTTGCATAAATTTGCTCGTGGGCTGTTTTCCGTTTTTGGTACTACTTATTTGTGTGAGAAAACCTTCTCCAAAATGAAGTACACAAAAAATGTATACAGATCTAAATTAACTGACGAGCATCTTAAATCTCTTTTAATAATTGGTACAAGTAAAATTAGTCCACAACTACAAACTATTGTCGGTGGAAAATCTCAATTACATACATCTCATTAGCATTTCATATGTCATGTTATAAGGTATGTGTTGTTCATTACTTACAATGTATAAAATGTAAGTTGGATTCATTTCAATAATTTGTTAGTTATTATATGCTGAAGTTAAATTTACTGCATAAATTATACATGTCTTTACTCATTACCATTCTGTGTTTCTTTATGCAACTTATCACAAACATTTTATTTGCTATAAAAAATATTTGTTCTCTAAAAGGAGTTTTCAAGTATGTCTCCGCGGGCCGGACAAAATCTGTCTGCGGGCCGGATGTGGCCCTCGGGCCGTAGTTTGGAGACCCCTGGTTTAGACCATCCTTCCACCGACCCCCTTGTTCTAAGTCAATTTGAGGAAATGATCATATATAAATATAAATTCAATAGAATAATCCCTTGTTACAATACTAAGGTGGAAACATCAGGCTTCAATGGATAAGTTTCTTCAAAACATTTTATTTCAAATAGCTAATTTTCTGGCATAAAAGCCCTTCTACAAGAAAAACACAATATAATATTGTAGCAAAGTATTTAGTATTTTACACTAGTATTAACAGAGTATCATTTTCTATGTTTATATTTTACTACTCTGTACACTTCCCTCAATGCATATCTTTTGTTTATCCTTCATAGTTTGTTCTTGCCTGAAATAAATTGCTGTCTCCTAAATATTTTAGGAGAATCATCTTTAATACTTGACTCTACCAATCTATACTCATAAAGACGATTAAAAAAAAGACGTAAAAGCCATACGCCATTTATGTTTTGGCACATATTTCGCTAGCCACTGCCAGCTAAACACCTCTTTGACAGATTGTGAAGATTCCATTAGATCCCTTGTGGATCTCATAGAATAAAATCCGCCCTAGACTGATTGAATCCATTATTATGAAACCATGGTCTCCAGGTGGATGCTTCTCAGTTTGCCAAAGCTGGTGTTGTGGTTTTGCCACTGACTCGATTCCGCTAGTTTGCGGTGACGGTCAATAGATGGCGTCTAGCTTTGACGTTTATTTTGACGGGAGAGGTGTCTTATGCTTATATAGATCAGTAGCCTTCCAGCAAAATGTCCATCTGGATCCAAGGTGACCTATCCATCGCCATATCTGGCGGTACAACATTGCCTTGGTTCAGCTGGCCATTGAGTACCTTCACGTGAAGGTAATGCGGTGGTTTACTGAGCCTTCTCCCGCCCAGAAGTCCTCCTCTAAATGGCGGGCGGGAGAAGCAGCACAAGTAAGGGACTGCCCTGTAGTACGGTGTCGTGAGCCCCGAGCCGCTACGGTAACCGTGAACAGGGAACTCTGAAATGTGGCTGACTAACGGGGCAATGACACCTCCCTATCCATGGTGGACAAGACAGCACCACCACTCTGCCTTCTTCAGTTGGAGACTTCACTCGGATTCTCCCTCTGTCCGGGCGTTGTCCGCTACATGGAGACGCTGGGTAGAGTTTCTCCATTCCTGGAAGATGGAACCTTGTGATGTATTTTCCACGTACCTCCAGTACTTGGAAGGGCAATTTCCAATTGGGTCTGGTGAAAGAAAGTTACTTAAATGGACAAAAATATTTCTCCATATTCACCATCCTTTTTATAAATATTTTAGCTTAGTAAAAAAATGACCTATTGATAATTTATCAATATGTTCAACATTGTTGTTGTCTTGTCCAATGAAGAGCCTCAGATGTCTCCGTACATCTCTATCATTGCAGTCGCAATGTCCTCTATCTTGGTTGTGTAAAGTACTGGGTCTATGTCAAATTTCTGTTGTTGTTGTCGCGTCCAATGAAGAAATTCAGATGTTTCTGTGCATTTCTATCACAGCAGTTGCAATGTCAACTATCTTGGGTGTGTAAAGTTCTGGGTCCATGTCAATTATCTGTTGTTGTTGTCGTGTCCAATGTTCAGAGCTCAGATGTCTCCATACATCTCTATCACAGCAATTTTCTCTATCTTGGGTGTGTAAAGTTCTGGGTCCATGTCAATTTACTGTTGTTGTTGTCGTGTCGAATGAAGAGCCTCAGATGTCTCCATACATCTCTATCATTGCAGTCGCAACGTCCTCTATCTTGGGTGTGGAGAGTTCTGGGTCCATGTCAATTTTCTGTTTTTGTTTTTGTCGCGTCCAATGAAGAGCCTCAGATGTCTCCGTACATCTCTATCACTGCAGTCGCAATGTTCAGGGTGCCATATTGAGCCGATTTTCCTCGTAGTAGATTTGTCATCAGGAGCCCGGGCTGCAGCTCCTGACACGGCGGTTACCTCGGACATTGCTGGAGATGTCGGTTTTGGTCTTCATTGGTGTCGTTACCACGTTAGTCACCTTGGACCAGAATTTGGTCAAATATTCCAAGAGTCCAGGGGTGTGGTCGGACTTTTCTCCTCCCCCCACGGGGAAACATTAACACACACATATATAACACACAAAAAATCCATTCATATCTATAAGTGAAGTTATTACTTAAGTCATCTGGTCTCTTTAAAAAAAAAAAGAAACAGATGCCAGGTGACATCGAACACTTTTGACTTCATGAGTGTATATTATTTTTATCTAATATTCGACTGATAGACTATTAATGTGTAACGTTTATTGAAAGATAAAAATGGGCGAATTTTCGAGATAATAAACGACTTTTCTTCTGTTTTTTTTTTTTAACCGCTGAAATTGAACAAAATATTATTTATAAATGTACCTTATGTATTAAATTATAAAACTATTTTGATAACAGATGGCGCTCTAGTACATCGTACCTTATGTATCAAAAACTGAAATTACCACACTTGACTCAATCCATTAAATGGTTTGTCTAAATTAACATGTATTTACACTCATGGACAAAACTTGAGGAAGTTGTACCTTTTACCATTTACTTGTATATCGACCTTTATTGAAGACACACGAGATAACTAAGTGTGGAAAAAAATTGCCTCTGTCTCCATAAAAAAAAAAAAAAAAAGACGACCTGCGATATCAAAGAGATTCCTCTTCCTTAAGTTTTGTCTAATAGTGTAATTATTTATCTATAATATATTCTACTAATAGAGACTGGCAAAGTGTACTTTTTATTATAATTAAAAACAGGCGAATTTGAACGAATAAACAACTTTTCTGCTGTTTTTTAACGATAATAGGAAACAAAAGATTATTTATGAATGTACCTTATGTATCAAAAACTAAAATTACCACCTGACTCAATTCATTAAATGGTTGGCTTAAATTTACGTACATTCATTGGGCGACATTTTCAAAAATTAAAATGTGAACTTCACAGCACACAAACCATTGTCAATATTTGAAATTTTCCAGATATACAAACGTATTATATATATTGATTATCCCTAGTACACATGGTACAGGCCATGATAATCATGATGGGTAGAAGTAGGCGACTGCTTTTGCTGTAAGTGGACCCACATGTCTACATATGTGAAAAACAGTTTGACTTTGCACTTACAAATGTGCCAGAGCCCCGTGGGGCTGGTGGGGTTGGATTTTTGCGAGAATCGAGGGCCATTGAGCATTTATTTTTTAATCAGAAAAAAAGTACCCAATGCGGGATTCGACCCTAGGTCATAGCGGTCAAAAAACAACGGTTTAGACCATCCTTCCACCGACCCCAGCGTATTATATGGATCATCATGGCAATCTTTTGACAGGAATAATTTGCTACAAAATATTGCATAAAGTATTAATTATTTTCTAAACACACACAGATTATTGATTGTGATATTTATAGGTTTCTACTCTGTGAACTTCCCTCATTACCTCTCTGGGATTTTATAAAAATGTTAATTATGTTCTTACCTTAAATACATTGCGATCTGAAATGAGCTGGCTAGAAGGGGTCAAAGAAACTACCAGAAGGTCACTAGATGAGCTAAAAAAAAAAAAAAGAGTCGGTGGACGAGTGGGTAACCCCCTCGATTCCCGACAGTCATGAACCGGGATTGAATCCCGCGTTAACATTTTGTTTTAATATATGAATAACCTTCATATATTATTCATTGTTGCAATTATCATAAACTAGGTTGCTCTTTTTGAGCGGTACCTAATAAAGTGATTTTGGAACTTGAACTAAACTGCCGTGTCCCATCCTATATGAGTAAAGTATAATTACGGCTGTATTCACTGAGTAATGGAGTTATCTGTTCTAGTGGAGACTTCATCAAGTATCTCAGCGAGGGATGTTTGAAATAAAACCATGACCGCGCTGTTATATTCCCTTCCAGACATCCGCTTTCCTTCCGTCTGTACCTCGATGAAGTAACTTATTCAATAGTTTTATACTGTTGGTTTAATACAGAGCAATAACGCGCCAGCTCTATATAACGAATGAAGACCTTTAAACGCGAATCTTTCCTTTCACAAATAAAACAAGCTTCTACTGTCCTAACTTCGATGAAAATTAGAGCTTTAAAGAAGCGGTCTGGTAGATTAAAAAAAATCGGCGAAACCGCTGGGAGGGCTTGGCTTATCAGTGGTGAACCCTCCCAGTGGTTTCGCCGATTTTTTAATCTACCAGACCGCTTCTTTAAAGCTCTAGTTTTCATCGCAGTAAGGACAGTAGAAGTTTGCTTTATTTGTGAAAGGAAACATTCGCGTCTTAAGGTCTTCATTCGTTATACTGTTGGTTTGTTAAATTAGGAATAATACTGCAATTGTCCTTCCCTCTCAAAGACAGTAGCTTATTATTTCTAAGGCTCCTTACTGACTGATTAGGTTTTCAACTCGATCTGCCAGGGTTATTCTTTGATCTGCTCTGGTATTCTATCCTTGAATGACCATTTCCATAGATTTCTATGGTAGGCTCTACTGAATCTATCTTTTAAAATTTTATTATCCCTAGGACACATGGTACAGGCCATGATAATCATGATGGGTAGTAGTAGGTGACTGCTTTTACTGTAAGCGCACCACATGTCTACACATGTGAAAAGCAATTCGACTTTGCACTTACAAATGTGCCAGAGCCCGGTTTGGTTACTTGCACTCGCTGGTGGGGTTGGACTTTTACAAGAATAGGGAGCTATTAAAGATTTTTTTTTAATTAGAAAAAGTGACCAATGCGGGATTCGATCCCGGGTCGTAGGGGTCAAAAACAAACAGTTTAGTCCACCTTTTCCACCGCTCCCCCCCTCCCCCCCTTCCCCACTGAATCTCTGAACCAGCTCGATCATTCTCGACAGCAGAGATAATCCTAGCCATGGACGTAGCTCTCCACGTTAGCTCAGATTGGGTGCAGGGCCGCAGTGGAGTCAACAGCAACTACCGAGTGGCAGGGTTGAAGTAACGACTTCTTCTACCTTCCAATATTCCATCGCAGGTCAACCCGTTACCGGGCTGGTACTCTGGCTACCTGGACTGAAGTATACACGGGTCGAACAGTTCTCTAAGGAAAAGTCCATCCATTCCGTCTTAACAAATATCTTTGCCAAAATCCCCACAAGAGACCTTGGTTGTCTTGTGGCAGACCTTAGATACCCATATCTTCATTTTCACTCTCTCTCTCTGGAAGAACCGCTTAGAATGGATCATCTCCTTTTGAGATTCTCTGCTTTCCTTAAACAGGTCGCGACAACCTCTTGCTGCTTAGACCGAGACATCTGGATCCTGCATCGTTGTTCATCTTCTGAAACTCAGCATCCCTGGTCTTACAGCTCTACAACATGTACAGGCCGTGACTGGAACTTTACACTGGTCAGCTCAAATGACCGAAGTTCGACACTCCAGGAGGTGGATTATGTCTATGTAAATTATTTGCATCATATCGTGTTTGTATGATGTAATTACACTCATGAACAAAACTTAAGAAGGTTGTACAATAAATTTTATCTGTCTACATAAAAAAAAAAAAAGATGACTGGCGATATCAAATACTTTCCACTTCTTTAAGTTCTGTCCATAAGTGTATATTGATCATTATGATGTTAATTTAAACAACTCACAACATTTAAAATTTAGATATGAAAAAAGATCAAAGGGAGATATGAGTTAGGGGTTTTAAATTGGAATAAATGTGAAAATATTCTTTGGGGAATTTTGAATTTTTTATGTTCCCAATTAAAATGTATATATATATATATTTGGGGAGTATATGTGATAAATTTATAATCGATCTCTTCAGTTAAAATATAATTTTCATCATTAACTAACGTATAACACGCCTAACATGGCGTCTGTTCCTCGTGTCAGAGGTATATTGAAGCTAAGACGGCCAGCTACTGAGTAGTGCTCCCAGTCTTTATGACATTCTACTTCACCCAGTCATTATGGATGTCTATGGGTCAGTGGAAGGATGGTCTAAATCTTTGGTTTTCGACCGTTACGACCCAGGTTCGATTCCCGCATTGGGCACTTTTTTTCTGATAAAAAAAAAATGCTCCAATGGCCCCCGATTCTTGCAAAAGTCCAACCCAACCAGCGAGTGCAAGTAACCAAACGGGGCTCTGGCACATTTTTAAGTGCAAAGTCGAGCTGCTTTTCACATGTGTAGACATTTGGTGCACTTACAGTAAAAGTAGTCGCCTACTTCTACCCACCATGATTATCATGGCCTGTACCACGTGTATTAGGGATAAGCAAAAAAAAAATTATGGATGTCAAACTCTACAGGTCTGAGAAACGACACCATCCTGACGTCTACCAAGACATGTCTCTATAAGTATAACATTGAACTGAGAGATCCTGTCTAGAGGAGGACAAGATGGAACCTTTCCTGAGAACAGCTTTTTATATTTTATCATCAAATTATAAATAATCACATTTATCTTTGTTTAATTTATCTTTGATTTTTGTAACAATTGACTAAGGGTGTCAATATAATATATTGAATTGTCAAATTGTCTACAAGCTTGATACCCTAATATGATTGAGTAAAGATAAGAAAGAAGAAGGAGACTAAGGTATGAGCTGTCTTCGAATTTCCCAAATTTGAATCATTAAGAACAGTTAAGACATCTCCTTATTTAACCACCTTATCACAGTAGAATCTCACATTTTTACTTTATTTTCACATTAAGAACACATAAATTGATAAAGAGGGAGCAATCTCTCGAAATATTTTGAGAAAAAAATTGTTTTTTATTTTATTATTTACAGATCCAGGTACGCCCTTTTTGATAATCTTAATTAATGGATCGCCTTTTGACTCAAATTAAGAACAGTGTTATTTATATCAAATATCCATTATATTATTTACAAATTATTTGTGTTGATATTTATATTTTGCTACTTTGTAAACTTGCCTCATTGGCTCTCTATTTTGATTTGTTCTTGCTTTGAATAAATTGCCGTGTCAACCTGAAGTTTGTCTTTCCTAATTTTATACGTGACATTTTGGTGGAGATGCTGGGTAAATTAGGGAAGACAAACTGAAGATCCCCGAGTAGACCTTGAGGCCATAGATGCTGTGAGCTAATTTGTCCTCTACTGACTCCAGGATTCCACCCTGTGTCAAAGCCAAGACTTACCTTCAAGATGACAATGTCCCTATAGACGATAAGACGACAAAGCCGCTCTTCACACGCTGCAAGATAAAGAACGCAAACCTACTAGGGCCAAAGTTCCGAGACTTCGATAGAATTCTTGGCAAAAGCACGTCAGATCCATGTCAGTATCAACAAGATTGGCAAGCTTTGGTTCACAGCTCCCATAGAGAAAGAACTATATTGCAAATATTTATTATTTTATAAACAGATTATCAATTTTGTTGCATATTTTGATAATATGTAAAACTTGACTCATTGTATCTCTGGTATTTTAGAAATTTTAATTTGCTCTATCCACAAATAAATTGCCGTGCCATCCTCAAGTTTGACTTTCCTAATTTCTATATGACAATATTTCTTAGATATTCATCAACATAGTTAGAATATGCAAGAAAATTGAAATCCTTTAAGAAAAAAAAAACTATTATTATTCAAATATATTAGGTTTATTAAGTGTTATTATTTATATGAAAAATAGACACTTCGGCCAGTTAGAATTTTTTATTTTTTCAACGTTCGACAAAAATATTTTGTCTTCGTCAGGAGAAGTAAATAAAAATAAAACATTTGGCAAGTTGTTAAAAATTGTTCTGAGGTTGCAAGGGCGTTCTCACGTGATTTTTCGAAATTAGTACAACATCTAAAGCACGAGTCAAAAACAAATATTAAACTCGTCAAAGACTATGATCTTGTGGAAATAAATAAATATATAATAATAAAATTATAATAAAAAAAATAAAGTAATATAATGATAAAAAAATACAAATATTACATATTATTATATAGATTTCTAAATATTATGTACAATTTATATCTAGCTTATAATTACTTTTTAACTTTAAAAATAAAGCATATTGTTGCGGAATATCTGGCCGAAATGTCTATTTTTCATATAAATATGAATGCCGGCCAGGCAGCCTCTATCTTTACAATAAGTGTTATTAGTTAAAAGAGGTGATTTAATGTGAGTATAACATTATTTAAAATATCATAATTTCATGTGTTAGGGTGTCGTTTGGTTGCTTTATAACTTGTAATTTTATTCACGTAGAGATTTCTCTGTGAGTTTCATTTTAAAATCTAAAGTAATAAGTAATTTATCATCATTCTAACGCGCGTTCGCATCTAAAATATCCAAACTCTATTTTTACCTATTAGAATGATAATAAAAACGATTTTATTCATCACAATTTTATTAGGATAAAACCTCAAATTTCAATAAGCTTACAATGTAGTATAAACGGTAGTGTGTCCCAGTAGGGATAATATTTTGGTTCCCTCCATCTAAAGAGATTTCCATGTCAATGGAATCATCGGGAGCTAGTTAAATACTATCGGGCTAAGTTGGGCCGTATTGGTCGTGCTTGTCAACAATGGAAACCATTGTTGCAAATGTTTTGTTGGCCGCAGACGAGTGTTGGTTTACTCTCCATAATTGCCGTGTTTAGCATCATTGTAGCGGGGACTCTCAAAGGAAACATTTACATCAGGCGACCCTTTGTGATTCAAACCACCACGCTTGGGGCTAATCCGTTTATCACGGCGTCGGAGAATGTAATCATGGCGAAAATAAACGCGCAAAAAAGCGTTAAAGTGAAGTGGAGGGGACTAGAGTGGGGGGGGGGAGCCAAAATCGAGCGCAGTGGGGGAAAGAGTGAGGGCGATGGAGGGCGCTTAACTCTGATTGGCTAGTGGAGGCATCCAGGCGTTCGCTCATTGGACGGAAATCAATGACGAGACTCGTTACTTAATAGAATTGGTCGACCAATCAGCGTGGCCGTGCGGCGAGAACTCGCGAGTGTGTCCGCAGGGTATCTTCCAGCGCCCGTCTACAAACACTTCGCTCATTTATATGGAAAAACAAATTGACTCGCCCTAAAAAAATCTTGCCTAATAGATTTTTTATTATTTGATTATTAATTTTTTATAAATATATTCTAGCTCGTATTTTTATAAAATTTTTTGAAGCGAATTTTAAGTTTTACTTGTGCGATTGGGCGAAATGAACATCGCTAAGGTCGGCGGTCACTCCCACTCCATCGACGTCATCCTGGGACTCAAGAAGAGGTCCGGCGAGGACGACCACTTCCACAAGTCCAAGTCCTTCTTCGGGGCCGACGTTCGGCACGGTCTCATGGACCACTCCAGAAAGGAATCTTCCTCAGGTAAGTCTTCGTTTATTGTTACAATCAGACCATAAAATTGGTGTCATTCCAATACTATATATCTATCCAATTTACATATAAACAGTCATTTTCTGGGTATCAAACCTATATTATATCTATACAATTTAACATATAGACATCTTATTCATTCGATGTTACAATTAGACCATCAAATTGGTGCCATACCAATATTACATATCTCCCCTAATATTCCATCCTTCTATTTTATAATTCTCCTCAGTGTATACTTTCTATAACAACGTACATTAATAATGTTATCGTTGTTTGTTGTGTTATTGTTTGTAAGCCTAACTTATAGTGTTATTGTTTACTTATCGTTCAAGTGTATATCAATGCCATATTAAAAATATATTGCATAGTTCTTCAGCATCTATATGTAAAATAACAGGTAATTATTATTACATATAAGATGGCTACATCTATACAACGTATCTTTAAATATTTACCAAACGATTCTTTCAAATTAAAACTAATTTATTCAATAGAAATCCATTCAGTTATCGACTTTAGATATAATATGATACTGTTTTCTATTAAAAATATCTTCGATGAATGAAGAGTACAAATATTATATTCGAATATAAGGAAGCTAATATGCATATGCAACTTTTAAATTATTTTCTCAACTAAGGCTTCCTATTTAGAGAAAGGGTTATAAAATTCAGACGATAATGAAAGATGAACTTACAATAATAAGGTATGTTGATGGCATATGTGAATGTTTCTAATACATTGCCATATACATATTGTAGGTATTCTATTAGTCCGCTATTCATAAAGTCTGTTACATATATGAACATATGTAAAGTCTGTTAAAATCGAATTTATCAGAGTAATAGAATATAGTACAATTGCTTTATACTATATATGTATGTATGATTTATTATTTCAATTGTGTGTATTGTGTGTGTGAAATACTATATTATTCTCAAAATATACATATTTAATCGAATTTAGCTCGATGGTAAATCGAATATAGAGAAAATATAGAATGCTTTTATGCAAAATGTTTTTTTTATGCAAAATGCTTTTCTTCCAGCAGATGTATTCAACATTGTAATCCTGGTATAGAAAATGTCAATATTAGGTTGTCGAGATAGAATTTCCTATTTTAAATAAAACAAGAGCTAGAGAGTTGTCTTTTCAGTGTGATTGCTAATGGGATCATTATTTCTATTTGAAATAATCTCTTTTTATGTTTTTTATTAAACTACTATTTCTCTATACTGTAAAACATAATGATGACAACTTTATTAATACTTATTTAGATATAGAAATGTCTCAGAACTTTCATAGTTGAATATATTGTCAATACTTTTGGTTTTTTCAACTACTTGAGCTTTTGGTTTTATAAATCTATTCATCCATTTGTTCTCTATTACAAGCATGGCGTTCCTATAAGGTTAATACCATATAGACAATTCATGCATTTGATGAAAAATAGTCTATCGAATTTGGTGTCATTGTAATACTATTTCATTTTGATCAAATATGTAGACATCTCATGTATTTGCTGTTTCAATTAGAACTTCAAAATTAGGTGTCATGCCAATAGTATATCAAATTTAACATATACACATATCATGTATTTGCTGTTAGTTGCTATTAATTAATAAAATAAACCAATACTATATCAAATGTAATATATAGACAGCTGAATCATTTGCTGTTACAATTAAACCATCGAAATTGGTGTTATTCCAATACTATATATCTATCCAATTTGACATATAGACAGTTCATGTATTTGCTGTTAATTACTATTGGTGCCATATACCAATACTATATCAATTTAACATTTGGACATCAGAATTATTTGCTGTTACAATAAGAAAAATCGAAATTGGGGATGTCATATAAATATTAGATCTATCCAATTTGACATAAAGACAGATTCTGCATTTGCTGTTATACCTTCGCTGTAATTAGGCGATATTGTTGTTGCTATCATTCTAATACTAAATCCAATTTAGTATATAAGTTAGTTCATATATTTTCTATGTTGCTATGCATTATTGTATTAAAGCCGTACCAATAGTATATCAAATTTAATATTTAGTCAGCTCATGGATTTGCTGTTACAATTAGGCGCGATTTCTATTTATCCCATTCCAATACTAAATCTAATTTAGCATATAGTTAGTTCATACATTTGCTATGTTACCATTACTATTGGTAACATACCAATACACATTATCCATGTATAAATCCATTATAAATGGACAGCTTCATGCAGCTTGAGGAACTACACTACTATGCGACTTGATTTACATCAATATAAATAATTAATAAGTTACCTTAGAATATAACTCATTGTAAATAACTCAATTTGATCAACTTTCTCTCTCCACGATACTAATTATTACAGATAACTTTATCAACTTCCATCATTGCTTAACATACTGTAAATAACTAACTTGCGATTTCTTCTATCTTCTTATGTTGTTGCTTATTTGTTTAATGTATATGTATATTCAATGCTCTTTTTCTTGATTGTTTGTTTTCTTTTTGATAATTCTGTTACCTATTCTACTACAATATGAATTATTGTAAATAGTTTCACGCGAAATTATTCAGATCGGATATAGCGTGTCTTGTTTGTAACTGGTAATAAATAAATTTTAACATAGAAGCAGTTGATGCATATGCTGTGATAATTATGCCTTCTGTTTTGATGTTATTCCAATACTTTAGCTAAGTGATTAAAATTAAAGAACACAGATATACTTGTACTCTGTCTCAAGTAGAGCATCTATCTATTGGTCTCACTCAACAATTATGCATTTAAAAACACAAAAACTTATAACAATTGTGAAACAACAGTACAGAATTGTACTGGGATAAGGTGGATAAATTTGTTTCACGATCATGAGATGCCTTTTTCTTAATTATAACAATTGGTTTCTTTATATCGATAAAATTGGGATCTTTTAATTGTATGGAAGCATTAATGCCTCTTTGCATATTGAATTACAAGTAAAGTTATTCCTAAATCTTGCTAGAATTAGATATTTAACTGAGTTTCTGTTTCATTTATATCTTCGTCTGCTTTATATAGACAACACACTCATTTGTTAGAAAACATATAGCTACATCAATCAATTATCATTTATTTATAAATAATATAATTAAATTTATAATTAGATACATTAGCGCGCCATCTGTTATCAAAATTCGAAACTATTTTAGACGTGTAAGGACAGTATAAATTATTTATTTTTAAAAAGAATCATACGCGTCTATAATAGTTTCGAAAATTATAATAATAAAAAATGAAATAAATAATTAGTTGATATGTAGCTATATAGGTTTCCAAACTACTTCCAACAATAAATGATATTCAATATTTATTTGTTGTTACAATGGTGTTCTCTTTCAAGTTGAAATCATCAGGCTTCAAGGAATAAATTCCTTTTTTGAAGAAGAAGAAGTAGAATTTAATTTAGATTTTCAATTTTTGGGCATGAAATCTAGAGATTTGAAAAAACATTTCAAAAATTAAACTTATCTCCCTCGAAGTCGGATGATTTCACTTTAATAATGATACATGGGATTGTTTTATTGGATTAATCTCTTTTTATTGCGCTGTTATAAAAATAGCTCACATTTCTCATTGTAGTTATATTTATAGATAAATATGAAGCAATAACACGCCATCTATATATAAGGAAGGTAAACATTAAGATGCGAATGTTTATTTTACACATTATACAAACTTCTACTGTCCTTACTGCGATAAAATATATATTGTAAAGCTATACAACCAGTTTAACCGCATAAGTTTCTTTTTATTTATGAAAAATCATTTTTAATTTCAAAGAGAAATAATTTAATATTTCTAACTTTTTGGATGACGTATGAAAGGGTTGAATATATGAAGAGTGATGGTCTATATATGAATGGATGACGTATGGAGGGTGAAAAATATGAAGAGTAATGGCGAACGGAAAAATAAAAGTGTCCAGGAGCGGGAATCGAACCCACAACCTTCTGCTTACCGGGCAGGTGCCATGTCCACTAGGCTATCCTGGACGATATTTCTCCGTTCGTAACTAATATTTGAACTGACTAATAATACTTATAAATGACTGCGGCGTATAATTATAAAGCTATACAACCAGTTTAACCGCATACGCGGTACGCGCGTACGCGGCAACCGCAACGGCAACCAAATATATATTGGGAGGGCTTGATTCATCAGTGGTGAACCCTCCCAGCGGATTCACCAATTTAATCTACCAGACTGCTTCTTTAGAGCTCTAATACTGTATTGGATCATTCTGTTTATATATGTTACACTGAAGGGTGGAATTTTAGAATAATAACATGTACATCATTAAATCTATAACTACAATACAATATAATGCGGCTTGTGATTGTAAAACGACATTTGAAAATTATCCCGCATGTGTTTCTTTTGAACGAAAAATCGAAATTTATTTTAAGGAGAAATAACGTTCATTTCTAACCTTAGGGATGAAGTATGAAAGGATGAATTGTGAAGGGTAATGATAAATGGAAAAATAAAGTGTCCAGGGATGGAAATCGAACTCACAGTGTTCCGCTTACCGGGCAAGATGCCATGTCCACTAGGCTACCCTGGACATATTTTTCCGTTTGTAAATAATCCATGAAGTAATTTAAATACAATATAATATAATGCGGCTAAATCTATAACTATTTAGCTGTTCGTCTTTTTGTATATTATCTTACCCCCAATATCTCTGATTCAATATAAACATACAAAGTTGAGTCAACAAGTAATACATAATCATCGATATATTTTTTATTTGACAAACCATAAACATTGTATATATGAATACCGAACTATCAGCTCTATATCATTCAATGTTGACGTTATGTGGCGCTGAGTTTGTTGTTGACACAGGGTAGCCTAGTGGACATGGCATCTGCCCGGTAAGCGGAACATTGTGGGTTCGGTTCCTATCCCTGGACACTTTTATTTTTCCGTTCATTATTACTCTTCATAATCCACCCTTTCATACCTCATCCAAAAAGGTTAGAAATAGTCAATATTTCACCTTGAAATAAAATTTTGATTTTTCATTGAAAAGAAACTCGTGCGGTGAAACTTTAAGTGTTGTTTTACACATTAAAAATGTTATAATACCTTGATAAAGGGTGGCGTTCAGCCAACTGAAATATTGGTAAAATAAATGATATTTTGATCCAATATATGCCTTTATAATTAAATATAATTCAATATATCCACCTTCCCTTTGTACACATGTGGTCCAGCGTTCAACACAACTCACAACGTTGGTAAAATGCTACATCTTGTTTTCTGAACCACCCTCTAACCTCATGGAGGTATATTTGCATTTTATTTTTGGGTTATATCTTCTCATATGTATATTGCGTAGTTTTTGATGTTTGCAAGAATGACATATTTTTGTCAAATATAAAATTAAACGTCAATCAATATATTTATTCATTTATAATACAATACAAAGGCATTAACCTAACTTTCGAGAGGGATTTCTTCTACAGAGCCTGTACACTACAATTGTATGAGGCAAGTAATTAAACTATAACACAATAATAATGGTTTACATAACTCTGGCTCGTATAGTTGGTGTTTATATAGGCCTTGGAGAAAATCTTTAATTATAAATCAAACATTTGTATTGTATTATAAATTTTAAAATAAAATAAAAAAGGCCCGTCTTGTATGACACTTTATAATTCACAAAACCTTTTGGGCAAATGATAATTAATTTATTGATGTCTTTATCGGTGTTATAAACCTAACCTTATACCAGCTATATCTTATATCTTCCGAATGAAGTTTTCTAGACATATAGTGCAAGTGTTATAATATGTATTATATACACTCATGGACAAAACTTAAGGAAGTAGAAAGTCTTTGATGCCGCCGGTCGTCTGTTATTATTATTATTTTTTTTTTTAAGGATACAGAGACAATTTTGTTCACACTTGGTTATCTCGTATGTCTTCAATAAAGGTCACTGTAATATCTTTCAGAGTTATTGTCTGAATCCCGATATACTAGGTAAAAGGTACAACTTCCTTAAGTTTTGTCCATGTGTGTATACACACTTGGTTATCTCGTGTGTCTTCAATAAAGGTCACTGTAATATCTTTCAGAGTTATTATCTGAATCCCGATATACATGGTAAAAGGTACAACTTCCTTACGTTTTGTCCATGAGTGTATACATACTTGGTTATCTCGTGTGTTTTCAATAAAGGTCACTGTAATATATTTCAGAGTTATTGTCTGAATCCTGATATACATGGTAAATGGTATAACTTCCTTACGTTTTGTCCATGAGTGTATACATACTTGGTTATCTCGTGTGTCTTCAATAAAGGTCACTGTAATATCTTTCAGAGTTATTGTCTGAATCCTGATATACATGCTAAAAGGTACAACTTCCTTACGTTTTTTCCATGAGTTTTATATTCTTACTTTTTAAAGTTAAAACATATATTTTATATAAAATATCACGTAGATATCACGTCTATTCTAAAATATATTTTGTGATAGAAAGAGTATATATATATCTGAAGATATTTGGAACAATTAAACAACAGGATTGTGAAATCTTGTCAAATCGTAGAAGTGAGATGATAAGAGGTGAACTAAATACCAAAGGCCACATGTTCGATATTGAAGTGAATTTATTAAAGGAGAATTGTTGAATGCGCAATTATACAAGTTTTTAAACGGAGCATACAAGTGTCTCCCACTTACAACAACAGCAACAACAAAAACCTTTATTAAGACACTATTGTCTTACAAGGGGATTCCCCTAAAAGGTTATATATGTACATGAGTGAGGAGGAAAAGCAATTTAGAGGGGAGGGGGAGCATTAGTCGTTGTCTGTGGAGTTGAGCACTTCTTCTCTCATTTTATCAATCGCCTTGAAAATTTTTAAATATTTATAAACAAATGTTTTATCCAGCAGGAGAGTAGTGAAGATTTTATATACATGTTGTTCATTGTAGTGAGTTGGCCCCGAAATTTCGCGAATTTCCAATCTCTTTACTAGTGTCTCCCACCTTTCTAAAATCAAATTTTAAATGATTTGAAAATGTCTTTACTAAGGCTTTGGTGGTAAAACCTATCTCCCCACATTGCTGATTGTTGGCAGTTGTACAATTTAATCCTTAGTTTTGACTATGTTAATTTAACTTTAGCTTATCACAACCTAATGAAGCCATCACTGCAAACATTCAAATTTAACTTAGAAAAAGAGTAGAAACCAACTTAGTGTTGTTCACTTAACACTGAAGTGGATACTAAGTATATTGTCAACCAGCAGGTTCTTCTGTAAAAATTTGGTGTAAACATTTGGTAACATGTTCGGTAAGAAAGGATGATATTCCTCGAAGAATTATCGCCTGGGAACAAGGTAATTCTCTCAGAGTTCCTAAACATTGTGATTGAGTATGTTGGGGACAGGAACTCCGACATTGGCAAGGGCCTGTTCGAACTCAAGACGGCTTGTAGCTCCTGATAGGATCCAGATGCCCCTTCGGAGAAGGTTTCGTCTGTTGTAAATATTTTCTTTGTTCAAATCAATAAGCTTGAGGGATGAGTTTCTTTTGAAAATAAATTTATTTCGAGCTTTCGGGCAACGCCCTTCTACAGGAAAATTAAAAATAAAATAAATTAAATTATATTACACTGAGATTAAGCGAGGCAAATGTAAAACAAACTATAGAAAATTAATCTCAGTGTAATATAATTTAATTTACTTTATTTTTAATTTTTCTGTAGAAGGGCGTTGCCCGAAAGCTCGAAATAAATTTATTTGCAAAAGAAACTCATCCCTCAAGCTCATTGATTTGAACATTCTATTAAGGGATTAGCCTATTAATTAAATATTTTCTTAATTTTAAATCTAATTGCAAACTCTCTCTTCGACTGTTGACTAGATGTCAATAAACCATTTTAAACTGTCAATTGTCACATGTACGATACTTACTTACAATGGGACGTTGACACCAATGCTGAGTTGTCAGGAAGATGGTATCTACAGCGCTACTTCACATCTCGCTGTAGACGGCGTGGAGATATAGAGAAATACAGTTTCAACTAGCAATGATCACTCCTTGGAAGAGTCCCACTGGCTACGATATCGCATCTGTACAAATCATCTACGCGAAGCGTACAGAAATAAAACGATAAACAGATCTCTCCTGCTTGTAAACTTGATACCCCATGACACAAAACACGAAGTTTAGCTATGAACTATACGACAAATTCTGGTCTAAGTGCACAGAAGCAAGAATATTTAGAGACTTGTCCTGGAGTCCAATTTAAAATAATCATTGTTCCTCGTTTGCCCCTTCGTCCATATCGCTGCAGCAATTATATTTTATGTCATTTGAAATACAATTTGTTGTATTTATTTTTATTTTATACTACTTTTTATACTTCTAGTTGCTCCTCTTGAAGGACATGTTAGCCTGAAAGCTAGAGAAATACAATTCTGCAAGAACCTTTGCCCTGGATGCTTTTTGACAATAATAAATTATAAGTCAGGGGTCAGGGATGAACGGTTATTGGATTTCTATGTGCGAATCATCCTGTTTCAGACTGAAATTGTTATTGAATCCTTGGAATATCGTTTTGTGTATGTGTGTGATCATTTCGGTTGATTGACTATATATACAATATTGTTGTTACGTATAGTAAGGATATTGTTGTACTCTGTTGGAAGTTCGTGACAGTAAGACTTACAATAGTGTTATATCGCTGTAGGTTTGATATGTTTAGGTTATATTATAAATACATGGGTGACCAGTACAATGTTGTTGTCATGTATTTTTACAGTTTCATGATTTTTCAGGATGCCTGAATGACCAGTTTTTTGGTCGTTGAGGTACAGCTTGTACAATGCTGACGAGGGCCAACAGCCCGAAATTCGTACGTGTTCAGCTTTTCTTGATTAATCAAGAATGGGCATTCGGCCAATTCTGGAATATAATTAAAAATCAACGAATAATTGATATACAAGTACTTGTATACTCAAACAGATGGCCCAAGCCATCAGCAACTTTTATTCACATGATCAGGAGATTCCTTTCTCTTGATTTATCCACGTGATACCAGTACAATTGCATTTTTGCATTATTTTTTCACTTACAATAGTGTTTTCGCCGTAGGTTAGTTCTGGGATATGGTTAAGACTATTTTTTAAATACATGAGTGATCAGTACAATATTGTTGTCATGTATTTATAAAGACATTATTTTACTTGGTTGGAAGTCCATAACAGACTTACAATAGTGTTATACTAGTAGGTTGGTTCTGGGATTAGGTAATATTATAAATACATGAGAGTGACCAGTACAATATTGTTGCCATGTATTTATAAAGATATTGTTTTAGTTGGTCGGAAGTCCATGACAGACTTACAATAGTGTTATACTAGTAGGTTGGTTCTGGGATTAGGTAATATTATAAATACATGAGAGTGACCAGTACAATATTGTTGCCATGTATTTATAAAGACATTGTTTTATTTGGTTGAAGTTCACGATAATACGATACTTACAATAGTGTTATATCGCTGTAAGTTTGTCTTGATGTTGTTAGGTAATATTAAAATTCATGAGAGTGACCAGTACATTGTTGTTTTCACCATGTTGTGACGACTGATCTAATGGCCCCTGCCATCCACAATGGCCGCTGTGTATCTACGGCGTCCTAGATTGAACATGCTTGACCGTTGTCCTCCACAATGGAGTGCGGTGTTTGTGTAAATAATTTATTCTCCGGACAATGCTCGGCCAGTCAGCGGGGCTTGTTAGTGGACCTCGGTCCGTCATTGTAGGCGGTCCCGCAATAACACTCATTGTGTGTGGACATTATAAAATGGCTGCATTGTTGTAGAAGGCATCTGGAAAACACGCCTTGTTTGTGGATATAAACTTACATTCGGGAAGGATGCCACATGGTCTCTCTCAGCAGGTAGAGGACGAGTGCTTGAATGCCAGAACCATCCTAGAACCTCTGTATAGAGACTTGTATTATAGGGAGGAGATCCCCTTCTAACAGGGAAGACGTCCTCGAGTACCTGACGCCTGAGCAGAGGCCTGTTCTGATGCTATTCCTCGACATGGCAATAGCACATGTCGGGGAAAAGTCCGATCTACGCGGAACACTGTTCGACTTCAGGGTGGAATGTGATATCATACCAGACGACCCTCAGTAGGATTCGTCTGATGAAAATAATATTTAATTTTGCATATTTCCTCTTTATTAACCCTATATAATCTTATATGCACGATTAATAAAAATATATTCAATCTCTCTCTCTCTAGCAGGCCGTATCTAGTATTATACATCTAAGAACAAGCGAGCATTCAGGTACAAAACACTCTTCAACTAGATTTCTAACACTTAAAAGAGAACTAAAGGCAGATTATAGGTGCAAATTTTATCAGATCTCTGTTTACATATTTACAGTTAATAAGAAACCAATCGAAGAGCATTTTGTGCCCGAAAGGTTGTTCATGTTTTATTGGCATTTTTATAAAAGCTACACATTGCGCTAGTCCACAATGTAATATTGTCCAATTATTCTCTAGCCTTTTATTTGTATTTTAAAGCAAAAACTTACATCTAAAATCTACTAATGAAAATATTATAGAACATAATAGTCTGTTACACAAATGGATCTAGTACGATAGACAAGCCTCTCTTTCACTATTTGGATAAAGTTTTACTTTTTTTTTTTTTTTTTTTTTAAGATACGTAACAAATATATAAGTTCGAAATTATTGTAGACGCGTATGATTCTTTTAAAAATTAAACATTTTCTACTGCCCTTACTGTAATGGAAAAATTAATGAGAGGACCTGGCTCATCAATGGTGAACCCCACCAGCAGTTTCGCCAGCTTAATCTACCATACCGCTGTTGAGACAGGCCCTCCCAATAATTTATAATTGCAGTAAGGGCAGTATAAATTGTTTAATTTTTAAAAGAATCGTACGCGTTAAAATTACAAATATTTTCTCACAATTATATATTTTTATTTAAAAAACGCTAGCTTTCAAGCGATAATCGCTCTTCAACGGGCTTACTATAATATCGACTTTATTCCACCAGAAATACACCTATTCCCCGATTTAGAAGGTACTTGTTTTACACGTTTTCGCTTTTACACGGTTTTCCAAATAAGTTTTTTTTTTTTATCGCACTATACTAAATGCTACTGTGATTGAACACATGCGCTGTGTACACATCTCACGAGGAATCCCGAGCTTATGTGCTGACTACATATTTTAACCTGTCAATGCATTTTATTTTTATTTCTGTGTACACCTATCCCCCGATTTACAGGTTTTTCTCAGGAACGTATCTACCGTGTAAATCGGAGGATAGGTGTATTTATAAATATTTTATCATGAATACGCGTTTATAATAGCTTCGAATTTTCATAACAGATGGCGCGCTAACGTATGATAAATACATAAATGTGTGTAAGCTTGCAGACAGTATGGATAGTGACATAAATGTGTGTAAGCTTGCAGACAGTATGGATAGTGACATAAATGTGTGTAAGCTTGCAGACAGTATGGATAGTGACATAAATGTGTGTAAGCTTGCAGACAGTATGGATAGTGACATAAATGTGTGTAAGCTTGCAGACAGTATGGATAGTGACATAAATGTGTGTAAGCTTGCAGACAGTATGGATAGTGACATAAATGTGTGTAAGCTTGCAGACAGTATGGATAGTGACATAAATGTGTGTAAGCTTGCAGACAGTATGGATAGTGACATAAATGTGTGTAAGCTTGCAGACAGTATGGATAGTGACATAAATGTGTGTAAGCTTGCAGACAGTATGGATAGTGACATACGTGTGTGTAAGCTTGCAGACAGTATGGATAGTGACATACGTGTGTGTAAGCTTGCAGACAGTATGGATAGTGACATAAATGTGTGTAAGCTTGCAGACAGTATGGATAGTGACATACGTGTGTGTAAGCTTGCAGACAGTATGGATAGTGACATAAATGTGTGTAAGCTTGCAGACAGTATGGATAGTGACATAAATGTGTGTAAGCTTGCAGACAGTATGGATAGTGACATAAATGTGTGTAAGCTTGCAGACAGTATGGATAGTGACATAAATGTGTGTAAGCTTGCAGACAGTATGGATAGTGACATACGTGTGTGTAAGCTTGCAGACAGTATGGATAGTGACATACGTGTGTGTAAGCTTGCAGACAGTATGGATAGTGACATACGTGTGTGTAAGCTTGCAGACAGTATGGATAGTGACATAAATGTGTGTAAGCTTGCAGACAGTATGGATAGTGACATACGTGTGTGTAAGCTTGCAGACAGTATGGATAGTGACATAAATGTGTGTAAGCTTGCAGACAGTATGGATAGTGACATAAATGTGTGTGAGCTTGCAGACAGTATGGATAGTGACATAAATGTGTGTAAGCTTGCAGACAGTATGGATAGTGACATAAATGTGTGTAATCTTGCTGACAGTATGGATAGTGACATACGTGTGTGTAAGCTTGCAGACAGTATGGATAGTGACATAAATGTGTGTAAGCTTGCAGACAGTATGGATAGTGACATAAATGGGTGTAAGCTTGCAGACAGTATGGATAGTGACATACGTGTGTGTAAGCTTGCAGACAGTATGGATAGTGACATAAATGGGTGTAAGCTTGCAGACAGTATGGATAGTGACATAAATGTGTGTAAGCTTGCAGACAGTATGGATAGTGACATAAATGTGTGTAAACTTGCAGACAGTATGGATAGTGACATAAATGTGTGTAAGCTTGCAGACAGTATGGATAGTGACATAAATGTGTGTAAACTTGCAGACAGTATGGATAGTGACATAAATGTGTGTAAGCTTGCAGACAGTATGGATAGTGACATAAATGTGTGTAAGCTTGCAGACAGTATGGATAGTGACATAAATGTGTGTAAGCTTGCAGACAGTATGGATAGTGACATAAATGTGTGTAAGCTTGCAGACAGTATGGATAGTGACATAAATGTGTGTAAGCTTGCAGACAGTATGGATAGTGACATACGTGTGTGTAAACTTGCAGACAGTATGGATAGTGACATAAATGTGTGTAAGCTTGCAGACAGTATGGATAGTGACATAAATGTGTGTAAACTTGCAGACAGTATGGATAGTGACATAAATGTGTGTAAACTTGCAGACAGTATGGATAGTGACATAAATGTGTGTAAGCTTGCAGACAGTATGGATAGTGACATAAATGTGTGTAAGCTTGCAGACAGTATGGATAGTGACATAAATGTGTGTAAGCTTGCAGACAGTATGGACAGTGACATAAATGTGTGTAAGCTTGCAGACAGTATGGATAGTGACATAAATGTGTGTGAGCTTGCAGACAGTATGGATAGTGACATAAATGTGTGTAAGCTTGCAGACAGTATGGATAGTGACATAAGTGGGTGTAGTATTGCAGACAGTATAGATAGTGACATAAATGGGTGTAAGCTTGCAGACAGTATGGATAGTGACATAAATGTGTGTAAGCTTGCAGACAGTATGGATAGTGACATAAATGTGTGTAAGCTTGCAGACAGTATGGATAGTGACATAAGTGGGTGTAGTATTGCCGTACACTAGGACAACCTGGTAAAAACCAATTCGGCATATCCTGACCACTAACACAAGCGCCTTTATTTATATCAACACCTGCCCCATTTCATTTATTTGTTTATTTTTTTTTCACATTTAAACCTATTTGCAAAAATAGAACAAATATGATATTGTACTGGGATAAGGTGAGTGAATTAAGAAAAAAGACATCTACTTATCGTGCAACTGAAAGTTGCTGATGGCTTGAGCCATCAAAAACGATAGAATTTTCTTATTTAAACTTATATGTACTGGTATATTGTAACAAAGTATTTATTATTTTATTAGCAGAGTATTAATTTTTATTTTTATATTTTTCTATACTCTCTACACTTCCCTCTTTTATTTATCTTTTGTTTAGCATTCATAGTTTGTTCTTGCCTGAAATAAATTGTTGTCTCATCCTGAAGTTAGTCTTTCCTAATTTACCACGTGGCAATATATTTTAGAGAAATAACACTACACAATGTTCAATAAATAATATTTCTTACGCATATAAAATCAAAAAGGTTGAGAATACATAGAACCGACATGGAATAAAATACCCAGGAAAGTAAACCGAGTACCATTGACAAAACGAACAAATAAAAGATATAATAGTAATACGTCTAAATAAAATACACACATCAGCAATTGGTAACAGAAATCATTATTTCCTTTTTCATTTCTTTTGTCTCATCATCGCCCGGAGCCATGCTTATTGAAAGTCATTGAACAAATATAATTTAACGTGACCATTGACCGCCGCTAAGCAGGGGCTTTATTAAAGAGGGGGATTTGCTTGATCCCCTCGGGTGAACCATGGGAAGATCAAATAATCAATGAGGCATGAAAACGGATTGGCGTCAGATATTGCTTGGTGATTTGTGCCTCTCCCCTAGCACGGATTGTCTGCCTCTCTCTTCTGTCTAATTATGCTTCTGTTTTAACTGTCCGAGTTTTTTCTTTTACAGGCGGAAAATACGATCTATAGATATCCAAATTTAAAACTTCATCAACCTTTTTTAATTATTATTATTATTATACCTAGTATACATGGTATATACAAGGCAAAGTCAGACTTTCACCAAAGTGTGCCTGGATCATGGTGCCATAATCAACTAAAGCTGCACCCCTACACCCCATTCCATGAGACCATGAAGTAATGCAATTCGTGTAATCTTTTCACAGGGGAATAAGAAACAACAACAAACGGGGTACAAGCCATGTTAATCATGGTGGGTGAAATTTGGCGGCTGCTTTTACTCTAAGTGCACCATATGTCTACACATGTGAAAAGCAGTTAACTTTTGCACTTACAAATGTGTCAGATCCCCATTTGGTTACTTGCACTCGCTGGTAGGAATGGACATTAGCAAGAATCGGGGCCCATTGGAGCTTTTTTTTTTTAATTAAAAAAAAAGTGTTAAATGCGCGGGATTCGATCCCGTGTTGGAGCGGTCGAAGACCAACGGTTCAGATCATCCTTCCACGGACCCCCTTATATCAACCTTTTCTATAAGCGTAGGTTATATAATGCTCTGGAGAAAATAATAAAAAACATGGAATCGTGAGGCGAAATATTTATTTTAAGGTTTTATTACTTCGCCGAGCTTTCGAGCATTTATTCCCTTCAACAGGAGTAAAAATTGAAAACATATGTTGTTGTTGTTGTTGTCGTGTCCAATGAACAGATGTCTCCGTACATCTCTATCACAGCAATGTTCTCTATCTTGGGTGTGTAAAGCTGCTGTTCTGTGTCCATGTCAATTTTCTGTTGTTGTTGTCGTGTCCAATGAACAGATGTCTCCGTACATCTCTATCACAGCAATGTTCTCTATCTTGGGTGTGTAAAACTGCTGTTCTGGATCCATGTCAATTTTCTGTTGTTGTCGTGTCCAATGAACAGATGTCTCCATACATCTCTATCACAGCAATGTTCTCTATCTTGGGTGTGTAAAGCTGCTGTTCTGGGTCCATGTCATTGAAAACATATATGAAGATGAATTGTTTATATATACATATCTGCATATTTACATATATTAGATTTGCATATGAGGAAAAAGTAACCACAGAAATATATGAACGTTTTTATAAACGTCGATTATTCTTTGACCTTTCAGCGACCCACTTTCTCCCTTTACAAAAAGAAAGCTTGTCAGTGAAGTGTCAATGCTTTAAATTTTCCACTTTTTTTTTGTAAAGGGCGACAATAGTTCACCGAAACGTCAAAAAGGACAATCAACTTATAGGAAAAGGGTTAATTATGTATTCAACTTGAATCAATCAAAGGCCAACCTAAATTATGGCAGTCTTTATGATCTATACAAAGTCATATTTTAAACTCTAAGTATTAGTAGTTATTTGAGATTTTTCTTATCTACTGGTGTACAGAGGTTAATGAACAAATAATAAATTGATTTTTTTTCAATTACAGAAATGTTGAGGAAAACTGTATTTACACTCATGGACAAAACTTAAGGAAGTTGTACCTTTTAGCATGTATATCGGGATTCAGACAATAACTCTGAAAGATATTACAGTGACCTTTATTGAAGACACACGAGATAACCAAGTGTGTATACACTCATGGCCAAAACTTAAGGAAGTTTCACCTTTTAGCATTTATATCGGGATTCAGACAATAACTCTGAAAGATACACTCATGGAGTAAACTTAAGGAAGTTGTACCTTTCAGCATGTATATCGGGATTCAGACAATAACTCTGAAAGATATTACAGTGACCTTTATTGAAGACACACGAGATAACCAAGTGTGTATACACTCATGGACAAAACTTAAGGAAGTTGTACCTTTCAGCATGTATATCGGGATTGAGACAATAATTCTGAAAGATATTACATTGACCTTTATTGAAGACACACTAAATAACAAAGTGTCAGCAAAATTGTTGTTTTTGTTGTAGTGTCCAAAGAAGAGTCTCAGATGTCTCCATCAAAATTGTCTCTGTCTCTTAAAAAAAAAAAAAAAAAAAAACAGACGACCGGCAATATTGAAGACTTTACACTTCCTGAAGTTTTGTCCATGAGTCTTAAAGCAAAAACCCCAATACAATAATAGAGCTGTATGGTATATTAAACTGGCGAAACAACTGGAAGGGTTCACCCCTGATGAGCCAGGCCCTCACAATATTTTAAGATCTCAATAAGGACAGTAGAAAGTGTTGTTTTATTTGTGAAATAGAACAATCCGCGCGCTAAGTAGTTTCCATTATCACCCACAGATGGCGGGTTAATTCCACACATATGCTTGATGGGTTTCAAAATGTATCTTTGTGTCCGAACGTACACTTAAGTATAGGACAATGTGTAGGACCGAGATAAAACATGGCCGTTACACTGGTTGGCAAAATGGGGAGTCCATTGGGGTCAGCCCCGGACATGCAAATCCTGGCGTCGTTATCGCGAAAGCTTCTTGCTAAATTGAGTCGGCTGCTCATTAAAGCCGTCCAATCAGGGCAGGACGACCCATCAATATTGCAAGCGGTGTCCCTGCGCCGCTGAATATTTCACGAGTGTCGCGCTAGCGGAACAAATTTCGAAGCCTAATCTGAAAGCAAAGATGGCCGAGCAATTTCGAACAATTAGTCGGCTGCCCGCTGATTGTCTCCACGCGCTGATGACATCACTTTTAATTTCGCTGGACGTTTTTGGTGACACGGATGGGTGAAAATTCATGAGCAGTCCAAATAACTTTATTGCCCTCTCATTGATTTGGTTGTTTCACTCGCTCCCCATTGTTAGCTCCCGCGGTGATTTAATGGAACCAAAGGTTATTGCTTGACCTAACTCCATCTATTGATCCAAATTGGAATTATCAAACGCTACTTGATTAATTTGGTTTTTCAGGTACAATTTTGGTTCTTAAGGTTGTTATAGGTATACCTAAGAACCTTAAGAACCCAAAATAGGTTGAAATTAGTTATTAATTTTCTTTATGTACTCTCACTTATGGGCTTTAAATTATTTAAATTCCCAAAAAAATTAAACATTTAAAAAATATTATACTTTAAGGACCTTATGATATTGTATTTGATAATAAATTTAAAAGTTTTATTAGGATTTGATTAAAATAAAGTTATAGCATTCTCTTTTGAAATATTGTAAATTCTTTCCAAGCGATTAGCTTTGGATCTCAATAATTATTCTGAAATTCCTCAACAATAAATGTGGAATATTAGTTTTAGGACGTCATCGAATAAGTAGAAGTTCATTTTCCAAGTGTCTTTAATGTAATTTGCATATTTGCATAATGGCACTTGCTAGTTCATTAAGTGAATGAAAACATTATTGAAAATTTCGACACAACACTTCATTTTAATAAATTGAAACTATCTCAGACGGTATGATTATTTTCAAAACTAAACAATTTGTTTGCTGCCCTTACTGCAATGATAAATGGGAGGACCTGGCTCATCATTGGTGAATCCTCCCAGCGGTTTCGTCAGTTTAATCTTTTTAAAGAGAACTGTTTCTTTATTTGGTTCTGATTGGTTAAGTCAAGGCCTAGAAGACCTTGAGTCTCCATTGCTTTAAGACAACTGTTGAAAGTTTACTTGGTCTGAAAAAAGCTATCAAATCAGTATCTAAAATAATAGAACAACTTCGCTTTAAACTGAATATTTTTATCTTTGTTTTTCAATGAAATTTCGATCACTCAATGCAACGTTGCCATATATATATTTAATACCAAAAGATAATGTAGAAGTTGTTGAGAAGAACCTACATGGCTTGTGCCAAGGCAAGAGCCAAGCTGGCTGGCAGGTGCTGAGAAGGAAGAAAAGGAATCTGATAAGGAGAGAGGCGCCGCTTTGTGAAGCTCGTACTCCATCTGACCAATTATGGTCAAAGCCTCCCCCTCTTCCTGCATAGGCCCATTCACACTCTCTCGTCGAGTTCTCCATTCATCTGGGCCAGTAAAATGAGCAATTTCTCAAAACACACTCTTGACTCTATATTGTAACATAGAGTATTAGGAAAAACAAACTTCAGGATGACACAGCAATTTATTTAATGTAAAAACACAAAGTAAAATGGATAAAAAAAAATACAAGATAATCAATGAAAGAAGTTTAAGCACAGTAATAACATATATAAAAATCGAAATTAATAATCTGTTAATTAAATAATAAATACTTTACTACATAACTTTTTTCCTATTGGAGCGTGACCCAGAACTTGCAAATATTGTAGATATTGACATGGATCTGACGTACTTCTGCCAAGGATTCCCTCAGAGTCTTGGAATTCTGTCCCTAGTATCTTTGCGTCCTTTCTCTTGCGGCGTGAAGAGCGGCTTTGTCGTCAAATCGTCTATAAGGACATTGTCATTTTGGTAGGAAATCTTGACTTTGACACGGCGGTGGAATCCTGGAGTCACTCTTTGAAAATGTAGATCACAGCACCATTGGCTTCAAGGTCTTCTTGGCGATCTTCAGTTTGTATTCCCTAATCTACCCAGCATCTCAACCAAATGTCACGTGGAAAATTAAGATAGATAAACTTCAGGATGACACAGCAATTTATTTAAGTCATAATCACAAACTAAAATTGCTGAAATACAAGAGAAGCAATGAAGGAAGTTTACGCAGAATAATAAAATATATAAACATGTCAAAATTAATAATCTGTTAATTAAATAATTAATACTTTGCTACAATACCTCACCCATAGCCTATAATCATAACTAATCCTGGTCTTTTCTGGAAGTAGTCGCTTATCAGAAACTCTGCCATGTCAGGACAAGTCCTTATAAGTCTTTCAATTGAAACAAAGTCTCTTATTAGAGGAGAAAACATTGAAAATATGATACTAAGATATTGGATTGAAAATATCAAGGGCTTCCAGGTATAAGTTTGTTGCTAAAATTTTAAAAAGAAATCTATTCTTAGAGCCTGACGTTTGCAATTTAATATTGATACATTATTTTATTGAATAATACAAAGATAGTTAAAAATACGATAATAGAACAATACGATAACAATGGGATACTTATTTTAGTGTTTAATGATCACGTTTGTGTACAATCATGTATAAACAAAATTCGTTAAAAATATAGAAAAATGTTTAAAATAAGAAAAAAGAATGAATACATAAAAATTTATCTATCAGTTTTCAGTTTAATAAAATCCTATTTGATTTCTTGAATTTTTGATCCATCAGCGTATTATGTATTATTTGAGTTTAACGGTTTCTTCAATGGTTTAGAAAGTTGAAAAACATCGAGTATAAGAGTACGTAATGACGGACCTCTTGTGCCTGGAATATTTAAGAAAGGATTGGGAGAATGATACACTCATGGACAAAACTTAAGGAAGTGGAAAGTCTAATGTTACTGGTCGTCTGTTTTTTTAAGGACCCAGAGTCAATTATATATTATTTTAGTAAGCATTCCTCTTTGAAACACTTCAATTGAATGGAACAATATATTTCTGCTAAATCAAATTGTCCACAATCAATAATTTTGTTATAAAGATTCCATTGACATTCTAATATCTAAAAAGTCGGTGGACGAGTGGGCAACACCCTCGATTCCCGACAGCCATGAACCGGGATTGAATCCCGCGTTAAAATTTTGTTTAATATGTGAATAACCTTCACCTATTATTCACTGTTTCAATTATCATAAACTAGGTTGCTCTTGTTGAGCGGTACCTAATAAAGTGATTTTGAAACCGGCGGTTCTAATATCTCCCCAGAACGTTCCAAACGTGAAATTCCAGAAGTTTCACACAATGAAGTAAATTGCAAATTTAAATCATTCCGCTGGTGTCGGGTGTTCAGGGCGGCAAGTCTTTGTCGCGACTTTGTAAGCTGAGCGGATGGGGAGAGGTTCCTTTGTACACATCGTCCTGTAGACGGCCGTTGGTAGATCCGTCTCAATTCTGCCGATCAAAAATATAGATAAATATATTTAGTAAGAGGCTAAATGTTTATTACAACAACAACAGCTTTATTAGGACATTTCCGTCCTGTAAGTACTCGACATACATAATTTTCATGGAGAAATGGGGGGGGGGGGGGGGCATAAACAAAGGAGAGAAGAGAAAATGAAAAGAAAATCAGAATATTCAACATAACTATACAAATTAACTATGGAAGGAAATTGTTCTGTAATTTTAGTTCTTAGAGAGGGGGGTCGGTGGAAGGCTGGTTAAACCGTTTGGTTTACGACCACTACGACCCGGGTTCGATCCCCGCATTGGACACTTTTTTCTGTTTAAAAAAAATGCTCCAATGGCCCCCCGATTCTTGCAAAAGTCCAACCCCACCAGCGAGTGCAAGTAACCAAACGGGGCTCTGGCACATTTGTAAGTGCAAAGTCGAACTGCTTTCACATGTGTAGACATGTGGTACGCTTACAGTAAAAAGCAGTCGCTAACTACCCACCATGATTATCATGGCCTGTACCACGTGTACTAGGGATAAGCAAAAAAAAAAAAAAAACCTTGTTCTCTAACGCTTTATGAAAGTTAAACAATTCTATCGCTATATATTTTTCTCTGACATTATTCTGATTAACTGAACTAGATTCAGATGGACTTGAATAATGTTGAATGTTTATTAATGAATTTATCTTGCAATAATAAAAGGTCTTTGTCTGATGTCCATGAAAGGTATCCTCCACAGAGATAAATGCAGTAATATAGAGTACAGCACTTTTTTGGCTTGTTGCCTTAAGTATAGATGTTCAGAATTCCAAGATTTATATTCTCAGTTCTATTCTAGTATGGGAAAGCTTCGTTGACCGAACGTTCTGTGAGATTGTTGAATGACAGGCTGCTGCACCGATTCATGTTGTACAGCTTCAGCGCCAAATTGCTCGGAGGCACTAAAGCTGGTAGTTACAAGCACTTTCCATAGCGACACAAATAACCTTTATATATATAAAGCAGTCGTAGATGTACAGCCTACATCATACTGACAAGGGCCAACAGCCTGAAACGCGTACATGATTGGCTTTTCCTGATATATCAAGAAAATAGGTTGGCAAAATATCACGGAACAATATCTTTTTAATTTTAATATCAACACCTGACCTTTTCTTATATTTGTTTGAATTAGTTTTCACACACACAAACAAGAATAATACAAAAGTAAAATTGTAACTGAGAGAGATGAGGTGGTATATTAAGAAAAAGGCAGTCCTAATGGTACAACTGAGAATTGTTCATGGCTTGCGCCATCTTCCCAAATAAGACTCAACTCTAATTGTTGACTTTTATCACAGAATATTTTAACCATCTGATCCCAGTACAATTCCACGTTATTATTTTTCAAATAGTTTGTGTCTTCTCGCACTTCTGGCCTTAAATATCCGTTTCTCGACATATTAGGGAGCCTCTAGGAACAGCCTTTTTGGTCGTTGAGGTGCTGTCTGCCCCACGGGAACGTGGTTTGCTTAGTTGATCAAGAATGGATATTTGGCCACTCTTCTGCAATAAATAAACATTTTAGGATGAATTTGACACTTCAAGGTTGGAAAGTTAGAAGAACTCTATCTTTATCATGACACATACATCAAATTTTTTAACATTAGAAGGAATTGGATGTCTGTAGAAGCATTTGGAATATAAGTCAAAATAGGGAGAGTGTTGATATACACATGTATTTAATAGCAATATTTGTCATTTCGTGCTAGGAAACCATTCAACATGTATTAGAATAATGTACTGCTCAAAGATTTTTGGTCCGAAAGCTTAATCAATCATCACTTCGCCTTAAAATGAAGTTTTATATTGAAGTTTTTTTTTTTATTGATTTCTCTCGAATTCTTAATAAACTTTCACTCGAGCTTCGAATGATTGCATAAATAGCAGAATTAACATTTTGCTTTGAGCGATGGTGGGGAATTGCAACAAGAAATTAGATAAGTCACTATGAAATGCGAAAAATACATTTTGAAAAAAAAAAGTTTTTTTTACTGAATATATTAGAAAGACATTCCTTCAAAATTACTTTTCTCTCTTTGAACTAAAACACACACATAAAAAAATGCTAATTCGTAAACACAAGTTTTCTTCTATTATTTGGAACTTCGGATTAAAACAAATCCTCAAATTGGAGCCACACGACCAAAAAACAAACCACACTTCGAAGAATAAAAAAAAATCCACTTTCAAAGAACATTAACCGGATCTGGCCATTTAGTCGGCACTTTTGGCCGCTTACAAAATCCTCAAGAAAATTCAAGTTGTAAAAACAGTCGGCTGAGATTTATTTGCTTATTTCCTAAAGCTGTGAGAGGTTTTAATCGCCTTAATAGAGGGTTTTTAAAAAGGGGAAAGAGTGTTTCGAAGAAAGAGGTCGTCTGTTTATTTAATCCAGGGCCGTGCGGTCCCTTTATAGCCCCCTTCCTGGCCAGGATAATGGTCCCCTTCATGGGGAACCTGTTTGTGTTCTTCGTACTGGAACACGATTCGATTTGATTTCCAAAACAGAGCGCACAAAGCCCGTCTCCGTCACCCGACTCCACTTAAAATTAGCCTTCCGCCGCCTCCCCCCTCCCTCCCTTTTAGGGGTCTATTCTTGCTAATCCCGCACAAAGCCTGGAGTAACGAGGGGCCGTACCTAAATTAGGGGTCTCATTATGAGGCGAGGGGAGGAGTTGGTTAAACGGCGGGGTCATTAGAGAGGGAGGACATTGTCGCGTTGAGGACGTTTTCAAAGAGTTGACAGATGGTGAGGTTTTCTTGTTGAGAGCTCTTAACTTGGGTAAAGTGTGCGCACTTGTACCGCTTTCTCTCCCATTCGGAACCAATGGGATGAAAGTAAACCGACAAAGTGTTATCTGGACTGATGGAAGACCATTTGGTACCCCGGGGAGCTGTCAATATAGTGCTTCCCTTTATTTACTTCTTTCACGCTTGGAAATGTCTTTATGGATTTATCACGGTTTGTGTACGTACCACTATTATATGTAACGATGCTACGAGAATACTGATGCTAAGTGTATCTGTTATTTCAGTAATAATTTTCATTACAAGCTTTCGGATATGGCTGTTCTTCAACAGATGCATCGAAAAGGCTAGAAAGATGCTCTAAATTATTTATATTTACAACTGATATATATCCCAACACAAAGGTACTCCCAGTTCCACCAGAGGACTGTCCATTGAGATAATACATCCAACACATTCCTCTTTATTCACAGAATCCACTGCTCGCGATTAGTTCTCTAAGTTCACATTTTGAGCGAAGATGTTCCCGGTATTGACAGATGTTTACTTTTACGGGTTACACACAAAAACATTAGATATTAAAAAGGCATATATTGGATTGAATAAAATATTTATTTGCCAATATTTCGGTTGGCTGAACGATTTTTATTCAATCTAATATATGCCTTTTTACTATCTAATGATTTAAGTATGGATTTCTCTATTTTCAGAACACAAAAATATAAATTACTAGGGTTTAAAGTAGAAGTAATTTAACCCACAGAAACGTGTATACGCTCAGAAGTAGAACAACAACAAAAATGAAGGACGTAAATATAAAAAACACACGATGAGTTAGAACAAAACCAGTACTTATCTCTTATTGCAACGTGGAGTGGACACACAGGTATGCCAGGAGATCGTCAGATAGAGACATAGAGAATACGTTTTCTCCTGGAAGAGTCATCCCAATACCTATGAACCCCTCTATGTACAAACATGTGGCCACATTCGCTCAATATATATCTGTGATGGTTTCGTCACCAGACGACACATGTGTGACTGACATGTGCGACAGACGAGCCCACGGACGAGGACAGCTACAAGAAGAAACACCGACGGAACCGCACCACTTTCACCACATTCCAGCTGCACGAGTTGGAGCGGGCCTTCGAGAAGTGCCACTACCCGGACGTCTACAGCCGCGAGGAGCTGGCTCTCAAAGTCAACCTGCCCGAGGTTCGCGTCCAGGTAAGTCTTTCAACACATTCTCTTTAGTTACCCAGAAATTATTTGAAGAAGGAAAAATAAAAATCAGGTAAAAGGTTTCTTTTAATTTTGAAAAATTGTACATAGAGTATCAGCCCGTTGAAGAACAGTATATTTTCTCGAAAACTTGCAAATTCAAAATTAAAAGAAACTTTTTACCTGATTTTTATTTTTCCTTCTTCAAACATTCTCTTTAGTTTCAACAATTACAACAGTTGGTAGTTTAAAGCTTTCATTTCTTTTCACTGGTTCAGCTCTCGCGCCGTGGTCAGGAAATTACACTCATGGACAAAACCATCCAAAAACACAATCCACACATCCAATAATTGCCTTAACACAACACAAGATGAAATCACGCATATAATATTTGGTTGCCCTTGCTTGGGGGACTTATCCTTGTTTGAACCTGATAGTCAACAAATATATAACTTGATCAAAGTTCCCTCTTTGGTTTATATACATTCTACAAGGCCGAAGTCACCATTCTGAGGAGATTAATGGAGTCGCCGAATGTCGTGGTCCATTTGAATGAGGAAAGTGAAGACTAGAACGCGGCTTGTTCCACACTCGTCTTTTCAGTGATACGCTAACTTTGACACGGTGTGGCTACTGGACATATGTTGGACCTGGAGGCTGTTGTTGGGTTCTTTGCTGTCTGGAGTATTGGGGCTCTATCTGTGCTTCCTTCCTGCGTTGAATCTGTATAAGACCGGTGGTCGTAATAAAGCTATGTGTGCCTTAACACGTCCGTCTGACGCCGAAAATGATTGTAATAAATAGATACTGTGGCGCGTAAAACCCGGTCTCCTGGAGCGTCAATAAATAATTGATATTATAAACGAAGATTATGGGCTTTATCTTGCCCACACTAAAATTATTGATTTTGTCTAGTCAAGCGAAGATTGTAAATTCTTGTTTAATTGAACGAAGATTGTAGATTCTTGTATAGTCGAACAAAGATTGTAGATTCTTGTCTAATTGAACGAAGATTGTAGATTCTCATCTAGCCTACACACGAAGCTGGTGGATCTGTGAGATTCGCCTCAGAGGTAGCTGGACAGAAGATCTGTTTCCTGCAGTAGATGAGTTCTTGTCTAGCGCTCATGGCACGCCAAGTTCACTCTTGTTTGACCCACAGGCAGCAGATGGATGGTTGTTGAATGCACCCAGTATCCCATATTTGGTACCCAAATGATGATTGGTTCTTGACCCCACTGAGAAAGAGGTCTAACAGCTCCAACAGGTGTGGTTCCAGAACCGCAGAGCAAAATGGCGGCGGCAGGAGAAGATGGAGAATCAGAATGCTCTAAGGAGTCTGGGACATCTGAGTCCTCCTCCTGGACTAGGTCCGCAGTCCCCGAGCCCCACCACAACGCTGGACTCCTGGGTGAGCCTGCCTGGGTTCCTGGGGAGTCCAGCCGTCTATCCGAGCTACCTCGCCAATCCGCTCAACCTCTCCCTGGCTCCACCGGCCAAGACTGCCGACGGCCTGGACCTCAGATCCCATAGCATCGCCTCCCTCAGGTCAAAGGCCCGTGAACACGAAGATTTTCTGCACAAGAGCTTCTCCCTCGCCTAACCTGGCATATAAGTCTGAACCCCAACAACTTGTACAGACACCTATTACTTGATTTTGTCCAAGGTCTTAACAAGAACTAGCAATGAATCTCTTTTTTACTAAATGATATAGTGAGCGAACAAGCTTTCGAATAATAATTTTTAAAAACGGGCTCTTCGGCGATCATCATTAACCATGAAAGCCAGTCGTAGAACCAATTTTAGCTTGAAAGCTCATACTTATATACCTTAATAAAAAAGATAGTCATTGCTAGTGTTTATTATAACCTTAGATATAATCATTTCTAATGGTTCAATCATTTCTCTAAACTTTGTGTCCATTCGTTGCAATAAACTAACAGTAAATATATAATATATTCAAAGCCTTTTTGAATATATTTTAGTTTCATATAAGATTCTCCTGGGATATTTATAAATTAATTAAAATATATGTGGAGAAAAATATTTTAATTTATATTTGAAAATATTTAAATTTGATATTTAAAAATTCGTGTTTATTTCTATCTTTTAAAAGTGGAATGAATATATTGTTTTTAAAAAATAAATATATGTAATATTATTTTTACGATTTATAGTTTCATACTTATTTATATTTTTCAAATGTACGAACGGAAATTTTTAAATATATTAAATTATATATGTAGCCTTAATCTAATAAAATAATTTTAATATTAAAATTCCGTGTTTATGACATAATATATATATACAAATAACTCTATTCTAACTGACTGAAATGTCTATAAAATACACATTTAGAAAATTTCATATAATTATAATTTGAATTGACTTCTCTGTCTCAAAAAAATAAAATAAAATAAATAATAAATATATATATTAGCTGCTATTAAATATAATAAGAATAATGAATTATAACAAATTAAATGTTATATATAACCGCGACATTTATATTTTAAATTTTAAAATATTTCCAGTTCATATTTATACAAGAATTTCAGCAAATATATTTCCTGAAAATCTTTATAAACTTATTTTAGTGAAGCACAAGTTAAAATAAATTTCAAAAGAGGTAATGCATATATTTATATTTAAAATATTTTCATTTTCCTTGTTAATCACATCTCATCAATAAAAAAGAAATTGAAATATGGCGAATTTGATCAATTCAATAAAATAAAAATAAGTCGATATTTATAATAAAATTCTAAATTTTAAATATGTATGATTAATATATCAATTAGTTCAATTTTTCAAAGTAAAACTTTATTACCTTCTCTTAGTAAAAATGTACAGTCATAGAATATATTTTATATAAATATAATTAAGTATTTATTTTTTTCAAATTATATTTTAATAGCAGGATTGAAAAAAATCTACTTTAAATATTTTATTAAATTTAAACTCACACATTCTTCTGATATCATAATAAAAACACGCTCTCGCACACTATATATATGCTATAAATTGTTACATATATACTCTCCTCTGTACAGTGTTTCATAGATGTGTATATTGTACATTCTGTATTTATTGTTTTCTATGTGTATATTTACCATTCATATCTTGTACATATATATTCTAACATATCAATTGAACTTGCATGAAGCGCAAAGAGAACTCTACCATAATAAATTGGATGTATGACGTTGGGTATTATCAAAACTGTAGATGACCTAAAATAGTTCTTTTTGTTCTTTTTTATTTAATGAAAAGTGCAAGCATCAAGATAATAAAAACGGTGAAAAAAGGGAATAAAATTTCATAAAGATATTAGATTCTTTATTTGTTTTTAATATAAATATAATAAAACGTAATCACACTATTAATTTATCTGCTCTCTTTATGATGATAATGCTAATTAGAAATTTAAATAAAAAATAATATTTTATATTTTTTAATATAAAAAGCAAAAAAATAATATTTGAGTTTTTTCATATTAAAATTATATTTTCAAATGTGTTTATTCAATAAGATTAATATATTAATATTAAAATTTATTTGTATATATTTTCTTTTTACACGCTCTAATTTAGTATATTTCATAGATATTTTAATTTAAAAGTTTTTGATCTACTAAAACTTTCACGGATTTTTTAAACAAATATTTTAGAAAGAAACATTTATGCATTTTAAATTTAAATATTGCCCTCAAGGCTATAGAATGAAAGTTCGGATGAAAACCTGATTTTTCGAGAAGAATTGTTTTCTTTATATTAATAAAGAATTGATTTTCTTTTTACCTTTGGAATTATGGAAATTGGAGCAGATATATTGCTATGAATATATTTTCGTTTTTTATTACATTCTTTATCAATAGGTAATTTGAAAGATTGTACATTTTAGCTGTGAAATAAGATGGATATCTATTTTCTTTTTTTCAAGATTGTATATTTGGAAGCCTATAATATTTCCCTTCTGTCAGAACAATACCAACACAGCATCCATTACATGTTAATAATAAACAATATATACGTAATTAGTGTGGTGAATATTGTATTATTTAACACAACATAATTTCAGTAATTGAATTCAGAGGCTAAATTAATCACAACAATATAAAAAGATACCCTAAATATTAAATCTATACACAATAAGCTTTTCATGAAAAACCCTTTCTATCGACAAAAATTTATAAAAATTCAGGTTTAATATAAATTTATAAGTATCTTAAGATAAGAGAGATAAAACAATACACAAAAAACTGAGTAAAAGTTTTCACAATTATAATATTTGCATTCAATAATTTTAAGATAAGTAATATTTTTAGGACATGATGATCAGTCAATTTAAAATAACAACTCCACGTATACCATTCGCTCTATGCTAACCCTACACGTCATATGTCATTTTATAAGACATCTATTCATAGATCAAAATATCTCCAGAAGCTTACTGCCCTTCTTGATATTCATAATATAAAATATTTGTAGAAGTAGAAACACAAATCGGGGAGAAAAGAGCTTGCTTTATGAAAGGATCGTACAAGCCGTAACCGTTTAAAGGCATCTTGCCTGAAGCTTGTACGAATGTTCTCTTGTACAAGCCTTTCTCCCAAGCTTGTGTTCCTTCTTCTATAGTAAATAGGAAGATTAGCATTGTTCCAATAAAATATTTATCTCTGTGGATTGATTCAACAATACACCCATCAAGTAAATGTTCGACATTGAATCTAGGTTCATGGAGTGAAATGAATCCAAAACATTTTTTTAGCTTTGAATTTCATAATTCTTAACAATTTTGTATCATGTTTATTGACATTATGGGCTATTGGATATAAGCCTGAATTGTCAGTAGTGTGTGTGTCTGTATGTTCGGAATTTATCCAGCAGGGTCTATTTCTGATCTTTTATTTCCCTCTTTATCATATTGTATGACCTTTTCGGCTAATTTGGCAAATATTTCGGTAATTATTGGCAAAAACACACGTAAGAATTGATAGTAGTATCAATAAAACACTTTTAAACATATAAAAACATGCTAATATTATAATCCCTTCGGTAAAATTATAAATAAAATACAATTCTCGCTGAAGGAAGAGTTATTTTTTTAATAAACTCTTCACTCACAGATAATTGTCTTTTACTTATAAAAACATCATGTAGCAGGCGCATGTGGTGTGCGTGTGCTTAAAAAATTATCAAATTATTTATTGGTTCCTATCTAGTGAGGATAGTTTTAGAACAGATGTGTAAATAAATCCCTTTTCAAACAAAGGCTCACGTGCACATGGGAAAAGGGAGAAAAAATTACTGTATTATTTTGTTGCTGTATGGCGAATCCATACAGGGCAATGCGCCCTAATAAAAGCCTTTTTGTTGTTGTTGTTATTGGTTCCTATCAACTTAAAAAGTCAAAGATTTACATACTTTAATTCTTAGCAGATAAGAGGTTATCTAGTTGCATTACCAGTTCTTCTGATCAGCAGAAAATTTGAAATAATCGATAGTAAATGAACAAGAAGATTACTTGAAGTCATCTAATGGCCACTATGGCTCACCACCAAGGCTCTATATAACTGATTACCTTTTTATTTTATTGATACTTGTGTTTTACCTCCTTTGACTCCGGGACGAATCGCTAAAAGAGGAGATGGTTTTGTTGTTCATGATGATAAATAACAAGTGTATTATCAGTGTATTGATGATAATTATTATTGAAAGGTCTATCTACTGAAAACTCATATTCCAACACCACTTTCAATAATGATATTTACCAAACATCTAGAAAACCTCTTACAAATATATTCTCTTGAATTTTCCCTCAACCTTATATGCTACAAATAAAGAGAGGACTTTTAAAGATCATATGACCAATGTTCCATTGGGAGGATTGAGAGAAGAAGAACAGCATGTTGGGACATCTTGTCTGACACTCAGAGAGGATAGAGGTATTACTGTGGGATGGATGGAGGGGGAATGGTGAAAGAATGGAAGTGATTGTACAATTTTCTGAAGGAACCCTACGATACCATCAAAAGACTAGCCATAGAAAGGAAGCTCTGAGAGGACAGGAATACTGCCAGCCACCTACCTATGGCTTGTTGAGGAGACATAGATAGACCCTACGATACCATCAAAAGACTAGCCATAGAAAGGAAGCTCTAAGAGGACAGGAATACTGACATCCACCTACCTATGGCTGGTTGAGGAGAAATAGATAGACCCTACGATACCATCAAAAGACTAGCCATAGAAAGGAAGCTCTGAGAGGACAGGAATACTGCCAGCCACCTACCTATGGCTGGTTGAGGAGACATAGATAGACCCTACGATACCATCAAAAGACCAGCCATAGAAAGGAAGCTCTGAGAGGACAGGAATACTGCCAGCCACCAACCTATGTCTGGTTGAGGAGAAATAGATAAACCCTACGATACCATTAAAAGACTAGCCATAGAAAGGAAGCTCTGAGAGGACAGGAATACTGCCAGCCACCTACCTATGGCTTGTTGAGGAGACATAGATAGACCCTACGATACCATCAAAAGACTAGCCATAGAAAGGTAGCTCTGAGAGGACAGGGATACTGCCAGCCACCAACCTATGGCTTGTTGAGGAGACATAGATAGACCCTACGATACCATCAAAAGACTAGCCATAGAAAGGTAGCTCTGAGAGGACAGGGATACTGCCAGCCACCAACCTATGGCTTGTTGAGGAGACATAGATAGACCCTACGATACCATCAAAAGACCAGCCATAGAAAGGAAGCTCTGAGAGGACAGGAATACTGCCAGCCACCTACCTATGGCTTGTTGAGGAGACATAGATAGACCCTACGATACCATCAAAAGACTAGCCATAGAAAGGTAGCTCTGAGAGGACAGGAATACTGCCAGCCACCTACCTATGGCTTGTTGAGGAGACATAGATAGACCCTACGATACCATCAAAAGACTAGCCATAGAAAGGAAGCTCTGAGAGGACAGGAATACTGACATCCACCTACCTATGGCTGGTTGAGGAGAAATAGATAGACCCTACGATACCATCAAAAGACTAGCCATAGAAAGGAAGCTCTGAGAGGACAGGAATACTGCCAGCCACCTACCTATGGCTGGTTGAGGAGACATAGATAGACCCTACGATACCATCAAAAGACCAGCCATAGAAAGGAAGCTCTGAGAGGACAGGAATACTGCCAGCCACCAACCTATGTCTGGTTGAGGAGAAATAGATAAACCCTACGATACCATTAAAAGACTAGCCATAGAAAGGAAGCTCTGAGAGGACAGGAATACTGCCAGCCACCTACCTATGGCTTGTTGAGGAGACATAGATAGACCCTACGATACCATCAAAAGACTAGCCATAGAAAGGTAGCTCTGAGAGGACAGGGATACTGCCAGCCACCAACCTATGGCTGGTTGAGGAGAGATAGATAGACCCTACGATACCATCAAAAGACTAGCCATAGAAAGGTAGCTCTGAGAGGACAGGAATACTGCCAGCCACCAACCTATGTCTGGTTGAGGAGAAATAGATAGACCCTACGATACCATCAAAAGACTAGCCATAGAAAGGTAGCTCTGAGAGGACAGGGATACTGCCAGCCACCTACCTATGTCTGGTTGAGGAGAGATAGATAGACCCTACGATACCATCAAAAGACTAGCCATAGAAAGGTAGCTCTGAGAGGACAGGGATACTGCCAGCCACCTACCTATGGCTTGTTGAGGAGACATAGATAGACCCTACGATACCATCAAAAGACCAGCCATAGAAAGGAAGCTCTGAGAGGACAGGAATACTGCCAGCCACCTACCTATGGCTTGTTGAGGAGACATAGATAGACCCTACGATACCATCAAAAGACTAGCCATAGAAAGGTAGCTCTGAGAGGAAAGGAATACTGCCAGCCACCAACCTATGGCTGGTTGAGGAGACATAGATAGACCCTACGATACCATCAAAAGACTAGCCATAGAAAGAAAGCTCTGAGAGGACAGGAATATTGCCAGCCACCAACCTATGGCTGGTTGAGGAGAAATAGATAGACCCTACGATACCATCAAAAGACTAGCCATAGAAAGGAAGCTCTGAGAGGACAGGAATACTGCCAGCCACCAACCTATGGCTGGTTGAGGAGACATAGATAGACCCTACGATACCATCAAAAGACTAGCCATAGAAAGAAAGCTCTGAGAGGACAGGAATATTGCCAGCCACCAACCTATGGCTGGTTGAGGAGAAATAGATAGACCCTACGATACCATCAAAAGACTAGAGATAGAAAGGTATCTCTGAGAGGACAGGAATACTGCCAGCCACCAACCTATGGCTGGTTGAGGAGAAATAGATAAATTCCACGACAAAATTGTTAAAAAAATGGCAAGGTTTCTCTGCAACAAGGCAAAAAATAGGTAGCAATATTAAAAGAAATAATTTGGAAACAACTAATCAAGACAATAAAGTGAGACAATTAACAACGCCATATAGCAACAAAGTAAACAATAGGTATCGATAATCAACAATGATATTAAAGATAACCAATAATGGCAAAAGAAAGAGACAACTTACAACGCTATATAGCAACAAGACAAAAAATAGGTAGCGATAATCAACAATGATTTTAAAAAATAACCAATAATGGGAAAAGAAAGAGACAACTAACAACGCTATATAGCAACAAGTCAAACAATATATGATAATTTCCAACAATTACATTTAATAAAAATTTAACCATGAAAAAAGAGAGACACAATTAACAACGCCATATAGTAACAAGGCAAACAATGGGCAGAAAATATACCAAGGTATAGATGGGAGGCTAGGTTGAAGATCTCAGCTCTATTACGAGTTGAAGTTGAACGAGAATGATTGTGAATTGGTCACTGAAGCTTTTTGATTTCTCTCGGAAAGCCTATATGCTAAAAATGAACAGATATTTTGAAAGACGTTAATATTTTGCGATTGATAATATATTTTTATACCCATACAAAAAGGTTATAATAGTTCAATTAAAATATGTTTAATGTCAATATGTATATATTTTTTATTAATTTTTATGTTAGGACAGCTGCACGTGGTGTCTGTTACTCAGGTCAGAGGCGATCATTTCATATTAGAGCTAAATCAGTAGCCTACTACTGGGTAGTGCGGGAGGTAATGACAAAAGAAGATACATTCTACTTCATCCAGTCATGATGGATGTCAAATCTCCTTTGATGAGCTCTTCTCATCCCCAGCAGACACAATCTCAAACTCTGAAGGTTTTATACACTAATATGATGTGTCACCATGGAGTGTCGTTAAGCAGCTCGATCGAGGAGTCCAACCAACAAAGAATGTCACCAAGCAGCTCGACCGAGAAGTCTAACCAACAAAGAATGTCACCAAGCAGCTCGACCGAGGAGTCCAACCAACAAAGAATGTCACCGAGCAGCTCGACCGAGGAGTCCAACCAACAAACAGAGAATCTCACCGAGCAGCTCGACCGAGTAGTCCAACCAACAAAGAATGTCACCGAGCAGTTAGACCGAACAGTCCAACCAACAAAGAATGTCACCGAGCAGTTCAACCAACATTGTCACCAAGCAGTCCAACCAACAAACAATGTCACCGAGCAGTCCAACCAACAAAGAATGTCACCGAGCAGTTCAACCAACAATGTCACCAAGCAGTCCAACCAACAAACAATGTCACCGAGCAGTCCAGCCAACAAAGAATGTCATCGAGCAGTTCAAACAACAAACAATGTCACCAAGCAGTCCAACCAACAAACAATGTCACCAAGCAGTCCAGCCAACAAAGAATGTCATCGAGCAGTTCAAACAACAAACAATGTCACCAAGCAGTCCAACCAACAAACAATGTCACCAAGCAGTCCAACCAACAAACAATGTCATCGAGCAGTCCAACCAACAAACAATGTCATCGAGCAGTTCAACCAACAATGTCACCAAGCAGTCCAACCAACAAACAATGTCACCGAGCAGTCCAACCAACAAACAATGTCATCGAGCAGTCCAACCAACAAACAATGTCATCGAGCAGTTCAACCAACAATGTCACCAAGCAGTCCAACCAACAAACAATGTCACCGAGCAGTCCAACCAACAAACAATGTCATCGAGCAGTTCAACCAACAATGTCACCAAGCAGTCCAACCAACAAACAATGTCATCGAGCAGTCCAGCCAACAAAGAATGTCATCGAGCAGTCCAGCCAACAATGTCACCAAGCAGTCCAACCAACAAACAATGTCATCGAGCAGTCCAGCCAACAAAGAATGTCATCGAGCAGTCCAGCCAACAATGTCACCAAGCAGTCCAACCAACAAACAATGTCATCGAGCAGTCCAGCCAACAAAGAATGTCATCGAGCAGTCCAGCCAACAAAGAATGTCATCGAGCAGTTCAAACAACAATGTCACCAAGCAGTCCAACCAACAAACAATGTCATCGAGCAGTCCAGCCAACAAAGAATGTCATCGAGCAGTCCAGCCAACAAAGAATGTCATCGAGCAGTCCAGCCAACAATGTCACCAAGCAGTCCAACCAACAAACAATGTCATCGAGCAGTCCAGCCAACAAAGAATGTCATCGAGCAGTCCAGCCAACAAAGAATGTCATCGAGCAGTTCAAACAACAATGTCACCAAGCAGTCCAGCCAACAAACAATGTCACCGAGCAGTCCAGCCAACCAACAATGTCACCGAGCAGTTCAAACAACAAACAATGTCACCAAGCAGTCCAACCAACAAACAATGTCACCAAGCAGTCCAACCAACAAACAATGTCACCAAGCAGTCCAACCAACAAACAATGTCACCGAGCAGTCCAGCCAACAAACAATGTCACCGAGCAGTCCAGCCAACAAACAATGTCACCGAGCAGTTCAAACAACAAACAATGTCACCGAGCAGTTCAAACAACAAACAATGTCACCAAGCAGTCCAACCAACAAACAATGTCACCAAGCAGTCCAACCAACAAACAATGTCACCAAGCAGTCCAACCAACAAACAATGTCATCGAGCAGTTCAACCAACAATGTCACCGAGCAGTCCAGCCAACAAAGAATGTCATCGAGCAGTTCAACCAACAATGTCACCGAGCAGTCCAGCCAACAAACAATGTCACCGAGCAGTCCAGCCAACAAAGAATGTCATCGAGCAGTCCAACCAACAAAGAATGTCATCGAGCAGTCCAACCAACAAAGAATGTCACCGAGCAGTCCAGCCAACAAAGAATGTCATCGAGCAGTCCAGCCAACAAAGAATGTCACCGAGCAGTTCAAACAACAAAGAATGTCATCGAGCAGTCCAACCAACAAAGAATGTCATCGAGCAGTCCAACCAACAATGTCACCGAGCAGTTCAACCAACAATGTCACCGAGCAGTCCAACCAACAAAGAATGTCATCGAGCAGTCCAACCAACAATGTCACCGAGCAGTTCAACCAACAATGTCACCAAGCAGTCCAACCAACAAACAATGTCACCGAGCAGTCCAGCCAACAAAGAATGTCATCGAGCAGTCCAGCCAACAAAGAATGTCACCAAGCAGTCCAGCCAACAAAGAATGTCACCAAGCAGTCCAACCAACAAACAATGTCACCGAGCAGTCCAGCCAACAAAGAATGTCATCGAGCAGTTCAAACAACAAAGAATGTCATCGAGCAGTCCAACCAACAAAGAATGTCACCGAGCAGTTCAACCAACAAAGAATGTCACCGAGCAGTTCAACCAACAAAGAATGTCATCGAGCAGTCCAACCAACAAAGAATGTCACCGAGCAGTTCAACCAACAAAGAATGTCACCGAGCAGTTCAACCAACAAAGAATGTCATCGAGCAGTTCAACCAACAAAGAATGTCATCGAGCAGTTCAACCAACAATGTCACCGAGCAGTCCAGCCAACAAAGAATGTCACCAAGCAGTCCAACCAACAAACAATGTCACCGAGCAGTCCAGCCAACAAAGAATGTCATCGAGCAGTTCAAACAACAAAGAATGTCATCGAGCAGTCCAACCAACAAACAATGTCACCGAGCAGTCCAGCCAACAAAGAATGTCATCGAGCAGTTCAAACAACAAAGAATGTCATCGAGCAGTCCAACCAACAAAGAATGTCACCGAGCAGTTCAACCAACAAAGAATGTCACCGAGCAGTTCAACCAACAAAGAATGTCATCGAGCAGTTCAACCAACAAAGAATTTCATCGAGCAGTTCAACCAACAATGTCACCGAGCAGTCCAGCCAACAAAGAATGTCATCGAGCAGTTCAACCAACAATGTCACCGAGCAGTCCAGCCAACAAACAATGTCACCGAGCAGTTCAACCAACAAACAATGTCACCGAGCAGTCCAGCCAACAAAGAATGTCATCGAGCAGTCCAACCAACAAAGAATGTCATCGAGCAGTCCAACCAACAAAGAATGTCATCGAGCAGTCCAACCAACAAAGAATGTCACCGAGCAGTCCAGCCAACAAAGAATGTCACCAAGCAGTCCAGCCAACAAAGAATGTCATCGAGCAGTTCAAACAACAAAGAATGTCATCGAGCAGTTCAACCAACAAAGAATGTCATCGAGCAGTTCAACCAACAATGTCACCAAGCAGTCAAACCAACAAAGAATGTCATCGAGCAGTTCAACCAACAATGTCACCAAGCAGTCCAACCAACAAAGAATGTCACCGAGCAGTCCAGCCAACAAAGAATGTCACCGAGCAGTTCAAACAACAAAGAATGTCACCGAGCAGTCCAACCAACAAAGAATGTCACCGAGCAGTCCAGCCAACAAAGAATGTCATCGAGCAGTTCAAACAACAAAGAATGTCATCGAGCAGTTCAACCAACAAAGAATGTCACCGAGCAGTCCAACCAACAAAGAATGTCACCGAGCAGTCCAACCAACAATGTCACCAAGCAGTCCAACCACAAAGAATGTCACCGAGCAGTCCAACCAACAAAGAATGTCACCGAGCAGTCCAGCCAACAAAGAATGTCATCGAGCAGTTCAAACAACAAAGAATGTCATCGAGCAGTTCAACCAATAATGTCACCGAGCAGTCCAACCAACAATGTCACCGAGCAGTCCAACCAACAATGTCACCGAGCAGTCCAACCAACAAAGAATGTCATCCAGCAGTTCAACCAACAAAGAATGTCATCGAGCAGTTCAACCAACAAAGAATGTCACCAAGCAGTTCGACAGAACAATCAAACCAACAAAGAATGTCACCAAGCAGTTCGACAGAACAGTCAAACCAACAAAGAATGTCACCAAGCAGTTCGACCGAACAGTCCAACCAACAAAGAATACCACCAAGCAGTTCGACAGAACAGTCAAACCAACAAAGAATGTCACCAAGCAGTCCAACCAACAAAGAATGTCACCGAGCAGTTAGACCGAACAGTCCAACCAACAAAGAATGTCACCAAGCAGTTCGACAGAACAGTCAAACCAACAAAGAATGTCACCAAGCAGTCCAACCAACAAAGAAAGTTACCGAGCAGTCCAACAACAATGTCACCGAGCAGTCCAACCAACAATGTCACCGAGCAGTCCAACTAACCAACAATGTCACCGAGCAGTCCAACCAACAATGTCACCGAGCAGTCCAACCAACAATGTCACCGAGCAGTCCAACTAACCAACAATGTCACCGAGCAGTCCAACCAACAATGTCACCGAGCAGTCCAACCAACAATGTCACCGAGCAGTCCAACCAACCAACAATGTCACCGAGCAGTCCAACCAACAAAGAATGTCATCGAGCAGTCCAACCAACAATGTCACCGAGCAGTTCAACCAACAATGTCACCAAGCAGTCCAACCAACAAACAATGTCACCGAGCAGTCCAGCCAACAAAGAATGTCATCGAGCAGTCCAGCCAACAAAGAATGTCACCAAGCAGTCCAGCCAACAAAGAATGTCACCAAGCAGTCCAACCAACAAACAATGTCACCGAGCAGTCCAGCCAACAAAGAATGTCATCGAGCAGTTCAAACAACAAAGAATGTCATCGAGCAGTCCAACCAACAAAGAATGTCACCGAGCAGTTCAACCAACAAAGAATGTCACCGAGCAGTTCAACCAACAAAGAATGTCATCGAGCAGTCCAACCAACAAAGAATGTCACCGAGCAGTTCAACCAACAAAGAATGTCACCGAGCAGTTCAACCAACAAAGAATGTCATCGAGCAGTTCAACCAACAAAGAATGTCATCGAGCAGTTCAACCAACAATGTCACCGAGCAGTCCAGCCAACAAAGAATGTCACCAAGCAGTCCAACCAACAAACAATGTCACCGAGCAGTCCAGCCAACAAAGAATGTCATCGAGCAGTTCAAACAACAAAGAATGTCATCGAGCAGTCCAACCAACAAACAATGTCACCGAGCAGTCCAGCCAACAAAGAATGTCATCGAGCAGTTCAAACAACAAAGAATGTCATCGAGCAGTCCAACCAACAAAGAATGTCACCGAGCAGTTCAACCAACAAAGAATGTCACCGAGCAGTTCAACCAACAAAGAATGTCATCGAGCAGTTCAACCAACAAAGAATTTCATCGAGCAGTTCAACCAACAATGTCACCGAGCAGTCCAGCCAACAAAGAATGTCATCGAGCAGTTCAACCAACAATGTCACCGAGCAGTCCAGCCAACAAACAATGTCACCGAGCAGTTCAACCAACAAACAATGTCACCGAGCAGTCCAGCCAACAAAGAATGTCATCGAGCAGTCCAACCAACAAAGAATGTCATCGAGCAGTCCAACCAACAAAGAATGTCATCGAGCAGTCCAACCAACAAAGAATGTCACCGAGCAGTCCAGCCAACAAAGAATGTCACCAAGCAGTCCAGCCAACAAAGAATGTCATCGAGCAGTTCAAACAACAAAGAATGTCATCGAGCAGTTCAACCAACAAAGAATGTCATCGAGCAGTTCAACCAACAATGTCACCAAGCAGTCAAACCAACAAAGAATGTCATCGAGCAGTTCAACCAACAATGTCACCAAGCAGTCCAACCAACAAAGAATGTCACCGAGCAGTCCAGCCAACAAAGAATGTCACCGAGCAGTTCAAACAACAAAGAATGTCACCGAGCAGTCCAACCAACAAAGAATGTCACCGAGCAGTCCAGCCAACAAAGAATGTCATCGAGCAGTTCAAACAACAAAGAATGTCATCGAGCAGTTCAACCAACAAAGAATGTCACCGAGCAGTCCAACCAACAAAGAATGTCACCGAGCAGTCCAACCAACAATGTCACCAAGCAGTCCAACCACAAAGAATGTCACCGAGCAGTCCAACCAACAAAGAATGTCACCGAGCAGTCCAGCCAACAAAGAATGTCATCGAGCAGTTCAAACAACAAAGAATGTCATCGAGCAGTTCAACCAATAATGTCACCGAGCAGTCCAACCAACAATGTCACCGAGCAGTCCAACCAACAATGTCACCGAGCAGTCCAACCAACAAAGAATGTCATCCAGCAGTTCAACCAACAAAGAATGTCATCGAGCAGTTCAACCAACAAAGAATGTCACCAAGCAGTTCGACAGAACAATCAAACCAACAAAGAATGTCACCAAGCAGTTCGACAGAACAGTCAAACCAACAAAGAATGTCACCAAGCAGTTCGACCGAACAGTCCAACCAACAAAGAATACCACCAAGCAGTTCGACAGAACAGTCAAACCAACAAAGAATGTCACCAAGCAGTCCAACCAACAAAGAATGTCACCGAGCAGTTAGACCGAACAGTCCAACCAACAAAGAATGTCACCAAGCAGTTCGACAGAACAGTCAAACCAACAAAGAATGTCACCAAGCAGTCCAACCAACAAAGAAAGTTACCGAGCAGTCCAACAACAATGTCACCGAGCAGTCCAACCAACAATGTCACCGAGCAGTCCAACTAACCAACAATGTCACCGAGCAGTCCAACCAACAATGTCACCGAGCAGTCCAACCAACAATGTCACCGAGCAGTCCAACTAACCAACAATGTCACCGAGCAGTCCAACCAACAATGTCACCGAGCAGTCCAACCAACAATGTCACCGAGCAGTCCAACCAACCAACAATGTCACCGAGCAGTCCAACCAACCAACAATGTCACCGAGCAGTCCAAACAACAATGTCACCGAGCAGTCCAACCAACAATGTCACCGAGCAGTCCAACCAACAATGTCACCGAGCAGTCCAACCAACAATGTCACCGAGCAGTCCAACCAACAATGTCACCGAGCAGTTCAACCAACCAACAATGTCACCGAGCAGTCCAACCAACAATGTCACCGAGCAGTCCAACCAACAATGTCACCGAGCAGTCCAACCAACAATGTCACCGAGCAGTTCAACCAACCAACAATGTCACCGAGCAGTCCAACCAACAATGTCACCAAGCAGTCCAACTAACCAACAATATCACCAAGCAGTCCAACCAACCAACAATGTCACCGAGCAGTCCAACCAACCAACAATGTCACCAAGCAGTCCAACCAACCAACAAAGTCACCGAGCAGTCCAACCAACAATGTCACCGAGCAGTCCAACAAACAATGTCACCGAGGAGTCCAACCAACCAACAATGTCACCGAGCAGTCCAACCAACAATGTCACCGAGGAGTCCAACCAACCAACAATGTCACCGAGCAGTCCAACCAACAATGTCACCGAGCAGTCCAACCAACAATGTCACCGAGCAGTCCAACCAACAATGTCACCGAGCAGTCCAACCAACCAACAATGTCACCAAGCAGTCCAACCAACCAACAATGTCACCGAGCAGTCCAACCAACCAACAAAGTCACCGAGCAGTCCAACCAACCAACAATGTCACCGAGCAGTCCTACCAATCAACAATGTCACCAAGCAGTCCAACCAACCAAGAATGTCACCAAGCAGTCCAACCAACCAACAATGTCACCGAGCAGTCCAACCAACCAACAATGTCACCAAGCAGTCCAACCAACCAACAATGTCACCAAGCAGTCCAACCAACCAACAAAGTCACCGAGCAGTCCAACCAACAATTACACCAAGCAGTCCTACCAACCAACAATGTCACCGAGCAGTCCAACCAACCAACAATGTCACCGAGCAGTCCAACCAACAATTACACCAAGCAGTCCTACCAACCAACAATGTCACCAAGCAGTCCAACCAACCAACAAAGTCACCGAGCAGTCCAACCAACAATTACACCAAGCAGTCCTACCAACCAACAATGTCACCGAGCAGTCCAACCAACCAACAATGTCACCAAGCAGTCCAACCAACCAACAATGTCACCAAGCAGTCCTACCAACCAACAATGTCACCAAGCAGTCCTACCAACCAACAATGTCACCGAGCAGTCCAACCAACCAACAATGTCACCAAGCAGTCCAACCAACCAACAATGGCACCAAGCAGTCCTACCAACCAACAATGTCACCAAGCAGTCCTACCAACCAACAATGTCACCGAGCAGTCCAACCAACCAACAATGTCACCAAGCAGTCCAACCAACCAACAATGTCACCGAGCAGTCCAACCAACAATTACACCAAGCAGTCCAACCAACCAACAATGTCACCGAGCAGTCCAACCAACCAACAATGTCACCGAGCAGTCCAACCAACAATGTCACCGAGCAGTCCAACCAACAATGTCACCGAGCAGTCCAACCAACAATGTCACCGAGCAGTTCAACCAACAATGTCACCGAGCAGTTCAACCAACAAAGAATGTCACCAAGCAGTTCAACCAACAATGTCACCGAACAGTCCAACCAACAAAGAATGTCACCGAACAGTCCAACCAACAAAGAATGTCACCAAGCAGTTCGACCAACAAAGAATGTCACCGAGCAGTTCGACCGTATAAAGGGGTGACTGCTAATTAGCCGTATGCCGTAATCACGCGGCGCCTCCTCACTCTGGGAGGTTTAAAAAATCACCAATGCCCTCAGCGGCCAATTAAATACCGAGTCCTAATCATTTTAAATCATTTGACCAGATCAGATTAGGCCTAGCTGGCTCCGAATTATTCCAAATTAGCAATGTTACATCCCTCCTTGTTAACGAGGTTCTCCTTGTTGCTTTTTGCCGTTGTCCCAGGAGCCGGTTAAACCGATTAACCCTTCGAGTAAACACTATCTCGACCCGCTGCTGAGGGATTTGAATTGAAACAATGTATTGATTGTTGTTCCCGTAAACACTGCTTTTTTTCTGTACAGTCAGCTGGTCAAATTTATGGATTTTTGAAAGAAGAAAATCATCATAATAATCTCAACGCTCTTAATTGCTATATATTCATCAAAATTTTGAAACCAAAGGCACAATATTGATTATAGATTACAAATGCAAGGTAATAAGTTCAAATCAATCAAATAGATAACTGGTGTGTGTCTGTAAAAGTGTTGTTACCATCATCAGACAAAAGTACTGAATAGTAACAGCAGATAGTATCAGAGCTGTTACTGAAACGTCACACACTATTTATTTATTTAGGTTTGGGCTTTTTATCTTGTATATTGAAACCGATTATTGTTTCAATATAAAATGTTTCCAATAATATCGGAGAACGACTTAAAATAAAATAAAATAAAAAAGAAAATGGAAACAGAGGCCAATAGGAATAAGTTACCAATATTTCTCAGAATACTTCTCTCTCTCTTTCTACCTCCTGTCTACAATGAATTGAAGTATTTTAAATGTTCTTCAGTACCTTTTTCCATTCCACTATGTTGCCTACTTCAGTGTGTGTGTGTGTGTGTGTGTGTGTCAAATATACCCTCATCTTTTACAATATTTATTTTATTAAAGGACGTTTTTGGCATCATTTAGAGCTAGGTATAGAGAATAAGACGGAGGTAACATGGGGTACCGATTTTGGCAAAAAGGTTTAACACAGAAGTAGCGTTGTTTGGGCGAACATTGTCATAATGAATATTATGATGCATTAGCGGCGCTAATTTAGCGCGCCATCTGTTATCAAAATTCGAAACTATTATAGACACGTAATATTCTTTTTAAAAATTAAACAATTTCTACTGTCCTTACTTCAATGGAAAAATTAAGTAAGGCCCTCCCAATAATTTTTCCTATTGCAGTAAGGACAGTAGAAATTGTTTAATTTTAAAAAAGAATCATACGTGTCTATAATAGTTTCGAATTGCCATAATGAGTATATAAAACCAAATTTTGATAGCTCACTTTTACGCTATTCACGTCAATGTGCCTCAGGATGTTGAAAATATCCCACTGTTCCATTGTTTGCTTTTCTCAAAGATATCGGCAATGTGCAATCCCCTTTAGGTCAAAGAATGTGAACCCAAGAAGAGTTCCTTAGCAGGATGGGTCGTCCAATAAGCTTCACCTCCGAGTTTATTCCATTTTTACATCTTGAAACCATTCAATGGTGGTTTGTTCTAGTTGTTCATTGCCGAAAACCTTTTTTTTTTTTTTGCTTATTCCTAGTACACGTGGTACAGACCATTATAATCATTGTGGGTAGAAGTAGGCAACTACTTTTACTATAAATGCACCACATGTCTACACATGTGAGAAGCAGTTCGACTTTGCACTTACAAATCAGTCAGAGCCCCGTTTGATTACTTGCACTTGCTGTTGGGGTTCGGCTTTTGCAAGAATCGGGGGGCCATTGAAGCATTTTTTTAATCAAAAAAAAAAAAAAAGTGCCCAATGCGACAATCGAACCTAGGTGGTAGCGGTCGAAAACCAACGGTTTAGATCATCCTTCCACCGACCCACATTGTTGGGGGAATTGCCGAATACTGACTTCAACAAATCTGAAGTTTCAGAGGAAGGCGTTCCGATTTTTATGTTGTAACAAAGTTTGAAGCAGCATTATTAACGCGGGCGCATCAAATTTTCTAACTTAAAAATAAACAAATTAGTCTGATATTTGAATATTTTTCAAATATTGAGGTCAAATTGTCTTCATTCAAGTATCTTGTATCATCATTCTATCATCCTACTTGTATCATATAACCATCATTTTTCACTCACACAAAAAATGTTAATTTTCTCTATCGGTTTAATTTGAATTAGATTTGTGTAGCTTATATTTTAAACTGCATCTTCAACTATAAATATACTTGTTAATTTATAATACCATATAATGCGGCTTATGATTGTAAAACGACGTTTGACAAATATTTTCCGCAAATGTTTTTTTTTTTTTTTGAACGAAAAATCGTAATTTATTTTGAGGATAAATAACGACTATTTCTATCCTTAGGGATGAAGTATGAAAGGATGAATTGTGAAAAGTAATGATAAACGAAAAATACTTGTTAATGCTTCTTATTTTTTTGTCAATAATAGTTTTAATGATAAAGAGTTAAAAAGGGGCCTTTGAAAATTTTCCTGATATATATATATATATATATATATATATAGTGTAGAAACTATATAACAAAATTATAACAGTGATTCTAATTTTAAAACTTAAGGAGCAAACTGATAATAATGATAACTTATATCAGTTAGATTTGATTAGATTAGCAAGCTAAATCTAAATTAATTATAATAATAAATAGTTATTTAATTTTATAGTCCAGTTTTGTATTAAGATTATCTTCACTATTATGATTATTTAAATTCAAATTATAAAATTTGTAAAATGTTATTAATTTGTAGATAGAGAGAGAAAAAAAAAAAAAATCCTTTACTTCTACTACATCCTCAAGTTAATTATATATTTATAATTAATAACAATAAAAATTAACAAAGTAACGTCTATTACATCGGCTTTTACACGTCATTCAGACATACTCTAATCCTATATATAGAATAATCGAAGAGAGAATATTTTTTTCTAACTATTATATATATTCTCTCTTCGATTATTCTATATATAGGATTAGAGTATGTCTGAATGACGTGTAAAAGCCGATGTAATAGACGTTACTTTGTTAATTTTTATTGTTATTAATTATAAATATATAATTAACTTGAGGATGTAGTAGAAGTAAAGGATTTTTTTTTTTCTCTCTCTATCTACAAATTAATAACATTTTACAAATTTTATAATTTGAATTTAAATAATCATAATAGTGAAGATAATCTTAATACAAAACTGGACTATAAAATTAAATAACTATTTATTATTATATATATATATATATATATATATATATATATATATATATATATGACCTGGCTTCGCCCAGATTCTGCTCGAGTGAATGCTTTATTAAAAGAATCTTATTCTTGCCTATTAAAAACGGTGGTCATGCTTCGGCCGTTTTCTATTCGAGTGAATATCCTACGAAAGAATTTTATTTCTTCCCATCAAACATGATTAATCAATATCGTCATAATCATTTTCTGACTGAAAAATAAATAAATTAATTCAGTACTTGTCTAATCTTAATTTTTCTTGTCTTAAAAATGTGACAAAATTACTTCCAGACGTAACTCTATATCCTGTTAAATTTAAGCAAGATTGGATAAATATTGAAAAAACATATAAGGAACAAATTTACATACGTTGACCTTTATATATATAGAAATGAACGTTCTGGCTTCGCCCGTTTTCTACTCGAGTGAATGTTTCGCTGAAAGAATTTTGTTTCTACCATTTCAACATAATAGAGCGATATTTTATCATCATTTCCTGATAGATATTCATAACCAAGGTTCCTAGAGAGCAGAACGCCAACTACCTTCATTTCCTGGCTAAAAATATATAAATTATTCTATTACTTTATTAATTTTAATATTATTTGAATGAAAATGTGACAAAACCTCTTCCTATTCCCCAGACATAGCTCTATATCCTGTTAAAACCTCTGAGGATTGGTTGAATAATGAGAAAACGTATAAGGAACAAGTAACTAACTGAATAAATATACATACGATGACTTATATAGAGAGAGACAATATGTAAATAAATGAACCATTTATTATATTTCCTACATAATAATTACCCAGAACTAATAAAAGGGAAATTTAAAGGGTAAAGAGAAATCCTCTTTCTCTAATGAAAACGCCAATTATTTCATTAAATTAATTACTAAATTGCTTCAAACCAAACTTCATAAAAATGTCCTCGGTGCAACAAGTAAACACAGTAATGCCATTAACGACATAATCAACGTAAATTAATTTTAACTTGAGAGATTTCGGATAATTACATTAATTACACACATTAATTTACCTCCAATTTATCCCAATAGAGTTTTAAAAACAAACGCTATCACGTTTAATTTGGCATTCGCAGCTTAAACCTCCGTTGACAGCGTCGAGTCGTCAAACTCAATTTGACTCTTTCAAAATGTTTAAAAGTTTATTTAGTAATCCCGGAGAGGGGGCACTCACACAGCTTTCCATTTATTCCAAACAAAAATATTTTTAAAGAAGACAAAATATATAAGAAAAAAGGGAGGAAATTTTCGATTTAGAAGCATAACTATAAAAAGAAATTGCAAATAACTCTAACAAAATGGAAGATAATAGAAGATGACAGCTTACACGTCACTTAGCACAAAAACGAAAATAAATCGCTCTATGAAAGGATGTCATTCTAACATCAAATGGGATGGAATATTTATTTTAGTATTAGATAAAAAATGGGTTTCTAAAAAGGGGGAGGGATGGAACGCATAAAAAGCTATTTTACTGACAATTAATTTTTGTAATGGGAGGCGCGGATTATCAATCAGCAACGTGATTCGATTTTCCGGCATTATGAAAATAGGTCTATCTAATGTGGTAACAGCTCTTCTGCTGCAAATTGAGTTTGCACCTCGGGTCGATGCGGCAGCTCAACCAAAATTACTTTTTCCGCCCTCTTTAGTTATTTATTTTTTAATGGACAAAATAATTAGTTTAGGAGAGAGGCCATCAAAGATGAGGAAGCAAAATTGAATTAGACGACACTCTCGGTGCCAATTAAAAACGGAAATATTTCCACCGGTGAGTGGGAAATTAAAGAGAGCATTTACCACTTGTGTTGTTTGAAGCTATCAGGAAATTTGTGGACTTTAGAATTTGTGTTATCCCAACTACACTTGGTACAGATCAGAATTAATCAAATTTATTCAACAACAATGATGTCTCACCTTACTTTCAATGGTGATTTACTCTGGATTCATGTTATAAATTGTTTTACTTTATATTTTTGATTCTGGTCCGTTTCCAAGGTGACTAACGTGGCAATAGCATTGCTGTGATAGAGATGTATGGAGACATCTGAGGCTCTTCATTGGACACAACAGCATCAATAGAAAATTGACATGGGCCCAGAACAGCAGGTTTACACACCCAAGATAGAGAACATTGCTGTGATAGAGATGTACGGAGACATCTGAGGCTCTTAATTAGACACGACAACAACAACAACAGAAAATTGACACGGACTCAGAACAGCAGCTTTACACACCCAAGATAGAGAACACTGCTGTGATAGAGATGTACGGAGACATCTAAGGCTCTTCATTGGACACAACAGCAACAACAGAAAATTGACATGGACCCAGAACAGCAGCTTTACATACCCAAGATAGAGAACATTGCTGTGATAGAGATGTACGGAGACATCTGAGGCTCTCAATTAAAAACGACAACAACAACAACAGAAAATTGACACGGACTCAGAACAGCAGCTTTACATACCCAAGATAGAGAACATTGCTGTGATAGAGATGTACGGAGACATCTGAGGCTCTTCATTGGACACAACAGCATGAACAGAAAATTGACATGGACTCAGAACAGCAGCTTTACATACCCAAGATAGAGAATATTGCTGTGATAGAGATGTACGGAGACATCTGAGGCTCTTCATTGGACACAACAGCATCAACAGAAAATTGACATGGACTCAGAACAGCAGCTTTACACACCCAAGATATAGGACATTGCTGTGATAGAGATGTATGGAGACATCTGAGGCTCTTCATTAGATACGACAACATCAACAGAACATTGACCTAGAGCAGCAGCTTTACACACCCAGGATAGAGAACACTGCTGTGATAGAGATGTACGGAGATATCTGAGGCTCTTCATTAGACACGACGACAACAACAACAACAATTATTTGCGTGTGTATCAGTTATTTCAGAAACATTTTAAACCACATTGTTGGATCTCTAAGAAGGAATAATAGCTAACGGCGAAGTGAATATTTTTTAAGCCACAGCCCATTATACCAATATAGGAAACAATCAGCAGCGTCTTTTCTTAGAAGTCTTCGCCTCAATTCAACTCAATTCGGTTAGCGCCTATTTACCTGTGAGCTTACACACACTCTGTGGTGACAATTAATTAATATATTCACAACATTAGAGATAACATCCGGCCATTCATCCTTAGAACTAGAAGTATAACTTCCAGCTAAATACACTAGTATATTCATACCTACCAAACAAACAATATATATAAAAAATAAAACAATGAAAATTAATAATAATCTTAAAACATATAAAAATAGATATATGTATAGTATATTAGATAATAAAAGACATATATTGGATTGAATAAAATATTTATTTGCCAATATTTCGGTTGGCTGAACGCCAAACCTTTATCAAGGCATTACATTTTTTTGTATAAACAAGCTCAGCGTCGCTGTTTGTCCAGGTGTCCTTTACAGAGAAGCTTTACTGTATTTCCATATATAATATATCAACACAAAATAAAGATGGCAGAGCGCCAAATAATGAAATTAAAAATCACCTAAACGTTGATTTAGCTTTCCCCTGATATTTTCCCAACCCAATTCTTGATAAATCAAGAAAAGGCAACCACGAACGTATTTCGAGCTGTTGGTCCTCATCAGCATGGTGCAGACCAATATATTGGTCGAAGAGGCTTCCTGAGGAATCAAGAAATGGCTATTTAGGGACAAATTTATGTAAATATGCTGATAATGTGGGTAAAAAATAGGGAAAAGGTCAGGTTTTGATATTAAAAACAAAAAGGCATAGCTTAGTACATGAGCTTTGAATGACAGAACGCCCTCTACTATATGTATAAATATATAAATTTTAATTTATAATACAATATAATGCGGCTTATGATTGTAAAACGACGTTTGACAAGTATTACCGCAAATGTTTCTTTTGAACGAAAAATCGTAATTTATTATAAGGAGAAATAACGACTATTTCTATACTTAGGGATGAAGTATGAAAGGATGAATTGTGAAGAGTAATGATGAACGGAAAAATAAATTTCATCCTTTCATACATCATCACTAAGGATTAGCCTGTTCCCTGATATTTGGCAAACCCATTTTCTTGATAAATCAAGAAAATTCAGACACACTACACAATATCATATACATACATCACGAGAGGACACTCCGGCTAGAGACACCTCTCTGTGTGAAATTTATCGTTAAAATAAATTACGATTTTCCTTCAAAAGAAACATTTTCGGTAAAAACTTGTCCAACGTTATAAATTTTAACGTCGATATACAGATGTTAAAAGACACCTTATAACTGATTCAAATTTTGAGAATAAATTACTGATCTTGACTCTAATAGAGAATATATATTCCATAAAACAAACATATGGGTTATTTATTAAAATAAACTTGTAATTAACAATATAGGGGTGCCGCTATAAAGCCACACAATAGAACCCCTGTTAAAATCTATCCAAACGGCTCAAAGAACATTTTAAACACACACAAACAAAAAAGGCGGACGAAGGGAAAAGTTCCCGGTAAAAGCCCTCCGCACCAAGCTGTGAAAAGAAGGGATGTAATGGCCCAGGTATAATTGCCCCGTATAAAATCACCAATTCGGCCTGAACAAACACCAGGGGCGAGGGAGGGATTATAGACTAACTGATGGCGCCAGTGCCGCGACACTTTGTCTGCCTTTCAATACCCGGTGGGGCTTTCTTCTTATTCTCCTTCTTCTTCGAGAGAGGGACATTTCGCGACAATTGACTGGATTTTATTGATATAGTGATGTTGATTTCGTTAAGTGATGCAAAGACGCTCATTCAAAATAAGAGTTACATAGATTTATTATTTTTTTATTTATTTAAGTAACCCAGGTTCCTGGAGCGTACAGAAGTAGCCAACTACCCGGACATAGATTTAATAAACTAAATAAGTTTATAAATAAAATCTCGAGATATCGTTCAACCAGCATGTATCATCCACCATGGAGTATATTTTCAAAATTTTGATTTTCAAACAGAAATAATGTAGTATATTTTTCTCTCAGTATATAGTAGGTATTTTAAATATGTATATAATAATATGTTTATAAAATTTGTATTTATTATTAATTTATTTTAACGTGATAATCCTGTTGAAGGACTGACAAGTCCGAAAGTTTGAAAATAAAAAGTTGTACATGAAACTTAGTCCTGTAAGCTTCATTTATTTTATAATAAATAAGTTTAATAAGTTAATATAAGATAAATAGAATTATAAATATGGCGATAGAGAGGAAAGAAAAGAAGAACATCTATTCAATGCTTATAAACAACAACGTTCTTCGAATCCTCGAGCGCGAGACGTGTGCACACACCGCCAGCCTTTGGCAGACTTCTATATAGGCGTTACAATATCTTGTCATGAATACATGTGCACAGTCGGCACTATTTATGTAACAACAAGGATTAATTCATAGAACGATTAAGATTATATTCCAAAATATTGATATATGATATGTATATAAGGTCAATATGTATATATGTGAGGCCTCAGCCACCGCTGTAGAGTTTGATGGAAGATCTCCAGCGGGTCTCCAGCGACACCACGAGAGAGAGAGATTGAAGCTACTTTATTACAACATTACATACATAAATAATAATAATGTTAAATACACAATTTTGGATAATTAAGAATAAATAATGATGAATATTGTTGCATCATGATCAATGCGCGTATTTTTAAATTATAATAATATATTTTAATATATTTAAATTTTAAATTATATATTTATTTATTTTTATTTAAAACAGATTATTTAGATTATCATCATTCCTTTTTATAGTTTCATTCCTTTTGTAATATTGTTATTGTACATATATCTTGATTGGGTATTGGAGCGAGAGAGGACCTAGACCAAGACTGCGAATCACGACCTACGAGGAAGACAACGAATAAATAAACACAATAACTTTTTAAAATAAAACAATTTCTACTGTCCTTACTGCGATGGAAAAATTAAAGGGAGGGCCTGGCTCATCAGTGGTGAACCCTCCCAGCGGTTTCGCCAGTTTAATATTAAACTGGCGAAACCGCTGGGAGGGTTCACCACTGATGAGCCAGGCCCTCCCTTTAATTTTTCCATCGCAGTAAGGACAGTAGAAATTGTTTTATTTTAAAAAGAATATTACGCCTCTAAAATAGTTTTATAATTTGATAACAGATGGCGCTCTAATACATCGTAACAATAACTTTGAAAAGTAATTTATTTTTATTTACTTTTATTTATTTGCTTTGAGTATGGAAACCCTCTCGGGAAACGTGTATAACACCAAGAAGGAAGAAACCAAGGTCGACGACCCTGCAAAGCTGCAACTTGGTGCAACAATATATAAAAAGGGGGAGAAAGACCGCCCCACTATATCTCGTGTCATCCTTGCGCCATGCCAATATTCTCTGTATCGTTCCAATTGTAGCGGCGTAGCAATCGTGTACAGAGAAACAATTCAAACCATGTTATTGGTATTCAATCAATTACACTCATTGACAAAACTTGAGAAATGGAAAGTCTTTGATACCGCAGGCATCTGTTTTTTAAGGAGACAGAGGCAATTTTGTTCACACTTGGTTATCTCGTGTGTCTTCAATAAAGGTCGCTGTGTATCAAATATCTTTCAGAGTTATTGTCTGAATACTAATATACAGGGTGATCCAAAAGTCCCGCACAACTTTAAAAATTAATAACTCCGCGAATATTTGCGCTAGAGCAATGCGGTAAACACCATTGTGTTCAGAATGCAATGGGATTTTTTATGGCAAATATTGAAAATTTCGAAATTGATTTTAGTTACAATTTCATTCCCTAGATGGCGCTGTACCAGTATCAGAAATTCAGCGGCCAAATTGTTTGATTAATTGAAAAATATAATTGATCGACACGTATTTTTCCTTTTTGTATACCAGGAAAGAATCCTAATAATATCAAATCGTTAATTAATAAAGCACCATTTCGCCAAAAGTTAGAAGAAATGGTTAACGATTTTTAAATACAATCTGAGATATGTAAAATAGGTATATGCAAATTAAAACATGTAGCAAAAAATATTTATATTTTTGATAGAGTTTTGTCAAATATATTGAATGTTTGAAAAACATAGCTGAATTCAATACACGATTTTTTGAAATGTTAATATAGTACCAAAAATTATGATGGTACTACTAATAGGATTTCTTGCAATAAGGAATATGTAATTTCTTGAATAATTGGCGATACTCGACTATTTAACTGGAAATTTGTCATGATTCAACAAATGAAATATAGATGGGAGTGACAAAATACATTTGTCGTACTTTATTCCAAATATCCTATGGGCTTGTCAAATGTTATCATTGTTTATTATACTGTACACGATTTTTAAAAATGTATCCCCTCAAATAAATATAATTTTTAAATCAACCTTTTGCGTTGAAAAACGTGGTAGTAAATCATTTTGTATTATATTTTTTTGCCCAAAATTTCAAAAGGTGGGGGGTTACAGAGAATATTCCTTATGCTATTTCTTTTAATGAGCGAAAAGCGATAAATTAAACATAAGGGGTAAAATTGTGTGTACCAGTGTTATTCGAGAAGTTATAACACTTTGGTCTGCACGACATAATATAAGATGTGAGCAAATGACAAACAAACAAAAATTACTGTTCACAAATAAAAAAGAGACAAGATATGAGGACAGAATTTATTTACCCATAACCCAACACAAAGAGCTTCAAAATATTGGTAGATAATATAATACATGGCAGCTTATATAACACATGAGGTAACTTGTCTCTTGGAGGCCTTGTCTCTTGTATTAGATCACAATCCTTGCTCAATGTGGCGCCCTTCATTCTCAAACACCGCCTGCAGACGATAGATGACAGATTGGACAGCATTAAATAACATATCTGTTGAAATTGATGAAACGTGCCGTCTGATAGAAGCCTTCAACATGGCCAATGTGGTAGGCCGGCATCGATAAACACGCGACTTAATGTACCCTCATAGCCAAAAATCGCAAGGCGTCAAGTCTGGTGATCTTGAAGGCCACTGGTGTATAAAGTGGCGACTTATCACACGATCTTCACCGAACGTATCCTTCAGCAATTGTTTGGCACCGCGGGAGATATGAGGAGGTCCTCCATCTTGCATGAATGTTATTTCGCTCAGTGCTTATCTGTCCTGCAATATGGGGATAACCTTTTCTCTCAAAAGTTGAACATAACGTTCACCAGTTACAGAAACGGTTTTAAAAGTTCTTCCATTTATTTCTTCAAAGAAAAATGGCCCAATAATAAAAGAAGAAGTGAACCCACACCAAACTGTAACTCTGGGCTGATGAAGTGGCATTTCTGTAAAAATCCTAGGGTTTTCTGTTGCCCAAATGCGGCTGTTTTGAGTGTTGACTTCTCCATTTAGAGAAAAGTGAGCTTCATCTGTCCACAGAACATTCGACAGCCAGTTTTCATCAATATCAATTTGCCGGAAAACCCATGCAGCAAATTCTTGACGCTTCTCAAAATCGCCGACTTTTAGCTCGTGAAATCTTTGAATTTTGTACGGGTATTTTTTAAGAAAAATTCTTAGAGCTCTCCAAACTGTTCCATACGAAATCCCCGTTTGTCGAGAAACTTGTCGAGCACTTACTTCTCCATACGTGGTTAACGTTTCAATAGCTTCAACATTCTGCGAAACCGTAACAGCCACTGACTTGCGTGTCGATGGTCTTCCACTCCGAGGTTTTGCTTCCAGAGATCCAGTCTTCTCAAAATTTTTTATCATTCTCCTTAGAGAGTAGCAACTTATGGGTCCTTTACCTCTTCGAATACCTTTAAAGTTACGAAACGCTCGTAAAGCTTCAGTGGAAGATTCTGAATTGCAATAATAAAATTTCACCAAGAGTACTTTATCCTGTAGTGACGGCATCCCAGAGTAAAATAAATGATCAGGGATAGTTGAATTTTTCAAATGAATTAAAATAAGCCTAATCGATATATGGCTTCTGAAGCCAACTGTGCGGACGTGTTTGGGAATGGGAATTAACTCTGCATATCACAATATAGTATTAAAAGTAACTACTAAAGTTTACCAAATTTTAAGAAAAATGGGTAATGAGATATACACCGATTTTGAGCGATGTTCTACACAAGACAGAATATTTGTAAGACAATGCCAAAATTGTTTTGAATTTAATCCGAACCATAAAACAAAAGACTGCCAAAACATTAAAATATGTAAAATATGCGGTGTACAGGGTAGCCACAACTGTATTGAAGCGCCAAATTGTCACAATTTCTCTAAGCACCCTAAATTTAAAAACCTTTCTACAAACCATAAATCAAATTCAAGTGAATGCCCGATTTACAAATCACAAATAGACAAAATTATCCAAAGGACACAATATTCACAAATATATGAGGGAAATGATGTAGCAAATACAATTTAAAGCTTAATCTTAAATAGATTAATATCCTATATGATTGAAAATGTCAGATGTATTCAACAAAATGTAAGAAAAAGTTTTACTGCGAAAAGTAAACTACAGGCCAGCACTAGAGATGACCCACCTGACAAGGACGAGTGGGTACACCCTCGTTTCCAGACAGTCATGAACCGGGATCGAATCCCGCGTTAACATTTTGTTTGATATGTGAATATCCTTCACCTGACATTCTTTTGATTCAAGAACCATATGTTTTACATGAAAATGTTATTTATGATATGGACTCTCAAATTATATGTTCGAATAAAACTGGGGAAAAATATACGCGCGCGGCAACTATAATTTTAAATAAAAATATAAAGTTCAGCAAAGAGGAAAATTTACAAATTATTTTTGTACAACAATATCTATTTCTACAGTTAAAGCAAAATTAATTATTTCTAATTTATACATTCATCCGAATATTTATAAACCTGTTCATCAAACATTCTTTAGAGATCTGCTCAAAACGTATATAAATCAACCTGTAATCCTTTGCGGTGATTTTAATTCAAGACATACTATATGGTTTGACAATGTTATAAACTCTAATGGATATAGATTACAACCTATTATAGACGAATGTAACCTCTTTATACATATCCTGAAAAAACACCCACCTGCCGCGGAGAGTAAGTATAATTGATCTCACAATCTCGAATAAACACTCACTAAGTTTAATAAACAACTGGCATACCTCTGATTTGACTAATATTTCCGACCATTTTGCTGTTAAATTTGATATCAGGTTAAAGAATGGTCATTTATTCAATAATCAAATTTCCACTTTGAAAAAAATGCGAATTGGGCAAATTTTTCTAATAACATATCATTACAAGATACAAAAAACTGGGAATTGATATAAGCAGAGTGAAAGATGAGGAAGACATTGATGGGATAGCGAACGCACTCATGAATTTATTGAGAGAAGCAGCATATAAATCTTCGAAGGTTAAATCCCCCATTAATAAACATGTTTCCAGAATTGACTGGTGGACTAATGAACAGGAAATAATAAAAAATCATTTTCATTATATTGGAAACTAGTATTATCGTCATAAAACAATAAGTTATAATACATTCAAGTTGGCAAGAAACAAATACACCAATGCAACTGGCGAAACGTTATTGAAGAAAATTACACAGATAATCCATTTGGTAATGCTTATAAGTTCTTCAATAAATTAAGATCCTCAAATGTAAAGAATGGAATTCCCATAATTGACAATTCACCAGAATATCTAAAAGAGCAAACAATGACCATATTAATGGACGATTTAATTTCTGAAGACGATCCTAATTTGGACAATTTTCAACAACAAATAATTAGAACTTTTAAGCAACGAATGAATAATCCAAGCATAATTATTATCGAAGTAGAAGAAATAATGAATATCATTTCTAATTGTGATGTTTAAAAAGCTCCAGGTTTAGACAACATAAGTAACAATATTGTAGCGTAGAAATCAAGCCTTGAAATATCCTAAGATATAAAATAATTTATTGATGACGTCACAACGACGAGTCGACAATTATTAACAAGTCAGCAAAACTATCTACAGCTAGGGAATCTTAAGCAAGCAAGCAAAGAAATATTTTAAAGATGATTTCACAAATACAGAGTAATATATTTTTTATAATCTGTTGAGTATTTTCATTGAATTATATTAAATTAAATAATAAAATATTTCTTCGCCACAATATGATCAAATGTGCTTACCCAAAAATTAAGCATATGTTATGCAAACTATTTAATAAATGTATTCAAAAAGGGGTATTATCCGGAGAAATGGAAAATAGCAGCTCTAAAGATAATTCCTAAACCACATAAATCTAATTTAGGATCAACAAAAAGTTATCGACCTATCTCATTGATTTCAAATCTTTCAAATATTTTCGAAAAAATTTTGAAAAATCGAATTTATGAATTTTATGAAAGTAATAATCTTTTGAGCTCCAGACAATATGGATTTGTCAAATAAAAATCAACGACAACGTGCTTGAATAAAATATTTATCGATCGAGGATCAACAGCGATACGACTTGGATATTCCAGATATAATTGAAAATTTGATTAAATATAAAATTACACTAGTGAAGAAAAATACTAACCAAACATTTCAAAGTTTCTTTCCCGCTAATATTCCGAATTATTTTCGGGCAAATTTCCACTACTCTCAATTTATTACAAATCACGGAAATTTTAGAAGCTTTTTAAAATTCATCAAAGCAGTGCAGGATTCAAGATGCTTCTGTGGATGTGAGGAACAAATTTCTATTCATCTGCTGCTAAATTGCCCCGTCTTCCAAGAATATATAGAGAGAAATAAGGATAACCCAGGCCCCTGGAGCGCAAGAAACGCCAACTGCCCGGGCTGTCAAGCTAACTAGTAGAAACCAGTTACTCTAGATTATATTTATATAGAGCCAATTGCAGAGCCGAACCAGCTGGTCAGGAAGTTCCATGCCTGCAGAGAACCCGGGAGTCCAGCCAACGAGACTGGGTCGAAGGAGGTCTTCCCAAGCAGCAGAGCTGTCTTCATTCTGTGTTGCATGAAAGCAGGGCATCTGAATAGAAGGTGGTCCACAGTCTGTTGTTCCTCCATACAATGTGGGCAAGATGGGTCTTCCCCAGGACGCCAGAGAACCAAGTCTGCCCGAACATGGCTATGTCCTGTAAGTAAGGTGGTGGTGACTTCTCCAGGACAGACCTTAGTAGGAATTGGAGCAGCCGGTCTGGAGTATGGGCTATTCTCCTCAGGTGTCTGTTGTAGTGGTCCTGGCAATAAACCTCCGTCCATGCGTCTAGGGCTGCCGCGCGTGAGTGGTTACGGGCCAGGCTTCTAGGCAGAATGGAAAATTATGGCTCTAAGATCAAAACGGCCGCGTTCTTAGCAGCTCTGTCTGCTCTTTCCTTTCCGTCGATGCCGCAGTGTCCCGGCACCCAACACAGATTTACGTTTTGGTTGGTGTTCAGTACGAGAATAATCTTAGCTACTAATGTCGATCGAACTGGACCTGACAAAGAAGCAGGGCCTGGTCTAGATTCAAAATTTCCTTCATTGATTTCCTTCAGGAACGCCGTACGAGACCTAACAATTATATCTAAAGGAGGGCTGCCGGTGATGGAGATGGCTGAGACTGTAGGTGTGTAAGGACCTCCTCTCAGTACACGTTTCGCAAAATTGCAGTGAAGGCTCCTAAGTTGCCTAATGCCTTCGCTGGAGAGAGCACGACCTCCCCATGCTGACGCTCCGTCCAGCTGAAAAGAAGATTCCAAATTTACCCTGTATGGTGTGGGTGAGTCGTGGGATTATTGATCTGCATCTACGTGTGATCTTGCGTAGGTGGGCGACAAATCCGCGGGTCTGGTAAAACTCCACTCCTAAGATTGTGACGGTCTTCTTGATGTTTAAAGGTTGACCAAGGACTCTAAGCCCTGTCTCGGAGTTGGGGTGGACATTACGCCATTGGAACAGGCAAGCTTGAGTCTTAATGGGGTTTATATTAAGACCATTTATCGTGCACCAAGATGTCAACCTCTCCAAGAAGGTGTTAGTGGCAGAGACCGGCAGGCGACTACGAACCTGAGTCATAAGGGTGAAGTCGTCCGCGTAAGCTATTAATCGGCTATCTATGATGGAGGGAAGGGTGAAGATGGTCCGAGCAACTATGTTCCACAGGAAAGGACTTAGCGCTGAACCCTGGGGAGTGCCGAGTTGGGAGGACGTACATTCTGTTGCTGTCCAAGCTGAGTAAGAAACCGTCCGGTCTTCCAAAAAGCTTTTTACTAAACAGGTAATAGACTCTGAACAATTTAGACGTTCAAGATTTTGTATGATTGCCGGCCTCCAAACAGTGTCGAAGGCCTTACTGATGTCCGAGCTGATGACAAGAGTTTTCCTCCAGTGAGCTTGTCTTTCTTCAATTAATTGAGTGATACTCGCCAGTGCATCTTCCGCTGAACGACCATTTACGGTACCCAATACGGTTTTGTATTGATCTTCAAAGAACCATCCATGACGATCCGCGAGCCTCTGAAGTCGGGCCAGGATACATCTCTCAAATACTTTGGCCATAGTGTTCAATAAAGTAATAGGTCTGTATTTCTCCAGCTGACTGGTGGCTGAATTGGAGGATTTAGACAGAAGTATGAGGCGGCCTTCTTTCCATTGACGGGGGAAGTGGCCCCTACGAAGGCATTTGGTGAACAATTCGGCCAGCAGGAATTGCAAGGAAGGGCCGCCCAGGTCTAGGCATTTTGAACCAAGACCGTCAGGGCCCGGGGCTTTCCTTTTTCCACAGCGATGAATGGCTCGCAAAACTTCCCAGGGTTTGAATTCAGGTTCGTCTGAGTGAGCAGAAATTGCATTCCTTTGCGGGTGAGGTCTGGTGTCAGGTAGGAAAAAGTGATTTAACAGGGTCTGGCAAGTCTCATGAGGATTGTAAAGAGAGCCGTTATCATGTTTGAGAAGTGGCGGACCTCGGGGGGAGCCGCGGCCCCGGGCGATAAATCGATGTATGTCACTCCAGTATGCGGATGACACCTCCTTGCAGAGATTAAACCAGGATTTACTTTTAGCTTTCCGTATAGCCGCCTTCAGTCGATTATGGCACGCTCGGTATAAACCGCGGAAGAAATTCCTAATAGAACACCGGACTTTCTGACTATAACGGCGGAGGGAGATAACCAACCTTCTGATCCGACTCAGTTCGGGGGTCCACCACGGCTTTGACGGTCTTGTAGTATTGGAGCGTCTCCCCATGGAAGAGTCACAAGCTGATTGCAGGATGGAAGTCAGAAGGAGGACCACCCTGTCAATATCTTCTGGGCTAGAGGCCTCGTTTAATAAGGTAGTTACACCATCAAATTATAGGGGCATTGCCCTTATAAGCACTTGTCAAAACATTTTACATCCATTTTAAAAATTAGACTAAGTAATTGGATTGAAAATAAAAACTCATAGCGGAAACCCAGGCAGGATTCAGAAAGGGCTACTCGTGCAAAGACCATATCTTCACGCTTACGTCACTAATTCAAATAACATTAAACCGCAAAAGCAGGAAACTTTACACATTCTTTGTTGATCTTAAAAAGCGTTTGATACAGTTCCACATCTACTATTATGGAGAAAGCTTGCGCTTGTTGGTTTAAGTGGGCGATTTATAAAACTTATACAGAACTGTATAACGAATCTAAAGTTTTACGAAGGAGCCTCTTTTATAAAAGAGGCTCCTTCGTAAAACTTTAGATTCGTTATACAATTATACTTTTTATACGGAGTTTACCTGTAGAAACAGAACTACTATGCTCAAATGATGGCAGCGGTCAGATGGAGCGGCTCTTTTACAGAATTTATCAAAATACAATCAGGTGTTCTTCAGGGTGAACCTCTTTCACCGTATTTATTTATTATTTTCAATAACAATCTGGTTGCTACGCTGGATGATTCTGACCTGCCAGGTATATACTTACCGGGCCATGGAACTATACACCTGCTCCTGTTCGCGGATGATATAGTCTTCCGTGGTGAATACAATATAAATATCCAAATAAAGATTAATTTAATAAAAAATATTTTGAGGAAAATAGTTTAACTCTGAACCAATTCCAGTCTAAAATCGTAGCGTTTCGAAATGGAGGCCGCTTGGCTAGATCTGACGTTTGATTTTGGGGCCAACAACCTTTGACAGTTACCTCAAAATATACGTATCTTGGCTACCCCTTAACAATCAAGAATCCAACTCCTTACGTGGCGCAGCACTTTAAAAGCAAAGCATTGATTGCTACAAACGCAGTATGGAGAATACTATCTAAGTCAAGAACCATATCGTTCGGAGCAGTGATGAAATTACTTGACTCCATAGTTTTATCCACGTTATTATACTCGGCCCCACTGTGGGCGACGAATCAGATAGGAGTTGTAAACCAGATCCAGGATATTTTTCTTACGGCGATTTCTTGACCTTCTTAAATTTACACTCCGGGCTATATCTTACGAACAGAAACCGAAAGGATGTCCCTTTAATTAAACATTACGAAATTGATTTTAAAGTTCTAGATACGGATTTTAAAAATGGACAGGACAAGATTACCTCATGTTTGCTTGTTCCAGCTCTAGGAAGTTTCAATTTTGGGAAAAGCGGGAAACAACTTTATTTATAACCTGAATAACATCAATGACTCTTGGGGTTTTTCTTTTCTTAAGAACTGTGAAGATTATATGGTTTTGCGAGGAGAAATGCCCAGAATAGTTCAAACCACAGTGGACCAGCTACTCCAATTTGACCGAGCTAAGATACAAAACTCAACTCATTGTATTCACTATCAATCTCTAAGTAGCTCCTTTATGACGGAGGACTACTTACTATCAAACCTCTCTTTGAAAATAGCCCGTCAAAGGATTATTTTCCCCCGAGGATATCACGGGATTTTGGAACAGCGACCCTTTAAATTTCTACTTCTGCAATGCTGGCATCCAAAAAATTTGGTTCATTATCTATTCCATTGCCCATTCCTACAGGAAAAGAGACTGGAAATTCGCGAAATTTCGGGGCTAACTCACTATAATGAACAAAATGTATATACAATTTTTACTACTCTCCAGCTGGATAAAACATTTGTTTATAAATATTTAAAATTTTTCAAGGCGATTGACAAAATGAGGGAAGAAGTGCTCAACTCCCCAGACAACGGCTGATTGCTCCACCTCCCCTCTAAATTGCTTTTCCTCCTCACTCATGTACATATATAACCTCTTAGGGGAATCCCCTTGTAAGACAATAGTGTCTTAATAAAGGTTTTTGTTGTTGTTGTTGTAATAAGGTAGTTACCTGGTGGAGAGAAGAGTTGAGGAAAGATTTAAAGGTCTGTTCTTTACATGAGGATTCAACCCAGGAGCAGTTTGTCTCGTTATTGACCATGACTAGGAATGTAGTCCAGATAGGTATATGGTCAGTGAAGGCCATCTCATCTAATAAACCTCTAGTGACATGGATAGCCAGTGAGCTGGATGCCAGAGTTACATCTATAGAAGAAGATAAAGGCCCATTTGACCAGGTCGAGTCCACAGGAGGTCCCAAGAAATGAAGATCATTGAAGCTGGCGAACTCTTCAAGATTAGCACCCCGGAAGTCCAACCTCGCACCGATGCCCCAGGTAGGAGAGGACCTGGAGGACCTCCTCATATCTCCCGCGGTGCCAAACAATTGCTGAAGGATACGTTCGGTGAAGATCGTGGGATAAGCCGCCATATACCAGTGGCCTTCAAGATCACCAGACTTGACGCCTTGCGATTTTTGGCTATGGGGGTACATTAAGTCGCGTGTTTATCGATGCCGGCCTACCACATTGGCCATGTTGAAGGCTTCTATCAGACGGCACGTTTCATCAATTTCATCAGATATTTTATTTAATGCTGTCCATTCTGTCATCTATCGTCTGCAGGCGGTGTTTGAGAATGAAGGGCGCCACATTGAGCAAGGATTCTGACCTAATACAAGAGAGAAGGCAGTTACCTCATGTGTTATAAAAGCTTCCATGTATTATATTATCTACCAATGTTTTGCAGCTCTTTGTGTTGGGTTATGGGTAAATAAATTCTGTCCTCATATCTTGTCTCTTTTTTATTTGTGAAAAGTAATTTTTGTTTGTTTGTTATTTGCTCACATCTTATATTATGTCGTGCAGACCAAAGTGTTATAACTTCTCGAATAACACTGTACACACAAATTTACCCCTTATGTTTAATTTATCGCTTTTCGCTCATTAAAAGAAATAGCATAAGAAATATTCTCTGTAAAACCCCACCTTTAGAAATTTTGGGCAAAAAAAATAATACAAAATGATTTTACTACCACGTTTTTCAACGCAAATGGTTGATTTAAAAATTATATTTATTTGAGGGGATACATTTTTAAAAATCGTGTACAGTATAATAAACAATGATAACATTTGACAAGCCCATAGGATATTTGGAATAAAGTACGACAAATGTATTTTGTCACTCCCATCTATATTTCATTTGTTGGATCATGACAAATTTCCAGTTAAATAGTCGAGTGTCGCCAATTATTCAAGAAATTACATATTCCTTATTGCAAGAAATCCTATTAGTAGTACCATCATAATTGTTGGTACTATATTAACATTTCAAAAAATCGTGTATTGAATTCAGCTATGTTTTTCAAACATTCAATATATTTGACAAAACTCTATCAAAAATATAAATATTTTTTTGCTACATGTTTTAATTTGCATATACCTATTTTACATATCTCAGATTGTATTTAAAAATCGTTAACCATTTCTTCTAACTTTTGGCGAAATGGTGCTTTATTAATTAACGATTTGATATTATTAGGATTCTTTCCTGGTATACAAAAAGGAAAAATACGTGTCGATCAGTTATACTTTTCAATTAATCAAACAATTTGGCCGCTGAATTTCTGATTCTGGTACAGCGCCATCTAGGGAATGAAATTGTAACTAAAATCAATTTCGAAATTTTCAATATTTGCCATAAAAAATCCCATTGCATTCTGAACACAATGGTGTTTACCGCATTGCTCTAGCGCAAATATTCGCGGAGTTATTAATTTTTAAAGTTGTGCGGGACTTTTGGATCACCCTGTACTTGTTGAAAGGTACAACTTTCACCAGTTGAAGGGCGTGACTGCCCGAAAGCTCGTGTAGTCGATTAATAAAAAATCATTTTCTCCTGGCACTTTAGTTTATAGTATTTATATTTATATATATTAAAAAAAAAAAAAAAAAGGCATACCCTGACCTGGAGCACATGTGCTTTTCAGAAGGCAGAGCGCCATCTGGTGGAAGAGAAATCAACTAAACATTGATTTAGCCTGTTCCTTGATATTTGGCCAACCCTAAATCAATGTTTAGTTAATTTCTGTTCCACCAGATGGCGCTCTGCCTTCTTTAAAGCACATGTGCTCCTGGTCAGGATATGCCTTTTTTATTTCTAATATCAACACCTGACCCACTTATTTTTTAGGTGTTCTATTCTTTTTCATTTATATATATATATATTATAATGGTGTTCAAAGTTGAATACTATTCATTACAATTATATATTTTGAACAAGCTTCGCCCGAGTTCTCCCTATGTGTTATTCACTTATCAGAAAATTTTTCGACAAATATTATTTGTTATCATATATTATTTTTAATATTCTATTGTAAAATAAATTGAAAAAAAAAAGATGTTGTGTTAATTGACAATGATGATAGTAATAATGATATAATTGTAATACATATCATTTGTTAAATCAATATTTATTTGGCAAATAATCATTCTGGAAGGAGCTAGGTAAAGCTGGGTCATTAAATTAGTATATATTAATTAATTAAGGAAATTGCTTTTGTATATTTGATTGTTTTTCTCCATGACCAACTTTCTTTGGATAATTATATAAAATAATTGAATTGTATAAGCTGGTATATAGCCATTTGTTATGATGTAAAGAAATGTATTGACGCAAATATCCGTGAGTTTGGGATATCCCGTTATGGGATGTTAATGAAAATAATAATATAAAATGAAAGGATTTAAAAGCACTAATGTTTCTTTTATACATGATACAAACTTCTACTGTCCTTACTGAGATGTAAAAATATATTGGGAGGGTTCACCACTAATGAGCCAAGCCCTCCCAATATATTCTTTCATCGCAGTAAGGGCAGTAGAAGTTTGTATTATGTATAAAAGAAACATTAGTGCTTTTAAATCCTTTCATTTTTTTTATGTATAGATGGCGCGTTATTGCTTTGTGTAAAAATAATAATAAATAATAATTTTATATGGCTCCTAAAATACTGTATATAAAAATAGTTTTTATTTATTTTATTTTAGACTTTGAATGACTTGTGTGTTAATTTATATATTCAAATATGTAAACAAAGGTCGTCGCTTCCTTCAAAATAGACGCTGGAACTAAGGGCCATCTATTGACTGTCTTTGTAAACTAGAGAACTCAGGTTGGTGACAAAGCCACACTTTTATAGATATATTTTATAACAAATGAAAACATTATAAAACGCGAGTGTTTCTTCCACAAATAAATCAAACTTTTACTGTCCTTATTGCGAAAACACACTCACGTTTTATAATTTTTCATTTGTTATAAATAGATAGCGCGTTATTGCTTTGTTTATATATATAGATGGCGCAAGCCATCAGCAACTTTCAGTTGCACGATAAGGAGATGCCCTTTTTAATAATTTATGCACCTTATCCAAGTACAATATCACATTGGTACTATTTTTCATATGTATATATTAAAAATAAAAAAGGCATATCCTGACCAGGAGCACATGTGCTTTACAGAAGGCAGAGCGCCATCTGGCGGAACAGAAATCAACTATTCATTGATTTAGCCTGTTCCCTGATATTTGGCCAACCCAATTTCTTGATAAATCAAGAAAAGCCATCCACGAACGCGTTTCGCACTGTTTTTTTTTTCATATATATATATATATTTTATAATATTTATAGTTAAATTCTTCTAGGCAAAATTTTCATCTCTATTCAACTATATACTGGCAAAATATTTTAATGGTTTTCAGTAGTGTTATTTTTAATTCAGTAACTGGTAACTTTGTGATTAAATGGGAAAAGTTGAATTTTTGTCAAATTTAGAGAAACTAGAAAATTCTGAAAATTTCAAGAAAGAATGAAGTATTGAGTGGTAAAAAACGATGTTCCATGTCCTATGTGACAATCGCAGATGTTTTAGAGCCTTTATTCTTCTTGAATTTACGAGTCGATCATTTTTCAAAACATCGCATCAAATTATGGGCAGGATATGAATAAGTCGTTTGAATTTCTAATATTTTACTATTAGTTTGAGTCAAAAGGCGATCCATCAATTAAGATTATATAAAAGGGCGTACCTGGATCTGTAAAGAAAAAAATGCCCTCCCTCAACAGGGAGCAATCTCTCGAAATATTTTGAGAATTTTTTGTTTCTTCACAGATCCAGGTACGCCCTTTTATATAACTTTTTATATTAGTTAAAGATTATTTCCTGAAAATAAATATATATTTATCATATCAAATTTAAAATTAATTTAAAATCTAAAAATATTATTTAAAATATATATAAATTAGGTTTCCTGGGTCATGCCGCTCCAACAATGGAGCCTTTATAAAATAATAATTTTACTCTAGGTAGGATGTCTAGGAGCCTGGCAGGGCTGATTTAATCGGACTCGGCCGAGTAATGCCTATAAAAGGGTGGAGGCTGATTCGAGCGACCCGATGTTGGAGCTCTGTTAGAAGAGTGGTATAGGCCTTCTGGGGAACCCGCCACTATAAACAAAGGGTAACGCGCCAACGGCAGTACCTCCTGGGTGGTGTGGAAATTATGCCTAATAATAAAAAAAGAAGAAAATCATCAGTACACATACACAAATAAAAAAAACCTAAATAAAAGGGTTAGAACAAATTTTTTTTAGAAAAAAAAATGCTTTATCTATACAATAAAATTTAAGAGACACTAGATATGGTTATTATGGAGTCAAACTTTTCAGTTGCCAGTATACCAATGACCACCATTTCTGTTATGCCATTTGGTATCAGAACACCTCACGCTGCAATCCAGTTTTCTAAAGTTGTTGCGATCCAAACATAAAAAGATGGCTTACCCTCCTTTTATTTCACCAGTCTGGATATCCCTGAACAGATTGTAAATAAAATGATGGATGAAATGCCACACAACACTTGATTCTGGAGAAAATATTATGCGAAAACGAACAGTTGAGTTCTTGTAATAGTTTTGAATGCTTACAAATAACACAATGTGATATCAATAAAAGAGATTCATCTATGCTCTATATGAGAGTATTTACATATTTCAGGGAGCTTTCCTTTCTCAAAACAAAGGCTTCAATAGTGTGGCAAAGTTGTCAGAAATGCTTACATTTTGTAAAAGCTGAATATCTTCAACTGCCTTTTTGTCATTATAGAATTGTTGGTCTTATTGTAGTGACAACCTCTTTAAATGTGTAGGCACCTCAAGACAGGACCTATATTCCAACCCTACCATAATTGTAAATTTAATAATTTAATTCAGTTTCCGTGTCCATGTTTAACTCTCCTAGCTCGTCCAGTCTCCGAGGGTGAAATCGGCCTGCTTGACATCGCGGGCCAGCTTCGACTCGCCTGCCTTAAGGGGGTCCATGCCTCACTGCGCAGCGCCGGCAATGGATACTGCGCGGGCGTGGCTGATTCTTCCGAATCCTGATGTTTGTCTCTCACCGAGAAGGAGACTGCAGAACCTCTGGAAAGCGGCCTAAAGAATCCTTTAGTTGGACCATCGGATTCTGCGTCCTGTCAGCGAGAGGTCCCTGCGTCTTCGAGGCGACACAAAGTTCTTGAAGCCGCCAGACCAGCTAGCTACAGGCGACTGTAGGTGATTTCTCATATGGCGCGCATGCCATAGCGCGCTTAACGCAGGCCGCGCAGCATCTAAAGTCCTTCTGCCAGCATCTCCTTCAGGAAAAAGCCGGTTCCAGCTATCATGCGGAGTACGAGGCGGAGACCATCGTCCTGTGGGGATCGACTATGCCCATTACCCGCCTTACCAGCCAGAGCACCCGCCGGGACTGGGCTCGGCACGGCTTCAGGCACATCCCGTTGGAGAGCTTGCTGCGCGGGGGACCTGCACCGTGGATGTTACCTGGTCCATTCCCTGGTCCGACCTACGTCGCCAATGTTTCTCGGGGCACGACGCAGACATCGCCCTACGGCTGGCCCTCCACGCCCTACCACATCCTAAACATCTTGCCTCGAAGCGTGCTACCTGTACCGCCTGTGGGTCCAGCGACGGGTCGCTGAATACAGATATTGAATTTGCCGAGTCTCCGTGAGGGGTTCGCCTCCTGCGAAGTGCCCCTTGATCTGCAGGCCTGTCTCTTCAGCGTCGGCCTTCATCTAACAAGTGTGGCGAAGGCTTCCATCTACTCTCTATCTGTTGGGAAAACTCTCGTAGTTAACCGGCGGAGTATTCCCGTGGTGGGCGACGCCAATTAAACTATATATCCCTAGTTGGGATATCGCGTTTTGTTTGTTAATAATAATATTTATCAAATTTATATTTTAAATGTATTTATCTATATTTATCCTTATTTTAAATCTTATGTATTCATATTTATTCAATTTTATGTATTTAACCTTATATAATCTTATATGAACAATGTAATTAAGTAGTTTCAATCTCTCTCTCTCTTTCTCGAGCGGTAACTTGAGCTGCGAGGATGCACGGGCGCGCGCTCCTGCCCCAAACTTTGCTGGCATTTTAACCGCCTCCGAAGAGAAGAAAAATATTCGAATTTTTTTACGGAATTCCCCACCGACTCTACAATGGCCTTGGCTGAAAGCTAATTGCCATCTGGACTTGCTGATGTTATCAGTGCCCCTCAGGCCACTGCGGCATTTGTTGGGGAAACAGAGCAACCCTGGCCTGGAACAGGCAAATGACAGGATGACATCACCGGCTGAAAAGACCTTCTTTTTTTCCTGCATTTAACTATATATAATTTTATATGAACATTAAAGTATGTTTAACCGTCTCTCTCTCTCTCTCTACTATGCTCTCTTTCTCTATATATACAATGGGGGATATAATTTAAAAAGGAATTAACGTATTATTATAATTGAAGGAATATATTATATTACAGTGTGGGGATGAGGGGTAGATATTTACCAACTATTTTCATAATTGGAATAGACTCAGAAAGTTCATAGAAAACTATTGCAAACCTTCCACCAATCTGCTGTATAGCATAAATAATTAAATAATATATTTATAAATTAGTTATATATAACATTCACTTTCAAAGGTTAAAGGACATTCAGGAATTGAAGGGATTGAACTCGCTGATATGATTGCTAAGGAATGCAAAATTAAATCTTGAAGGATAGGAGGCGGTGTCTGGGAGAAGAGAGGTCGATTTGTTTTCAAGGAGGTAGTTTCTGGAAGGAGGGAAGTAGATGTTGTTTGTCTTGGAGGCGAGTCTAGAAAGAGGGAGGTAGATGTTATAGTTTAGGAGGCGGAGTCTCGAGGATGGAGGCAGATGTTGGAGTCTAGGTGGCGGGGTCTAGGAGGAGGGAGGTAGATGTTGTAGTCCAAGAGGCGGAGTCTGGAAAGAGTGAGGTAGATTTTGTAGTCTAGGAGGCGAATTCTGTGAGAGGTTAGTTAGATGTTGAAGTCTAAGAGGCGTAGTCTGGGAGGAAGAAGGTAGTAGTTGAAGTCTAGGAGGCGGAGTCTGGGAAGAGGGAGTTGAATGTTGTAATCTAGGAGTTGGGATCTGGGAGGAGGGAGATAAATGTTGTAGACTAGGAGGCGGAGTCTGGAAGGAGGGAGGTAGATGTCTTAGTCTAGGAGGCGGAGTCAGGAAGAAGGTAGGTAAAGGTGTTTAGGTGTTTAAAATGTAAAATGTGCTCTAAATAGTATTACATAGAGCCTTCATAACAAACATATTTAAAATAAACCAATTAAAATATAATAATGCTGTAAAAAAAGACTTTGCTACAATAATATAAAAGAAATGAAAATAAAAAAAGACACCCACGCTGAGCCTCGAACCTAGGTTTGTTATAAATATTATTTAAAAATTGTTTATGTTAATTTTTATTTTAAAAAGCCCACATTTTAAATAAAATAATATTTTTAATAATTTGCTACAATAATATAAAAGAAATGAAAAAAAAAACACCCACGCTGAGCCTCGAACCTAGGTTGTGGGGGTACGAAGCTGTGTACCTAACCTATAGGCTAAGCTTGACGTTACTAATACGCTCATGCGAGGCTATTTTAGGCCATACGCCTGCCGCGAGGGGGCGCTGATTGCGAGTGAATTTACGTTTTATTGTAATTAAAAATGCAACGAAAGGTTATTTCTAAAAAGTAATTAGCCAGAAACCATCCCGGTAGTATACTAAACAACTTCCAAAAGTTTCATCACGATCGGTTGAGCGATGTAGAAGATTATCACTTACGGACGGACCAACAAACATTCATTTATATATATATATATATGTATGTCTGTGTGTGACCCCATATTATATTTATATAAATGTATATTTTGAAAATTCTCATATAATATAAATTACGAGGAAAACTAATATTTTGAATCTTCACTTACTAAATGAAAAAAAAAATGAATTTTTAGGGAAGAACGAACGGCGATTTCAAGGATACGAACAGGACATCTTAGAATGCTCAAATTTAATGGAAAAATCAAAACATTCCCGAAATGCCCCAAATGCGATTCCCAACCAGCCAGTCCTGAACATCTATTGAATTGTATCAAATCCTCCAAAAAAAGACCTCTGGGAAAACCCCAGAACTATAATAGAAAAGCTGAGACAATGGAACCTAATGGAGATCGTTTAAACGACTCGAGGAATACGCAACAACAACAACAAAATGATTTTTTTTTAAATCCTAATCCATATCATAGTAATTTGAAGATATTCATTGATATATTGCAATATTTTTATTGGTATTTGACCATGGAAAGGTCCGATTAGCAATAACAAAACATGAAGCAAATTCAAATGATTCTTTCTCTGTTTGTACACGATAAAATAAAGAAAGAAATAAATAAAATAATCTCATCAAATATAAATAAAATTAACGAATTGATAAAAATATAAAATAAGAACGATAAGGAGTTGAAATATTTCATTGAAATTTTTTAAAATAAATGAAGAATTGTGATACAAATTTTGATATTAAAAAAATCAATAAATGATAACGAGAAAATACTGGCGTGAATTCAGAAGGAAGAAAGAATTTATAAGAATATATTAGGAAAATATTACAAAATTTATTGTGAATTTAAATATAAAAAATGCTGAAGAATGCAGGTAAGAATTCTTATCACATGATGATCATACCGAAGACATTAAACCAGATGAATCCAACTCTTGTATCAATCTCAGATGTCAACTCTGGTGTCTACTGATGAGGGCCACAATGTCAGCTGGACAGCTTCTTGATACACCATCAGCCAGCCAACCAGAATTGGGATAAATATCACGTGATGTGAACTGGCCCAACTGATTGGTTGGATTACAAATCAACATGATACCAGTTGAGCTTCTTTTAACCTGATCTTAATATTCTTTAAGAAGTCGTTTCCACGTATTTCTGCAGTAAATTTATCCAATCTTCACCATCACATATGCTCAGATAGCAACAATTTGAAGCTGTAATCAGCTCTGTTATATTTAGGGGAGGAAAAGTTCCATATCTCAGTCAAGTAGATGTAAATTGAGGCGTGGTACATTCTAATGACACAACAACAAAATAATTGAAATTTATAAAAGTTTGATTAGAAATCTAAGATCTAGATATATTAGGCTAACCATTAGAAAATTATAGGTTAAAATAATTGTTAGTGACTATTAGACACTCGAGTGGTGGTGGTGTCTTGTCTATCTATGGAAAGGTAGGTGCCATTGCCCCGTTATTCAGCCACATTTCAGAGTTCCCTGTTCACAGTTACCGTAGCGGCTCACGACACCGTACTACAGGGCAGTCCCTTACTTGTGCTGCTTCTACCGCCTGCCACGTAGAGGAGGACTTCTGGGCAGAAGACACTCGGGTAACATTTATTGAAAAAGAAGTCAAAGATGATAAACATATATTCACAACCTATTCAGTTGCCTTTTAAAATAAATATAGTGTTATCAGATATATATATTATAAACCGTTTTACAATTTTTCAAGATATACCTGGCGTAGTATTTATTATATAACTTGAAGAAATACGAATTGATTCTAGATGTTTTTGTAAGTTTTTTTCTGAGGGACTTTGGAGGAATCTGGTGTCTTAGGTGGTTGCATAGAGCTTCTCCATGAAATAATTGGTTTCAGCGAAATTCTAACGATTTTCTTCGCCATAGATAGAATATCTTCTTGTAAGCTTTGAACTTTTCTAATTCAAATCATCAAAAATCTGGTGGAATAAAAATTTACAAACCGCTTGAATGCCAAGTATAAAAAAGGGACTCGGTGACAATAGCGATCTGTTGACCATAAAGTCTGAATTCTAGGCTGCTGTGTGTAACAGATGTTCCAGATGGAGAGCCGTGACTTCCCTGTGTTCCAGCTCTACTAACGACGTTGTTGCAGGATCTAGCTAGTGTTAGACAGTAGCTATTGACGGCGGGGCGGGTTTTAGCGCTTACACTTTTGTGATGATCATAGCAGGGGCTGTGGTCATTTACCATTCCACGTTGGGCGGGAGGACCCACTACTTTAACCCTGTGTCACATAACGTGGATTGGTACTCAACTTCTCCTCCGGCAGCTTGGCTCGCTCCACTGACCCAGGGCTAGGTACTGATTACTAGTCTGCTGGTTCTGGCGCAAAACTCCAATGGGAGGCCTCGCGTGTGACGCAAAGTCCGGCTTTCAGCGTTGGCAGTGTCAGCAGTTCTGTCTTCGGTCTCTAGTCCGCTCCATTCCACTTTGTTGTCCAATAGTGAACTCAACGAGTTCATCGAGTTGTCGGAATTGGGAAGTTGGGTTCAGGGGTGTGTAGCAATACATGACGGCGTGAGATAGTATAGTCTACCTCTAACCCCCTCTGTGTTATGTATCTAGATATCTCGTGGACCCCTCACCATGTCTAGTTAACATTTAGGTAAATGTCTTTCTTTAAGCTCTCTCCTTATGTCTCCGAGTCCCTTCTTTATAACCTGGTCTTCACGCGGTATCAGCTATATGTTGGAGTTAGATAAATCAACAATCCTATCTCTATATATATTCAGGAATTTATCACAACTTGAACATTTTTTAAAGGATTTAAAAAAATATTTTATGATGAGACAAAAGCTAGGTGCAATAAAAAAGGAAAGTTTTTTTTTTTCATCTCTGTAACTTCCATTGAGGTTAAAGTGTAGTTCAGGTAGGAAGGTATGTTAGATGGGCGAACTCTCGCCCGGCTGATGGACCGAAAGAACCAAGCGTTGTCGGTGACATCAGCGAAGGACGAAACTTCTGTAACCTCTACTTGAGCTGTCTCGATGTAGTACAATAGTGGTATGGCCACAGATCTTTTTGGCTAATCTCTTTACAGCTTACTCCTCGCTGACGAGCGCCAACAGCGCGAAACGCGTTCGTGAATGGCTTTTCTTAATTTATCATGAAATTGGGTTGGCCAAATATCAGGGAACAGGTTAAATCATTGAATAGTTGATTTCTGTTCCACTAGATGGCGTTTTGCCTTCTAAAAAGCACATGTGCTCCTGGTCAGGATATGTCTTTGTTATTTTAATATCAAATCTGTATATATCACAACAAAATGGTCTCTAATCTACATGGGATAAAATGTCTGAAATAAGAAGAATTAAAGTGGTTGTTGGAAGTAAATATATTATATTTTCAGAGATTATTTTTAAGTCACAGTGTTGATATATTTGACTAAATATTTTTATATATACAGAATAATTATCCATATTAAAATTTGTTAATAAATATAATTTATCTTCACAAAATTAAAAACTAATATTACAACTAATTAATTTAAATATTTTTAAAATAAAATAAATAATATAAAATTCAAAAAGCCAGAGGTATTATATTATTCACAAGAATTTGCCGATATTATTAAAATATTTAAAGATGTCGTATGCAAAGTTTAATAATTAAGTTAAAATTGCGGCCAATAGATGGCGCCAGGTGGTGGCGCTCTTTTATCGATAAATCGGTTTTTTCAAACCTTGGCGCAACATCTGGAGTTTGACAGCATTCCCCGATATACACTCATGGACAACACTTAAGGAAGTTGTACCTTTTACCATGTATATCGGGATTCAGACAATAACTCTGAAAGATATTACAGTGACCTTTATTGAAGACACACGAGATAACCAAGTGTGTATACACTCATGGACAACACTTAAGGAAGTTGTACCTTTTAGCATGTATATCGGGATTCAGACAATAACTCTGGAAGATATTACAGTGACCTTTATTGAAAATACACGAGATAACCAAGTGTGTATACACTCATGGACAAAACTTAAGGAAGTTGTACCTTTTAGCATGTATATCGGGATTCAGACAATAACTCTGAAAGATATTACAGTGACCTTTATTGAAGACACACGAGATAACCAAGTGTGTATACACTCATGGACAAAACTTAAGGAAGTTGTACCTTTTACCATGTATATCGGGATTCAGATAATAACTCTGAAAGATATTACAGTGAACTTTATTGAAGACATACGAGATAACCAAGTGTGTATACACTCATGGACAAAACTTAAGGAAGTTGTACCTTTCAGCATGTATATCGGGATTCAGACAATAACTCTGAAAGATATTACAGTGACCTTTATTGAAGACACACGAGATAACCAAGTGTGTATACACTCATGGACAAAACTTAAGGAAGTTGTACCTTTTACCATGTATATCGGGATTCAGACAATAACTCTGAAAGATATTACAGTGACCTTTATTGAAGACACACGAGATAACCAAGCGTATATACACTCATGGACAAAACTTAAGGAAGTTGTACCTTTCAGCATGTATATCGGGATTCAGACAATAACTCTGAAAGATATTACAGTGACCTTTATTGAAGACACACGAGATAACCAAGTGTGTATACGCTCACGGACAAAACTTAGGGAATTTGTACCTTTCAGCATGTAATATGGGGTTCAGACAATAACTTTGAAAGATATTACAGTGACCTTTATTGAAGACACACGAGATAACCAAGTGTGAACAAAACTGCCTCTGTCTCCTTCAAAATAAAAAATAAATAAAAAATAGACGACTGGCGACATCAAAGTTCATCCAATCCCTTGAGTTTTGTCTATGACTGTAATCATGATGTTTGAATAGTTCTGTGTAATGTGGTAAAATGGGTATAAGGTGGATGACACATTTTGATTAAAATTCAAAGTTGAAGATTTGCTTCTTTCCCTAAACATGTTTGTTTTTTACTCTTCCAAAATCTTACATTCTAACATAAAACTAAAACATTAGCATATAATTGTGTAGTAGTTGTTGTTTTCGTGTCCAATGAAGAGTCTCAGATGTCCCTATGTACCTCTATCACAGCAGTCGCAATGTCTACTATTTTGGGTGTGTAAAGCTGCTTCATTGGAAAATGAGTGCCGTTGCCACGTTAGTCACCTTGGACGCGAATTAGGTTAAATATTCCAAGGGTCCAGGGGGGACTGGTGTGGTTGGACTTATCCCCTCAATGTGTAGTATATGCGTTAAATGAAGATGTGTTCATGGCAGAAGCTCTACACAGCCACTCGGAATAATGGTTTAACCCCATAGTAGGGAAATGATTCTACGATTGTACAGTTTCTGTTATTCTGTTCCCAAATATATATCGAAATTCATCAATGATAATTTCCTCTTGAATCAAAAGTATCTTAATTAAATAATACAACAGTTTTCTGGAGATGATGTTCTTTTCCTATTTATTAATGCAATCTCACACACAAGCTTTCAGCATCTTCTACAGGAGCACATAACACGATGATAAGGTGACAAACGTTAATTTTACGGGTATCACACAAAAGGCAATAAACTAAGGCCTACAGTAAGAGTAACTTAATACTCCGAAAAAGGTACACTCAAGACTACAACACCAACAACAAAAAGGGGGTAAATAAAAAAAAAACACGATTTGTTAAATAAAATAAAAACAGTACTTATCTTTTATTTGCAGCGTTGATAAGGAGCGGACCGGGGTTACACAGGTATGCGAGGAGATCACCAGACAAGAACACAGAGAACGCTTTAAGCGTCTCCACTCGAACACCACTCCACGACTCCTCGCATTCCGTTTCAACCCTCTTTTATGTACAAACATGGCCACATTGGTCCAATGACGTGGGAGATCAGTTCACTTAACAAATAAACAACATTCTTCCCACATAACTGAGAAGATAAAAACTGCTATGTTTGTCAAATAATTTAACAAAGGCACAATTTGGATTATAGATTATAAACACAAGGTAATAAGACCAAATCCAAATAAATAGTGTGTGACGCTTCGGTAACAGCGTTGTTACCATCTTCAGACAAAAGTACTGAATCTATTACCACTAATTACCATTCAATACTTTTGTCTGAAGATGGTAACAACGTTGTTACCGAAACGTCAAACACTATTTATTTATTTGGATTTGGTCTAATTACCTTGTGAGTACATAACACGAATAATAAATAACGGCGTTTATTTTTATTCGTTTTATGTTCTTCTGTTGAAGGGCAGAGATACCTGAAAGCATGAGATTAGGCTAATAAAGATAAAAGAAATTCCCATCTCCAGAAAGCTGCGGTATTATTCAATTAATATCCAGAAGATTTAAATCAATTGTTATCAAAAATCTCTTGGCAGAAGAGACCAAAGTTAAACAAGACCAGTTTATTTATTGAAGAGCTGCGATCTTTCGGAGAATAACGTCCTTCTACAAGCTATCACACGAATATAAGAAACTTATATAATATTTACGAACGGAAAAATATGTCCAGGGTAGCCTAGTGGACATGGCATCTGCCCGGTAAGCAGAACACTGTGGGTTCGATTCCCATCCCTGGACACTTTTATTTTTCCGTCTATCAATACTCTTCCCAATTCATCCTATCATACTTCATCTCTAAGGTTAGAAATAATCGTTATTTCTCTTTAAAATAAATTTCTATTTTTCGTTTAAAAGAAACACATGCGGGATATTTTCAAATGTCGTTCTACAATCATAGGCCGCATTACAGAGCATAAGAAACTTATATTTGTATTAGTCTGTTGAAGGACGTTATTTCCCGAAAGCTCGTAGTATTTCAATAAAGAACTTGTTGCTTTTATCTTTGGCCTTTCTAACAATGATATTCTGTGATTCCTTTATTGTAATTTGGATCAAACTTTTTAATCTTCCGATATTTTGACAAAGCTGATCGCCAAATTTTGTCTAAGAGCATTTCTCTTGAATTTTCTATCCACTGATGGTGTATATGAGAACCAGATATTTTGAACAAAGTGACGAAAAATAACGAGCAAAAATTGTATTCTTGTCATTTTTTCAATCGGAAGATGTTTGGGAGATTGGTTAGTTTTTTTTTTTGAAAGAAACTTTTTGTTATATTTTTTGACAAAAAAACATAAGCAGTTTAAGCGTATCAGTTATGTGGAAAGATTGTTGTTTAGCGAACTGACGAATATGACCATGTTTGTACATAAAAAGGGTTCAAAGGAAATGCGAGGACTCTGCCATAGGTTATTGTGTGAAGACGTTTTCTGTGTCTGGTGATCTCCTCACATACCCGTGTATCAGCGCTGCAATAAAAGATAAGTACTGGTTGTGTTATAATTTATCGGGTTTTTTTATTGACGTCCTTCCTTTTTATTTTTGTTGTACTTTGGAGTGTACGCTTTTCTGTCTGTTAAATTACTTTATAGATTTATAAAATTAAATTTGAAGTCTCGAGACATCATTCAACCAGTACGTATCATCCATCCACCACGCACGTATATTTTCAAAAAAAAAAAAAAAAAGATATTCAAACAGAAATAATGTAGTATATTTTTCTCTCAATATATAGAAGGTATCTAAAATATGTATATAATAACGTATATATAAAAAATTGCATTTAATATTAAATTGTTAAAGTGATACTCCTGTTGAAGGACTGACAAGTCCGAAAGCTTGAAAATAAAAGTTGTACAAGAAACTTGACCCTGGAAGCTTCATGTATTTTATAAAATTAATTTAACTTTATCCCCAAGTACTTTTTACTTTGTGTGTAACCCGTAAAAGTAACATTTGTTACCTGGTGAAAGCATCAGTGAACACGGCCAGGTGTTGTCCTGTTCCTAGACAAGGTAAGAGAACCCACGAAGTATACACATAAACTTTGGAAAGGGTAGTTAGCGGGTTGAATGGTCATATTAGGAGCCTTCTTAAGCCTACCATTGTTCTCGGCACATACTGGATACGTACCTACGTACGACAAACATGGCCCAATAGTAATGAGTAAAGACCGCGTAAAGTGTTTTCTCTATTGAAAGGTGCCCTCCTATGGGACTGACATGGCACCTTTCCAGAATGGTATTACGGAGAGCTGGAGGTAACATGATTTGCTTCACCATCCTTCCCTACGAGTGGGTCTACTGTCTGGACTGACCTTGACGGGATACCGGGTGAACACACTTATAATGTACGTGTCCTCGTTCTCTTCTCTCTCATTCGGAACACTTAGCATATTCACGTACACTAAAGGACAAAACTTGAGGAAGTGAGTTTATGCTGTCACCCGTCGTCTATTTTATTTTTTTAAAGGAGAAAGAGCAATTTTGTTCACACTTGGTTATCTCGTGTGTCTTCAATAAAGGTCACTGTAATATCTTTCAGAGTTATTGTCTGAATCCCGATATACATGCTGAAAGGTAAAACTTCCTCAAGTTTTGTCCACGAGTGTATTGTCTCAATCCCAATATACATGCTAAAAGGTACAACTTCCTCAAGTTTTGTCCACGAGTGTATTGTCTCAATCCCGATATACATGCTAAAAGGTACAACTTCCTCAAGTTTTGTCCATGAGTGTATCTTTCAGAGTTATTGTCTCAATCCCAATATACATGCTAAAAGGTAAAACTTCCTCAAGTTTTGTCCACGAGTGTATTGTCTCAATCCCAATATACATGCTAAAAGGTACAACTTCCTTAAGATTTGTCCATGAGTGTATTGTCTGAATCCCGATATACACATGCTAAAAAGGTACAACTTCCTTAAGTTTTGTCCACGAGTGTATTGTCTGAATCCCGATATACATGCTAAAAGGTACAACTTCCTCAAGTTTTGTCCATGAGTGTATCTTTCAGAGTTATTGTCTCAATCCCAATATACATGCTAAAAAGTACAACTTCCTCAAGTTTTTGTCCATGAGTGTAGATGTTGAACAGTTCAACATACAACACATCATGGACTTCTCATAGTTGGAAATGGCATCATAGAAACTGACTCCAGCAACCTCGGTATTACCAGTGTCGCGGGACAGCCATTCAGCTCTCGTACCGTAGCTCTCTCCATAGAAAATTTCTAACTCCATGTTCTGTAGCATCAAGGCCCATTTCACCTGAGCATTCGATTCTTAATCTCCATGAATTTGAGATAGATTCTTGGTAATGAGTTGGCAGACTCTCTGGCAAAGGCTGGAGCTCTAAACCTACCTGAAACCAGAGAATCTACCACCCTACTAGACGAAAGAGACCTCCTCCGTACCATCAAAACCCAATGCCTGCAGGAATGGAAATCTAATGCTGCACATGACTGGTACAGAGCAGGAGGGACAAGCACCGGTTCTGTCCTCCCAAGAGAACAACAGTCTTTGATTTCCAGACTTAAGTGTGGTCATCTACGGACAATGACTTTCCAGAATGGTTGCAAGGTTTTCCCACTATGTACTAAGTGAAATTCTCAACCTGCAACCCCAAAACACATTATTGACTGTATTGATTCATCCATTGATGAGCTCTACTCTTCCCCGGCAGACACCATCAAAAGTCTCATGCTTTACAGGCTTGATACCTTAATATGATTGAGTGGAGATAAGAAAGAAGAAGAAGAGGAACTTGAGATATTTCAGTTGTTTGTAATTACGATATTTCTACCTGCTAACCATATCCGCAAATGACAAGCTATTCAATCATCCCAATATGGGAAAGATTCCTT